>JBBPBO010000004.1:39114132-39328757 GCA_037974295.1 Cicer cuneatum | reverse complement strand
CCTAGTTAGGGTTTTCTTCTGTAACCTAGAAAAGGATGGGAATAGATTAGTGTCTAAAGTTAAAGGGAAGATTATCAATTTAGACACTAAGCTTATTGGGGAAATTCTGCACATACCTAGTGAAGGTCAGAAGATGTGTTCAGGACATCTATGTGAATGGGTAAACACTACTAAGTATGATGCCTATATCTCTTTGTGCCGTTTTGACAAAGACACTATGGAAAGAAAACGCACACAATCTGGATCGGAGTATGCTAGACAAAGATATGGTGTTGGTAATCTGACTGTTGACAACAGATTACTACATTATTTCTTAAGTTACATTTTGATACAAAAAGCAGGGAACTACACATAAATCTCTGAATTTGAACTTCAAGTTATGACTTTTATGATTGAAGGTGCTGATTTAAATTGGGCATACTTTGTTCATTCAGTTCTATATGCTTCAAAAGATTCTATAGCTTTACCCTATTCTAGAGAAGTCACAAGAATTCTGGATCATTTTAAGGTTGATTTCTCAGGTGAGGTACTGTACCAGACCACCAAAGACAATCTGCTGGATTTAAGTGTTTTGTCCAGTATGAAAATAGTTTGGAGTGAATCACTTCAAATATATGTTCATAAGGGTGATCTTGGACAAAGTTCATCAACTGCCCAAGATGAGAATGCAGAAGAAGCAGAACCAACAATAGGCCCAGCAAATGCACCAGAAGCGGCACCAGAAAATGCACCAGAAGCAGCAACAGCAGTAGCACCAGAACCAGATAACTTAGCACATGCTAAAGACATCATCACAAAAGAATGATCATGGACAAACTTAACTTCCTTCAATATTTTGTTACAGATCAATTCCAACATTTGAATGAGTCTTTCAGTACTCAAACTCAGAACATGACTGTTGCCTTCAGCCACAAGTTCCAAGATCTTGAAAACACCATCAATACACAACATTCAATTTTTCATCAAGAACTTAGTCGACCTGACCGATAAAGTTGACCAGTTACATATTCCACCAAAATCAGATGATTAAAGTTGGCTATTTGCAGTTTTTTATTTGTTTCTGGTACTGTATGACTTTCCCTGTTTTAAATACTCTTAAGTTTATTTTAATTGTAATTTTGAACATCGTTAATTAAGTTGTTTTCTTCCAGATATCATGTGTTGCCTCTGTTTATTTTTACATTTGTGCATATCTTGGTTGCTATGTGATATCCTCTTCCTTTTTTAATATTTCAAAAAGGGGAGAAAAAGTGTATATATATTGTTGTTGCTAATTATGTTGAACAGATCCTCCAACACTTAAGAAGGAGAAAAACATTTATCAAGGGGGAGAAACCACACATCTAGGGGGAGAAATCAAGACATTTGAAATCCAAGCAACAAGATTTTTGTCATCATCAAAAAGGGGGAGAATGAAATTTAAAGATCTACATTTTTGATGAAGACAAAAAGATCCTTGATCAAAAAGAAAAAGGATTTTAAGCAACTTATCTTTCAAATTTATATTTAGGTAAAAGCATTTGATATTAAATCAAAATACAGTTTAAGTACAATATTATGAGAACCTTCTGATAGCATATGCATTAAAATATTTTATGAAAATATTTAATAACATAAACATGTTTGAAAATAAATTTTTTACAAAACTGGAAATCTGTATTCGAATATAAGGTATCGTACTTGAATACAGACTATAAATCAGAAGCTAAAACTGAAGATCTGTATTCGAATACGAAGTGTCGTAGTCGAATACAGATTGCAAGTCAGTAGCTATTTTGAAACATTTGTATTCGACTACAGCTTTGTGTATTCCAATACAACTCAAGTCAGTGGCAAAAATCCCGTATTTGTATTCGACTACAAACATTCAAATTTCAAATACAAACAGAACGTTATAGAAGTGTATTCGAACACACTGAGACTGTATTCGAATACAACTTCGAAACAATGCAACTTTTCAGTTTTGAAACATTGCACAAGTTCATCAAAACGTTTGGGAATCATTGCCATTGATCTGAAGTGTTACCTTTGAACATAAATACTTCAAAACTTCAGTTTTAAACCAATCAATCCTACCACGAACTTTGAACAACTTTCTGAAATATTTTGTGATCTTTTCAAAGTTATATTTTCATACTTCAAGTACATGCTCTACATTTTCATATCATTGAGAAAGGTTCTCTCTTGTAAATGAAAGTATTTTGGATTGGTATCCTTGCACAAACTGTTATATCCTGTTGTTCTTAATTAAGAACATTGTTGTAAAAATCATTAAAGTTATTGTTTGAAGAAAGTGGTGTATTTTCTTCAAGTGTTGTAAACTAAGATAGTGGTGTCCTATCTTAGGCAGAGTGTTAGGAATTTGTAATTGAAGTCTTAGGGTTAGACTTGTACTTATTCTAATAGATATTGGAAAATCTCTTGTGGAGTGCAAGAGGACTGGATGTACCCTTGGTTGTAAGGGGAACCAGGATAAATTTATGTGTGTTTTTACCTTCTGTCATTTACAGTTTTCATTTACTAACACAGCAAGATTAAACAAACTTTAAACAGTCACTTAAACATTCTCTAAAACTCTAAAAACAGAAAAATTGTCCAACACCTAATTCACCCCCCTCTTAGGTGTAACTCTGTTCTTACAATAACTTCATCTTCTGGTGGCATTTTATTTAATAATTCAAGGTACAAAATAAGATTTCATGGAGTGCTTTTGTAAACATCAAATCCTAAGCACTTAGAACCAACTTGGTTCCAACAGATAGGATCATGTATAACTGGGCATCTCCTTTTAAGAGTGCCTTCACTTGGTTGGGGGATATATTACTAAGCTTCTCTCTCTCTTCTGGTTCCATGAATTCAATAGTTGTACTAAAATAGTTTACGCGGACTCAGTTAGTAGATAGCCAATCCATACCGAGGATCACATCGACTAGATGCAAGGGTAAACACACTAAGTCAACTCAAAAGTCCTTTCAATACACATGGATAGAAATGTCATGACAAACACTAGAGGTGTCAACAGAGTCACAAGATGGGGTATTCACAATCAAATCATACTATAAACAAGACACAGGTAGTCCTAAACGTCTAACACAATCAAGGGACACAAAGGAATGAGTAGCACCACAATCAAAGAACAGAAACAAAGGAGTATCACTTATGATACACGTACCTTGGAGCAAGTTGTCTTTCTCATATACTCCTGTACCACTAAGGGCAAAGACTTTTCCGTTAGATATAGGTCGGCTGGCTTGAGAACTCTGGTTTCTAGATTGGGGAGTCTTCTTTGAATAGGGGCATGTGGTGTTGATGTGGCCTGTTGTTGACAATTAAAACAAGTAACTGCAGCATCTCTGCACTCAAATGCCATATGACCTTGCTTACCACACTTGTGACATCGAATAGGAGAAGTTGAATCACTGTTGTTACTACTGTTTTTGCTCGAGACTTGACTCTTATTGTTGTTATTCACATAACTAACTCCTATTCCATTCGGGTTTCCTCTACCACCCCCATAACTATAATTGTTTTCATTTCCTTTTCCATTACCATTACCATTTCCTCTTCTAGCTGAAGAACCGTGTTGGTGATAGTTCGAACGACTTTCAGATTTACTAGGGGGAAAGAGTAAGGTTTTCCCCTATTATGATGCATATGCCTCTTGTCCTTCGTGGTTCCAGTGTTTCGATAATGTGCCTTTTCATCACAACTATCCTCATCATAGATCCTACTTTAATTCACTAGGGTAGGGAAGTCACGGATCTCTTGCATTCCAACCTGCTTCTTGATCTTTGGTTTGAGTCCAAAATCAAACTTGATGCACTTAGACTTTTTTCTTGCTTCTTCTACATAGAGTGGATAGTACCTGGACAACTCCTCAAACATAGCGGCATACTCTGCCACTAACATATTTGAAGGTGCAAACACGAGAAGGGGGGTTGAATTGTGTTTGTCAAACTTAATTTCTTTTGCTGTTTTATTAAATATTGATTTGAATTATTCGATAAATAATTAATCAGATTCAGCAGCGGATAATAATAACATAATAACACAGCAATTTATACTGGTTCACCGTCAACTAGGCTACGTCCAGTCCCTTCCTCCAGAAGGCCTTTTACTAATTCAAACTCCTTTGAATTACAACACCACTGACCCTTTAAGTCAGTCTTCCCAAACAGCCTGACATCCTAGACTTTTGAGGAACAACAACACCTTGACTATACCTGCCAAGTCTTCTCAAACAGCCTGACAACCCCAGACTTTTGAGGAATAACAACACCTTAACTAAACCAGCTAAGTCTTCTCCTACCAATCTGACAACCCCAGATTTAAGAAGGAATCTACACCACTATAATAAAGGTTTAGAACTTTGCAACGTTGCTTCTGGAAAGCTGTTTGTTGCACTGTATTTCTCTCTCGAAAACACTTAGAAAATATTGCTCTTGTTCATTTGTGTTTCTCTCTTTTGAACTCTCAGATATCTTTGAATTGAAGCTTGAGTTCTTGTGTTTTTCAATTCTTTATTCTTCAGCATTAAATCTCTATTTAAAGTTGAACTTTAGAACTTCACTGATGCTTTACTTCTGCAGTATATTTAGATTAATCTGTTTTGAGAATATTGTGGAGTAATTTGCTCAGATTCTGTTTTGAGCCTTTTGCTCAGATTCTGTTTTGAGCCTTTTTCTCCAATTCTGTTTTGAACGTTTTTCTCAGATTCTTTAATCCTCATGATCAAATCTGCACCCTTGGATCTTCATGCGATATTCCACAACTGGACCAGCTGAATTGATATGCTGTAATCCTCTGATTTCGGCCTTTGCTGGACTGCACAATCTGTCCCTCTGATTTCGGCCACCACTGGGCCATGTTCTGATTTTCTGATCTGGGCCATCACTGGACCAAATAATTATTTCTGAACCATTGATGTGGAAGTTTTTACTCTGATCTGGACAGATTCTGGACTTTGGTCTTGAACAAAAAATATTTCAGTCTGGACATTTTACCTTTAATTTTGGACCAGGTCTGGATTGATTCTGGAACTCATTTCTTTTGGTCTAGACTTAGTTCCATGTCCTGAATCATGCTATCTTATGGTCTTGGCCAAATCTGGATTGATCCTCTTGTTCTGGACTCATAAACATACCTTCTGGAACAAGTCTGGACTGTGTAATTTTTCACTGCCCGGCCATCTTCTGGTCAGAATAACTTCTGGAATAAAATTGATATTCGACTCCTGTTTGTCTGGAACAACTCTCCTTCTGGCATGCTTTCCAATGGTATGATCCATGTTTCATTATGATTTTTATTCCTTCTGTTCTGGGCCACCAAACATATCCTCTAGTGATGTTTTGACATCCTGGAACATCTTCTGGAAATTCCAGAATTCATTTTCCTTTGATCTCTGCTTCTGTTTCCTTCAGTTTCTGAGGCATTTAACTTAACAATTCAAAGTACAAAATAAGTTTACATTGAGTACATTTGTAAGCATCAAAATCCTAAGTACTTAGAACCAACTTCGTTCCAACAATATTAACTTATTCTAACTTGATAAATTCCATTTCCTTCCT
Source organism: Cicer cuneatum (assembly GCA_037974295.1). Taxonomy (NCBI): domain Eukaryota; kingdom Viridiplantae; phylum Streptophyta; class Magnoliopsida; order Fabales; family Fabaceae; genus Cicer; species Cicer cuneatum. Next base: position 39,323,190 of record JBBPBO010000004.1, on the reverse strand, counting down.
ATTACGGATGTCTTCAGAAAATATTTCACTAGAAACATGTTTCTGAATATTGTGCAAGTAATTGTAGTCCATGCAATACCTAAACGTTGACGCGCATTATCCCACCAATGTTCAGCTTCTTTTGTCAACATAAAAGTTCCCAAATGCACTTTTTGACCTTCGAGACATGCCACTCCTCTAAAAAATTTCTCAATCTCTTGCAACCACTTATGGGCTCCATCCGGATTATAGTGACCTTCAAATGATGGAGGATTAGCCTTATGGAATCAATCCATCACTATGAACTCATTTATTTGCACATTTCCTTGATCACCAGTGTAACTATTTGCTTTAGCAACAGCTTGAGCAACAACCAGTGCAGCTTGGGCAGCAGATTGTGCAGCTGGTTCTCTGGGAAATCAAGATAGCTCCAATTCCAAGCCATAACACATTAGAAGCACCATCAAACATCAACGTCCATTTTTATTTGTTAGATGATTCATTTTCTTCAAATAAAGTCATTATGCCTTCGTCAGGGAATTCACACTGCATTCATTGATAATCTTCTATAGGTTGTTGAGCCAAGTACTCTGCAAATGCGCTTCCTTTGATAGCCTTCCATGTAACATACACCAATTCGTATTCTTATAACAACATTTGCCAACGGGCAATCCTTCCAGTAAGAGCAGGTTTCTCAAAGATGTACTTAATTGGATCCATTTTATACACCAACCAAGTTGTATGACATAACATGTATTGCCTCAGCCGATGAGCAGCCCATGCTACTGCACAACATGTTCGTCCAAGCAGTGAATATCTTGTTTCACAACTAGTGAACTTTTTGCTCAAATAACAAATAGCATGCTCCTTTTTACCAAATTCATCGTGATACCCTAGCACATAACCCATTGACTCATCAACCCATTGACTCATCAGGTTACCAGGAATTGGAGTTACCAGGATTAGAGGTTTTAACAAGTACTATTTAATCTTCTCAAAAGCTTTTTGACAATTCTCATTCCATTCAACCTTTTGGTCTTTGTGAAGCAACTTGAAAATTGGCTCGCATGTTGCAGTCATATTTGATATGAATCAGGTAATGTAATTCAATCTCCCTAAAAAGCCACAGACTTCTTTTTTCGTGCGTGGAGCCGACATTTCTTGTATTGCTCTTATTTTATATGGGTCCACTTCTATCCCTTTTTGACTAACAATAAACCCAAGTAACTTTCCCGATCTCACGCCAAAAGTGCATTTAGCAGGGTTTAAACAGAGTCTGAACTTCCTTAGTCGCACACATAATTTTTGAAGGGTTCACAACATGGTATTCTTTGTTCTGGGACTTTGCAATCATATTGTCTACATAAACCTCTATCTCCTTATGCATCATGTCATGAAACAATGTCACCATTGCTCTTTGATAGGTTTCCCTAGCATTCTTCAATCCAAATGGCATCACTTTATAGCAGAAAGTTCCTCGTTGTGTGATGAATATGGTTTTCTCAATATCCTTGGGAGCCATCTTGATTTGATTATACCCTGAGAAACCATCCATGAAGGAGAAAAGAGAATATTAAGCATTGCTATCCACTAGGACATCAATATGAGGCAAGGGAAAATCGTCTTTTGGACTTGCTTTATTTAAATCCTGATAACCAACGCACATTCGAATATTTCCATCTTTTTTGGGAACTGGGCCAATATTAGCCACCTATTGAGGATATTTTGCTACTAATAATAAACCAACATCAAATTGCTTTTTGACCTCTTCTTTAATTTTAAGTGACATATCAGGCCTCGTCCTCCTCAATTTTTATTTAATTGGAGCACATTAAGGCTTGAGTGGTAGTTTGTGTTCAACTATGTTAGTATCTATCCCGGGCATATCCTGATATGACCATGCAAAGACGTCCACATAGTCAAATAAAAGTTTAACCAACATTTCTCGTTCACTTCCTTTCATAGACATACCAATTTTAATGTCTTTCTTATCATATTCAGTCCCCAAATTGATCACCTCAACAAGTTCTTGATAGGGTTGGATTATCTTAGCTTCCTGTTCCATTAACCTTTCTAGTTCTGGGGGAGGCTAACAATTTTCTTCATAATCCTCATCAGTGTGATTAATTGGAAGTTAAAAATTACAAGGAGGGGTTCTAGCGCTGCTATTTTCAACGTATTCATTTTGGACTTTTGAGCATGAATTAACAAACACGGGAAACTCGATGATCTTGCAATTGTTGAGGATGGTATTCAGATGACAATTGTACAATAATTTGAGGGTATCATCACCAACATGCTCTTCTTCCATCATAGACACCTTGTCAGCATAAATTATTCTAGCGCTTTGAAAGGTTTGACGAATGTCACAAATAGGAATCTTCTGTGAATGATTTTCCGGACGAGCCATCCTGTTTCCTTTTTTTCTTTCATTTCCTTTTCTTTATCAGCTTTGGTAGGTACATATCCCAACCCGTATCGATCATTATTATTTGGTATATCTAACAATTTCCCCAACTTAGCAAAATCACTTCCTTCCATCATGGATTTGGTAGACTTCAACGATGTGGTAGACACCATTGGTTCCTTTAAGTGAGATCCTTCAACCATGAAGACAGCATTGGTGATTTCTAATGCTTGAAAAGAGATTGTAGAAGATAGATGACTCACTATCATATCTTCTTCCCCATATATTATTACCAGTTTATCGTTCACTATAAACTTTAGCTTTTGATGGAGAATGGATGTCAATGCTCCAGCAGCATGAATCCACGGTCTCCCTAAAAGACAATTGTACGTTGTTTTAATATCCATCACTTGGTCCAATTTGAACTGGTAGGTCAATCTCGCCAATAACTTGTCTCCTGGATCCATCAAATACTTTCACAACCATAGCACTAGGCTTCATACATGCTCCATCAACAAATATTTTTGATAGTGTCGATTTCAACATGACACTTAATGATGAACCATTATCAACTAGCACTCGTTCAAGAATATGATCATGACACCTCGTAGAGATATGTAGTTCTTTATTATGCCTAGTCCCTTCAGCTGGTAATTCGCCATCACTAAAACTCAAACAATTATTAGTGGTGATATTACCGGCAACTCCATCAAATTGGTCGACCATGATATCATGAGTAACATGGGCCTCATTTAAAACTTTCTTTAGTGTCTTTCTATTTGCTTCAAAGTTTAATCACAAATAAGGTTTTCTTTTCTATAGAGGATTTCCAATGGTCTCGGGAAAGATCAATTATTCTCCACGCACGGCTCTATGGTTAGCACATGATCATTGCACAATCTACCTGTATGAAATTCTTGTCCATTAATTCTTGAAGGAATTCCTTGAGCTCTTCAGAATTTTTTATGGAAAATGAACTAGATGGGTGAACACCAAAAATTCTAACGTCATTGTTAATCGTCTCAATCAAGTTTAACTTGTATAACTTAGCAAAAATAATTTTCATTGGGGTTTTCACATGTTCCATACTCTTAATTGCACATTGGTTTACCCAAATTCAATAAGATTGACAGAGGAATTTTCGTGGCCCAGCAAGGGATTTCTCCCCATTGGGAATATCTTCCTTGAAAGTAAGCCATTTCATATTAATGAACTCTTGCACTTTACATTCTAGTGCTTGGAAATCTTTGACGGAATGTCCTACAGCTCATGTGTGGTACTCACATTTGGCATTTGGGTTGTACAATTTTGGGAATGGTGGTTCCATAGGTTTCATGGGTCTCGGGACTACCATGGAGTTCTAGAGTAGGTGAGGCAACAATTGGCTGTATGTCATGGGAATCGAGTCATAATGGGTCGCGGGACTACCATTGACAGGTGGTGGCTGGACCAGGGGTGGTTAATAATAAGGTGGCCTTGAAGGATAATATTGGGTGTATCGAACTTGTGAGGTCATAGCCACGTATGGATAAGGAGTGTATGGAATTTGGGGTATCGGGAGCTGAAAATTTTGTGGTCGATAAGAATTCATGGATGGAGAATAAGAGACTCTTGGGTTTGCCATTACAGAGTTAGCATCCCCTTCTTTCTTCTTTGTAAATCCAATATGGGCCTTCTTCACACCACTCGTTCCACATACAATCTTACCACTCCTCATTGCTCTTTCTACGCTTTCTCCTATCATGACCATGTCAGAAAAGTTTGATGACATATTTCAAATAATCTGATCATAAAAAGGCGACTGGAGAGTATCCATAAACATACAAACCATTTCTCTTTCGGATAAAGGAGGATCTACTTGTGATGCCACTTCTCTCCACCGTTGTGCATATTCTTTGAATGTTTCATTGTCCTTTTTCAACGAATTTTGTAATTGCATCCTGTCAAGGGCCATACCAATGTTGTACCTGTATTGTTTCAAGAAGGCATCAGCCAAGTCTTTCCACGAACGGATTCGATTTTGCTCGAGATGCATATACCAATTTAGTGATGCCCCACTCAAACTTTCTTGAAAAAAATGAATAAGAAGTTTGTCATCACGAGCATGAGAAGCCCTTTTTCTACAATACATGGTCATATGATTTTTAGGACATGTGGCCCCTTTGTACTTTTCAAACTCAGGTCCCTTGAATTTTGATGGGATCGCTACATCGGTAACCAAGCACATATCAAAAGCATCGAGACCATAGGCATTACTACCTTCCATTGCTTTTATTCGCTATTCTAAAACATGTAATTTTTATTTCGACTGTGTATCTTCACCGATAAATTGAGGTTGTTGCTAGTTTCCGTTAGCATCAAAATGAGGTGCTTAGGGAGCACTTAATGGATTATTTTCTGAAGGTAGAGTGTTTTGGAGTGGCACGTAGCCAAGAAAAGATGGGATTTGTGGTATGTTTAAGCTTTGGGAATTGATAGTTGAATGATTTAGGTTATTGTCCATGGGTTGATGACTAAAGGCGGAGTATAACCAGGTGGGAGACCATATATAGGAAATTGCATAGCTGCCAAATGAAACTGTTGAGTAGTCGGGATAAAGCTTGGTGGGTGAGAAAGGGTGGTTTGGTAATCTTCATTTGCAGTTAGAGGATTCCCATATGTATTATCCTTTCTTTCCAAACCCTGTATAGCCTCTAGGATTCGATCAACCTTGTCCTTCAATTGGCTAACATCTGCTTTCATCACTTCTTGGTTTTGCTCAAGTCCATCCATGATCTTGGAGTTTGCGTGAGTCCGATTAGGATGTCGGGAAACAGTTTTGTTGATTTTTTTTATTTTTTAAATAAATAAATTTTTTTATGAGTATGTATGAATGGAATGAAGATGAAATTATTTAGTTAATTATCTATTTTTTACATTATAGTGGGATGTTGGGGAATCATAAGCCTTACGGAATATTCTTGGCAAAACGAATTATAAGTGAAGGAAATATAGGGATCGATAAACAAAACAAGGAAATCCTTCATTGATGAGAAAAAAGAGTACATCACTTTTAAATTAAAAACTACAACAACTATGGTATTTCAATCTTCTCTTTTGATAGGACAACCAATCTTCTCCTCCAATACTTGCCTTTATCTTCCAGCTCTTTATAGATCTCTTGATTCTTCAATTGTCCAAGAAACATCGTAAAACAATCCCAATATAAGGTTTCATCCTTTAAGTCATTATAGATCTTTTCTTGATAATCAATGTAATTCTCCAACTCACTAGAAGTCTCCATTTCTGTTCTTAGCGCATCTTGATGTTTTGAGAGTAATGCTTCCATTTCTTCCTTGTGTTGCCTCTCATTCTTTATTTGACTCTCATACTCAGCTAGCATCTCTTTAATTTGTTTCTTTAAATCTTCAAAATCCTTTTTATACTCCTCTCAGAGCTTGCTGATTTCTCCCATAAGTGCTTCCACATATAGGCTTCTTATGTAGCTTCATTCCTTTCTTGCTTCCTCACATCTAATTCTTCATTTTCACCTCTCAAACAATCTTGTATGTCCACTTTATTTACCTTTTCAATTTCCAACCTCTTGCTACTTCTCTCAATAAACTGATTCTTACAAGTGTTTTCTGATCGTAAATTCTCATTCACTCGGAAGATTTTTTATAACTTCACTTGTAGCTCTTTTTTCTGCTCTTTAGAATTTAATAATAATGCTTTGAGTTCTTCTATTTCTTCATTTGTAACAAGGTTAGCTTCAGGTATTTTCTGACCACTCGAGGGTGTATTGTGGATAGGCAACTGGATTTCTTGGACTCTTTTATTTACCCATTATTGATAGGGTTCTTTTGTGCTGCAACTTCTACATCCGAGTACTCTCCTTTTTCTAATAATCACTTCCCAAGCTCGACTTATCCTTCGCAACATTGGTGGGTCTACTATGCCCGTATTGTGCAAAACAAAAGCTTCTAATGACCTATCATCTGGTTTCTCCAACATGGTGTTGCCAAGTTGTCTCAGAGCTATCATCGGATTGTAGTTAATACAACCTTTGGTTCCCATGAAAGGTACATTTGGAAAATCACCTCATTGGCATATTACTTCTTCTACCCCTTGTTCTCTATGATACCATGAAATTATGTTCCTAGTAAGGCTATCTATACTCTGAGCCCATTCACGGTTATATTTAATTCCAACATGGTACCCTTTCTTGAACATGTGAGACATGAACCAAGTACACAGCACTGGGACACAACACAAAATTGTTCCCTGTAACACCTCGATTTTTAACTGCGCGAGTGTATTATTTTGTTTTTTTAAAACAAATAAAAGAAATTCAAATTAAAATTAAACCATTCAATAAAGTAATGCGTCGTAATCCAAAACGACAAAAGTAATTAAATAATTACATCATAAATATAACTAGTTACAATAGTTTTGGGAATTAATATTCAAAATATACAAATAGAAAATACACCGGGGCTGTGAGACGAGTCTGACAACACTCATACCCCTGGGGTATTCTCGGCAGACACTTGCGCATAAGTGCTGCTCCAAGAATGCTATCTTCCCCCCATGGTCATGTCAAAAAATTGGGATCATGGACCCGCTCACAAAAGTCACTATCAGAGTACGTCATAAATACAATCATCCCAAAAAGAAATAAGTACAGCCACCAAAATAATAGGGTGCTATTCAACAAAACTAATATGATCATGCACTACAACTACCATAGCAAGGATTACCACCACACTCTCCACAATTCTCGTCCGACGCAGTTACAAGTCTCGACGTGACATCCTCCTCCTCATCAGCCAGAGAAGGATCAGCCTCCTCCAAGGTCAGATCCCCCCATGAGATAGGTCGCTTCGGCGGCGCTAGAATCTTGAAACAGTCCTCTACCAGCCTGGACAGACCTGGAATGTCAACCTCCACTGGCGTCAGCCCTTTGTCCTTCTCACCAGTTTCTAGTTCAGGCACCGCATCACCGGCTACCACGGTCGGAGTCACCACACCTACAGTGGCCTCCGTCTCAACTCCAACTGTTGAACCCTCTACGTCCGTAAATACCCCGTTCGCCTCAAGCACCAGTCCAGAAGGTTCCGGAGAATCGATCTGCGCGTGAGTGTGTTCCACATACGACACTGCCCTGGCAATCCTACTGGTTCTCACCACTCTCCCCGTATAAGTAGCCCTGCTTGAGCTGGGGTCGTATACCCAAGCATTCAGCATATGACAATCAAGGAAATCTAACGACGTCTTCGTCGTTAGGGTAACCATCGGTGGTATGGGCTCGGGTATCATCTGAGGGCAAAGCCCAATTTTCCACAATAATGTAAAGGGTCACCAACCGAAATTAACAATTAACAATTAGCAGTTATGTCAAAGATAACAAATACATACATGGCATGTTCCAGCACTATAGCAACAATGATAAAATAAGTATACTCACTTATTAAAATGTATAACATCTACATTTTCGAGAAACAAAAGACTGAGAATACCGATCGTGTTGCAAGTCCAAATACAATCAACAATCACAACAACTTATTAGAAACTTAGAATTTTAAGGTACTTGCACATATCGTTTCCACACATCAGTTCATAACAATCATGACTCGTAGGTCAACCAACCCAATGCAATCCGTATATGCCAATGTACATGATTCTGGAATTTCCAGGATAAAAACCTTCCTCGAAGGGGCGTAAATCATAATTGTACCGCCTTTCACAGGCCAAAGTACTAATTACTAAGGTGAAGTCGCATCACAGACTTGCGCGATTTACTTGTGTAGCCTATCACAGGCACTACAGATAAGTTAAATCCCCACAAGGATAAGATGGACCGTCTAATCATGCGGAACCCTCCTTTAGGCCATCACGGTCACTACTTAACTTCGTGGCCCATCACGGTCACCACATAACAACAAAACCATCCTCGAAGGGACGTAAACTATGATTGTACCGCCTATCATAGGCCAAAGTACTAATTACCAAGGTGCAGTCTCTCATAGACTAGCACGAGTTACTTGTGTAGCCTATCACAGGCACTACACATAAGTTAAATCCTCGCACGGATAGAATGGACCATCTAATACACACAAAACCACCCTTTAGCCCATCACGGTCACTACTTAACTTCATGGCCCATCACGGTCACCGCTCAACTCTGTGGCCAATCGCAGTCACCATTTAACTATGCAATGCATGAGCGTACTCTGTTTCTCTTCACTAAAATCAGTACGTAAATGCAAATATGAAACCCAGACACTTTCTCACCATTTCAAAACAATCTCAAGGAACCTCATATAATTTATCATATGCCATAAAAATGTTTTCCAAATAATTAAGTTCATAAACCAATATTTAAAAATAGAATTTTTTTGACAAAAATTCAATCTGTATTCGAATACAACATCCTTGTAGCCGAATTTAGATGCTAAGTCAGTAGCAAAATTTGCAATTCTGTATTCAAATACGAGGTTGTCGTAGCCGAATACAGATGCAAAGTCAGAAGCAAAATCTGCAATTCTATATTCAAATACGAGGTTGTCGTAGCCGAATACAGATGTGAAGTCAGAAGCAAAATCGGCAATTTTGTATTCAAATACGAGGTTGTCATAGCCGAATACAAATGCGAAGTCAGAAGCAAAATCTGCAATTCTGTATTCGAATAAGAGAGTGTCGTAGCCGAATACAGATGCTAAGTCAATAGCAAAAATCACGTATTGGTATTCGAATACGGGGGGTCATATTCGAATCTGAGGTTCAAAATTTGAATAAAAACTAAATTTTTCATAGGTGTATTTGAATACACTAGTGTCGTATTCGAATACATCTTCGAAGACAGTATAATTTTTCAAGTAAATTTCACTTGGGCTCAAACTCTATTCTTTGAAAAATCATTACAAACACCACAACACAGCCACAACCTCTTTAACAACAGAAATCAGAACATCAGCATCACAACAACACAACAACAACCAACACATCTTTAATGCAACAACATATCAGCAACATCAACCACAACAACATCACAACAATGGCATTATCATCATCAACCACAACAACTTCACGTTTTCAATAACATAAAACATTTATCAACCATCAAACACACATTTAGAGTTCCTACATGCAAACTAAAAAGTTGGAAGGAGCCCCTTACCTTGCTAACGTTTTCTCGACCATTTTCGTTACGGTGACCAAAACCGGTGAAACTCCCGCTCGCGTCGTCGCTACCAAAGTTAGCTCACTAGCACCGTAGTGAGGAGAGGAGTAACTTTCCCGCTTGACACTCTTGGAATGGAAGCTTAGATTTTGAAGTAGTCTAGGTTTTGAGCATGGTTTTCTTATTACCAACACAAACAGAAAAAGAAGAAGAAGAAGGAAGAAAGTAGGGTACACGGGCAAGTGAGGGAGGAAGCTGTTTTTCTTTCTGTTTCTGTTTTCCTCAGCTTGCCTTCTCACATACATACATATATATAGGCATACCATGCCACCTACTATGTATATATATATATGTTATAATCAACCCACAAATATTTAAATACTTCGTCGCAACTCTATTGACAGATAAATTGCCCGGTATTAATTCTTCGCAATAAAATTAAATAATCCTTCGACAAATAATTTTAGTCAATCTCAAAATATATATATAAAAATATACATATATTAAACATTTTACAAATATCTCAAAATATATTTGATATTTAATCCATAAATTAATTTAAAATCAAGGGTCTTACATTCCCCCTTTCTTCTCGTGTCGCGTATGCAGAAAGTAGTATACATCAGTAAAAACCGCGGGAACTGGATTTTGTTTATTTTTGTTAAAAGTCAAGAAGACATTGATGGCAGCAAAATCAACAAAATTATCAAGGTTTGGGAATAAAACAATACCATAGATAATGAGAGCCAAAACATCTATAAAAGTACCTCATTCTTTTTGAACGACTAAATCTTGTGCCTTTTGCTCCAGATATTTTCTTGAGAAACCATGAATAGCCCCTTTTTCCTCTTTTTTACTTACCAACTCTCTTATATCGATTTTCAATACTTCAGCAATTACACTCAAATTTGGTGGTTGCCCAGTATATCGATAAGGATTTCCTTTCTCTAGGGAGTAACCCAATATTAGCTCGAATTCTTCTAATGTCAGGGCCAACTGAACGTCTTGAAAAGTGAAACATCTTAAGAGAGGGTCGTAATACTGAGCAAGTGCCGTGAGGACCCCTATTTGCACATTTACTGCCATGAGGTTTAGGATTTTCCCATATTTACTAAAGAAACTCTGACGTTATATGGTTTTCATTTGATTGCTGATGTCTCTTAAACTTTTTAAATCAGGTTGCTTGAACTTTAAAAGTAAAGTTTTTCTTTTTTCCGATCCCATTATCCACTCAACATTTGACTAAGGTTCGTATGATTCCCCAAAAATCTTGAAAATTTATGCAAAATGCCATTATGTTTTTTTATGTTTAGAAAAAAAGAAAAAAAATCATGAGATATGAATGAAACTATGTAGAATAATTATTGTGAATATATATATATATATAATGTTTTGAACGTATGAGTTATTTTTGGTATATATGGATGTTCTTATGATGAAATGGACTATTGGTTTATGTAGTGAAACTCTCACAAGGGTGGCTCTATGATTCTAAATGTGGTTCCTAGAGCCAATAATCCTATTTTGAAATATTGTCAGCAACAATAGGTAAACTATTTGGAGTGACCATACTCTCAACAGGATCAAACTCTAGGTGAGATTTTCATGCTAACTAAACATGATGTACATCCAGAAGCCTATCACTACGCAATCTCGAAACTAAACTTAAGTTTTGTTCAAACCCGAGTATAAGGTTCCACTCGTAAGTGTGCGTAGGGTGTAGAATAAACATAATTCAATAGCTCCATAATGCTAATAAAATATATATATATATGCACAAAAAATAATAATAATAATAATAATAATAATAAATAAAATAAATAAAATAAAATAAAAAATGACTTTCTAGCTTAAAAGAATAATATAACGACAACTAATATTTATTAAGAAATAATAAGCCCCATAAAGTATTAGAAAATGAAAATCAAACAAATATAGAAAAAGTAAAAAATTATGCATAATTAATTATGTTAGGCTTGACTCTCTAATGTTCCCCAGTGGAGTCGCCAGCTGTCACGGCCTAAATTTCGAGTGTTTCTCGAATTCAATGGAGTCGCCACCAAAGTTTATTTAAAAGAGGGAAAACATTAGGAAACCTTTAAAAGAAAAAAATGGTCTTTGAAACCAAATTTTGAGTTCGGGAGTTGCTTATGTGTAGGGAAGGTATTAGCACCCTACGACATCCATTAAAATACGGTTACATATAATTAATCATGCAAAATTAGTATTAACTTAAATATATTTATTTCTCCTTATATTACATACGAGTATCAATTGTATTTTAATGTGATTTTGAAATAAATATGTGCTTAGGAAAGAAAGGAAAAAAGAACAATTTTTTTATTAATGTGCTTGACAAGAGTTTGATCTTGCTCCTAAGTATCTCCCGGTGCGAGGGAGAAATCAAAGCTACGTAGTTCTTGGGTAGAAAATGTGGATGTGTTGATTTCTTTTAAAGAAATTGTGTTGATTGTTGATATAAAAAAAATGTTTTGACAGAAAAAAAGGTTTGTTTGATTTGAATAATTATTTTGAAAAAAATGAGTTTTAAGACTATCAAGTTGCACAACTCGTGTCTCAACAACTCATGGAGTAAAAGAATGTCTCATCCAGTTAACCTGTTTAAAAAATATTTTTTATTATTTTCGGTTTTAAAATTGAGTTTTAAAGCCACCAAGTGGTACAACTTGTGTCTTAACAACTCAAAGGTTAAAAAGATGTCACATCTAATTAATCTAATATTTAAAAAAATTGATTTTAGATTCATTTATTTTTTTTAAAGATGATAGTGATAAATCAAAGAATGAAATTTGAATGTATATGATTTTAAAACTGGTTGATGTTAATTGTACTTAGTCCAAAATTTAAATAAAAGAATAAGAGAACAATTATTATAATATTGAAAGAATTTAATAAGACTTTTAACGAAATTAAAATGCTTATTTATGGTAAAACAAAATTCAAATTAAAGGTATACCACTAAACAAAACTATAAAATTGTTACAAAGAAGAGTTTAGAAATAGTTACCACACAAGTTTAATATTTGTTACATTCTTTGATTTTCTCTGATTGTATCTTTGCTGTTATCTTGAATTGTTGTATTCTTCCTTAACTCATTTCATGCTTCATTTATCTTACCAACAAAAACCTTACTAGCTTAAAATATGAAAACTGAAAACTTTCAAAACTGCCTTCCCCTGATTTAATTTTGTTGTCAATTTATAGACAAGAGTGGTTAATCTTCGTATCCATGGGATAGAATTGAGTTCTGCATTATTGCTTGTTTTTGCAGAAAAATTGGTTTTGCTCAGCTATGTTTGGAAAAAATAGAATGCACTTTTTAATTGCTTGTTACATGGTAAAAGTTGTAGCCATTTTAGGAAAAAAGAGAAAAAGTTAAAAGGGCTAAAAGACGATTGGAAAGATAACGTGTACACAAGAAAAAATGCAACTTGTTAAAAAATAAAAGCAAAAGAGGCTTAAAAGAGTTAGAAAGGTGGCGTGTACTGTTGTAAAAATGAAAGACATGAAGGCTGAAAAGATGGAAAAGTGTTATTGTTGCCACAAAAAAAAAAGATAAAAAGAACAAAAATTAAAAAATAAGAAAAAACCATAACTACAACCAGAGGATATCATCTGAGGCAAAAAAATTAGAGGCAAAAATCAGAAGCAAAAATCAAGAGCAAAAATCGGAGGATACTATCAGAGGTGAAAATCAGAAGCAGAAATCAGAAGCAAAAAATCAGAAGCATGATATTGACAATTATTTACCTAAGCATAACATGGGTCTCACGTTAATATACATATAACTATTTATTTACTTACTCAAGAATGATATGGGTCTCATACAAAATAAATTCTTAAATATTTTTATATAATAATATAATTTATATTTATCCTGATTGAATCATATTTATGTAGACAATATTTTCTGGATCATACCGTCAAAAACTATTTATTATATCTCCATTTATGAATTGATTTTATCTTAATGTGTTCAATGTTTACTTTTCGGAGTTAAAACACATTAAAAAATTTATAGTTAGTTTTACCATAATTTGCCTGTATGATTATGCTTGGGATATCAAATTTGGTATAAGTTGTAAGTTATTATAGTATAATATTAATATTTTTTTGTGAAAAATATGGTAAGATTTGAGAAATCGGTAATCAAATAAAAAACATTTTAATACGATGAAAAAAATTATGAATTGTGAGGATTTGATTTTTCTCTATAAATAAGTTAACATTGCTTTCACATACCATTAACTATAACATATTAACATTTTTTTTCTTCGTAAACCAAGCTTAGTTATAAAGTGAAAACTATAATGAAGATGTTCTTGAAGTTTGTAGTGTTTCTTGTTGCTATTGTGTGTTCTCACATTAGCAATGTCCAAGCAAGTTTACCACCTTGTTGTGGACATCGAACAATAGAATGTGTGTCAATGATATGTACTAACCCTCCATGTTGCAAACCTCAACCTCCACCACCAAGTGACAGGAAACATTAAAAGTTTGCAGCTAAGTATATTATTGTTATTCCAATCAATTTGTGTTTGCGAAAAACACATATCATATGTAATAATTACGTTAATAAGATTGGTTCATAAAGTATATTTTTATTTTTGCAAATTATAAAATATTTTCTTGTTATCTATTATTGTTTTTCATTTTATTTGACATGTTTGTTTGTTCGATGGATATATGTTAGGTTTGGTTGGATTCAAATTTGTAGGTTTTGTTGATTTTTAATTTTTGATTTTAATCTTAATTTTTCAACTTATTTTTAGTTTAGAGTGAACTATTATAGATTATGAAGATCTAATGATAAAATAATAGGCCTATTTAACAACGCTTATTTTTAAAAGCACTTTTAAATGAAAGAGGAATAGTTTTGGAACTCTTAAACAACTTTTCTTATAAAAATAACGAGACACACTCCATATTGAATAAGCATATCATAAATTCTTCGAATAAAAATATACACACAACTTAAAACCAACAAATATTTTGTTGTGCACGATATGGCTTATCCATATACATCTATATAATTGAGTAAAAAAAATACATACTTATAATGAAATATATAAAATAAAATGTAAAAAGTAAATTTAAAGTTTACGATTATCGATTTGGGTCAAAAGAAATATTAGGATGATGACATAATTTAAAATATTGAAACTATAATTATTGTTATCATTAATATTATGTTTCAAATAGTATAGCTGCCAAACATACATATACTAAGTATGGAGGAATGGAGAATGGTATGTTACAACTCAAGTCCATAATATCAATTACATCCACTACTCTTTTATCATATAAGTGGCACGTACATATACATAAACAATATTTTAAATGGTGAAAGATCAAATTATTTTCACCTTTTATTGGGAATTATTTTCATTTGAACTTTGAATATGGTCCATTTACGTTTTACAAGTTATAATATTTTTGTATTTATTAGTTCATTTACTTATAGTTTCTTAATAAGAAAATTAGTAATATTTCTATCATTTTTATAAATTTGAAGATACTTCCCTTATAATTATTATTTTTAATGACCCATCATGTTAAATGTTTTTATAATTTTTTTAAGTAATTCAAGTGATGTCAATACAATTGATTATTTTCAGCAACTAACAGAATAATAAAATTAACATAAATATATATTAGATGTATTCTTTTTTCTAATAAATTTTTTTGTACAATCTGGTTAAAATTGAAATTTTTATAAAATAATGTTCTCATGATGAACAAGTTCACAGCGTTTATAAATAGTCAAACCAGTTCAGAAAAATGACAAGAATCATTATTAACTCATTTGTTAAAAGAATGATGATAGAACATTCACTAGAATGCTACGGTAATTGAAAAAAATGATTTTTTTAGAAGATCATTCTAGTTTATTAAAAGATCATTCTAGTTTATTAAAAGATCATTCTTGTTTATCAAGATCATTCTGGTTTTTCAAATTATCATTCTGGTTTATCAAAAGATCATTCTGGTCTATAAAAGATTATTCTAGTTTATCAAAAGATTATTCTGGTTTATTAAAAGACCATTCTGGTTTATCAAGTTCATTCTGGTTTATCAAGTGATCATTCTGGTTTATGAAGATCATTCTAGTTTTTTCAAGATCATTCTGGTTAATTTGTTTTAAGGATAAGAATAAAAAGAATCATTCCCTATAGTCCAGACCTTAAGATAAACATATGTCAAGACTATTCAAAATAATACTCAAGCCAAAAAGTCTATATAAGGCCAACAGAAACAAATAACATCAAGATCAATCTCTAGATTGATGAGTTATGAGCAAGGACAACTAGGACAACAAAGACACTGCTGCTGCACCTGTTTGCAGAAAACACATCATATTTCTAAGACAAATGACTGACACTTGAGAACTACTAAATCACTCATCCACGCTTTTAATATAACATAGAACAAATAACATTATGATTATTCTCTTTTAAAGACATAATTAAAACATATCATTTTCCACAATCCAAACCACAAGCTAAAAAGTATCAAGACTGCGCAAATCAACGGTCAAGTCCAGAACTCGAGCTGAATGCCTAAAGGAAGAAAACAACCTCCAGATTGATTACCCGATTGATGAGTTGTAAGTCAGGATGCAAGTACATTGTACATACATTATTCTGTAGAAAGCACTGCATAATTCTGATTCAAAATAGTACCAACTAACATTTCACAGTCCATTCACTCACTCATTCACGTTTTCCATTAGACCTAAAAGAAGAACATTCTAGTTTTGTCAAGAACGTTCGTGACAGCAATATAAACATGTGTTTAATTGCTTTAAAATAGATCTTACACTTGGCTGATGTGTTCAATGACGATATTCAGTTTAAACTGAATATTCAAATTCTTTTATCATCTATAAATTGAATATCAATTGGAAGATGAAGGCAATAGTTCAATTTACAAACCTACCAACACTTGTTCAAGTATGTACAAGTCAAAAACTCTTCAACCATACGTCATAGATGTGAAGGTTGGTCTAGCCCGAGTTGGGTGAACCAATATACTTTTTGTGTGTAATCTTTCTATCCTTTATCTTTAATTATTTGCACACACAAATCACACTTCAATATAAACTAATTCGTTTTATTTACTTCTAACAAATCTAGAATATTCTGGACATTATGTTTCAACCAAGATTGATCTTTAGTTGAATGGAGTCGCCACCAAAGTTTATTTTAAAATAGGGAAAATATTGAGAAACCCTTAAAAATAACAAATAAAAAAATGATCTTTGAAATTAGATTTTGAGTTTATAAGTTGATTATGCATACAGAAGGTATTAGCACCATACGACATCTGTTAAAATCCGATTACCTATAATTAATTGTGCAAAATTAATATTAACTTAAATATATAGAATAGAATTGAACTTAAAAAATAATTTTAGTCAAAGAATAATAATAAATAAAAATGAATCGACCAACCAAAGAGAAGAAAAAAAGATTTGACTATATTATTAAATAAATTAAAATAAAAACAGATGAGCTTGGAGCTTAAACTTTCTCTTTTTATAACTAAGTAGAAAAAAAATATAAATATATATTTAAGGTAACCCTAACAAAAAAAATAGAAAACAAAAATAACAAAGAAAGAATAGAAAGAGTTAGTTGGTTGTACGCTGGCAGAAAAAGAAAAAGCAAGAAAGAGGGGAGTGGGGAATGTGGAGAGAGAAGAAAGAAAAAGAGGAAAAAGAAGGAGGAGAAAGGAATAAGAAAAAAAAAAGAGGAAAGGAAAAGAAGAGAAGAGAAAGGGGGTGAGGAAAAAAATATGCCGACGGCGGCAATGACAACAGCAGTACCGGGGACAGTGGCTCCCTAACCTCTCATTCATTTGTTTTGAATTTATAGTTTCTAATATTGAATATTGAAGAGATAAAAAAATAAACACAACATAGGATCATGATTTTTTTTAGGGGGACAAAATTGAGTTACTACAGCTGCCCCTATTTATTTATATTTACTAGAGAATATGAATATTATTGTTGTAAAAGATAATTAAATATAAGGACCTAAATTTTGTCTAAATAAATTATGAAAATGGAAGATGAGATGTGGCATAAGGATGTGATAGACATTTTTGGTAAAGATGAAAAGAATGATCATCTCTAGATTGGTTATTGATGCGTAGATTAATAGGAATTAAAGAAATGACCGTCTTCAGATTGGTTACCGATGTGTAGTTTAACAAGAATGAAATGATCTTCTTCAGATTGGTTACCGATGCGTAGATCCACAAATGAAATGATCGTCTTCGGATTGGTTACCTATGCGTAGATCGACAAAAGTAAAAAATTTTGATTACTGATACGTGGACCGACATGGATGAACAAAAAGCATACCATAAGTAACCTATGAGTCTAGTATACTTCAACAATGTAACACAAGGAATGTTGTTGAGTATAAATGAAGTATAAAATTAAGATATGAATGATTCATGCGTGTCATGCATTGTCGAGTATAGGTGAAATATGAATGAAGATGCATGATTCGTGTGAGTAAAAGTAAATCATAAATGTAAGATGCATGATTCATGTGAGTATAAGTAAATGATAAATGTAAGATGTGTTAGGTAAATTCTAGTTCATTTTAGTTCACTGATCCTTTTACGATCTTATACATCCACAAGATTTAATGGACGAATAAAGATAACAACCATTTTTGTTTGATGACTCTAGTACATCTCGTGTGACTTTTTGAGAGGCGAAACAAAGTGTATTGTCTAAAATGATTGCCTTCTTTTTCTGTTGACATCCCCATACATGTCGAGAATCTATCTAGTTTCCATGTATATATCGTCAAATATCAAAATAATTAATATATATATATTTTGTTTACAGATATTTCAAATTCCAACATTTATTACCAAAAAGAACAATTTTAAATGCTAGAACAAATCAACTATTAAAATGAATTAGTTTAGAAAGAGTGCAACGTACAACATCGAGTGACAATATTGGAAGAAGTACATTCACTATTTTGGGAACGAAACATTTAGGGTTACAATATATGAGTGAGTGTTTTTGGGTTTAGTTAGAGGTATAACAAGTGCTATTCATTCTTGTAATTTAGGACTCCTGTTGGTCAGCTTCTAAGAATAATAATTGCCCCAATTTGAAGCGCTAGATTTTTGTTATTATTTTTCTCCCTAACTTTTGCATGGACCGCTCTTCCATGTTTTCAATCCATTGGGATGCTCTAGTTTTGCCTAGGTCGCATATTCAGGTTTTCAACCTAGCGAGCCCATTTTCATTTTTTTTTTGTTTTCAAGCATAATATTTTATGACTGCATTTGAATTTATTGGAAAGCCTTTTTAGAGCTCCCCCAGAGAAAGCCTTTTTCACAACATATGGTCCCTCGTAGTTCGAAGTCAATTTTCCACGAGAATCCTTTTGTTATGGGCAATATTTTTTTTAACACCAAGTCTCCTTCTTGAAACTCTCGAGGACGAACTTTTTACTCGTAGGCTTTTTTAAGTCTTTTTTGATACAACTGACCATGGCACAGAGCTATCATTCTTTTTTCTTCTATGAAATTTAATTGGTCAAATCGTGATTGAACCCACACTGCCTCTTCTAGTTTTGTTTTCATCATGACTTTGATTGAGGAGATTTCAACTTCAATAGGAAGTACCGCTTCCATTCCATACACCAATGAGAAAGGAGTTGCTCCTGTTGAGGTGCGAACAAATGTTCTATAGCCATGTAATGCAAAAGGAAGAATTTCATGCCAATCCTTATAAGAAGCAACTTCTGTCCACGTTGGCATAAGAAACAGCTTCAACCCATTTTGTGAAATAATCAATAGCTACTAAGGTAAACCGGTGCCCATTTGAAGTCTTAGGTTCGATGAGCCCAATAACATCCATCCCCCACATTGAAAATGGCCAAAGTGATGTTAAGACATTCAAAGAGGTTGGTGGTACATGTACTTTATCAGCATAGATTTGACATTTATGACATTTCTGTACATAACTAAAACAATCAGACTTGATGGTCAACCAATAGTAGCCAACCCTTAAGATTTTTCTTGCCATTGTGTGCCCATTGCATGAGTTCCAAAAGAACCTTCATGAACCTCTTGAATGATTTTCTCTACTTCCGTTTTATCCACACATCTAAGGAGAACCATATCATGGTTTCTCTTATAAAGCACATCACCATTTAAGAAGAAGTTCATTGACAACGTCCTCAAAAAACCCTGTTGTCACTCTGAAATACCCGATGCATATTCCTTATTCCTAACATAGGATTTGATATCATACAACCATGGTTTACCGTCAGGCTCTTCTTCAATTGATAAGCAATATGTTGGTTTATCCTTTTGTTGAATTTTCATTAGCGGCACATCTCGACTTGTGCTTATTTTGAACATCGATGACAATGTGGCCAGGGCGTTGGCCAATTGGTTTCCTTCTCGAGGGATATGGTGAAAAGTGACTTTCTTAAAGTACTCTGTCAATTCTTTGATTCAACGGTTGCTTTAATGCCCATGGCACATGCCTTATATTCTGCAATATTGTTTGTGCAATCAAAACACAATCTCGCCGTAAATGGAGTGAGCTGGTTCTATAGGGAAATCAAGATAGCTCCAATTCCATGCCCTAATACATTAGAATCACCATCAAACATCAACATCCATTTTTGTTCAAATAAAGTCATTATGCCTTCGTTTGGGAATTCACACTGCATTGATTGATAATCTTCTATATGTTGTTGAGCCAAGTACTCTAGTAATGCTCTTCCTTTTATAGCCTTCTGTGTAACATACACCAAGTTGTATTCTGATAACAACATTTGCCAACGGGAAATCCTTCCAGTAAGAGCAGGTTTCTCAAAATGAACTTAATTGGATCCACTCTAGTGCACAACATGTTTGTTCAAGCAGTGAAAATCTTGTTTCACAACTAGTGAACTGTTTGCTAAAATAATAAATAGCATGCTCCTTTTTACCAGATTCATCGTGATTTGATATGAATCTGGCAATGTAATTCAATCTCCCCAAAAAGCCATGAACTTCTTTTTCCGTGCGTGGAGCCAGCATTTCTTGTATTGCTATTACTTTATCTGGGTCTACTTCTATCCCTTTTTGTCTAACGATAAACCCAAGTAAATTGTCCCATCTAACGCCAAAAATGCATTTAGTAGGGTTTAAATGGAGTATGAACTTCCTTAGTCGCACAAATCATTTTTGAAGGTTAACAACACGGTCTTCTTCGGTCCAGGACTTTGCAATCATATTGTCGACATAAACCTCTATCTCCTTATGCATCATGTCATGAAACAATCTCACCATTGCTCTTTGATAGGTTGCCCCAGTATTCTTCAATCCAAATTGCATCACTTTATAACAGAAAGTTCCCCGTTGTGTGATGAATGTGGTTTTCTCCATATCCTCGGGAGCCATCTTGATTTGATTATACCTTGAGAAACCATCCATGAAGGAGAAAAGAGAATATAGAGTAGTGTTATCCACTAGAATTTCCTTTATTTAAATCCCGATAATCAACGCACATTCGAACCTTTCCATCCTTTTTGGGAAATGGGACAATAATAGCCACCTATTGAGGATATTTTGTTACTGCTAAAAAACCAGCATCAAATTGCTTTTTGACCTCTTCTCTTATTTTAAGTGACATATCAAGCCCCATCCACCTCAATTTTTGTATAATTGGAGCACATTCAGGCTTGAGTGGTAGTTTGTGTTCAACTATGTTAGTATCTAGCCCGGCCATATCCAAATATGACCATGCAAAGACGTCCACATAGTCAAATAAAAGTTTAACCATCTTTTCTCGTTCACTTCCTTTCATAGACATACCAATTTTAATGTCTTTCTTATCATATTCAATCCCCAAATTGATCACCTCAACAAGTTCTTGATAGGGTTGGATTATCTTAGCTTCCGGTTCCATTAACCTTTCTAGTTGTGGGGGAGGCTCACAATTGTCAACACAATCCTCATTAGGTGATTAATTGGAAGTTCCAAATTACAAGGAGGAGTTCTAGCGCTGCTATTTTCAACGTATTCATTTTCGACTTTTGAGCATGAATTAACAAACACGGGAAACTCGATGATCTTCCAATTGTTGAGGAAGGTATTCGGATGACAAGGGTACACTAATTTCAGGGTATCATCACCAACATGCTCTTCTTCCACCATAGCCACCTGGTCAGCATAAATTATTCCAGCGCTTTGAAAGGTTTGACGAATGTCACAAATAGGAATCTTCTGTGAATGAATCTCTAGACGAGCCATCCTGTTTTCGTTTTTTTGTTTCATTGCGTTTTCTTTATCAACTGTGGTAGGTACATATCTCAAACCGTATGGATCATTCTTTTCTGGTATATCTAACAGTTTCCCCAACTTAGCAAAATCACCTCCTTCCAACATGGATTTGGTAGACTTCACCGATGTATTAAACAACTTTGGTTCCTTTAACTGAGATCCTTCAACCATGAAGACAGCATTGGCGATTTCTAATGCTTGAAAGGAGATTTCTATGGCTTCCTCTGTATCTTCAATGTAGCCTGTAGAAGATATATGACTCACTATCATATCTTCTTCCCCATATATTATTACCAGTTTATTGTTCACTATAAACTTTAGCTTTTGATGGAGAATGGATGTCACTGCTCTAGCAGCATGACTCCACGGTCTCCCTAAAAGACAATTGTACGCTGGATTAATATCCATCAATTGGAAGGTTATCCCAAAGTTATAGGGTCCAATTTAAACTGGCAGGTCTCCTGGATTCTTCAAATACTTTCACAACCATAGCACTAGGCTTCATACATGCTCCATCAACAAATATTTTTGATAGTGTCGATTTCGGTATGACATTTATTGATGAACCATTATCAACTAGCACTCGTGCAAGAATATGATCATGACACCTCGCAGAGATATGTAGTGTTTTATTATGCCTTATCCCTTCAGCTGGTAATTCGCAATCACTAAAACTCAAAAAATTATTACCAGTGATATTACCGATAACTCCATCAAATTGGTCGACCGTGATATCGTGAGTAAAATGGGCCTCATTTAAAACTTTCATCAGTGCCCTTCTATGTGCTTCAAAGTTTAATAACAAAGAATGAACAGATATCTTGGAAGGGCTTTGATTTATCAAGTCCACCACCTTATATTCAATTTGCTTGATAAACTTCAAAAATTTGTTAGCTTCTTCTTCAAGCACCGTCTTTTTGCTAGTCTCTGGCCCTTTTATAACATGATTCATAGTTTTTTTACCCTTTTCCCCACGGTATTCCTTTTTCATAGGTTGTTCGGGGGCGTATATTCGACCTCTCCAAGTCATCCCACCAACACCTTAAATGTTGGTGACATCAGTTCCTTTAGGTTCCCAGCTATCACTTGATTGATGATTGGCCAAATGGGATGTGACTTCATAATTCCATGGTACCGCCTTGGTATTTTCATAAGGAAAACGGGTTGGTGCTCGGATAATTAATGGGTTTGGCCCGTTTGGAGTTTCCTTAAGATTTTCTTTTCTATAGACGATTTTCAATGGTCTCGGGAAAGATCAATTATTCTCCACGCATGGCTCTATGGTTAGCACATGTTCATCTTTTGCACAACCTACCTGTATGAAATTCTTTTCCATTAATTCTTGAAAGAATTCCTTGAGCTATTCAGAATTTTTTATGGAATATGAACTAGATGGGTGAACACCACAAATTCGAACCTCATTGTTAATCGTCTCAATCAAGTTTAACTTGCATAACTCAGTTAAAATCATTTTCATTGGGGTTTTCACATGTTCCATACTCTTAATTGCACATTGGTCTACCCCACATTCAATAACATTGACAGAGGAATTTCCGTTGCCCGACAAGGGATTGCTCCCCACATTGGGACTATCTTCCTTGGAAGTAAGCCATTTCGTATTAATCAAGTCTTGCACTTTAAATTTCAGTGCTTGGCAACTTTGATAGAATGTCATACGGTTCCTGCTTGGTACTCACATTTGGAATTTGGGTTGTACCATTTTGGGAATGGTGGTTCCATAGGTTTCATGGGTCTCGGGACTACCATTGAGTTCTGGAGTAGGTGAGGCAACAATTGGCTGTATGTCATGGGAATCGAGTCAAAACGGGTTATCTATTTTTCTCGATTAACTAGTGGTTTGTATTGATTTGGGATTGGATTTTGGTTCCATTGGTTTTGTTGGGGAAATCTGACAAGTGGTGGCTGGACTAGGGGTGGTTGATAATAAGGTGGCCTTGAAGGATGATATTGGGGGTATGGAACTTGTGAGGTCAAAGCCACATATGGATAAGGAGTGTATGGAATTTGGGGTATTGGGAGCTAAAAATTTGGAGGTCGATAAGAATTCATGGAGGGAGAATAAGAGACTCTTGGATTTCCCATTACAGCGTTAGCATCCCCTTTTTTCTTCATTGTGAATTCCATTTGGGGCTTCTTCACACCACTCGTTCCACATATAATCTTACCACCCCTCATCCCATTTTCTACTCTTTCTCCTATCATGACCAATGTCAGAAAAGTATGATGACATACTTCGAATCATCTTATCATAAAAGGGCGACAGGAGAGTATCTATAAACATACCAACCATTTCTCTTTCGGATAAAGAAGGATCTACTTGCGATGCCACTTCTCTCCACCGTTGGGCATATTCTTTTAATGTTTCATTGTCCTTTTTCAACGAATTTTTTAATTGCATCCTGTCAAGGGCCATATCAATGTTGTACCTGTATTGTTTCAAAAAGGCATTAGCCAAGTCTTTCCACGAACGAATTTGATTTCGCTCGAGATGCATATACCAATTTAGTGATGCCCCACTCAAACTGTCTTGAAAAAAATGAATGAGAAGTTTGTCATCACGAGCATGAGAAGCCCTTTTCTACAATACATGGTCATATGATTTTTAGGACATGTGGCCCCATTGTACTTTTCTAACTCAGGTACCTTGAATTTTGAAGGAATCGCTACATCGGGAACCAAGCACATTTCAAAAGCATCGAGACCATATCCATTAATATCTTCCATTGCATTTGTTCACTCTTCTAAAACATGTAATTTTTCTTTCGACTGTGTATCTTCACCGATAAACTGAGGTTGTTGCCAATTTCCAGTAGCATCAAAATGAGGTACTTGGGGTGCGCTTAATGGATTATTTTATGACGGTAGAGTGTTTTGGGGTGGCTTGTAGCCAAGAGGAGATGGGATTTGTGGTATGTTTAAGCTTTGGGAGTTGATAGTTGAGTGATTTGGGTTATTGTCCATGGGGTTCATGACTAAAGCCAGAGTAAAACCTGGTGGGAGACCAAACATAGGAAATTGCATAGCTGCCAAATGAAACTGTTGAGTAGTCGGGGTAAAGCTTGGTGGGTGAGAAAAGGTGGCTTGTTAATCTTCATTTGCAGTTGGAGGATTCCCATCTGTATTATCCTTTCTTGCAAAAGCCTGTATAGCCTCTAGGATTCGATCAACCTTGTCCTTCAATTGACTAACATCTGCTTTCATCACTTCTTGGTTTTGCTCAAGTCCATCCATGATCTTGGAGTTTGCGCGAGTTCGATAAGGATGTCGGGGAAACAACTTTATTGATTTTTTCTGTTTTTTAAATAAATAAAAAAATTTATGAGTATGTATGAATGGAATGAAGATGAAATTATTTAGTTAATTATCTATTTTTTACATTATGGTTGGATGTTGGGGAATCATAAGCGTTATGTGAATACTCTTGGCAAATCGAATTATAAGTGAAGGAAATATGGGGATCGATAAACAAAACAAGAAAATCCTTCATTAATGAGAAAAAAGAGTACATCACTTTTAAATTAAAAACTACAACAACTATGGTATTTCAATCTTCTCTTTTGATAGGACAACCAATCTTCTCCTCCAATGCTTGGCTTTATCTACCAGCTCTTTATAGATCTCTTGATTCTTCAACTGTCCAAGCAACATCATAAAATAATCCTCCCAATATATGGTTTCATCCTTTAAGTCATTATAGATCTTTTCTTGATAATCAATGTAATTCTTCAACTCACTAGAAGTCTCCATTTCTGTTGTTAGCACATGTTGATGTTTTGAGAGTAATTCTTCCATTTCTTCCTTATGTTGCCTCTCATTCTTTATTCGACTCTCGTACTCAGCTACCATCTCTTTAAGTTGTTTCGTTAAATCTTCAAAATCCTTTTTATACTCCTCTCAGAGCTTGCTGATTTCGCCCATAAGTGCTTCCACATATAGGCTTCTTAGGTAGCTTCATTCCTTTCTTGCTTTTGCACATCTAATTCTTCATTTGCACCTCTCAAACAATCTTGTATGTCCCCTTTATTTTCCTTTTCAATTTCCAACCTCTTGTTGCTTGTCTCAATAAACTGATTCTTACAAGTGTTTTCTGATCACAAATTCTCGTTCTCTCGGAAGACTTTTTCTAACTTCGCTTATAGTTTTTTTTTCTGCTCTTCAGAATTTAATAATAATGCTTTGAGTTCTTCTATTTCTTCATTTGTAACAAGGGTAGGTTCAGGTATTTTCTGATCACTCGAGGGTGTATTGTGGAAAGGAAACTTGATTTCTTGGATTGTTTCCTTTACCCATTGTTGATAGGGTTGTTTTGTGCTGCAACTTCTACATCAAAGTACTCTCCTTTTTCTGATAATAACTTCCCAAGCTCCACTTATCCTTCGCAACATTGGTGGGTCTACTATACCCGTATTGTGCAAAACAAAAGCTTCTAATGACTTAAATTTGGTTTCTCCAACATGGGGTAGTCAAGTTTTCTCAAAGCTATCATCGGATTATAGTTAATACAACCTTTGGTTCCCATGAGAGGTACGTTTGGAAAATCTCTACATTGCCATATTACTTCTTCTACCCCTTGTTCTCTATGATACCATGAAATTATGTTTCCGGTCTGGCTAGCTATACTCTGAGACCATTCACGGTTATTTTTAATTCCAACATGAAACCCTTTCTTGAACATGTGAGACATGAAGCAAGTATACAACACTTAGACACAACACAAAATTGTTCCCTGTAACACCCCAATTTTTAACTGCGCGAATGTATTTTTTTTTTAAAAAAATAAAAGAAATTAAAATTATAATTAAACCATTCAATAAAGGAATGCGTCGTAATCCAAAATGACAAAAGTAATTAAATAATTACATCATAAATATAACTATTTAAAATAGTTATGGGAATTAATATTTGAAATATACAAATAGAAAATACGCCGGGGCTATGAGACTAGTCTGACAACACTCATACCCCTGGGGTATTCTCGGCAGACACCTGCGCAGAAGTGCTGCTCCAAGAATGCTATCTTCCCCTCATGTAAGGTCAAAAAATTGGGATCATGGACCCACTGACAAAAGTCACTATCAGAGTACGTCATAAATAAAGTCATCCCAAAAAGAAATAAGTACAACCACCAAAATACTATGGCCCTATTCAACAAAACTAATATGATCATGCACTACAACTACAATAGCAAGGGTTACCACCAGACTCTCCACAATTCTCGTCCGACGCAGTTACTAGTCTCGACTTGACATCCTCCTCATCAGCCAGAGAAGGATCAGTCTCCTCCAAGGTCAGATCCACCCATGAGATAGGTCGCTTCGGCGGCGCTGGAATCTCAAAACAATCCTCTACCAGCCTAGACAAACTTGGAATGTCAACCTCCACTGGTGTTGGCCTTTCGTCCTTCTCACCCGCTTCTGGTTCAAGCACCGCATCTCCGGCTACCACGGTTGGAGTCACCACACCTACAAGGGCCTCTGTCTCAACTCCAATTGTCAAACCCTATGCGTCCGTAAATACACCGTTCGCCTCAAGCACCAGTCCGAAAGGTATCAAAAAATTGATCCGCGCGTGACTTTGTTCCACATACGACACTACCCCGGCGATCCTACTGGTTCTCACCACTCTCCCCATATAAGTAGCCCGACTTAAGCTAGGGTCGTATACCCAAGCAGTCGGCATATGACGATCAAGGAAATCTTACGACGTCTCCGTCGTCAGGGTAACCGTCGATGGTACAGGCTCGGGTATCATCTGAGGGCAAAGCCCAATTTTCCACAATAATGTAAATGGTCACCAACCAAAATAAACAATTAACAATTAGCAGTTATGTCAAAGATAACAAATACATAATTGGCATGTTCCAGCACTATAGCAACAGTGATAAAATAAGTATACTCACTTATTAAAATGTATAACATCTACATTTTCGAGAAACAAAAGACTGAGAATACCGATCGTGTTGCAAGTCCAAATACAATCAACAATCACAACAACTTATTAGAAACTTAGAATTTTATGGTTCTTGCACATATATTTCCACACATCAGTTCATAACAATCATGACTCGCAGGTCAACCAACCCAATGCAATGCGTATATGCCAATGCACATGATTCTGGAATTTCCAGGATAAAAACTTTCCTCGAAGGGGCGTAAATCATAATTGTACCGCCTATCACAGGCCAAAGTACTAATTACCAAGGTGCAGTCGCATCACAAACTAGCACGATTTACTTGTGTAGCCTATCACAGGCATTACACATTAGTTAAATCACCGTAAGGATAAGATAGACCGTTTAATCACGCGGGACCACCTTGTAGCCCATCACGGTCAATACTTAACTTCACGGCCCATCACGGTCACCGCTCAACTCTTTGGCCCATCGGAGTCACCACTTAACTATGCAATGCATGAGCGTACTCTTTTTCTCTTCACTTAAATCAGTACGTAAATGCAAATATGAAACGCGGACACTTCATCACCATTTGAAAACAACCTCAAGGAACCTCATATAATTTATCATATGCCATTAAATGCTTTCCAAATATTTAAGTGCATAAACCAATATTTAAAAATAGAATTTTTGACAAAAATCCAATCTGTATTCGAATATAGCTTCCTTGTAGCCGAATTCAGATGCCAAGTCAGTAGCAAAATCTACAATTCTCTATTCGAATACGAGGTTGTCGTAGCCGAATACAAATGCGAAGTTAGAAGCAAAATTTGGAATTGTGTATTCGAATACGAGGTTGTCGTAGCCGAATACAAATGCGAATTCAGAAGAAAAATTTGCAATTATGTATTCAAATACGAGGTTGTCATCGCTGTATACAAATGTGAAGTTAGAAGCAAAATCTGCAATTCTGTATTCGAATAAGAGAGTGTCATAGCCAAATAAAGATGCTAAGTTAGTAGCAAAAATCACGTATTTGTATTCGAATACGGGGGGTCGTATTCGAATACGAGGTTCAAAATTTGAATAAAAACTGAATTTTTTAGAGGTGTATTCGAATACACTAGTGTCGTATTCGAATACATCTTCGAAAACAGTATAATTTTTCAAGTAAATTTCACTTGAGCTCAAACTCTTTTCTTTGAAAAATCACTACAAACACCACAACACAACCACAACCTCTTTAACAACAGAATTCAGAACATGAGCATCACAACAACACAACAACAACCAACACATCTTTAACGCAACAACATATCAGCAACATCAACAACAACAACATCCCAACCATGGCATTATCATCATCAACCACAACAACTTCACGTTTTCAACAACATAACACATTTATCAACCATCAAACACACATTTAGAGTTCCTACATGCAAACTAAAAAGTAGGAAGGAGCCCCTTACCTTGCTAATGTTTTCTCGACCATTTTCGTTAGCGCGACCAAAACCGACGAAAATCTCGCTCGCGTCGTTGCTACCAAAGTTAACTCACTAGCACCGTAGTGACGAAAGGAGTAACTTTCCCTCTTGACACTCTTGGAATGGAAGCTTAGATTTTGAAGTAATCTAGGTTTTGAGCATGGTTTTCTTATTATCAACACAAACAGAAAAAGAAGAAGAAGAAAGAAGAAAGAAAGGTATGCGGCAGGTGAGGGAGGAAGCTGTGTTTCTCTTTTTGTTTTTGTTTTCCTTCAGCTTGCCTTGACAAGGACTCAAACTTAGCAGCATACTCACCCACCGTCATGTTTCCTTGATGGAATTTATGAAAATCATCACCCAACTTAGTTCTAGTACTCATCAGGAAGTATTTGTCCAAAAACTTCTTTTTGAACGACTCCCATTTCAACTCCTCATGAGCTGATCCCATCAAAAGCCTTGTACTTCTCCACCAATATTCTGCATCCCCTAGGAGCAGATATGCAGCATAGTTGACCTTTACTGCTGCTTGGCAATTAATCATTTCAAAAACTTTCTCCATTTCCTAAATCCATTGGTCCGCTCTTTCTGGACCCTCATCACCCTTGAACTTCGGAGGATTATGACGACGAAAATCCTTTTGTCCTCTTATTCATCGCTTCAGCCATCCGATCATCCGGGCTGACGTTGGCTCTTGTAGTGTCGTCTCTTATTGGAGGCATTGTTCCCTAAAAAACCAGCATCAAGTAGAAATCTCACACTACTTAGAATAATTCCAAAATATAACTTAACAACATCATCACTTCAGCACACCACAACTACACAGGACTTGACACTCTAACTACTTGCTCCTATGCATGATCTGATAACGACTCGCAACCAACAATCTAACCAAAGCTCTACCCAAAAGTTTAACAAAAAGTCTAACCAAAGCTCTACCCAAAAGTCTACCCAAAAGCTCTTATACCACAATTTGTAACACCCCGATTTTTTATAGCGCGGGTGTATTTTTTTCTTTCCAAAACAATAAAACAGATAAAAGAATTTCAACATAATTCAAAAGAATTATGAGAAATTAAAAATTAAATCATTTCATAGAATAATACGTCGTAGTTCTAATGATAGAAGTAATTAAAAAATTACAATCATAAATAACCGAGTAAGATAGTTTTGGGAAATTGATCTTCCAAATATACCCAAAATAAAATAATACATCAAAAACTGTATCCTGGACCCACCAAAACACTATTAGAGTGCGCAAAAGATACAATCATCCCAAATAAATAAATACAGCCATCAACACTAAGTCATATACAAAAAGACTAGTCTGATGTGATCATGCACTAAAGCTACAATAGCAAGCGTTTCCACCGCAATCTCTACAAGTCTCGTCTGACTTAGCAGCTCGCCTCGATGTAACTTCCTCCTCCTGATCAGATAGGGAAGGATCAGTCTCCTTTGAAGTCAGATCTATGCATGATCTAGGTCGCTTCGGCGTTGTCGGAATCTCAAAGCAATCATCTGCTGTCCTAGACGGACCCGGAATATCAACCGTTGCTGGAGTCGGCCCTTTATCCTTCTTCCCCGCCTCGAGTTCAGGCATCACACCTCCTGCTACTGGGGTAGGAGTCACCACACCTATAGTGGCCTCCGTCTCAACCCCAACTGACAGCCCTCCACGTCCGCAAAAACTCCGTTCGCCTCCAGTATTAGTCTGGAAGGTACCGGAAAATCAATCCTCACGTGAGTGAGCTCTACGTAAGCCACTGCCCCAGCGAATCTGCTCGTCCTCACCAATCTCCCCGTGTAAGAAGCCCTGCTTGAGACGGGGTCGTACACCCAAGAAGTAGGCAAGTGACGGTCAAGGAAATCTAGCGACGTTTCCGTCGTTAGCGTAACCGTCGGTGGTACGGGTTTGGGTATCATCTGAGGGCAAAGCCCAATTTCCCCAATAATTGTAAAGGGTCACCAACCGAAATTTACAATTACCACATAGCAGGTATGTCAAAGATAACAATTATATTCATGGCATGTTCCAATGCTATGACAATAGTAATAAATAAGTATGCTCACTTATTAAAATGTCTAACATCTACATCTTTGCAAAACTGCCAATTTAACATTTAAATCATGTTGCAAGTACAAATACAATCAACAATCACAATAACTCATTTGGCACTTAGAATTCATAAGATACTTGCACACATCGATTTCCACTCATCAACTCATATCAAATCATGACTCACAGGTCAACCATCCTAATGCAATATGTATATGCCAATGTACACAACTCCTGGAATTACCAAGGTGTAGTCTCTCACGGACCAGCACATGTGCAGTCTCTCACAGACCAGCATGATTTACATATGTTAGCCTTTCACAGGCCCAACATTACCAAAGTGCAGTCTCTCACGGACCAGCACGATATACGTATGTTAGCCTCTCATATGCTCAACTTACAGAAGTTAAATCCTCGCACGGATAGAATGGACCACCACGAACACGCGGCCATTCTGTAGCCCAGATAGAATGGACCGTCTAATACACGCGGAACCACTCGGAAACCCGGATAGAATAGACCGTTTAATACACGTGAAACTACTCTATAACCCATCACAGTTACTACTTAACTTCACGGTCCATCACGGTTACCGCATCGACTCTGTGGCCCATCGCAGTCACCACCTAACTATGCAATGCATGAGCATGCTATGTTTCTCTTCACTGCAAACAATATGCAAAATGCAAATATGCAACCCGGACACTTCCTCACCACCTCAAACCATCTCAAGAACTTCATTTAATTCATCCCATGACTTACAAATGTTTTCCAAATATTTAAGTGCTTAAACCAATGTTTAAACATAGAATTTTTGAAAAAAAATCAATATGTATTCGAATACAGCTTCGGCAAAATCAGCAATTCTGTATTTGAATACGAGGTTGTCGTAGCCGAATACAGATGCGAAGTTAGTGGCCAAATCAGCAAATCTGTATTCGAATACGACAGGGTCGTAGCCGAATACAGATGCGATGTCAGAAGCAAAAAATGTAATTCTGTATTTGAATACGACAAGGTCATAGCCGAATACAGATGCTAAGTCAGTAGCAAAAATCACGTATTTGTATTCGAATACGGAGTGTCGTATTCGAATACGAAGTTCAAAATTTGAATAAAACTGAAATTTTATAGAAGTGTATTCGAATACGCCTGTTCCGTATCCGAATACATCTTCGAACACAATGAGATTTTCCAGAAAACTTCAACAAAGTTTCAAACTCTTTTCTTTGAAAAACAACACAAACACCATAACAAAATGATAGCTTCTTTAACCACAAAATCTAGAACATCCTCCACACATATAAATGATTCTACTGCACAACACAATAACAAAAGCATCATCAATGCATCAACCAAGTTAGCAACAATACAGAATAGCAACAACAACTCAACAACATGCATTTTAATCATCCATAACAACATGCAAGGCAGATTCATTGCCAAACCATAACATCACATAATAATCATCCATCCAACATGCATTTAGAATCCCTACATGCAATCTAGAAAGTAGAAGGAGCCCCTTACCTTCGTTACGTTTTCTCGCACGTTTTCGTAACCGTGACTAAAACCGGCGAAACTCCCGCTCGCGTCGTCGCTACCAAAGTTGGTTCTCTAGCACCGTAATGATGAGAGGAATAACTTTCCTTCTTGACACTCTCTAATTTGAGGCTTGGATTTCCAAGTAATTCGAGTTTTGAGCAAGCTCTTTTCTTTACTAACACCAACAGAATGAGAAGAAGAAAGAAAGAAGGGAAAACTGGCGCGGATAGCGGAAACTGTTTCTGTTTCTGAATTATGATTTTTCCTTCCTCTCACACACAACAGATATATATATACACATGCCCTCACTTACTATGTATATATTAATATTATAATATTAATTGACCCTCAACTAACCAAATACTCCCGTCGTAACTCTGTTGACGGATAATTTCTTGATCAACTGCCGATATTTAATAACTCGTATTTAAATTAATTTATCCTTCGTCCAATAATTTTAATCAATTTCAAAAATATTTATATATATATATATAAATATTCATATATAAAATATTTTACAAATATTCCAAAATACACTTAATATTAATCCATAATTTAATTTCAATTTAAGGGTCTTACAGACCATACCCTCAACAGGATCAAACTCTAGGTGAGATCTTCATGCTAACTAAACAGGATGTACATCCAAAAGCCTATCACTACGCAATCTCGAAACTAAACATAAGTTTTTTTCAAACCCGAGTATAAGGTTCCACTGGTAAGTGTGCGTACGGTGTAGAATAAACATAATTCAATAGCTCCATAATGTTAATAAAACATATATACATGCATAGAAAATAATAATAATTATTATAATAAATAAAATAAAATAAAATAAAAAATAATTTTCTAGCTTAAAAGAATAATATAACGACAACTAATATTTATTAAGAAATAATAAGCCCCATAAAGTATTAGAAAAAGAAAATCAAACTAATATAGCAAAAGTTAAAAATTATGCATAATTAATTATGTTAGGCTTGACTCTCTAAGGTTCCACTGTGGAGTCGTCAGCTGTCGCGGCCTAAATTTCGAGTGTTTCTCGAATTCAATGGAGTCGCCACCAAAGTTTATTTAAAATAGGAAAAACATTGGGAAACCCTTAAAAGGAAAAAAAAATGGTCTTTGAAACAAAATTTTGAGTTCGGGAGTCGATATTGCGTAGGGAAGGTATTAGCATCCGACGACATTCGTTAAAATACGGTTACCTTTAATTAATTGTGCAAAATTAGTATTAACTTAAATATATTTATTTCTCCTTATATTACATACGAGTATCAATTGTATTTTAATGTGATTTTGAAATAAATATGTGCTTAGGAAACAAAGGAAAAAAAGAACAATTTTTTTATTAATGTGCTTAACAACAGTGTGATCTTGCTCCTACGTATCTCCCGTTGCAATGGAGAAATCAAAGCTACGTAGTTCTTGGGTAGAAAATGCTTTTAAAAAAATTGTGTTGATATAAAAAAAAGTTTTGGCTAGAATATCACTAGAAAGGGGGTTGAATAGAGATATTCAAGGTTTTTAAAATCTGTTACTATTTTAAACTGTTGTCCTCTTTCAGAGGATGATTTATCAGATGTAGTAGAGTTGAGAGAGAGAATAATGACACACAAATTTTATACTGGTTCACCCAATGAAGGCTACGTCTAGTCCTCACACTCTAGTGGGTTTTTTACTAAGTATCAAAAGTTATCAGCCTCTCACTGAGGTTGATTACAAACTGTGTATTCTTTAGCTTCACCAAGCATAAAATTCTTTCCTTCTGATTTCTCTTCAAGTGTTACTCACTTGAAGGTCTAAAAATGATATGGAGTAGTTTGACAGGATTTACTTTCTATAAAGATGAAACTAAGATCTAGTGAAAGATTATAGAAAGCTTGAAAGGAGATTGATAATTGCTCTTGATAGCCTCTTGATATTTTTCTGGTTTTTGCTCGTGTAGTTGTGTGTGTTTGCTGAAGAAGAGCAGCCTTCCTTTTATAGGGAGAAGGAAACTTTCTCTTCAAGAAAATTTTCCTTTCTGACCATTTTTTCAAGATGTAATGAACCTCACTATTGTTGCAAATGTACAGCCTTGCCATTCTGTCCTTTTACAGCCTGGCACATGGGAGGTTACTTCTTTACTTGGCTTTCTAGGAGGATAGATCATTCCATATGTTTTTAACAATTGGTCGTGCTCTTTTCTTGTTCCAAGTCATGACCCTTCTCTGGTCATGGATGATGCAGCTTTTGATACTCTGGAACTGTTAGTTGTTCTTAATGTGAGAGGATGAATGAGCAGCTAGAAATTATCCTCTGGTAATTTCCTTTTGGTGTCTGAAGTTCACCTTATGGTAGATGACTTCTGATGTTTACCTTCCATAGTTCATCTTCTAATACTTATCTTCTGGTGTGTTTTTTCTGGAACGCATCTTCTAATGTTTATCATGTGAAGTTTGTCTTCTGAATTTCTGGTATTCATTTTCTGGTGTATTTCATGTGAAGTTCATCTTTTGAGTTTTATCCTTTGATGTTCATCTTTTTATCCTCTGATAAGTTTCTTCTGAAATTCATCTTCAGATGTATATCTTCTGATATTCATTTATGATTTTCATCTTCTGATGTCGGCCAATCTCGACTAGCAAACTGGTTTGCTGAGATCCTCTGATCTCGGCCAACACTGGGCCATTTATTTTGACCTTCTGGTTTCGACCAATACTGGGCCATTTATTCTGATCTTCTGATATTGGCCAACACTGTACTGGGTCTGGATTAGTTCTGGACAAAGGATATTTCAGTCTGGACTTTTTAGCTTATCTTCTGATTAATTCAGGACTGTTTTTCACTTCACTGTCAGGCCATCTTCTGGTCAGAAGAACTTCTTGAATAAGTCTGACTTACGATATCTTTTGGTCTGGATCCATTCTTCCTCGGGCAGGCTTACTTCTAGTCTGGTCCATGTCCCCTTCTGACTTTGTTTCCTTCTAATATGGGCCAGCAAAGATATCCTCTGTTGATTTCAGGATGCATCCTCTGGTATCTTCTGGATGCATTATCTGATGTTTTCAACTCTTAGGTTTTCTGCTTCAGCTTCTGGTTTTCTATTCCAGATGTTTTGCTTCTGGTTTTCCAGATGTTCTGCTTCTTGTGTTTTCCAGATGTTCTGCTTCTGGTTTCCTAGATGTTCTGCTTCTGGTGTTTTCCAGATGTTCTGCTTCTGGTGTTTTCCAGATGTTTTGCTTCTGGTGTTTTCCAGATGTTCTGCTTCTGGTGTTTTCCAAATGTTCTGCTTTTGGTGTTTTCCAGATGTTCTGCTTCTGGTGTATTCTAGATGTTCTGCTTCTGGTGTTTTAACTTCAGATTTTCTTAATGGATTTAACAGCTTTGTTTCCTGCAGGCATTCATTCTTCTGGACAGGAGGTTGCGATCTTTGGATCGTGTTCCTTTCTTAGTACAATACTTAAATGCACGCATTAGTGTAATCATAATCTTAAGATAATTTTGTTATCATTAAAAGAGATTTTTTTCTCAATAATCTCCCCCTTTTTGATGATGCCAAAATTTCTTTAGATTACTTAAAATGAAATTGTAAAGGTGTTGTTTTTGAGTATGAAGCTCCCCCTCAGTATGAGCTGAAAGGAATAGGGGCTCGCCCTCAGAAAGTGCTTAAAAGAATTTAAAGATTTTTTGACAATTTTAATTTTAATTTTTCTCCCCCAAATTTGTCAACAGCAAAAAGTCAGTGGGAGCCCAGAGGATGGTGAACTACTTTGAAGGAGAGGAATCATCAGACGAGGAGGAGGTATAGGGACGAGGCAGTGGTGAAGGAGGATGAACAGAGGGTACTGGAGGCCGTGCTTCTGGAGCAATAGGCTTGACCAGGTGTGCTTTTACCCATTCTAGTAGAGTGCTAAACTGCGCCGGAGTTTGATGAAAAGTGGCCATTGTTGAAAAAAGTTTTTTCTGATCCTTGCGGATCTTTTTCAGAGCTCGAAGTTCTTTGTGGGAGCGGCGTTGTTCAGGCTTGGTATCAGTGGTGTGAGGAGTGAAGTCATCTGGAATAGGATCAACATTGATGCTGGTGCTTTTCATTTGGGAGCAGGTTCCTTTGTTTTGTGAAGAGTTTTCTCCAGATTTAGCTAGGAAGGATTCAAGTATGCTGAATCGTCCTGTAACTTCAGGAAGTGGTGCAGGAGCTAGTTCATAGATGGTTTGATGAGCAGAGGGAGTAGGGACAAAATTTGTAGGGTACATTTTTGATGGAGATGAGAAGATTTGAGCAGTGGTGCACGAGAGTTGAGCTGGTTGTGAAGGACTAGTAGGAGGATAAGGAAAGAAAAATGGTTCTTGTAGATTTTGGGATGTGTCCAGAGGGTCAAACGGAAGCGTAGTTTCTGGAGGTGAGCCTTTGAGATCAAAAAAGTGTTTGGCACAGTTTTTCACAAGTTGAGAAGGTGAACTGAGGTCTTCACCTTCTGCTGAACAATGGTTTTGATTTTCAAAAGGGACAATTTGAAGTTGTTCAAGAGGGTGGACATTTTTGGAGGGTGGTGAGGACGGGATATTTGGTTCTTGGTCAAAAGAAGAATTTGATGCGACTGGAGGTTGAGATGGTGGATTGGAAGTTGAGATCTGTTTTGATTTTTTCTTGGATGGCTGTTTGTGAGAGGGCTTTTCAGTGGGATCAAGCCGCATTTGGTTAACATTTCTTGCAGAGAATGTGTTGTTGAAGGTGAAAGAGTGTTCATCCTCTAATGGTACATTAAAAAATTTGAAGATGTTGGTGAGAATCATTCCATATGGAGCTGATCTCCCAAGATATGCAGCATTGACCATGAACCTAAAGATAATGTTTCCAAGATGAAGAGGGGTTCCAAAAATGAGGTGATGAATAATCAGAATGTCCAGCTCAATTACTTTCTCATAACTACCAGCCCTGGGAACAACAGAGTGTACACAAATATTGTGCAACACCCTACAGATTGGAAGTAGATTGGATGCAACCTGGGGCTTTGGAGGATTGATAAAAATGTTGGCAAGGACAGCTGAGCGAGTAATCATGTAGCTGGAATACCACGCTTCAGAAAAAAGATAGGGGCCTTCATCACGAATGTCAAAGATTCCCCCTTTAGAATAACACTGATGCAGTTGTCCCCTTTGGACACATTTGCAGCAGCGTAGAATGCTCTGACAAGTTTTGGATATTGAGGTTCATTGATAAGAAGGAAAGGAGACCAACCAAGTTGATCAAAGATATCTTCTACATAAACTCCTCCTAGAGTTAGACCTTTTAGGTCAATAATTTTTCTATTTATAACAATTTTGTTCTGCCATTTTTCTAAAAATTTTGATTCTAGGAGAGAGTTTTCGAAGAGTGGGATTTTGGGTGATTTTGAAGCTGGTTGATTTTGAATAACTTTCCTTTTTGAAGTAGCTAAAATGGTAGGTTTGGAGGAAGGAGTTTTTGAAGAATCAGAGTGAGTTGCCTCAGAGTCATTGAGTAGTTTTCAGTTTGAATTTCAGAAGAGTTTGAGGAAATTTTTCTTTTTCCAGCAGATTTGGTGCGAGCCATTTTTGAATATAGGAGGTTTTGAATATTTACAAAGGGTAAATGAGTTAATTTATAGAGAAAAAATTTGAACCGTTTGGAGGGAAGAAGTAAGGAGGCATAGGTTAATCATGACAATCTAGGGAGATGCATAGGTCACTTATCCATTGGGCAGTGAGTAAGAAACTGAAATCGAGATTTTGGATCAGAAATGTCCTCCCCATTTGGGTTGTGAACTTTAGAGGATGTATTTTCATCTTCTTCATTTTTATCCATGTTTTCTAAACACAAGTCATCAAATTCATCAAACATAACATGCATGGATTCCTCCACAGTTTGAGTTCTAAGATTATAGATTCTATAACCTTTTGAAGATGTAGAGTATCCCAAAAATATACCTTTATCAGATTTTGGATCAAACTTTCCCAAATTTTCTTTATTATTTAGGATGTAGCAGTAACATCCAAATATATGAAAATAACAAATATTTGGTTTTCTACCTTTCCAAAGTTCGTATTGAGTTTTGTTTAAAATTTTTCTAATTGAAACTCGGTTTGAAACATAGCAAGCTGTGTTGATAGCTTCAGCCCAAAAATATTTTTCAATGTTGGCTTCATTTAGAATAGTTCTAGCCATTTCTTGTAAAGTTCTATTTTTCCTTTCAACAACTCCATTTTGTTAAGGAGTTCTTGGACAAGAAAAATTATGAGAAATACCATTTTCATTAAAAAAAGGTTTCAAAAGACTCATTTTCAAATTCTCCCCCATGATCACTTCTAACTGAGACAATGTTTGATCCCTTTTCATTTTGTATCTTCTTACAAAAATATTGAAAAGCCTTAGAGGCTTCATTTTTGTGTTTTAAAAACAAGACCCAAGTAAATTGTGAAAAGTCATCAACAATAACAAATCCATATCTTTTTCCACTAAGACTTGGAGTTTTGATAGGACCACAAAGGTCAATATGAAGGAGTTCAAGTGGTTGATTTGTTGAAACAATAATTTTGGAGTGAAAGCTACTTTTAACTTGTTTTCCTTTGGCACAAGCCTCACATACTTTGTCTTTTTCAAAATTTATTTTTGGAAGACCTTTAACTAGTTCTAATTTTGATAATTTAGACATAGTATTCAGGCTAGTATGACCAGCCCGTTTGTGCCAAATCCATTTATCGTTTTCAATAGCCATAAAACAAGATTCAGAAGGTAAATCATCTAAATATAAGACATATAAGTTCTTTTTCCTTAAGCCTGAGAATAAAACTCTACCCGAGGATGAATGCTTGACATCGCATAGAGTGGGTTTAAAAATTACTTCAAATCCACTATCACAAAGTTGGCTAATGCTTAGCAAGTTATGTTTTAAACCATCAACATACTGAACATTTTCGATTTTGGCAGAATTGTTTTTACCAATAATACCTGTCCCTTTGATTTGAGCTTTATCATTGTTGCCAAATGTAACTGATCCTCCATCTTTTGATTCCAAAGAGATAAAGCAATGCTTATCTCCTGTCACATGTCTTGAGCAGCCACTGTCCAAGAACCAGGGCTTTCTTTTGTTGATCAGAGGATGTACCTGTGTCAGAGTTTAGAAGAGATTTAGGTACCCATATAGAATTGGGTCCTTGGTGGTTAGTCCTTCCTTTTGTAAGGATTTTCTTTTTGTGATAGAAAATGGAATCATGATGTCCATGCTTATTACAAAATGAACATTTCCTTTTGTTACTTTCAGCTTTTTTTTTAGCAAGACATACTTCGATAGTATGTCCATGCTTTTTGCAAAAAGTGCACTTAGGTCTATCCTCTAGATTCTTAGGTAGAAAGAAGTTTTCATATAGTTTTTGTTTTTGAGAACTTTTAAAACCAATTCTAGCTTTGTCAAATATACCAGATTGAGATCCCATAATTTTTTTAAATGTTTCTGTGGATTTGACAAAGTTGGTAATGTCATTTTTTAGTTCTTCAACTTTGATTTTCAAATCCTTCTTTTCTGTGTCCTCTTCAGGAGGATGGATTTTGACATTCTCTTTGTTTAAAGTGTTTTGTTGCTCAGACAATTTTTTATTTGATTGCTGCAAGTCAAAAATGATTTTTTGAAATTCTTCATTTTTAGCTTGAAGTTCCTTATTCAGTTTCTTTATTTCATAATTTTGGTTTTTAAGAAAACCACATTTTTGAGATAAAGTGTTTGAGTCATTCAAGAGATTGTCAAATTCTATTTCTAACTTTTCACAAGAAGGACATAAATCAGTAATGCTTACCTCATCTGCTTTTGAGTTAGCCCTGAGACAAAGGTTGGCTTCTTCTTCCTTTTCTTGCTCGGAGGATGATTCATCACTGTCATCCCAAGTTGCCATCATAGATTTATTCTTGTTGTGAAATCTTTTTATGTTCCTTTTGTTTAGAGGACACTCAGTTTTGTAGTGTTCCATTTTATTGCATCCATAACAAGTTATCTGGCTTTTGTCAATCTTTTCTTTCCGAGACGATCTTTTGTCTTGTCCTCTTCTGTTGATTATTCTTTGGATTCTTCTGGAGATTAGAGCCAGTTCATCCTCCTTTTCAGAGAGAGGATATTCTGAGTTATCCCTTTTTGAGATAATTTCAGTGTTTTTGGAGGATGGACTTTCAGTTTGACTGGATTTCGATGCAATCATTTTTCCCTTTTTGCTTGGTTTATCAGCAAGCAATAGAGGTTCATGAGCTCTAAGAGTTCCAACCAGATCTTCTAACCTCATGGTGGCTAAATTTCTTGCTTCTATGATGGCAGTCACCATAGGTCTCCATTCCTTTGGTAAACTTCTTAATATCTTTCTTATTCTCTCTTGGACAGAGTATTCTTTTCCCAGAGACCTTAAGTTGTTGAGGATGATTGTCAGTCTTGAGAACATTTCATCAATTGTTTCTTCGTCCTTCATTTCAAACAACTCGAACTCTCTTAATCCCATGTCAATTCTGGCTTCTTTAACATGACTTGAACCTTCATGATGGATCTTCAAGGTGTCCCATAGTTCTTTAGCACTTTGGCATTCTTCAACTCTATCATACTCTTCCCTGCTCAAAGCACACGTTAGAAATAAATGAGCTTTAGAGTTTAGAAGTACCTTGGCATTTTCTTCAGCTGTCCATTGTGTTGGAGGTTTTTCGTCAGAGGTTGGATCTACACTGTTGATTCTGATGACATGATTTCCTTTTTCTACCACAGGCCACATGTTGTTATCTTGAGATATGAGAAACAATCTCATCTTGCCTTTCCAGTGGTAGTAGTCAGTTCCATCAATGTAGGGAGGTCTGCTGGATGATCCTCCTTTTGGGATATACTTAGCTTTTGACATTTTTTCTTTTTGGATCTTTTTCTCTTACATTGTTAGGTGTAGTTTTAGAGAACCTTGCTCTGATGCCAATTGAAGTGGCTAGAATATCACTAGAAGGGGGGTTGAATAGAGATATTCAAGGTTTTAAAAATCTGTTACTGTTTTAAACTGCTGTCCTCTTTCAGAGGATGATTTATCAGATGTAGTAGAGTTGAGAGAGAGAATTATGACATACGAATTTTATACTGGTTAACCCAATGAAGGCTACGTCTAGTCCTCACACTCTAGTGAGTTTTTTACGAAGTATCAAAAGCTATCAGCCTCTCACTGAGGTTGATTACAAATTGTGTATTCTTTAGCTTCACCAAGCTTACAATTCTTTCCTTCTGATTTCTCTTCAAGTGTTACTCACTTGAAGGTCTAAAAATGATATGGAGTAGTTTGACAGGATTTACTTTCTATAAAGATGAAACTAAGATCTAGTGAAATATTATAGAAAGCTTGAAAGGAGATTGATAATTGCTCTTGATAGCCTCTTGATATTTTTCTGTTTTTTGCTCGTGTAGTTGTGTGTGTTTGCTGAAGAAGAGCAGCCTTCCTTTTATAGGGAGAAGGAAACTTTCTCTTCAAGAAAATTTTCCTTTCTGACCGTTTTTTCAAGATGTAATGAACCTCACTGTTGTTGCAAATTTACAGCCTTGCTATTCTGTCCTTTTACAGTCTGGCACATGGGAGGTTACTTCTTTACTTGGCTTTCCAGGAGGATAGATCATTCCATATGTTTTTAACAACTGGTCGTGCTCTTTTCTGGTTCCAAGTCATGACCCTTCTCTGGTCGTGGATGATGCAGCTTTTGATACACTGGAACTGTTAGTTGTTCTTAATGTGAGAGGATGAATGAGGAGCTAGAAATTATCTTCTGGTAATCTGAAGTTCACCTTATGGTATCTGACTTATGATGTTTACCTTCCAGAGTTCATTTTTTGATATTTATCTTCTGGTGTGTATTTTCTGGAATTCATCGTCTGATGTTTATCATGTGAAGTTTGTCTTCTGAATTTCTGGTATTCATTTTCTGGTGTATTTCATGTGAAGTTTGTCTTCTGAGTTTTATCCTTTGATGTTCATCTTTTTATCCTCTGATAAGTTTCTTCTGAAATTCATCTTCAAATGTATATCATCTGATATTCATTTATGATTTTCATCTTCTGATATCGGCCAATCTGGACTAGAAAACTGGTCTGCTGAGATCCTCTGATCTCGGCCAACACTGGACCATTTATTTTGACCTTCTGGTTTTGACCAACACTTGGCCATTTATTCTGATCTTCTGATTTCGACCAACACTGGGCCATGGTCTGATCTTCTGATATTGGCCAACACTGTACTAGGTCGGGATTAGTTCTGGACAAAGGATATTTCAGTCTGGGCTTTTTAGCTTATCTTCTGATTAATTCAGGACTGTTTTTCACTTCACTGTCAGACCATCTTCTGGTCAGAAGAACTCCTTGAATAACTCTGACTTATGATATCTTCTGGTCTGGATCCATTCTTCCTCTGGCAGGCTTCCTTTTGGTCTGGTCCATGTCTCCTTCTGACTTTGTTTCCTTCTGATATGGGCCAGCAAAGATATCCTCTGGTGATTTTAGGATGCATCCTCTGGTATCTTTTGGATGCATTATCTGGTGTTTTCAACTCTTAGGTTTTCTGCTTCAGCTTCTGGTTTTCTGTTCTAGATGTTTTGCTTCTGGTTTCCCAGATGTTCTGCTTCTGGTGTTTTCCATATGTTTTGCTTCTGGTTTTCCAGATGTTCTGCTTCTGGTGTTTTCCAGATGTTCTGCTTCTGGTGTTTTCCAGAT
The DNA here is from genome assembly GCA_037974295.1 of Cicer cuneatum. Classification (NCBI taxonomy): domain Eukaryota; kingdom Viridiplantae; phylum Streptophyta; class Magnoliopsida; order Fabales; family Fabaceae; genus Cicer; species Cicer cuneatum. Next base: position 39,279,597 of record JBBPBO010000004.1, on the reverse strand, counting down.
GTTCAGCTTCTGGTGTTTCCCAGATATTCTGCTTCTGGTGTTTTAACTTTAGATTTTCTTTATGAATTTAACAGCTTTGTTTCCTGCATGCATTCATTCTTCTGGACAGGAGGTTGCGATCTTTGGATCCTGTTCCTTTCTTAATACAATACTTAAATGCACGCATTAGTGTAATCATAATCTTAAGACAATTTTGTTATCATTAAAAGAGATTTTTTTCTCAACAGTTTGATTTGAATAATTATTTTGGAAAAAATGAGTTTGAAGATTACCAAGTTGCACAACTCGTGTCTCAACAACTCAAGGAGTAAAAGGATGTCTCATCCAGTTAACCCGTTTAAAAAATATTTTTTATTATTTTCGGTTTTAAAATTAAGTTTTAAAGCCACCAAGTGCTACAACTTGTGTCTTAACAATTCAAAGATTAAAAAGATGTCACATCTAATTAATCTAATATTTAAAAAAATTGATTTAAGATTCATTTACTTTTTTTAAAGATGATAGTGATAAATCAGAGAATGAAATTTGAATGTATATGATTTTAAAAGTGGTTGATGTTAATTGTACTTAGTCCATAACTTAAATAAAAGAATAAGAAGACAATTATTATAATATTGAAAGAATATATAAAACTGCCAGAATTTAATAAGACTTTTAACGAAATTAAAATGCTTATTTATGGTAAAACAAAATTCAAATTAAAGGTATACCACTATACAAAACTATAAAATTGTTATAAAGAAGAGTTTAGAAATAGTTACCACCCAAGTTTAATATTTGTTACAGTCTTTGATTTTCTCTGATTGTATCTTTGCTGTTATCTTGAATTGTTGTACTCTTCCTTAACTCATTTCATGCTTCATTTATCTTACCAACAAAACCTTACTAGTTTAAAATATGAAAACTGAAAATGATTCAAATTCATTTCATGAAAACAAAACTCATTTCATGCTTCAAATGTGTATTGTCTAAAATGATTGCCTTCTTTTTTTGTTGACATCCCCATACATGTTGAGAATCTATCGAGTTTCCGTGTATATATTGTCAAATATCAAAATAATTAATATATATATATATATATTTTGTTTACAGATATTTCAAATTCCAACATTTATTACCAAAAAGAACATTTTAAAATGCTAGAACAAATCAACTATGAAATTGAATTAATTTAGAAAAAGTGCAACATGCAACATCGAGTGACAATATTGGAAGAAGTACATTCACTATTTTGGGAACGAAACATTTGAGATTACAATATATGGGTGAGTGTTTTTGGGTTTAGTTAGAGGTATAACAAGCGCTATTCATTCTTGAAATTTAGGACTCCTCTTGGTCAGCTTCTAAGAATAATAATTCCCCCAGTTTGAAGCGCTTGATGTTTGTTATTATTTTTCTCCCTAACTTTTGCATGGACCGCTCTTCCAAGTTTTCAATCCATCGGGATGCTCTAGTTTTGCCTAGGTCGCCTGTTCAGGTTTTCAACCTAGCGAGCCCATTTTCAATTTTTTGTTTTGTTTTCAAGCATAATATTTTTTGACTGCATCTGAATTTATTGGAAGTGGAAATTCATCCCCATCCATTTCGACGAGTATTAGAGCTCCCCCAGAGAAAGCCTTTTTCACAACATATGGTCCCTCGTAGTTTGGAGTCCATTTTTCACGAGAATCCTTTTTTATGGGCAATATTTTCTTTAACACCAAGTCTCGTAGGCTTTTTAAGTCTTTTTTGATACAACTGACCATGGCACTAAGCTATCATTCTTTTTTCTTCTATGAGATTTAATTGGTCAAATCGTGATTGAACCCACTCTGCCTCTTCTAGTTTTGTTTCCATCAAGATATTGATTGAAGGGATTTCAACTTCAATAGGAAGTACCGCTTCCTTTCCATACACCAATGAGAAAGGAGTTACCTCTATTGAGGTCGAACAGATGTTCTATAGCCATGTAATGCAAAGGGAAGCATTTCATGCCAATCCTTATAAGAAGCAGCTTCTCGTCACGTTGGCATAAGAAACAGCTTCAACCCATTTTGTGAAATAATCAATAGCTATTAAGATAAACCGGTGCCCATTTGAAGTCTTAGGTTCGATACGCCCAATAACATCCATCCCCCACATTGAAAATGGCCAACGTGATGTTAAGACATTCAAAGAGGTTGGTGGTACATGTACTTTATCAGCATAGATTTAACATTTATGACATTTCTTTACATAACTAAAACAATCATACTCGATGGTCAACCAATAGTAGCCAACCCTTAAGATTTTTCTTGCCATTGCGTGCCCATTTGCATGAGTTCCAAAAGAACCTTTATGAACCTTTTGAATGATTTACTTTGCTTCCGATTTATACACACATCTAAGGAGAACCATATCATGGTTTCGCTTATAAAGCACATCACCATTTAAGAAGAAGTTCATTGACATCCTCCTCAAAAAACCCTATTGTCATTCTCTAAAATACCCGATGGATATTCCTTATTCCTAACATAGGATTTGAAATCATACAACCAATGTTTGTCGTTAGGCTCTTATTCATTTGATAAGCAATACATTGGTTTATCCTTTTGTTGGATTTTTATTAGCGGCATATCCCAACCTGTGCTTATTTTGAACATCGATGACAATGTGGCCAGGGCGTTGGCCAATTGGTTTCCTTCTCGAGGGATATGGTGAAAAGTGATCTTCTTAAAGTACTCTGTCAATTCCATGGGGAAATCAAGATAGCTCCAATTCCATGCCCTAATACATTAGAATCACCGTCAAACATCAACATCCATTTTCTTCAAATAAAATCATTATGCCTTAGTTAGGGAATTCACACTACATTGATTGATAATCTTCTATAGGTTGTTGAGCCAAGTACTCTACTAATGCGCTTTCTTTGATAGCCTTCTGTGTAACATACACCAAGTCGTATTCTAATAACAACATTTGCCAACAGGCAATCCTTTCAGTAAGAGCAGGTTTCTTAAAGATGTACTTAATTGGATCCATTTTAGACACCAACCAAGTTGTATGACATAACATGTATTGCCTCAGCGATGAGCAGCCCATGCTAGTGCACAACATGTTTGTTCAAGCAGTGAATATATTGTTTCACAACTAGTGAACTTTTTGCTCAAATAATAAATAGCATGCTCCTTTTTACCAGATTCATCGTGCTGCCCCAGCACACAACCCGTTGACTTATCAAATACTATTAAGTACATAATAAGTGGTTTTCTAGGAACTTGAGGTACCAGGATTGGATATTTTAACAAGTACTGTTTAATCTTCTCAAAAGCTTTTTGACAATTCTCATTCCATTCAACCTTTTTGTCTTTGTGAAGCAACTTGGAAATTGGCTCGCATGTTGCAATCATATTTGATATGAATCTGGCAATGTAATTCAATCTCCCCAAAAAGCCACGAACTTCTTTTTCCGTGTGTGGAGCCGGCATTTCTTGTATTGCTCTACTTTATCTGGGTCCACTTCTATCCCTTTTTGACTAACGATAAACCCAAGTAACTTGCTCGATCTCACGCCAAAAGTGCATTTAGCAGGGTTTAAACGGGGTATGAACTTCCTTAGTCACACAAATATATTTTGAAGTTTAACAACACAGTCTTCTTCGGTCCGGGACTTTGTAATCATGTTGTCCACATAAACCTCTATCTCCTTATGCATCATTTCGTGAAACAATGTCAACATTGCTCTTTGATAGGTTGCCCTAGCATTCTTCCATCCAAATGGCATCACTTTATAACAGAAAGTTCCCCGTTGTGTGATGAATGTGGTTTTCTCCATATCCTTGGGAGCCATCTTGATTTGATTATAACCTGAGAAACCATCCATGAAGGAGAAAAGAGAATATTGAGCAGTGCTATCTATTAGGACATCAATATGAGGCAAGGGAAAATCGTCTTTAGGACTTGCTTTATTTAAATCCCGATAATCAACGCATATTTAAACATTTCCATCCTTTTTGGGAACTGGGACAATATTAGCCACCTATTGAGGATATTTTTCTACTGCTAAGAAACCAACATCAAATTGCTTTTTGACCTCTTCTCTAATTTTAAGTGACATATCAGGCCCCATCCTCCTTAATTTTTGTTTAATTGGAGCACATTCAGTTTTGAGTGGTAGTTTGTGTTCAACTATGTTTGTATCTAGCCCGGCCATATCCTGATATGACCATGCAAAGACGTCCACATTGTCAAATAAAATTTTAACCACTTTTTCTCATTCAGTTCCTTTCATAGACATACCAATTTTAATGTCTTTCTTATCATATTCAGTCCCCAAATTGATCACCTTAACAAGATCTTGATATGGTTGGATTATCTTAGTTTCCTGTTCCATTAACCTTTCTACTTCTGGGGGAGGCTCACAATTGTCAACACAACCGTCATCAGCGTGATTAATTGGAAGTTCAAAATTACAAGGAGGGGTTCTAGCGCTACTATTTTCAACGTATTCATTTTCGACTTTTGAGCATGAATTAACAAACACGGGAAACTCGATGATCTTCCAATTGTTGAGGATGGTATTTGGATAACAAGGGTACACTAATTTCAGGGTATCATCACCAACATGCTCTTCTTCCACCATAGCCACCTGGTCAGCATAAATTATTCTGGCGCTTTGAAAAGTTTGACGAATGTCACAAACAGGAATCTTCTATGAATGATTCTCTAAACGAGCCATCCTGCTTTCCTTTTTTTTTTCTTTCATTGCCTTTTCCTTATCAGCTTTGGTAGGTACAGATCTCAACCCGTATCTATCATTCTTTTCTGGTATATCTAACAATTTCCCCAACTTAGCAAAATCACCTCCTTCCAACATGGATTTGGTAGACTTCAACGATGTGGTAGACAACTTTGGTTCCTTTAAGTGAGATCCTTCACCCATGAAGACAGCATCGGCGATTTCTAATGCTTGAAAGAAAATTTCTATGGCTTCCTTTGTATCTTCAATGTAGCCTGTAGAAGATAGATGACTCACTATCATATCTTGTTCCCCATATATTATTACCAGTTTATTGTTCACTATAAACTTTTGCTTTTGATGGAGAATGGATGTCACTGCTCCAGCAGCATGAATCCACGGTCCCCTAAAAGACAACTGTACGCTGGTATTATCCATCACTTGGAAGGTTATCCCAAAGTTATAGGGTCCAATTGATCAGGTAGGTCAATCTCGCCAATAACTTGTCTCCTGGATCCTTCAAATACTTTCAACACCATAGCACTAGGCTTCATACATGCTCCATCAACAAATATTTTTGTTAGTGTCGATTTCGGCATGACATTTAGTGTCGATTTTTGATATTCCGTTGCCCGACAAGGGATTGCTCCCCACATTGGGACTATCTTCCTTGGAAGTAAGCCATTTCGTATTAATCAAGTCTTGCACTTTAGATTTCAGTGCTTGGCAATCTTTGACAGAATGTCCTACGGTTCCTGCTTGGTACTCACATTTGGAATTTGGGTTGTACCATTTTGGGAATGGTGGTTCTATAGGTTTCATGGGTCTCGGGACTACCATTGAGTTCTGGAGTAGGTGCGGCAACAATTGGCTGTATTTCATGGGAATCGAGTCAAAACGGGTTATCTTTTTTCTCGATTAACTGGTGGTTTGTATTGATTCGAGATTGGATTTTGGTTCCATTGGTTTTGTTGGGAAAATCTGACAGGTGGTGGCTGGACCAGGGGTGGTTGATAATAAGGTGGCCTTGAAGGATGATATTTGGGGTATGGAACTTGTGAGGTCGTAGCCACATATGGATAAGGAGTGTATGGAATTTGGGGTATCGAGAACTAAAAATTTGGAGGTCGATAAGAATTCATGGAGGAAGAATAAGAGACTCTTGGGATTGCCATTACAGCGTTAGCATCCCCTTCTTTCTTCTTTGTGAATCCCATTTGGGGCTTCTTCACACCACTCATTCCACATACAATCTCACCACTCTTTTCCCATTTTCTACTCTTTCTCCTATCATGACCATGTCAGAAAATTTTGATGACTTACTTGAAGGTGCAAACACGAGAAGGGGGAGTTGAATTGTGTTTGACTAACTTGAATACTTTTTCTGTTTTTGCAGTTTTATAACAAAAACTGATGTATGAATCAAACAGAGTTAGCAGCGGATATAAAGTACAAATAAAACACATAATTTTATACTGGTTCACCGTTAACGAGGCTACATCCAGTCCCTTCACTTTGAAGGATTTCACTAATTCAAAACCTTAAATTACAACAATACCACTGACCCTCCAAGTCAGTCTTCTCAAACAGTCTAACAATCCTAGACTTTTGAGGAATACAGCACCTTGACTTCTCAAGTCAAGTCTTCTCCTACCAATCTGACAACCCCAGATTGTAGAAGGAATTACAACACCTTGAATCTAATTGCTAAGTAATCTGCTACCCCTTGTGTCTCCCTCATATTGTAGACTCTACTTCAACAACTTAGATCTAACACAAGGGAAAGAAAAACACGAGTGCTTGCTTTTGGAAAGCTAGAACTCACAATTAACCTCACTGAAAACTTGAGTGTTTGCTTTTGGAAGTGTATGACTCTTTTGTAATTTTTCGATGGTAAGTCTTCTGCCTTGAGCCTCCTTTTATTGATGAGAATTAGGGTTTCTTCCAAGCTTAAATTCGAGCTGTATCTTGCCAGATACTCTTGCAAAAATAACTTGTCCAATCGGGTTTCTCTTAAATAAAAAACATATATTTTTCTGCTCCAGATTGCCTTCAAAAATAACTTTGGCCAATCCTGACTTTACTTAATTCTAGAACAAATCTTTCTTCCCTCCAATTGCTTCTGAATTCCACAAGACTTCACTTTATTTTTGTATCAAATCCTTTTAATACCTTGATCAAATTTAATAACGACTCCACTGATCATGATTCAATCTGGACCATGTGATCTTCTGCACTCGACCACATATGGACCATACTAACTGATCTATTGTGATCCTCTGATTTTGGCCAACACTGGACCACACATTCTAATCTTCTGATTTCGGCCAATCACTAGATCATATGATCTGATCTTCTGATCTCGGCCAACACTAGGCCATATAGTATGATCTTCTGATCTCGGCCAACACTGGTCCATGATGCTTAAATCTGGACCATTGATCTGAACATCTTCCCTCTAATCTGGACTAATTCTGAATTGGGTCTGGATTGAACTAAAATTAAATCTGGACATATGATATTTTAATTTGGACAATTACCTTCTGATTTGGATCAAGTCTGGATTAAATCTGGACCATAAGTTCTTCTGGTCTGGAACAAGTCTCCCTCTAGCAGGCTTCCTTCTAGCCTAGTCCAGGTCTCTTTCTGGACTCTGCTTCTTTCTAATCTGGGCCAGGAAAGATATCCTCTGATGATGTTTTGACATCCTGGTGTATCCTCTGGTGCCTTCAGGATGCATCCTCAGGTACCTTCTGGATGCATTATCTGGTATCTTCTGGAGGTGTATCCTCTGGTTTGATTTTATCCTCTGGTAATTCATCTTGTGCCTCTGGTGACTTCATCTTCTGCCTCTGGTAACTTCATCTTCTAGTGGCATTTAATATAATAATTCTAAGTACAAAATAAGATTACATGGAGTGCTTTTGTAAACATCAAAATCCTAAGAACTTAGAACCAACTTGGTTCCAACAATACTTCCAATCATCTTATCATAAAAAGGCAACTAGAGAGTATCCATAAACATACCAACCATTTCACTTTCAGATAAAGAAAGATCTACTTGCGAGGCCACTTTTCTCCACTGTTGTGCATATTCTTTTAATGTTTCACTGTCCTTTCTCAACGAATTTTGTAATTGCATCCTGTCAGGGGCCATATCAATGTTGTACCTGTATTGTTTCAAGAAGGCATCAGCCAAGTCTTTCCACGAACAGATTCGATTTCTCTCGAGATGCATATACTAATTTAGTGATGCCCCACTCAAACTGTCTTGAATAAAATGAATGAGAAGTTTGTCATCACGAGCATGAGAAGCCTTTTTCCTACAATACATGGTCAAATAACTTTTAGGACATATGGCCCCTTTGTACTTTTCAAACTTAGGTACCTTGAATTTTGAAGGGATCCCTACATCGAGAAGCAAGCATATATCAAAAGCATCGAGACCATAGGCATTACTACCTTCCATTGCTTTTATTCGCTCTTCTAAAACATGTAATTTTTCTTTTGACTGTGTATCTTCACCGATAAACTGAGGTTGTTGCCAATTTCCGTTAGCATCAAAATGAGGTGGGGTGTGCTTAATGGATTATTTTCTAAAGGTAGAGTGTTTTGGGGTGGCTCGTAGCCAAGAGGGGATGGGATTTGTGGTATGTTTAAGCTTTGGGAGTTGGTAGTTTAGTGATTTGGGTTATTGTCCGTGGGGTTGATGACTAAAGGCGGAGTATCACCAGGTGGGAGACCATACATAGGAAATTGCATAGCTGCCAAACGAAACTGTTGAGTAGTCGGGGTAAAGCTTGGTGGGTGAGAAAAGGTGGTTTGGTAATCTTCATTTGCAGTTGGAGGATTCCCATCCGTATTATCCTTTCTTTCCAAACCCTGTATATGAAGGTGCAAACACGAGAAAGGGGGGTTGAATTGTGTTTGACTAACTTGAATACTTTTTCTGTTTTTGCAGTTTTATAACAAAACTTGATGTATGAATAAAACAGAGTTAGCATCGGATATAAAGTAAATATAAAACAGAATTTTACATTAGTTCATTGTTAACTAGGCTACGTCTAGTCCCTTCACTTTGAAGGATTTCACTAATTCAAAAACCTTGAATTACAAAGTACCACTAATCCTCCAAGTCAGTCTTCTCAAAAAGTCTAACAACCCTAGACTTTTGAGGAAAAGAACCTTGAATCTAATTGCTAATTAATCTGCTACTCCTTCTAACTCCCTTAGCTTGTAGACTTTACTTCAACAACTTAGACCTAACACAAGGGAAAGCAAAACTTAGAGTACTTGCTTCTGGAAAGCGGATACTCACAATTGACCTCACTGAAAACTCAAGTATTTGTCTTTTCGAAGTGTATGACTCTCAAGTATTTTTGATGCTGAGTCTTCTGGCTTGAGCCTCCTTTTATAGATGAATAATTAGGGTTTCTCCATGCTTAAGTTCGAGCTGTATCTTGCCAGATACTCTTGCAAAAATAACTTGGCCAATCGGGTTTTAATAAAATAAAAAACATATCTTTTTAGCTCCAGATTTGCATTCAAAAATAACTTTGGCCAATCCTGTTCTTGATTAATTCTGGACAAAATCTTTCTTCCCGCAAATAGCTTCTGAATTCCCACAAGACTTCAATTTATTTTTGTATAAAAATCTTCTTAATACTTTGATCGAATTTAATCAAGTCTCCACTGATTATCATCATGATTAAATTTGGACCGTTTGATCTTCTGATCTCGTCCACATCTGGACCATACAATCTGATCTGCTGTGATCCTCTGAACTCGGCCAACACTAGACCACACGTTCTGATCTTCTGCTCTCGGCCAATCACTAGACCATATGATATGATCTTTTGATCTCGGCCAACACTGGGCCATATGGTCTGATCTTCTGATCTGGGCCAACACTGGGCCATGATGCTTAAATCTGGACCATTGATCTGAACATTTTCCCTCTCATCTGGACCAATTCTGGACTGAGTCAGGATTGAATTAAATCTGGACATGATATTTTAATATGGACATTTACCTTTTGATCTGGATTAGGTCTGGATTAAATCTAGATAATCATTTCTGCGTATCTGGAATGAGTTTCATGCTCTGGACTATGCTATCTTCTGGTCTGGGCCATGTATGGATCATGTCAGTTGTTCTGGACCAGTTATCTTCTGCTCTAATGAAGTCTGGATTAAGTTTGGACTAAATTTTATAATCACTGCCAAGCTATCTTCTTGTCAGAATAAATTCTGGACTAAGTCTGACTTATGATTCCTTCTGGTCAGGAATATGTCTTCCTCTGGCAGGCTTCCTTCTGGTCTGGACCAGGTCTCCTTCTAGACTCTGCTTCCTTCTGATCTGGGCCAGGAAAGATATCCTCTGATGATGTTTTGACATCCTCTGATATCCTTTGGAGGTGTATCTTCTGGTGTCTTCTGAATGCATCCTCTGGTATCTTCTGGAGGTGTATCCTCTGGTCTAATTTTATCCTCTGGTAACTCATCTTCTGCATCTGGTGACTTCATCTTTTGCATCTGGTGACTTCATCTTCTGCATCTGGTGACTTCATCTTCTTGTGGCATTTAATATAATAATTCTAAGTACAAAATAAGATTACATGGAGTGCTTTTGTAAACATCAAAGTCCTAATTACATAGAACCAACTTGGTTCCAACAATCTCCCCCTTTTTGATGATGACAAAACCTTAACTTATTTTGCTAGCTTATAACTTATTTAAAAAGACTTTGAAAAAATTCGAAGTACTTGAAATACTCCCCCTTAGACCAATCTCTCCCCCTAAGTCTAATACTAACTTTTTCTTCTCCTTTTTAACTCCTTCTCTTTTCACTGTTTCTTTTCTTCTCTTCTCTTCTCTTCTCCTTTTCAACTCCTTCTTTATTCTCTCTTTCTTTTCTCTCTTCACATTGCTTCTCCTTTTCAACTCCTTTTCTTTTCATTCTTTATTTTTCTTCCTTTATTTTTCTCTCTCCCTGTTTCTTCTCCTTTTCAACTCCTTCTCTTTTCATCTCTTTCTTTTTCACTCCTCTTTTCTTTTTATCTCTCCGTTTCTACTTATTTCTCCTTTTTCTCTCTCTCCCCCTTTTTGTCATCAGCCAAAAAGAGGTCCTACTATTTTTGTATTTTTGTTTTTCTCTTTACAAAGTACTGAAAGTAAAAACAAGAAAATAAAAGACATAAAGTAAAATTACAAGAAAATTAAAAACTCCTAAGATGACTACTTGAGCTAGTCAGATATGGAGATAAGGTTGAGATGCTTCTTGATGAACTCGAACTTGTCTTCAGGTAATGCTTTGGTGAAGATATCATCCCATTGATGATCAGTGTCCACAAACTAGATGCTTAAAGTCCCTTTTTGAACATGGTCCCTAATGAAATGGTGTTTTATTTCAATGTGTTTTGCTATAGAGGGTAAGATAGGGTTCTTGGTTAGGTTTATGGCTGAAGTGTTATCACAGAACAAAGGGATATTGGTTTCAAAGATGTTGTAATCTTCAAGTTAATGTTTCATCTAGATTAACTTTGAGCTGCATCTTGTTGCTGATATATACTTAGCTTCAGCTGTTGACATGGAAATGGTGCTTTGTCTTTTGCTTGACCAAGATATCAAATTATCACCTAAGAATGTGCAGTTGCCACTTGTACTTTTCCTTTCCAACTTGTCTCCAGCATAGTCAGAATCACGAAAACCTCATAGTTTGTTGGTGGGGGTTTTCTAGTATAACAAGGTAAAGTTGGTGGTTCCTTTAAGGTATCTCAAGATTCTTTTGACAGCAGTTAAATGGGATTCCCTAGGGTCAGCTTGAAAACGGGCACAAACACAAACACTAAACAAAATGTTAGGTCTAGAAGCAGTTAGGTAAAGAATGGATCCAATCATACCTCTGTATGTTTTCTGGTCTACCTTTTGGCTGGTTTCATCTTTCTCAAGTGCGCAGGTTGGGTGCTTGGGGGTGGCCATAGGCTTACAGTCACTCATCTTGAACTTTTTGAGAAGTTCTTTAGTGTATTTAGATTGGTGAATGAGTATACCTGATTTACCTTGGTGAATCTGAATTCCCAGGAAGAACTTAAGTTCTCCCATCATGCTCATTTGGAACTCTTTCTGCATTAGGTCAGAAAACTCCTTGCACAAAGTGCCATTAGTGGATCCAAAGATGATATCATCACCATAAACTTGAATAATCAAAATATCATTTTTAATGGATTTCCTAAATAGAGTATTATCAATGTGGCCTCTATCAAATTCATTCTTAAGCAGAAAGTTACTAAGTCTGTCATATCATGCCCTTGGTGCTTGTTTTAAACCATATAAAGATTTTTTAAGTTTAAAAACATGGTTTGGAAAATTAGAATTTTCAAATCAAGGGGGCTGTTTGACATAGACTTCCTCACTTATATAGCCATTTAAGAATGCACTTTTAACATCCATTTGATACAGAATTATATCATGATTAGCAGCAAATGATAAAAGAATTATAATTGCTTCTGACCTGGCCACTGGAGCAAAAGTCTCAGTGTAATCAATACCTTCTTGTTGACTGTATCCTTGAGTTACAAGTCTGGCTTTGTTCCTTATTACTTCACCGTTTTCATTGAGTTTATTCCTGAACACCCACTTGGTTCCAATAATGTTTTTGTTTGGTCTGGATACCAAATCCCAAACATCATTCCTTTGAAATTCATTAAGCTCTTCTTGCATTGCAAGTATCCAACCTTCCTCTGGCAAAGCTTCGTCAACATTGCTTGGTTCAATTGTTGAGAGTAAACCAAACAGACTAGTTTCTCTACTTGATGATCTGGTCTTCAATGGTTCTGCTGCACTGCCAATAATGAAAGTTTCTGGATGTGAAGACTTGTACTTCCATCCATTCATTCCCTTGGACTTGTCTTCAGAGTCAGCATGTTCTTCTTCCTTGCTTTCATCTTTAATTTTCTTAGGTTCTGCGGCTAGTCTAGCTCCTGGTTCCCGTGCCTCTGGTTCACCTGCAATTTCCTCATCTTGCTTTGACTTTTCAAAGTCAAGCTGTTTATCATCAAACTTAGCAAGACTAAACAAATCATCTTATAAACATTATCTTTCCTAATGCTAGTAAACAGAACAGATTTATCAAGTTGACTCACAGCTTTGCATGTTTTCTGGTTAAAGATGACATCATGTTTGCAATCACTTAGTTGACTTATGCTCAAAAGATTATGCTTCAGACCTTTTACTAACAGAACATTTTTAATAGAAAGGGAAGAAGATTTGTTACCAACTGTTCCTGTACCAATAATCTGACCTTTCTGATTTCCTCCAAAGGGAACTTTGCCTCCATTTTTCATGGTCAGATCCAGAAACATAGATTTGTCTCCTGTCATGTGTTTCGAGCAACCACTGCCCAAGTACCATGATTTATGTTGCTGATCAGACCTTGCTTTAGAATCAGAGTCAGAGTCAGACTTAGACTCAAACTCAGTTCGAGCCATCAGAGCAATTTCTGCTTCTGGCCTGTTTGAGCAGTTTCCTTGATTCTGCTTTGGTTGATAAACCATGTTCCTCTGATGATTGTGGAACATGTTCTGCTTCTGGTAACTTTGGTGAATTTGGTGATTCTGATAACCTTGATGATTCTGGTGATTTGGATGAATTTGGTTATTCTGGTGGTTCTGACGAATCTAGTGATTCTGATAATTTCTATAGTTATACTGATTTTGATAATTAGATTAATTCTAATGATCATACCTGAACCTTTGATACTGATACATGTTCTGGTTCCAGTACTGATTCTAGTTCCAGTGTTGGTTCTTGTTCCAGTTCCTGTTCTGATTCTGGTTCCAGTTTTCATTCTGGTTCCAGTTCTGGTTTTGATTCTGATTCCAGTGTTGGTTCTGGTTCCAGTTCCTGTTTTGATTCTGGTTCCAGTTTTGATTCTCGTTCCAGTTCTTGTTCTGATTCTGGTTCCAGTTTTGATTCTCGTTCCAATTCTGGTTCTGATTCTGGTTGAGTTGATCAGACCTTCTTCCATCAGACTCAGATTGCCTCTATCTGGTTATAGCAGGAACATAAACCTTCTTTTGCTTGTGCATTGCCAACATCCATTGTCCAGGCACCATTGTTGGTGTCTCCTTCTCGTTGCTCAGAATATCTGCAACATAGACAATTTGATCTTTTTGTACCCAGTACTAATTGGGTCCAGGTTTGTTAATTTTAACAGCTCTCTGATCTTGTTCAGATTTTACCATTGGACAAGATAATTCAAAGTGACCTTTCTTAGCACAAACAATGCATAAAACATCAGAATGAACAGTTTTAATTTCAGCAACAGTTTCTATAAAACCAAGACCTCTCTTTCCAATGTTACTATTTCCACAAATCATAGATGCATATTTAATTCTTTCCATTCCATTAGAAATAAAGTTTTGAAAAAATTGCTCATGCATATCAGATTCACAAATAGTTTTGGAAGTGGAACAAATATTACTTTTGAGAGTTTGGTTTTCATATTTGAGTCTTGCAACTTCAATTTTAAAATCCTTGTTTTCAGTTGCATACTCAGAATTTTGAGTTTTTAAAACTTGGATTTCTTTGGTCAGATTTTTCTTATCTGATGTGCTTCTAGACTTGCCTGAATGACTGCTTTGATCATTCTTCCTTCTGCCTGTTTTCCTTCCTGAAACTGTGCCTTTATGAAGTCTAGAGGCAGACCTGATGTGTGCCATCATTGCTGTTTCTGCCTCTTCTTCATCAGACGATTCTTCTTCTAATTCTGATGCATCCCAGGCTGCCATTAGACCCTTCTTTTTGAATCTGGAACACTTCTTGTGTTGTTTGCCTTTTTCCAGATTTGGACATTCAGACTTGATATATCCAGGTTCATTGCATCCATAACAGATGATGCTCTTCTTGTCAGATTCTTCCTTTCCTTTGCTGTTATGTATCTTCTTGGAGCTTATTTGAGTTTCTTCATCATCTTCCATCTTGAATATCTCATACTTTTTGACCTGTATGTTAGCCCTTGCTTCTTGAACCTGCTAGCTTCCTTCATAGGTAAGAACCAGACTATCAAATATGCTCTTTGTTGTTTCTTTATCTGTGCATCTGTCAAATTCCTTGAATGTGATGGCACAGATCATGATGGTTCTGGACTTGTGATGCAGTTTGTATAATTTGCTCTGGTCTAGTTTCATAGCTTCCATGTGCAGTTCTTGAGTTGGATCTCCTGGAACAATAGGTGCAGTGTATCCTTTGACTACCAGCTTCCATAATTCAGGATCTTGAGATATGAAGAAACTTCTCATTCTATCCTTCCAATACTCAAACCTGTCTCCATCAAACAGTGGTGGTCTGTTGATGTTGCCTCCAAAATGATCTTTCTGCCATGTTGTTGACCCCTTGGACCTTTCCTCAAACACTAGTTAAGTGCTCAGCCTTGAGATCGAGCTCTGATGGCAATTGAAGGTGCAAACACGAGAAGGGGGATTGAATTGTGTTTGACTAACTTGAATACTTTTTATGTTTTTGCAGTTTTATAACAAAACCTGATGTATGAATAAAACAAAGTTAGTGTAAGACCCTTAAATTTTAAATATTAATTTTGGAATTATTGTCAAGGGTATTTTGGGAATTTTTGTAAATATTTAATATATGTATGATTGAAGTGAATATATATATATATAAATATTTATTTGGCAGATGAATTAAAATTATTGGGTGAAGAATTAAATTAATTTAATTTCAAGTAATTAAATTAATTGAACCATTATGTAAGGATTAGTGGCTAATTGCAAGATAATTAAAAAGCTGGAAAATCAGACAAGTGGCAAGTGAGGTGGCACCATGAGAGTCTATAAATAGGAGTGAGAGGGATGGGAAAGTCAGAACACCATTCCTTCCTCCATACTGCCCATATTGCATGTACCAATTCCATCACCTCTCCCATTTCTGTCTCTGTTTCTGCCATTCCCGAACTGAAATTTGAAGAGAGGGAAATTCCTTCAAACACATTATCTGAAATTCCAACCATCAAACTAGAAAACCCCCAGTAGTAAAGTTAATCCCCAGCTCAATACGAAGAGAAAGAACCCAGTTTTGCAGCAGCAAACTCAAGGAACAGTTTCACTGTTTCTGGACACAGAAAAAGGAACGCAGCAGGAACAAGAGAAATAGCAGAGCACGCTACAAGGGTAAGGGCACCTTCCATCTTTTAGCTGCATTAGGGCCATAAATTTGTGTTGTTTCAGTTCTGTTTTTTTAAAAGAAAAGCTATTTCAAAAAATGACATTTTGAGACAAAATGCATTCTTTTTTAGAAGTGATTATTCTGATAAGTTGTTGTTGGCTATTTTTACTGGTAAAATATGTTGTTTTACATTCTCTGTGAATGCTGGAAAATGTTGCATGCCATTTTAGTTATGATTAAAATGCATGTCTTAAAACTATTTTGAAAAATAGCATTAAAATGCAAAAATACATTCTGTTGAGGTTTGTTGTTCTCTGATGTTTGCAAGTATTTATGTGGGATCATGAAAGCTGAAATGTTTTACATGTCATTCTGTTATTGAGAAAACTGAGTGCTTGCATGTCATCCTGATGTTTGATGAAGCTGAGTATTTGCATGTCATTTTGGTGTTTGAAAAAAACTGAAATGTTGCATGTTTGTTCTGATGAGTGAGAACACTGAAATGTTGCATGATGTTCTGATGATTGATCATCTGTCTCTGTTTTGGATAAACTGATGTTAACGGTTCTGATTCTGTTTTTATGTTGTGGGATTCTGGTGATGATTCTGATTCTAGTTGTTTTGTGTGGTTCTGGTGATGATTCTGATTCTGGTTGTTTTGTGTGATTCTGTTGGTGTTGATGGTTTTCAAAGAAAAAGGGATTTTAAATGAGGAAAGGTTTTCTTGAAACAGTGCAGAATCTGTTTGATGTTGGCTGTTGTTTTAAAAGAATCAGTTTTGAAAAGGGTTGAACTCTCACTGGTTTTCGAAGGCGTATTCGACTACAGCATGTGTGTATTCGAATACAACCTTCCAGGTTTCTGTTTTATTTTAAACTTTTCCAAACCTGTATTCGAATACGAGCCCCTATATTCGAATACAGAGGAAATATTTTGGCTTCTGTATTCGTATTTGTATTCGACTACGATCAT
The DNA here is from genome assembly GCA_037974295.1 of Cicer cuneatum. Lineage (NCBI taxonomy): Eukaryota > Viridiplantae > Streptophyta > Magnoliopsida > Fabales > Fabaceae > Cicer > Cicer cuneatum. Next base: position 39,262,749 of record JBBPBO010000004.1, on the reverse strand, counting down.
GTCATATTCGAATACAGAAGTGAAATTTTTAACACTGTCTTCGTATCTGTAGTCGACTACAGACATGCTGTATTCGACTACAGATTCGTGTTTTTCCAGAAACTCAGTTTTTAGCTTCTGTAATCGAATACAAGGAAGCTGTATTCGAATACAGATTCGTGTTTTCCAGAAAAAACAAGTTTTAATCACTGTCATGTGAGTTTTGAAGTGTTGAGAAATCCTGAGAAGTTTTAAATGAATTGAAAAGAAGTCTGTGAAATGGTTTTAAAGAGGAGAGAAAGATGTTTGAAAATCTTTAAGTGACTTGGGAGAAAAGGCTGTGTTTTTCAAAGGATGAACTCCTGTATTCGACTACAGCCATGCTGTATTTGAATACAGAATGTTAAAACTACAATTCATGCTCCTGTATTCGAATACAGGGGGGTCTGTATTCGAATACAGATTCGAATTTCCAGAATTTCAAGTTTTGAAAACCCTGAGTATTTGGGGGATACTGGGAATGTTGTAGTGGATTTAAATGGAGCTTTTGATGAGATTTTGAAGTAGTGGTGATGAAGTTTTAAAAACTTTACTGATATAATTAAAAGAGGTTGATTTATGCATTGAAATCTGCCTCTGTATTCGAATACCAGAGGGCTGTATTCGAATACATAGTGTGAATCTGCACTGTTTTTGGCTTCTGTATTCGAATACAGATTCGTAAATCCCAGAAAAATCCCAGTTTTAATTATGTGTCTGAATTTTTGAGAGGTTGGGAAAACATTTCAAAGTGTGAATGATTAATTCACTGTTAATTCATGATTGTGAGGTTGTTATGTATGACTGTGCTGAAATATTTAAATATGATTGAGAGGCATGAATTTCTGTTTTGCATTCTGTTTCTAGAGAAATGAAACACTGCATATTCATGCATTGCATAGTCAAGTGGTACCCGCAATGGGCCACAGAGTAATGCGCAACCACGTGCTGATCTGTTGAGGGATTACACGAGTGCTGAACTGTTGAGCGTCTGCACTAAGTACTGATCTGTTGTGCGATTGTACTTTGGTATATAAGTGCTGGACTGTTGAGCGTCTGCACTGGTACTGGACTGTTGAGCGTCTGTACCCTGAAATGCGCAACCTCGTGCTGATCTGTTGAGCGATGGCACGAGTGCTGGACTATTGAGCGTCTGCACTAGGTACTGATTTGTTGAGCGATTGTACCTTGGGTGATGTCAAACGTGCTTGTCTGTTGAGCGACTGCATGATGTGCTACACTGTTTAGCGTCTGCACTGGTGCTGATCTGTTGAGCGATTGCACCCTGGTCATGAGGGCCGTTGAGATGTGCTGGTCTGTCGAGCGACTGCACCTTGGTGATTCCAAGAAAATTATGCATGAGCATATATGCATTACATTGTGGGATTTGACCGTGTGTCATGATTGTTTATATAATGAATGTTGGAAATTAATGCGTGTGAGTGCTGTCCAAAATCTGAAATTTCTGAATTTATGTTTGTGTTTTGTTGACGTGTTGGCTGTACTTCCCGCATATGCATAATCATTAACTGCTGTTTTGAAAAGGCATGAAAGTCATAAATTTCCAAATGAGTATTATTATTTTCCTCATCATCATAAATTATGCCATGATTAGATGTTGTTGTGCAATACATGCTATGTGAATATTTGTTATTTTCGGTTGGTGACCCTCTTGCCATTATATTGTGGACTTTGGGCTTTGCCCTCAGATGCCTCCCAAACCCGCGCCGCCCGTGGGCACCTGAACGACGGAAACGTCGTTGAATTTCCTTGATCGCTACCCGCGAACTGCTTGGGCTTTTGACCCCCTCTCAAGCAGAGCGACGTATACGGGGTGGCTGGAGCGGATAAGTAGAACTGATGGTGTGGAAACTTCATAGAGCGCACTCACGCGAGCATAGATTTCCCCGTGCCTTCTCGCCTGGTGTTAGAGGCGCACGGAGTGTTCGACGATGCAGAGGAGCCTATTGAGAGGGTTGAGACGGAGGTCACTGTAGGAGTGGTGACTCCCAATCCTGAGATTGGAAGATAGATACATGAGTCTGATGCGGTAGAGAAGCGTCAAGAGCTGAGACCAGTAGCGACTGAGATTCCAGGTCCATCTAGGATTTCCGATGACTGCTACGAGATTCCGGCACCGCCAAAGCGGCCACGAGTGTGTATTGACTTGACTTCAGAGGAGACCAACCCTTCTCTCTATGACGAGGAAGAAGAGGAGGTTACGTCGAAGCGAGCTGCAGAGTCAGAGGAGACTTGCGTGGGATGCGGAGGGAATCCGTGCTACTGCAGCTTCAGCGCATGATCAGTTAGACTTATTGTATTAGGTTTTGGGTTGAAATTGTAATTTGTCTTATTTTGAAAATTCTGTACTATTTTCCGCTAAACCATGTACTCTGATATTTACTATTGCTGTATTTTGACAATGATATTTTGGGATGTATTAATGTTTAAAAGTTAATTTCCAAGATAAGTACTTAGTGATAATCCTGATGAAGTATTTGGTTTACGTTCATCGATTAATCAATAACGTACTATATTACGAAAAACTTTATTTTAATTCTTTTGAAATAAATTTGGGAAAAAACTCATTTTAATTATTAATTTTAAAAAAAAAAAATGCACCCGCGCTGTGTTTTAAACTCGGGGTGTTACAGTTAGCAGCTAATATAAAGTAAATATAAAACAGAGAATTTTATACTGGTTCACCGTTAACTAGGCTACGTCCATTTCCTTTACTTTGAAGGATTTCACTAATTCAAAAACCTTGAATTACAAAGTATCACTGACCCTCAAAGTCAGTCTTCCCAAGAAGTCTAGCAACCCTAGACTTTTGGGGAAAAGAACCTTGAATCTAATTGCTATGTAATCTGCTACTCCTTCTGACTCCCTCAGATTGTAGACTCTACTTCAAAATCTTAGACCTAACACAAGGGAAAGAAAAACTTAGAGTACTTGCTTCTGGAAAGAAAAACTTAGAGTCGTTGAATTTCCTTGATCGCTACCCGCGAACTACTTGGGCTTTTGACCCCCTCTCAAGCAGAGCGACGTATACGGGGTGGCTAGAGCGGATAAGTAGAACTGATGGTGTGGAAACTTCATAGAGTGCACTCACGCGAGCATAGATTTCCCCGTGCCTTCTCGCCTGGTGTTAGAGGCGCACGGAGTGTTCGACGATGCAGAGGAGCCTGTTGAGAGGGTTGAGACGGAGGTCACTGTAGGAGTGGTGACTCCCAATCCTGAGATTGGAAGAGAGATACATGAGTCTGATGCGGTAGAGAAGCGTGAAGAGCTGAGACCAGTAGCGACTGAGATTCCGGGTCCATCTAAGATTTCCGATGACTGCTACGAGATTCCGGCACCGCCAAAGCGGCCATGAGTGTGTATTGACTTGACTTCAGAGGAGACCGACCCTTCTCTCTATGACGAGGAAGAAGAGGAGGTTATGTCGAAGCGAGCTGCAGAGTCAGAGGAGACTTGCGTGGGATGCGTAGGGAATCCGTGCTACTGCAGCTTCAGCGCATGATCAGTTAGACTTATTGTATTAGGTTTTGGGTTGAAATTGTAATTTGTCTTATTTTGAAAATTCTGTACTATTTTCCGCTGAACTATGTACTCTGATATTTACTATTGCTGTATTTTGACAATGATATTTTGGGATGTATTAATGTTTAAAAGTTAATTTCCAAGATAAGTACTTAGTGATAATCCTGATGAAGTATTTGGTTTACGTTCATCGATTAATCAATAACGTACTATATTACGAAAAACTTTATTTTAATTCTTTTGAAATAAATTTGGGGAAAACTCATTTTAATTATTAATTTTAAAAAAAAAAATGCACCCGCGCTGTGTTTTAAACTCGGGGTGTTACAGTTAGCAGCTAATATAAAGTAAATATAAAACAGAGAATTTTATACTGGTTCACCGTTAACTAGGCTACGTCCATTTCCTTTACTTTGAAGGATTTCACTAATTCAAAAACCTTGAATTACAAAGTATCACTGACCCTCAAAGTCAGTCTTCCCAAAAAGTCTAGCAACCCTGGACTTTTGGGGAAAAGAACCTTGAATCTAATTGCTATGTAATCTGCTACTCCTTCTGACTCCCTCAGATTGTAGACTCTACTTCAAAATCTTAGACCTAACACAAGGGAAAGAAAAACTTAGAGTACTTGCTTCTGGAAAGCGGATACTCATAATTGACCTCACTGAAAACTCAAGTATTTTGTTTTTGAAAGTGTATGACTCTCAAGTATTTTCTATGCTGAGTCTTCTGCCTTGAGCCTCCTTTTATAGATGAATAATTAGGGTTTCTTCCATGCTTAAGTTCGAGCTGTATCTTGCCAGATACTGTTGCGAAAAAAACTTGGCCAATCGGGTTTTACTTAAATAAAAAAAATATCTTTTTTAGTTCTAGATTTGCATTCAAAAATAACTTTGGCCAATCTTGTTCTTGATTAATTCTGTACCAAATCTTTCTTCCGCCTATAGCTTCTGAATTCCCACAAGACTTCAATTTATTTTTGTATAAAATCTTCTTACTACTTTGATCTAATTTAATCAAGTCTCCACTGATTATCATCATGATTAAATCTGGACCGTTTGATCTTCTGATCTCGTCGACATCTGGACCATACAATCTAATCTGTTGTGATCCTCTGATCTCAGCCAACACTGGACTACACGTTCTGATCTTCTGATCTCGGCCAATCACTGGACCATATGATCTGATCTTCTGATCTCGGCCAGCACTGGGCCATATGGTCTGATCTTCTTATCTGGGCCAACACTGGGCCATGATGCTTAAATCTGGACCATTGATCCAAACATTTTCCCTCTGATCTGGACCAATTCTGGACTGAGTCTGGATTGAATTAAATCTGGACATGATATTTTAATCTGGACATTTACCTTCTGATGTGGGTCAGGTCTGGATTAAAACAAACAAGACATCTTTAATAGAAGGAGAGTTGCCATTACTAACTGTTCCTTGACCAATGATCTGGCCTTTTTGCTTTCCTCCAAAAGTTACTGTGCCTCCTTTGCTCAATGTCAATTCTTGGAACATAAACCTTTTTCCCGTCATATTCGCGAGCATCCACTGTCCAGGTACCATGACTGGTGTTTTAACTTGTTTGCTAAGGACATCTGCAACAAAAACAATTTTGCTTTTAGCTACCCAAATCTGGTTAGGTCCAGGTTTGTTAGTTTTGAAAATTTCTTGTTTTTTCTTATATTTTGCATAGGACAAGATATTTTGGAATGATCTTTCTTGTAACAACCAGTACACACTATATTAGAGGGAACAGGTTTAAACATAGGTTTAAGTTGAATTATTGTTTCTTCAAATCCTATACCTCTATTTCCGTTCCTATTGACTCCATAAATCATAGAAGCATATTTGCTTCTTTCCATACCACTATCAAGAAATTCTTGAAGAACTTGTTCATGCATATCAGAATTACTTGTGGTATTTTCAATTGCTGTTGAATTATGATTATTTTTCTGATTTAAACTTTCATCTTTAAGTTCAGCAAAACTTTTTTTCAAACATACATTCTATGTTTTCAATTATGCAATATCAGTTTCAAGAATGACACTTTCTATTTTAAATTATGCAATCTGATTCTTTAGAACATTAACTTCTTCTGTTAGATTTGTATTTTCTTTCTTAAGAGTTTTCAGTTTTAAAGATAATACCTCAGTTTTAAAAAATCATTCAGAGAAGTAATCAAATCAGATCGAGTGAATTCAGAATATACCTCAATTTCATCATCTTTGATTCTCTTCCAGAATTAGATTCTGTATTAGATCCAGAGACAGAGTTAGTGTGAACCATCATAGCCAAATCTGCTTGTTCATCTTCAGAAGATTCGTCAGAATCATCCCATGTAGCCATCATGCTTTTCTTCTTGGTTCTGAAATCTCTCCTCTCGTACTTCCCATTCTCTATATTTGGACATTCTGACTTAATATGTCCAGATTCATTACATCTGGAGCATATATTATCTTTCTTGTCATGTGTATCATCACTTTCTTTGTTGGACTGCTTGGAATATCTTTGGGAAAATTTCTTTCTTCTTTTGTCCCACATCTTTCTGAAATTTCAGGATAAGAAAGCAATCTCTTCGTCCTCTGAATTCAAACTTTGATCGTCTAAATCACTATTTTCTGATGTTGCTTTCAGAGACTTCTTCTGCTTGGATTTTAGTGCTAGAGTTTTTTTCTTCTTCTTGGGTTCATCTTCTTCCAACTCAATTTCATGTGATCCGAGGGAGCTGATTAATTCTTCCAAATTCAGAGTGTTCAAATCCTTTGCTTCCTGAATGGCAGTGACCTTTGGTCTCCACTTGGTTGACAAACTTCTAAGGATTTTCTTCACGTGGTCAGCAGTGGTATAGCTCTTCTTGAGTACTCTTAATCTTGAGACCAGAGTATAGAATCTGGAAAACATTGCTTCAATGTCTTCATCTTCTTCCATCTTGAATAACTCATACTTCTTGACTAGAATGTTGGCCTTTGCTTCTTGAACTTGCTTGCTGCCTTCGTAAGTTAGAATCAGACTATCATAGATGCTCTTCCCTGTTTCTCTGTTAGTGCACTTGTCGAACTCCTTGAATGTGATTGCATTGATCATGAACGTTCTGGATTTGTGATGCAACTTGAACATCTTCTTTTGGTCAGTATCCATATCTCTCTTGGAAAATTTAACATCTTCTGGAGCAATATAACCATCTTCCACTAAGTCCCAAATGTCAGGATCTTGTGAAATAATAAAACTTCTCAGCCTGTCCTTCCAATATTCAAATCGTTCTCCATCAAACAGAGGTGGTCTGTTGATGTTTCCTCCGGTAACTTCTTCATTGAATCCGAACATGTCGATCCCTTGGAATTACAACACCACTGACCCTTCAAGTTAGTCTTCCCAAACAGCCTGACAACCCCAGACTTTTGAGGAACAACAACACCTTGACTATACCCGCCAAGTCTTCTCAAACAGCCTGACAACCACAGACTTTTGAGGAACAACAACACCTTGACTAAACCAGCCAAGTCTTCTCAAACTGCCTGACAACCCCAAACTTTTGAGGAACGATAAAAACACCTTGACTCTACAAGTCATGTCTTCTCCTACCAATCTGACAACCCCAAATTGAAGAAGGAATCTACACCACTATCGGGTTATATAATAAAGGTTTGAAACTTTGCAACGTTGCTTCTGGAAAGCTGTTTGCTGCACTTATTCTTGCACTCTTTTATTGCTTCTGGAAAGCTGATTGTAGCACTGTATTTCTCTCTCGAAAACACTTAGAAAATATTGCTCTTGCACATTTGTATTTCTCTATTTTGAACTCTCAGATAACATTGAATTTAAGCTCGAGTTCTTTTGTTTTTCGACGCTCTAATCTTCAGCATTAAGTCGCTATTTATAGTTGAACTTTAGAACTTCACAGATGCTTCACTTCTCGAGTGTATGTCAATTAATCTGTTTTGAGAATATTCTGGAGTAGTTTGCTCATATTCTTTTTTGAGTCTTTTGCTCACTGATGCTTTACTTCTGAAGTGTATTTCGATTAATTTATTTTGAGCATTTTGCTCCGCTTCTGTTTAAAGCATACTTTTAGCTAGATTCTGTTTCTCGAGTCGTTTGCTCCAATTCAATTTTGAGCATTTTTCTCAGATTCTGTTTTGAGCATATTTTTAGCTAGATTCTGTTTCTCGAGTCTTTTGCTCCAATTCTATTTTGAGCATTTTTCTCTGACAGATTCCTCTGATGATATCTTTTGGTGACGTCATCATCTGATTGCTGCTTCTTGTGACGTCATCTTCTGGTGACATCCTCTAGTGACATCATCCTCTGATTTCTGCTTCTGGTGACGTCATTTTCTGGTGACATCCTCTGATGACGTCATCCTCTGATTTCTGCTTTTGGTAACGTCATTGTCTGATCTATTCTTTTGGTGACATTTTTCATTCTTCTTCTAAGTTAAATATGTTATTTTCCTAAAATACATTTGTTAACATCAAAACTTTAATTTCAAGAACCAACTTGGTTCCAACAACATGTTCCGCATTCATGGAAATTGGAAAGGATCATACTTTAGAGGCATACGAGGTGGCAGAGGAAGAGGAAGAATGACCAAAGCAATATGTCAGGTATGCACCAAAGTTGGTTACACTGTTGTACAATGTTACTATCGTTTTGATAAGTCCTACTCAGGAACTAGCCAATCAGCAAAAGGAACAAATAGATGTGCATTCATAGCTTCACCCTACAATGGATAAGACTATAAATGGTATTTTGACAGTGGTGCTAGCAACCATGTGACTCACCAACTTGACAAGTTCCAAGATCTCACTAAGCACAATGGTAAGAATTCCTTCATGATTGTTAATGGTGAGAAGTTAAAAATTGTTGCTTCAGGTTCCACCTATCTTAAAAACCTAAACCTGCATAATTTCCAAAAATAAATTGAAGCCTTGTAAGAATTCAAAAGCTATTGGCGGGAAGAAAGATTTGATCCTGAATTAATTAAAGAAAGGATTGGTCAAAGTTATTTTTGAAGGCAAATCTGGAGCTTAAAAGATATGTTTTTTATTTAAGTGAAACCCGATTGGCCAAGTTATTTTTGCAAGAGTATCTGGCAAGATACAGCTAGTACTTAAGCATGGAAGCAACCCTAATTAATTATCTATAAAAGGAGGCTCAAGGCAGAAGACTCAGCATCATAAAAACTTGAGAGTCATACACTTCCAAAAGCAAAATACTTGAGTTTTCAGTGAGGTCAATTGTGAGTATCCACTTTCCGGAAGCAAGCACACTAAGTTTTTCCTTCCCTTGTGTTAGATCTAAGTTGTTGAAGTAGAGTCTACAATCTAAAGGAGTCAGAAGGAGTAGCAGATTACTTAGCAATTAGATTCAAGGTTCTTTTCCTCAAAAGTCTAGGATTGTTAGACTGTTTGAGAAGACTGACTTGCAGGGTCAGTGGTATTGTAATTCAAGTTTTTTGAATTAGTGAAATCTTTCAAAGTGAAGGGACTGGAGGTAGCCTAGTTAACGGTGAACCAGTATAAAATTATGTGTTATATATTTACTTTATATCCGCTGCTAACTCAATTTTATTCATACATCAGGTTTTGTTATAAAACTGCAAAAACAAAAAAAGTATTCAATTTAGTCAAACACAATTCAACCCCCCTTCTCATGTTTGCACCTTCAATTGGCATCAGAGCTCGATCTCAAGGCTGAGCACTTAACTAGTGTTTGAGGAAAGGTCCAAGGGGTCAACAACATGGCAGAATCCAAAGATGATTTTGGAGGCAACATCAACATACCACCACTGTTTGATGGAGACAAGTTTGAGTATTGGAAGGACATAATGAGAAGTTTCTTCATATCTCAAGATCTTGAATTATGGAAGCTGGTAGTCAAGGATACACTGCACCTACTATTCTAGGAGATTCAACTAAAGAACTGGACATGGAAGATATGAAACCAGACCAAAGCAAAGCATACAAACTACATCACAAGTCCAGAACAATCATGATCAATGCCATCACATTCAAGGAATTTGGCAGATGCACAGATAAAGAAACAGCAAAGAGCATATTTGACAGTATGGTTTTGACCAATGAAGGAAGCCAGCAGGTTCAAGAAGCAAGGGCTAACATATTGGTCAAACAATATGATATGTTCAAGATGGAAGACGATGAAGACATTGATGGAATGTTCCGTAGATTCCAGACTCTGATATCTGTACTTAAGGTCTTGAAGAAAAGCTAAACAACAGCAGATCATATCAAGAAGATTCTAAGAAGCTTACCAACCAAGTGGAGACCAATGGTTACTGCACTTCAGCAAGCCAGAGATCTGAATAACTTAAGACTTGAAGATTTGATCAGCTCACTCAAGTCTCATGAAATAGAACTGGAAGCAGATGAACCAAAGAAGAAGAAGAATCTGGCCCTATAGTCGAAACAGAAGAAAGCTGCAAGGGCAGCACCAGAATAAGAGGGTAGCGACAGTGACTGAGATGATATGGCTTACTTAACCAAACAGATGGTTAAGATCTGGGAAAACAGAAAGAGAAGAGGCTCAAAGAAGAAACATAACAGCAAAGGAAAAGAAGAATCTGACAAGAAGAGCATCATCTATTATGGATGCAATGAACCTGGACATATCAAGTCAGAATGTCCAAATCTGGAAAAAGGCAAATAGCACAACAAGAGTTCCAGATTCAAAAAGAAGGGTCTGATGGCAGCCTGGGATGCATCAGAATCAGAAGAAGAATCTTCTGATGAAGAAGAGGCAGAAACAACAATGATGGCACACATCAGGTCTGCCTCTAGACTTAATAAAGGCACAGTTTCAGGAAGGAAAACAGGCAGAATGTAGAATGATCAAAGCAATCATTCAGGCAAGTCTGGAAGCACATCAGAGGAAGCAGTTCTTGCTCTGATGGCTCATACCAACTCAAGTTCTGGATACAGCTCAGGCTCTGAAACAGATTCAAAAGATGAAGACAATGAGGTATTTTCTGATCTCACTAAATCTGAATTAATCGATGTTGTAAAAGACTTTTTAAATGCAAATAATAAGATGTCTTTAAAACTGAAAACTCTTAGGGAAGATAAGAAAAATCTGCAAAAAGAAATCCAAGTTTTACAGAATCAAAATTATGAGTATGCAACTGAAAACAAGGATTTTAAAACTAAAGTTGCAACACTCAAATCTGAAAACCAAACTCTCAAAAGTAATATTTTTTCCACTACCAAAACTGTTTGTGAATCTAATATGCATGAGCAATTTTTTCAAAACTTTATTTCTAATGGAATGGAAAGAAGTAAATATGCATCTATGATTTATGGAAACAGTAACATTGGAAAGAGAGGTCTTGGTTTTACAGAAACTGTTGCTGAAACTAAAATTGTTCATTTTGATGTTTTATGCATTGTTTGTGCTAAGAAAGGTCACTTTGAATTATCTTGTCCAATGGTAAAATCTGAACAAGATCAGAGAGCTGTTAAAACTACCAAAAGATCAAATCGTCTACGTTGCAGATATTCTAAACAACCATAAGGAGACACCAACAATGGTGCCTGGACAATGGATGTTGGCAATGCACAAGCAGATAACGGTTTATGTTCCTGCTACAACCAGACAGAGGCAATCTGAGTCTGATGGAAGAAGGTCTGGTCAACTCAACCAGAATCAGAATCAGAACCAGAACTGGAACCAGAATCAAAACTGGAACCAGAATCAGAACAGGAACTGAAACTAGAATCAGAACAGGAACCAATATCAGAGGTACTAGAACCAGAATCAGAATAGGAACCAGTATTAGAGGTACATGAACTAGAATCAGTATTGGAACCAGAACCAAAACAGATATCAGTATCAAAGGTTCAGGTATGATCATCAAAATTACTCTAATTATCAAAATCAGTATAAGAACAAGAATTATCAGAATCGCCAGATTCATCAGAACCACCAAAATCACCAGATTCATCCAAATCACCAGAATCATCAAGGTTATCAGAATCACCAGATTCACCAAAATTACCAGAACCAAAACATGTTCCAGAATCGTCAGAGGAACATGGTTTATCAACCAAAGCAGAATCAGGAGAACACTCAAATCAGATTGATCAAAACTGCAAACCTAGATGGGAATTCAAATTTCTTCATCCAGACGCACTAATCAAAGAACATTCAAAAGTCAGAATCTGAAAACCAGAAAAGAAGAAACAAAAGGGTTTTTAGAGGGAAAATGAAACTGGTTTATCAACCTCACCAGAAGCAGAATTAATGGTTTGGTTGTATTTAGTTCAATTGTTAATTATTAAAATTTGTATTATGACAAACTGCTTGATCTTGACAAGTCAAAGCAAGATGAGGAAATTGCAGGTGAACCAAAGGCACAGGAACCAGAAGCTGGACCAGCAGCAGAACCTGAGAAAGATAAAGATGAAAGCAAGGAAGAAGAACATGCTAACTCTGAAGACAAGTCAGAGGGAAAGAATGGATGGAAGTACAAGTCTTCACATCTAGAAACTCTCATTATTGGCAGTGTAGCAGAACCATTGAAGACCCAATCATCAAGTAGAGAAACCAGTCTGTTTGGTTTACTCTATACAATTGAACCAAGCAATGTTGATGAAGCTTTGGCAGAGGAAGGTTGGATACATGCAATGCAAGAAGAGAAGAATGAATTTGAAAGGAATGATGTTTGGGATCTGTTATCCAGACCAAACAAAAACACTATTGGAACCAAGTGGGTCTTTAGGAATAAACTCAATGAAAAAGGTGAAGTGGTAAGGAACAAAGCCAGACATGTAGCTCAAGGATACAGTCAACAGGAAGGTATTCATTACACTGGCCAAGTAAGAAGCAATTAGAATTCTTTTATCATTTGCTGCTAATCATGATATAATTCTGTATCAAATGGATGTTAAAAGTGCATTTTTAAATGGCTATATAAGTGAGGAAGTCTATGTCAAACAACCCCATGGATTTGAAAATTCTGATTTTCCAAACCATGTTTTTAAACTTAAAAAATCTTTATATGGTTTAAAACAAGCACCAAGGGCATGGTATGACAGACTTAGTAACATTCTGCTTAAGAATGAATTTAATAGAGGCCAGATTGATAATACTCTATTTAGGAAATCCATTAAAACTGATATTTTGATTATTCAAGTTTATGTTGATGATATCATCTTTGAATCAACTAATGACACTTTGTACAAGGACTTTTCTAACCTAATGCAGAAAGAGTTCCAAATGAGCATGATGGGAGAACTTAAGTTCTTCCTGGGAATTCAGATTCACCAATCTAAATACACTAAAGAACTTCTCAAAAAGTTCAAGATGAGTGACTGTAAGCCTATGGCCACCCCCATGCACCCAACTTGCTCACTTGAGAAAGATGAAACCAGCCAAAAGGTAAACCAGAAAACATACAAAGGTATGATTGGATCCGTTCTTTACCTAACTACTTCTAGACCTAACATTTTGTTTAGTGTTTTTGTTTGTGCTCGTTTTCAAGCTGACCCTAGGGAATCCCATTTAACTGGTGTCAAAAGAATCTTGAGATACCTCAAAGGAACCACCAACCTTACATTGTTATACAAGAAAACTCCCACCTACAAACTATGAGGTTTTTGTGATTCGGACTATGCTGGAGACAAGTTGGAAAGGAAAAGTACAAGTGGCAACTGCACATTCTTAGGTGATAATTTGATCTCTTGGTCAAGCAAAAGACAAAGCACCTTGCCATGTCAACAGCTGAAGCTGAGTATATATTAGCAGCAGGACGCAGCTCACAGTTAATTTGGATGAAACATCAACTTTAAGATTACAACATCTTCGAAACCAATATTCCTTTGTTATGTGATAACACTTCAGCCATAAACCTAACCAAGAACCCTATTTTACACTCTAGAGCCAAAAACATTGAAATAAAACACCATTTCATTAGGGACCATGTTCAAAAAGTGACATTAAGCATCCAATTTGTGGACACTGATCATCAATGGGCTGATATCTTCACCAAAGCATTTCCTGAAGATAGGTTCGAGTTCATTAGGAAGCATCTTAACATTATCTCCATATATGACTAACTCAAGTAGTCTTCTCAGGAGTTTTTAATTTTTTTGTAATTTTAATTTATCTCTTTTAATTTTTTTTGTTTTTAATTTCTGTACTTTGTAAAGAGAAAAAGAAAAATACAAAAATAGTAGGACCTCTTTTTGGCTGATGACAAAAAGGGGGAAAGAGAGAAAAAGGAGAAATAAGTAGAAAAGGAAAGATAAAAAGAAAGGAGGAGCTAAAAAGAAAGAGATGAAAAAAGAAGGAGTTGAAAAGGAGAAGAAACAGGGAGAGAGAAAAAGAAAGAGTGAAAACAGAAGGAGTTGAAAAGGAGAAGAAACAGGGAGACAGAAAAATAAAACATAAAGAGATGAAAAGAGAAGGAGTTGAAGAGGAGAAGAGAAGAAAAGAAAAAGTCATTATTAGACTTAGAGGGAGAGATTGGTCTGAGGGGGAGTATTTCAAGTACTTCGAGTTATAAGCTAGCTAAATAAGTTAAGGTTTTGTCATCATCAAAAAGGGGGAGATTGTTGGAACTAAGTTGGTTCTAAGTGAAGGTACAAACACGAGAAGGGGGGGTTGAATTGTGTTTGACTAACTTGAATACTTTTTCTGTTTTTGTAGTTTTTAAGCAAAACATGATGTATGAATAAAACAGAGTTAGCAGCGGATATAAAGTAAAAATAAAAACACCGAATTTTATACTGGTTCACCGTTAACGAGGCTACGTCCAGTCCCTTCCCCTAGAAGGATTTCACTAATTCAAACCTTGAATTACAACAGTTCCATTGACCCTCCAAGTCAGTCTTCTCAAATAGTCTAACAATCCTAGACTCTTGAGGAATATAGCACCTTGACTTCCTAAGTCAAGTCTTCTCCTACCTATCTGACAACCCCAGATTGTAGAAGGAATTACAACGCCTTGAATCTAATTGCCAAGTAATCTGCTACCCCTTCTGACTCCCTCAGATTGTAGACTCTACTTCAACAACTTAGATCTAACACAAGAGAAAGAAAATAACACGAGTGCTTGCTTCTGGAAAGCTGGAACTGACAATTAACCTCACTGAAAACTTGAGTGTTTGATTTTCGAAATGTATGACTCTTTTGTGATTTTCGATACTAAGTATTCTGCCTTGAGCCTCCTTTTATAGATGCGAATTAGGGCCTCTTCCAAGCTTAATTTTGAGCTGTATCTTGCAGGATTCTCTTGCAAAAATATCTTGACCAATCGGGCTTCACTTAAATAAAAAACATATCTTTTTTAAGCTTCAAATTTTCTTTCAAAAATAACTGGCCAATCATGTCTTTAGTTTCTTCCCGCCAACGGCTCCTGAACTCCCATACGACTTCACTTTATTTTTGTAACAAATCCTTTTAATACTTTGATCAAAATAAATTAAAATCTCCACCGTTAATCCTCATGATTAAATCTGGACCATTTGATCTTCTGCGCTAGTCCACATCTGGACCACACTAAGTGATCTACTGGGATCCTCTTATTTCAGCCAACCCTGGACCACACTTTCTAATCTTCTAATCTTCTGATCTCGGCCATCCTGGTCTAGCAAACTGATCTGTTGTGATCCTCTTTTTTCAACTCCTTCTTTTTTATCTCGGCCTCTCCTTTTCAAATCCTTCTTTTTTCACTCTTTCTTTTTCTCTCTTTATTTTTCTCTCTCCCTGTTTCCTCTCCTTTTCAACTTCTTCCCTTTTTCACTCTTTCTTTTTCTCTCTTCCTGATTCTTCTCCTTTCCAACTCCTCCTCTTTTCATCTCTTTCTTTTTCGCTCCTCCTTTCTTTTTATCTCTCCTTTTCTACTTATTTCTCCTTTTTTGCTCCTCCTCTCTCTCCCCCTTTTTGTCATCAGCCAAAAAGAGGTCCTACTATTTTTGTAATTTTTTGTTTTTCTCTTTACAAATTACAAAAAGTAAAAACAGAAAATTAAAAAGCATAAAATAGAATTACAAGAAAATTAAACAAACTCCTAAGAAGACTACTTGAGCTAGTCAGATATGGGGACAATGTTGAGATGCTTCTTGATGAACTCGAACCTATCTTCTGGTAATGCTTTGGTGAAGATATCAGCCCATTGATGATCAGTGTCCACAAACTGGATGCTTAAAGTCCCTTTTTGAACATTGTCCCTAATAAAATGGTGTTTTATTTCAATGTGTTTGGCTCTAGAGTGTAAGATAGGGTTCTTGGTTAGGTTGATGGTTAAAGTGTTATCACAGAACAAAGGGATATTGGTTTCAAAGATGTTGTAATCTTCAAGTTGATGTTTCATCCAGAGTAACTGTGAACTGCATCCTGCTGCTGATATATACTCAGCTTCAGCTATTGACATGGCAATTGTGCTTTGTCTTTTGTTTGATCAAGAGATCAAATTATCACCTAAGAAAGTGCAGTTACCACTTGTACTTTTCCTTTCCAACTTGTCTCCAGCATAGTCGGAATCACAAAAACCTTTTAGTTTGTAGGTGGGGGTTTTATTGTATAACAGGGTAAGGTTGATGGTTCCTTTAAGGTATCTCAGAATTCGTTTGACAGTAGTTAAATGGGATTCCCTAGGGTCAGCTTGAAAACGGGCACAGACACAAACACTAAACAAGATGTCAGGTCTAGAAGCAGTCAAATAAAGAAGGGATCCAATCATACCTCTGTATGTTTTCTGGTCTACCTTTTGGCTGGTTTCATCTTTCTCAAGTGAGCAGGTTGGGTGCTTGGGGGTGGCCATAGGCTTACAGTCACTCATCTTGAACTTTTTGAGAAGTTCTTTAGTGTATTTAGATTGGTGAATGAGTATTGCCTTGGTGAATCTGAATTCCCAGGAAGAACTTAAGTTCTCCCATCATGCTCATTTGGAACTCTTTCTGCATTAGGTCAGAAAACTCCTTGCACAAAGTGCCATTAGTAGATCCAAAGATGATATCATCATAATAAACTTGAATAATCAAAATATCATTTTTAATGGATTTCTTAAATAGAGTATTATCAATCTGGCCTCTATCAAATTCATTCTTAAGCAAAAAGTTGCTAAGTCTGTCATACCATGCCCTTGGTGGTTGTTTTAAACCATATAAAGATTTTTTAAGTTTAGAAACATGGTTTGGAAAATCAGGATTTTCAAATCCAGGGGGCTGTTTGACGTAGACTTCCTCACTTATATAGCCATTTAAGAATGCACTTTTAACATCCATTTGATACATCATTATATCATGATTAGCAGCAAATGATAAAAGAATTCTAATTGCTTCTAACCTAACCACTGGAGCAAAAGTCTCAATGTAATCTATACCTTCCTGTTGACTGTATCCTTGAGCTACAAGTCTGGCTTTGTTCCCTACCACTTCACCTTTTTCATTGAGTTTATTTCTGAACACCCACTTTGTTCCAATAATGTTTTTGTTTGGTCTGGATAACAGATCCCAAACATCATTCCTTTGGAATTCATTCAGCTCTTTTTGCATTGCAAGTATCCAACATTCCTCTACCAAAGCCTCATCAACATTGCTTGGTTTGCATCAGCTTCTGGTTCTGGAAAATCTGTAACAGCTTTTGATTCTGATAAATATTTAGATTTCTCTTCTGACATATCTTGGCTGTTTCTGAATTGATCAGATTTATCTTTTGAAGATTTGTCATGTGTTGCTGACTTGCTTGTATCCTCTACATTTCCAAGTACTTGTGTTTCTTCTGCTTCTACTTCTACTCCCTTTCGTTCTGGTGAACCTGCACTATCTTTATCTTGCTTTGATTTTTCAAGATCAAGCAGTTTGTCATATAACATAATACAAATCAAATAATTTAAAAATGAACTCAATACAGCCAAACCATTAGTTCTGCTTCTTGTGGTTTCTGCTTGTTTTTGAAACCACTGGAATTTTGAAAACCTGTAGAATGCTTATCTAGCTTTGATTTTTAAGATCAAGCTTCTTGTTATCACAGTAAACATAAATATCAAACAATAATATTATCTACAGCAAGATGTAACCTCTATGTTAACAGTTTCAGTTTTGCTCTGAAAATCCTCTTGCTTCTGATTTTCAGATTCCGAATCTGTATGTTCTATGATTACATGGTTTGGATTAAGGGATTTGAATTCCCTTCCAGGTTTGTCGTCTTGATGAATTTCACTGGAGTGTTTGAAGAACTCTCCTGATTCGGATTCTTCTCTTTCTTCTTTGGCTGATACACCATGTTCCTCTGGTGATTCTGGAACTTATGGTGATTCTGGTAATTATGTTGGTTCTGGTTCGGGTTCAGGTACTGATTCTGATTCTAGTTCAAGTGTTGATTCTGGTTCCAGTTCCTGTGCCTCTGATACTGGTTCCAGTTCTAGTTCTGGTTCTAGTTCCTGTACCTCTGATATTGGTTCCAGTTCTGGTTCCAGTTCCTGTTCCTATGATACTCGTTCCAGCTCCTGTTCTGATTCGTGTGATATCTTTGATATTTCCTGTTCCTCTTATGATTCTGGTTCTGGTTCTGATAGGTATTGTGTTGACCAGTTCTTCTTCTACCAGAGTCACTTGGCTTCTGTTTGGTAGATGTTGGAACATAAACCTTCTTCTGCTGGTGCATTGCCAACATCCATTGTCCAGGCTCCATTGTTGGTGTCTCCTTCTGATTGCTTAGAATATCTGCAACATAGACAATTTGATCTTTTGGTACCCAGAATTGATTGGGTCCAGGTTTGTTAGTTTTAACAACTCTCTGATCTTGTTCAGATATTACCATTGGATAAGATAATTCAGAGTGACCTTTCTTAGCACAAATATCAGAGTGAACAGTTTTAGTATCAGCAATAGTTTCTGTAAAACCAAGACCTCTCTTTCCAATGTTACTGTTTCCATAAATCATAGATGCATATTTATTCTTTCCACTCCATTAGAAATAAAGTTTTGAAAAAATTGCTCATGTATATCAGATTCACAAACAGTTTTAGAAGTGGAACAAACATTACATTTGAGAGTTTGGTTTTCATATTTGAGTCTTGAACCTTCAGTTTTAAAATCCTTGTTTTTAGTTGCATACTCAGAATTTTGGTTCTTTAAGACTTGTACTTCCTTGGTCAGATTTTTCTTATCTTCCCTAAGAGTTTTCAGTTTTAAAGACATCTTATTGTTTGCATTTAAAAAATCATTTACAGCCTCAATTAATTCAGATTTAGAGAAATCAGAAAATACCTCCATGTCCTCATCTTTTGATTTTGTTCCAGAGCGTGAGCTGTATCCAGAACTTGAGTTGGTATGAGCAATCAGAGCAAGAATTGCTTCCTCTGATGTGCTTCCAGACTTGGTTGAATGACTGCTTCGATCATTCTTCCTTCTGCCTGCTTTCCTTCCTGAAATCGTGCCTTTGTGAGGTCCAGAAGCAGACCTGATGTGTGCCATCATTGCTGTTTCTGCCTCTTCTTCATCAGACGATTCTTCTTCTGATTCTGATACATCCCAGGCAGCCATCAGACCCTTCTTTCTGAATTTGGAACTCTTCATGTGATGTTTGCCTTTTTCCAGATTTGGAGATTCTGACTTGATAAGTTTAGGTTCATTGCATCCATAACAGATGATGTTCTTCTTGTCAAATTCTTCCTTATCTTTGCTGTTATATTTCTTCTTGGAACCTCTCCTCTTCCTGTTTTCCTATATCTTAACCATCTGTTTGGTTAAGTAAGCCATATCATCACAGTAACTGTCACTATCCTCTGATTCTGGTGTTGCCTTTGCAGCTTTCTTCTGTTTCGACTTCAGGGCCAGATTCTTCTTCTTCTTTGGTTCATCTGCTTCTAGTTCTATTTCATGAGACCTGAGTGAGCTGATCAGATCTTCAAGTTTTAAGTTATTCAGATCTTTGGCTTGCTGAACTGCAGTAACCATTGGTCTCCACTTGGTTGGTAAGCTTCTTAGAATCTTCTTGACATGATATGTTGTTGTGTAGCTTTTTTTCAAGACCTTCAATCCAGATATCAGAGTCTGGAATCTACAGAACATTCCATCAATGTTTTCATCATCTTGCATCTTGGACATCTCATACTGTTTAACCAGTATGTTAGCCCTTGCTTCTTGAACCTGCTGGCTTCCTTCATAGGTCAGAACCAGGCTGTCGAATATGCTCTTTGCTGTTTCTTTACCTGTGCATCTGTCAAATTCCTTGAATGTGATAGCACTGATCATGATGTTTCTAGACTTGTGATGAAGTTTGTATAATCTGCTCTGGTCTGGTTTCATATCATCTATGTCCAATTCTTTAGTTGGATCTTCTGGAACAGTAGGTGCAGTGTATCCTTTGACTACCATCTTCCATAGTTCAGGATCTTGAGATATAAAGAAACTTCTCATTCTGTCCTTCCAATACTCAAACCTTTCTCCATCAAACAGTGGGGGTCTGTTGATGTTACCTCCTAGTTCATCTCTGGATTCTGCCATGTTGAACCCCTTGGACCTTTCCTCCACCACTATTAAGTGGTCAGCCTTGAGACCGAGCTCTGATGCCAATTGAAGGTGAAAACACGAGAAGGGGGGGTTAAATTGTGTTTGACTAACTTGAATACTTTTTCTGTTTTTGCAGTTTTAAAGCAAAACTTGATGTATGAATAAAATAGAGTTAGCAGCGGATATAAAGTAAAAATAAAAACACAGAATTTTATACTGGTTCACCGTTCACGAGGCTACGTCCAGTCCCTTCACCTTGAAGGATTTCACTAATTCAAACCTTGAATTACAACAGTTCCACTGACCCTCCAAGTCGGTCTTCACAAACAGTCTAACAATCATAGACTCTTGAGGAATATAGCACCTTAACTTCCTAAGTCAAGTCTTCTCCTACCAATCTGAAAACCCCAGATTGTAGAAGGAATTACAACGCCTTGAATCTAATTGCCAAGTAATCTGCTACCCCTTCTGACTCCCTTAGATTATAGACTCTAGTTCAACAACTTAGATCTAACACAAGGGAAAGAAAATAACACGAGTGCTTGTTTTTGGAAAGCGGGAACTCACAATTAACCTCACTGAAAACTTGAGTGTTTGCTTTTGGAAGTGTATGACTCTTTTGTGAATTTCGATACTATGTATTCTGCCTTGAGCCTCCTTTTATAGATGCGAATTAGGGCCTCTTCCAAGCTTAATTTCGAGCTGTATCTTGCTAGATTCTCTTGCAAAAATATCTTGACCAATCGGGCTTCACTTAAATAAAAAACATATCTTTTTTAAGCTTCAGATTTTCTTTCAAAAATAACTGGCCAATCATGTCTTTAGTTTCTTCCCACCAATAGCTCTTGAACTCCCATACAACTTCACTTTATTTTTGTAACAAATCCTTTTAATACTATGATCAAAATAAATTAAAATCTCCACCGTTAATCCTCATGATTAAATCTGGACCATTTGATCTTCTGCGCTAGTCCACATCTGGACCACACTAAGAGATCTACTGGGATCCTCTGATTTCAGCCAACCTTGGACCACACTTTCTAATCTTCTGATCTCGGCCATCCTGGTCTAGCAAACTAATCTGTTGTGATCCTCTGATCTCGGCCACTGCTGGACCACACATTCTGACCTTCTGATTTTGGCCAACATTGGGTCATGGTCTGATCTTCTGATCTCGGCCAACACTGGGCCATATACTTAAATCTGGACCATTGATCTGAATATCTTCCCTCTGATCTGGATCGATTCTGGACTTGGTCTGAATTAAACTGAAATTAAATCTGGACAAATAATATTTCAGTATGGACTTTTTACCTTCTGTTTTGAATCATTTCTGGATCAATTCTGGAGATCATTTCTTCTGGTCTGGACTTAGTTTCATACCCTGAACCATGCTATCTTCTGGTCTGGGTTAAATCTGGATTAATTCCTTTGTTCTAGACCCATTAATTTACCCTCTGATTAAGTCTGGATCAAGTCTGGGCTGTTTATTATTTCACTGCCAGGCCATCTTCTGGTCAGAATAACTTCTGGATTAAGTCTGACTTATGACTTCTACTGGTCTGGATCAAGTCTCCCTCTGGCAGGATTCCTTCTGGTCTGGTCCAGGTCTCCTTCTGACTTTGCTTCCTTCTTATCTAGGCCAGCAAAGATATCTTTTGGTGATGTTTTCACATCCTGGAGTATCTTCTGGTACCTTCAGGATTCAATCTCTGGAACCCTTTGATCTTCTGCTTCTGATTACTTCAGCTTCTGGTGGCATTTGATTTAATAATTCAAGGTTAAAAATAAGATTACATGGAGTGCTTTTGTAAACATCAAAATCCTAAGTACTTAGAACCAACTTGGTTCCAACACTAAGTACTTAGGATTTTGATGTTTACAAAAGCACCCCATGTAATCTTATTTTGTACTTTGAATTATTATATTAAATGCCAACAGAAGATGAAGTTACCAGAGGCAGAAGCTGAAGTCACTAGAGGTAGAAGCTGAAGTCACCAGAGGCAGAAGATGAATTACCAGATGATAAAATCATACCAGAGGATACACCTCTAGAAGTTACCAGATAATGCATCCAGAAGGTACCAGAGGATGCATCATGAACGCACCAGAGGATACACCATGATGTCAAAACACCATCAGAGGATATCTTTCCTGGCCCAGATCAGAAGGAAGCAGAGTCCAGAATTGTTCCAGACCAGAAGAAATCATAAGTCAGACTTAGTACAGAATTTATTCTGACTAGAAGATAGCCTGGCAGTGATGATAAAATTCAGTCCAGACCAGAAGAAATGAAAGTCCAGATTTAATTTCAATCCAGACTTGGTCCAGAGCAAAATAAAAATGGTTAAGAACAAGTGACTTGGTCCAGACCAGAAGATGGCATGGTCCATAGCATAGAATTCAATCCAAACCAGAAGATAGTATGTCCAGATTAGAAGATAAGTGTCCAGATCAAAAGGTAAAATTCATGTCCATTATAAATGATAAATTTTAGAGGATAAATGTAAAATGGTCCAGATTTAGGCATCATGGCCCAGTGTTGGCCCAGATCAGAAGATCAGACCATATGGCCCAGTGTTGGCCGAAATCAGAAGATCAAATCATACGGTTCAGTGATTGGCTAAGATCAGCAGATCAGATTGGAAGTCCAGTGTTGGCCGAGATCAGAGGATTACAGCAGATCAGATTGTATGGTCCAGATGTGGACGAGATCAGAAGATCATACGGTCTAGATTTAATCATGATTATAATCAGTGGAGACTTGATTAAATTTGATCAAAGTATTAAAAGGATTTGATTCAAAAATAAATTGAAGCCTTGTGGGAAGTCAGAAGCTATTGGCGGGAAGAAAGATTTGATCTAGAATTAATTAAAGACAGGATTGGTCAAAGTTATTTTTGAAGGCAAATTTGGAGCTAAAAAGATATGTTTTTTATTTAAGTGAAACCCGATTGGCCAAGTTATTTTTGCAAGAGTATCTAGTAAGATACAGCTCAAAATTAAGCTTGGAAGAGACCCTAATCTGCATCTATAAAAGAAGGCTCAAGGTAGAATACTTAGCATCGAAAATCACAAAAGAGTCATACACTTCCAAAGCAAACACTCAAGTTTTCAATGAAGATAATTGTGAGTTCCAGCTTTCCAGAAGCAAGCACTCGTGTTATTTTCTTTCCTTTGTGTTAGATCTAAGTTATTGAAGTAGATTCTACAATCTGAGGGAGTCAGAAGGGGTAGCAGATTACTTGGCAATTAGATTCAAGGCGTTGTAATTCCTTCTACAATCTGGGGTTGTCAGATTGGTAAGAGAAGACTTGACTTAGGAAGTCAAGGTGTTGTATTCTTCAAGAGTCTAGGATTGTTAGACTGTTTGAGAATACTAACTTGGAGGGTTAGTGGAACTGTTGTAATTCAAGGTTTGAATTAGTGAAATTTTTCAAGGTGAAAGGATTGGACGTAGCCTCGTTAACAATGAACCAGTATAAAATTATGTGTTTTTATTTTTACTTTATATCCGCTGCTAACTCTGTTTTATTCATACATCAAGTTTTGTTATAAAACTGCAAAAACAGAAAAAGTATTCAAGTTAGTCAAACCCAATTCAACCCCCCCTTCTCGTGTTTGCACCTTCACAGACATATTGTTGAACTAGGCCTAAACATGGCTCAAGCCAAAATGCCCCTATGTTATTGGTGGGAAGCTTTCTCCGCAGCTGTTTATCTAATAAATAGATTGCCTTAATCCATTTATCAAAATGCTTGTCCTTATGCCCTGGTCAACAAGAAAGAACCAAACTATAGTGTCCTCAAGCCTTTTGGTTGTGCCTGTTATCCTTGCCTCAAACCTTATAATAATCATAAACTTCAATTCCACACAACCAGGTGGTATTCTTGAGATATAGCAACTCACACAAAGGATACAAGTGCATCAACTCACATGGAAGAATCGTTGTCTCAAGATATGTAGTGTTTAATAAGGAACATTTTCCTTTCCATGATAGATTTCTTGACACAAGAAAACCATTGAAAAATCTAACTCAAAATGTATTTACCTTGTTTCCTCTTGATCTTGTAGGTGGCACAAACAGAAACATTGGTGATCTAGAAAATGACTCAGCTATTCATGAAGAAAAGACCTCAAACACCTCAAGCACTAGCCAATGAGGTGAAGATCAGCAAGATCCTAGTGACATTGTCTTTGACACTGATTAGAACACTACAATAAGAGAAGAAGAAGAAGACAACAATGGTTCAACTAACATAGTGGAGAGAAACAAAAAAATTAAACCTGAAGTTGGAGCAGGCAGTCAGGATAACAACACCAACACACATCAAATGCACACCAAAATCAAATATGGGATTCACAAGCCAAAACAACCATATATAGGGCTGACAAAAGCACAAACAAAAGATAAAGAGCCAAATGACATTAGAGAAGCTCTCAGCATGCCCCAATGAAAGAAGCAATGGGAATAAAATTCAATGCTCTGATATCCAATAGAACCTAGACAATAATGCCATATTTAGGCTTGGAAAACATCATTAACTCAAAATGGGTGTTCAAAACAAAATATAAGGCGTATGGCTCAATAGAGAGAAGGAAAGCAAGACTGGTTGCCAAGGGTTTCCAAAAAACAGTTGGCCTTGACTATGAGGAAACCTTTTGTCCTGTTGTCAAATTCAGTATAGTGAGAATAATCATATCCATTGTTGGCACTCCTAGCACATATCACTGGAAAGGGATAAAAAGGATACTAAGATATCTCCAAGGAACAGTCAACTTCT
The DNA here is from genome assembly GCA_037974295.1 of Cicer cuneatum. NCBI lineage: Eukaryota > Viridiplantae > Streptophyta > Magnoliopsida > Fabales > Fabaceae > Cicer > Cicer cuneatum. The sequence continues at coordinate 39,237,923 of JBBPBO010000004.1, read as the reverse complement.
GCTTACACATCAAGCTATCTATTGATTTGGATATAGCAGATTTCTCATATGCTGACTGGGCCACAAGTGTGGATGACAAGAAATCCATGGAAGGGCAATGTGTATTCCTATGAGAAGAATAATTGATTTATTGGTCCTCAAGAAAACAAAAGGTTGTGTCTAGATCCAGCATAGAGTTTGAATATCGTGCGCTAGTTGATCTTGCAGCTGAGATAGCTTGTGTCAGACCCCTCCTAAGTGAACAAAAATTACCATTACCTAGGAAGCCAATCTTATGGTGTGATAACTTGAGTGTCAAGGCACTGACCTCTAATCCAGTCATGCATACCAGATCCAAACACATTGAGATGGATGTTCGTTACATACGTGATCAAGTCTTACAAAATGAAATCATTGTGGTATATGTGCCATTAGCTGATCAGGTAGCAGATTGCTTAACCAAGTCGCTCACTCACACAAGGTTCAACATGTTGAGAGACTAATTGGGGTGACTCTTGCACCATCAGTTTGAGGGGGAGAATTAGAGAAAGGATCAAGACACGATTCCTTGACTCTTTGCTATCTCATAAATCCCTTCACTATAACGGTTTATGATTTTATATCATTCAATGGCCCTATTTATTTTCATTATTCATGTAATTATTGTCTGCATAATTGTAGGATCAAATTATGTGAATGAAATATAGTACAACATTCTTGATAATTCTAACTGAAGGAAGCTAGGGAGTTGTACCAGACATGCATGTTTGAGTTTTGCTTTCAAAGATAAAACGATGAATTTGTAAGTGCTCACAACATACTTAGGCTACACTTTATTGAATAGATGTAAAATGGAAATTAGAAATATGAAACACATTCATTCATTGTATGACGTATGGTGAAAAAGAAACTTCAATTCACTTTCATCCGTTTAAGTGTCCAAATTTGAGGATGAACAAATCAGTTTTTGGGAAAATTATGCAAATGATACTTGCATGAGAATAGGTTAGCTTTACAAATGCGAAATTAAAAATGATTGTACAGAAATGAATTGATATTAGCATCATCAACAATACAAGATGGAGAACTTGTTTATCTTCTTTAAAGCACTCAGGAGCTCTAGAGAACACAATCATAAAATCTATCCAGAGAAAAAAAAATAAAACTTAGAATTAAAAAACAAATCCATCTCCTAGTCTTGTGTTGATTATTTCTCTTTATGTCTATTGAAATCCATGGCCTAATAATGAAAACAATTCATAGTGATTTTCATATTCCAGAATATATATGCATATTCATTTCCTAAAACTCCAAGCTGATACAGAAAAAAGTGGTATATCACTCCAATAAACAAGCAAACAATCATTCACTTCTCTAAACATGTATTTATGACTATATTTTTGCAACAGATTTGTTGCTTCAATCCTCCCATTGTAACTTAAAGGTACTTTGACACATCCAGCCATTTCAAGCCTTAGATTCCATTTCTCAAGCTTCTCATGCCTCTCCTTTCGATCGACTCCCTCACAAGCAATGATGTTCTTTATCTGCTTCCCAAGAAGTATGCTCTCAAGTTTTTGTCTCTCCATCGATGTTCTCGTAACAGTAGATTCCAAGCAGTCGAAAAGCGCACTGTAAAAGTACAATGCTCTGTCGATTCTCTCCAATAAATTACATCCATTTAGATTTGATTCCTGTTCAGTTATCACTATAAGTTTCGGTTGTAGTTTCCTCATCGCGTTAAGAAAGATCCCCATCTTAGGCGAAGCGCCTAAAAAAAGAGGCGATAAAGCCGAATCAGGACTCAAGATATATGCATTGATCATATCTCTTTCGAGCCATTCTGCGAAAGTCCTCTGACCCATGTGTACTGCTCTCTGCAGATTGAAAGATGTTGGTCCTGCTGGTGAGATTCTCCCAGCCATTTCATCATCAGTGGCAAGTAGAGAATGCAGCTGAAGAACAGAAGTAATTGCAACAGCTTCTCCTGTCTTGACAGATAAGTTTTCGAAATTGACATCTTCGAGTTTGCTAACTTTTGGATTAAACTGTAAAGGAAAATCCAATTTTCCTGCTTCAGCTGTCAAATGTAAGCTCATTTGTTCCAACACCTCTTGCTTTTCATGAATGCCTGTAATTTTCAGATGAGGCGGACCGCCCTTTCGTTTCTTTAAAGTTTGTAAAAGATCTATCCATTGAGCCGGTTCAGAACAATGGAGATCAATAATATGGACTACCTTTTCAAATTCCATTGATTCAACAATTGCTTGATTAGTGATCAGATATGAAAATTTCAAAAATGGACAGAGTTCGTAGAAGTATTTCTGAACAAGAATGTCGTCCGAAGACAATGATGTTTTCGAGGAATTGAGAGCTTTATACACACCAGGTAAATGTTTTACTATTCTGTATCCAAGTGCTTCACTGAAATAAGTTACCATTCTTTGAACAGCATTACCATCAGGAGATGAAATCTGAGAAATGTACTCTAGACCAATGTCTGCATTTTTTATGCTTCCAGATGCAACACATTTAGCACATTCAGTAAGAAGGATTATTGGATTTGAGCTGTTGGAGTCACATCTTAACTCCCTTAGCCAATGATATGGTGAACCTATTCCATAACAGATGAATTAGCATAAGATTGATATGGATGAAAAAAAAAAAAATAGAATTTGAACTTGTTCATGTCCAAGGGTATTTATTCTGTTCTTTTATTAAACTCTAATGTAATGACTGTAAAATAAAAGTTAGCTGAAGAGATGTAGTAAATGGGCAAATTCTAAGGTGGACTAGGTCAACCGTGAACAAATACATGAAAACTCGTCCAAACTCAAATGACAAAAGTTGTCTCATGGAAACAGAAGTTTATAGTCTTCCCATTAGGGATGGGAATAGTTAAATAAGTCAGACTACAAGCCATATAATAATCCATTAAGCCTATTAGGCCGACCTATTTAAATAAATATAAATAATATTTTTTATACTATTATAATTATTATATTAAATTTTGATCTTTTTGTTAGATATTCAACTTTTATTAATTTACGTATATTAATCTTCTTTAGTTTTTGACATATTCAAATGTATTGTTATAAAAAAGAATTGAAGTAAGATGTGTTTAAAGTCATATTCTTCAAATTGTCATTTTAAATATCGAAATAAAACTTAATTTCATTGACATATTAACTCGTGAATCTATTTAAAGATACATTTGATTACTTATTCAAAAATGTTAAAATGAAATAGGCTTTTAAGTAGGCTAACAGGTCATATCATGCTTCTATCAAGGTTAGACTCAGGGTTAAAAAGTAAACTTATGACAGGTCACATGCAGGCTTAAGCCTTGACTTTTTTGATATATCAAGCTTAGACCTAACAAAGCCTAGCTCGGTCAAGCCTATTTCCACCCCTAATTTTCATTCTCAAAGTCCAAAAAGTGACTAGATTGATGTCATTTGATGAAAACATGGAAAAATGAACGTGTTTCACAAATTTGAACTCATCGAAATTATACCAATTAGGTCATTGTCTCAACTGTAAGGATAAGGAGGACTGTGAACTTCTACTTCCGAAGAGTGTCATTAATTGTCGTTAGAGTCTTAGGTGTTTTTAAATATTAGTCCACAGTGGACCATATCGTTGAGTGTCATTGATCAACGTTAAAGTTTTGAGTAATTTTTAAGCGTGATTATTTGTTATATAGATTTGTCAGAATATGTGATGTCTATGTAGCAATTGTTGCATATCTTTTCAATAAGATATTTCAGTTATTTACTATATCATAAAATAATCTTTAAATTCTTATCACCAAAATTAGATTTATGCTTTATTGATGACTTCAGTTTACTATTTACTTACGAAGTTTTCACACTTACCAGTTGTCACTATTTTAACTTTGAAATTTAATTTTTAGTTTTTTTAAGGACACAAATTTTAAACAACTATTGATCAATAATTTATTTAAGAGATGAAGAGATATGCATTAACAGTATAAAATAGATATCTAATTACAACTCTTTAATTTGCACATCATATTATATTTTTCAAATATAAAACTAAAAAAACTATTATGCAATTGTTTGTTGTTTTGACAATTGTGATTAGATGTGAATATAAAAAACTTTATATTACCGATGTCTTTTAATCTCTTTAGAAAAAACAAGTGATGTATACGAACAGTTTAAAGTTTATAATGTTTTTTCCTGTCTGTTTTTTAATGCAACATCTTTTTTAGCCATGAATTTATGAAGGATAAAGAAAAATAAAATTGTTGCAAGGATATTATTACCTGAATCCATATGGTTTACCTTGGAGAATTAATTAAGAACGCCACCAAACACCAACTTTAAATTATTTAACAGCAGGGTGATCTTGTAAGGCCAAAAAGGCTTCAAAGAGCAACCAAAAGAAATGTCTCCTAATGTTCCTCTACTAAATGCAAAGCTCTACGGTGTTTGTTATGTTGTGTTTTTATAGACTCAAGTTAGTTTTTATTGAAGATCTTGTCTTGAAAAGTTTCAACAGAATAGACAAAGATTAAATGTTGATTTTGTCACCTCTCTACCTCATAATTGTCTCTTTGTTGAGTAAAAGATTTTAGGGCTGGCCAGAATGAGTATTATTGTTAAACACAAAAATGAGGTTTTCTTGTATTTTAGTGATTGGTGATGAACATTGCAAGGAAAATCTTAGGAAGGGTAGCCCCTATACATTTTGGGAGTTCTCCTTGGATGAAAAAGAAACAAACAAGTCAATAGTTGAAGTTGAGATTAATGTGTAGATGTGATGTTTTATATGCATATTCTCTCACATAGGAGGAAGTCATTGCAATATCTTGTACTTCCTATGGAACAAATAATATTCTTCTAAGCAGTGTCTTATTATATATATTTTGCTTTTTTTGGTTAATTTACAACCACTTTTTGTTGTAGATAAACATGAATTTGAGTCAAATCTATGTGGAAATACCACTTAAGTTGGAGATCTAACTGAGCTCGGGTAAAAAACACATGGTAACTCATTTCAATATAACCAGGGAGCATCAACAAATTGATATTAACATGATCAAGATGCCAAAATTGTCACAATTACTCTCTCTCATATATAGTCGTGTGTCGTTGATTACTATACCAAGGTTGATATTGTAGTATAAAATATTTAAAAGTTTATTATAAAATATTATTAAAATTTAATTAAACTATTAAAATATAATATTTTAATGGATATTAGCATATAAAAAAACTCAGCATTATTTAATATAAAATGTTATTTAAATTTACAAATATATTTGACTAGCTAGAGCTAAATATTTGTCTCGTTTATAATCAGTGTATTATAAGTTTCTTCGAATTTTTATCTAGAAAATTTCATAATACATACTACTAAATAAAATATATATTTCTATTTTAATTAATTGATTCTTGAAATTTCATATTTTAACTAGCATACCAATGAAAAATATTTATTTCATCTATAGTTTATATAGTAAATTATAATTAATGTATTATCATTTTCTTTCAAATTTTATCTAAAGGATATTCATGAGATACAATATTAATTAAATATATATTTGTCTCTTGTATAATATATAACTATTGTATTATAATTTTCTGAAATTATTAATTTAGAAGATACTTAAACAATATACAACTAATGCAATGCATATTTCTTTTTTTATTCAATTAATCCATGAAAGACAATTTTTAACTAATTGACCAATGATAAACATTTTTCTCTTGTATGATTTAGATATTAAATTATAATTAGTCTATTATAATTTATTTGCATGAGATATTTAAGATACATTACTAACCAAATATATATTTCTCTTTTTACTAATTGAATTGTAAAAGACAATTTGTTAACAAATTGATCAGTGACTAATATTTATCATGCGTATGATTTATACATAAAATTATAATTTTTTTATTATAATGTTCTACAAATTTTATATATGTAGAAGACAATCAAGAGACACACTACTAATTAAATATATATATTTATCTTTTAATTAATTAATTCGCAAAAAAATATTGTTTTTAACTAATTAATCAATTCCAGAAAATGTTTAATTTTTATAAATGTGAGTCACTTGATTAGTTTGGTTTGGTTCATATTTCGTAAGAAAATATTGCCAAATCAAATTAAAACAAACCGTTTATTTTTAATTGGTTTTGGTTTTTCTCTCTAAAAAAATGAACCATGCTAACTCATTACCCCTAATGGATCAAAATTGTTGAATGGTTCTAAAATTTTAATCAATTAAAATTAGTTAATTAATTAAATATATTATAAATTCAAACCATGATATTTTAGTGCACGTTAATTATACATAACAATATATATATATATGTTATTAAAATAATTTTTTTTATTAAGGATAATGGTGTAGAAACATCACAAAATCATAAAAAGGGGAATACATATCAACTATATTAACCCCACAACCTCTACCAATCATCAGTTGCACCTAAAAAATATTATTAAAAAAAAGAAAAAGAAAAAAATCTTGGAGCTAGGACTATATCCCTTTATATATATATGATCAACTTCATTCGATGTGCATTATCATTGGTGTCATTAGCTAGAGCATTTTGAGATTATATATTATCCAATAGTAATAAGCAAGGTACATGAAGGAAACAAATATTATTATGCCCCAAATTTTTTTCACAATTGCTCTCTCTCATAAACATCAAGTTTATCATACTAGATTAGATATCTTCAGAAGAAACTTCCGGGTTTTAATCAAATTATTATTTAATAATCACATAGTTATATGCATTTGATTCAGTTGCACGATCTAATCCGGCAGATTAAAATCATACAGTCCATGTTAAAAAAATAAAATATCTTATTATGTTCAATAATAAAAACTCAAACATGTCTTGTTTTTTCCAATTTGGGTATCTTCATCTTAATTTTTTAATACACAGTTCAATATTCAAATCCAAGATCACATGGTTTAGGAACCTAAACCCTTTTGGAGTAAAAAAAAAGTGGAACCTAGCCCCTTCCATTTGTATTGTATCAACACATGCAATTTGCATTTTTCACAAATATACAATGGGCGATAATTAATTGAGTGCAAAGACAGATAAAATAGTAAAAATACTACACCGAGCAAACTTGAAATTCAATTACAAATATTACATTGTTGTGAGTGAAACTGAATTTAGATTCTTCAAACGGAGTTCGAATTTGACGAAAGGAAAATTATATATTAAGAGGGGAGACTCTACTATATGTGATAGGTTATATTCTTTAATAGAAATTAACTATTAGTAAAGTCGATACATACTTTACACCAATAACACTAAATAAAAAAAAAACTAAAATTGAATGCAAGATCATAATTTTGAATTTGAAATTAAATAATTGATTACACTTAGTGTTCTATAGTGTATACTACTTCCTTACGAAAGATATTAATTCGTATGCAGAATTTTACAAAGGAAAGATGAAGAGTGATTAGAAATAAAAAAAAAAACTTGACAATTTTTGTTTTGTCGGGAGGTATTCTTGTCGAGACCTATGCTATTGTGTCCTTATTCCTATGTACTATATTTTCCCTGAAATTGTACTTTTGCTTTACCAATCTTTCAATAAACACCAACATAGTTTTTAATTGTGTCACACCAACATAGTTTGGACCATCAATTTAATAAATTATGTGTGATAAATAGGTAACAATTTTGTAGTTTACACTTATTTAATAAAGGAGCAAGCGACAAACTACAAGTACTTTGGTTGGTTAGCATTTAGATAATTTGCAAGTACTTTGGTTAGCATTTAGGTAATTTAGGATCTTTGGCTAGAAATAGCATTCTTTGATGTTTTAATTGATCAAATTAATTCTTTATTCTAGGGGTTGTTTAAGACTACATCCAAATATTTTGTTTTTGAGTTTAACTAATGGTGGAATAATCCGAAAAAATGTCTTGGTTTAGTCGGTGGTCTTAGACAGGGGAGTGATGGTTTGGGTCTTTTGTATTTGTATTTGTGTTGTTTTTTATTGGTTTAAGTTTTTGGTACAGTTGGTGTAGGTTGGAATAAATAAAAAATAAAAAAAGTTGGTGTTAAATGGTTTCTAGAACTCATTCCATTTTGAGATGGTAATTTTGTGTTGGTTTTGTTGATATATCCCTTTTTGGCATGTTTTTTTTTTTAAATTGTAACTTCGTTCTTATTTGTTGATATTAATTTTATTTTTGTGATTTTAAATAGTGGACGTGCAGAACTCACTTAAACAAAATGTTGTCAATAAAAAAAAACACAACCAAAGTATAGATAAGACAAATAATACGAGTTTGATTTTGCATCCCATCATGTCATTTGCCTCTATAGTTTTGATTATCATTTGAACTACACTTTTGAAACTATTTACTATGGTCAGATTTAACAATGCTGCAGAAAATATAATTACCATGAATAATAGCTCAATTTATTGATGGTAAGTCTCAATAGTAAGTACACTATGAGTCATTTCATGGAATTCAACAAAGTACAAGAGAAATTATGAGCTAATGATCGAAAGTAATTTGACCAAAGAATATAAAGAGAACCTAAGGCAGGAGTATTGATTGTTCAATCATTGCCTACAATCCTTTTTCCTCCACTCTATTTATAGTGCAAAGTCCCTTAATAGTTTTTTAGGCGTCCTAGCTCGAATGCTCATTTTTCTCTCATGCTCACATGGTTTTGCTAATAGATGTTCTTGCACCATAACAGTTTTTGTCTTCTTCTAAATATTGCCGTTTGCATTTGTTACATTACCTCCCATGAAGAACAACCTTGTCCTTAACGTTGAGTGAAGGGTAATTGGATTGCAACATCGACCAATCCTCCCAAGTCGCTTCAACAGTAGTGAGTTATTCCCAATGAACAAGAACTTGTGTGATGACATTACCATTACTTATAATGGATCATGTCTGCAAAATTTATTGTGGTACTAGTAATGGACCTTGTTCATTTTGTAGCAAAGGCAAAGGCAAATAAGGAACTGAGTGACCACCCAAACATAGTTCAAGGAAAGATACATGGAAGACCAAGTGTATCTTGGCATCATGTGGCAATTGTAACTTGTATGCAGCGACATAAATTCTTTCCAACACAGGAAAAGGACCAAAGTATTTGAGACCAAGCTTTTGATTTTTGCGCAGCACTATTAAATGTTGTCGATAAGGCTAAAGCTTGACAAGCACCATGTCTCCCACCTTAAATTCAAGAAAACGACGTCATTTATCAACAAATTTCTTCATGAAATTATGTGCTTTAGACAAGTTGAATTTCAATTGCAACAAGATCATGTCCCTCTCAACCAGCAGTTGTTGCAGGGAAGGTGGGTTAGCAGCTAAAGGCTCATAGCACGTAAGAGTGGGAGGCTTTCTCCCATACACAACCTTGAATGGTGTCATTACAATATTATCGTGAAACAAAGTATCATACCAATACTCCACCCATGTTTGTAATTGAAACCAAGACTTTGGATTGGACTATATGTCTTGGAACCAAGTTAGTTTTGCATTTAGAGTTTTGATGTTCACAAAATATTTTACGAGAACAATATATTTGACTTCAAAGAGTATGATTTGACTTCAAAAAGTATGACAAAAGTTATGGTCAAGATTTGTAGAAGATTTAAAGAAGATTTTATCAAGATTTATCTACAACAAATTACGAATAGAATCAATCTGAAGAATTTTTAATCTCAATCTAAACAAAAAAGGAACATAATAAATTTGAAGAATTTACAAACGCAATATGAACAAAATACAATTCAAAATTAAACAAGAACTAAATTGAAGCCAAAATTTTAACTATAAATAGATACTCAAGGCTGAAGAAGAAAAGCATCGAAAAGCAGAAAAGAGTAGTCTTAGAGTTCAATGAGAGAAATACTTGTTCAAATTAGAAATATTTTCTAAGTGTTCTTTTCTTATAGTGTGAAAGTTATTATCATTATTAGCTTTTTAGAAGCAACAACTCAAGTTTCAATCTTTTGTATCCAACCCAATAGTGGTTTAGTTCCTTCTTCAATCTCGGGTTGTCAGGTTGTTAGGAGAAGACTTGGCTTGTAGAGTCAAGGTGGTGTTATTCCTCAAAAGTCTAGGGTTGTCAAGCTGTTTGGGAAGTCTGACTTGGAAGGTCAGATGCTTTGTAATTCAAGGTATTTGAATTAGTGGATTAAATCCTTCTGAATGAAGGGACTGGATGTAGCCAAATTAGTGGTGAACCAGGATAATTCTACGTGTCAAATTAATTATGCTTTTATTGCTTGTTGCCTTTGAATGCGATTGCTTCTAGTCCAAGAAGAAGATGAGCCCAAGTAGAAGCAGAAGAATCTAGCCTTGAAATCCAAGCAGAAGAAGGTTCTAAAAGCAACATCAGAATCAGAAGATAATGATTTAGATGATCAGAATCTGAACTCAGATGAAGAGAAGATTGCTTTCATATCCAGAAATATTCAAAAGATGGGGCACAAAAAAAAAAGAAATTCCCCCAAAGATATTCCAAGCAATCCAACAAAGGAAATGATGATAAATATGACAAGAAAAGCATCATCTGCTATGGATGCAATGAACTTGGATATATCAAGTCAGAATGTTCAAATATGGAGAAAAGGAAATACTAGAGGAAAGATTCCAGACCCAAGAACAAAAGAGTTTGATGGCTACATTGGATGATTCTGATGAATCCTCTAACGATGAACAAGCAGATTTGGCTATGATTGCTCATATAAACCTAGTCTCTGGATCCTACACAGATTATGACGCTGGAAGTGAATTAGTAGATGAAGAAATTGAGGTATTTTCTGACTTAATTACTGCTATAAATAATTTTTTAAATAATAATCACAAATTATCTTTAAAAATGAAAACACTTAGGAAAGAAAATACAAATCTAACTAAAAAAGTTAATGCTTTAAAGAATCAAAAGTGTTGAATTTAAAACAGAAAATGAAACTCTGAAAACTGATATTACTGAACTTAAAATAGAGAATGCAAATTTGAAAATGACATTGATGACCTTAATGCTAAAAATCTAACTCTAAAAAAGTAATCATAGTTAAACATCAATTGAAAATACCACATGTAACTCGGATATGCATGAATAAGAAATCTTTCATGACAAACAAACCAGAACCCAAACAAATTTGGGTACCTAAGAACAAAAGTATCTTTGTTGCAGATGTCCTCAGCAATCAAGTTAAAACACCAATCATGGTACCTTGACAGTGGATGCTCGCGACATATGACAGGAGAAAAGTCTATGTTCCAAGGACTAACTTTGAGCAAATGAGGCACATTGACTTTTGGAGGAAAGCAAAAAGGCCATATCATTGGTCAAGGTACAGTTGGTAATGGTACTTCCCCTTCTATTAAAGATGTTTTGTTTGTTAAAGGTCTTAAGCATAACTTATAAAGTATTAGTCAGTTAAGTGATAATAATTATGATATTATATTCAATCAAAAAACATGCAAGGCAATTAGTCAGAAGTATGGATATGTACTCTTTACAGGTCAGAGGCAAAACAACATTTATAAGATAAATCTGTTTAGTCTAAAGAAACAATAGGTTAAGTGTCTTGTGTTAGTAAATGAAGAGAAACTAATTTGGCACAAAAGATTAGGTCATGTAAACCTTAGATTAATTTCAAAATTGAATAAACTTCAACTAGTGAGAGGTCTACCTAAGCTTAGTTACAAAACTGAAATTATGTGTGAAGCTTGTCAAAAGGGAAAACAAACAAAAAACTCTTTTACCCCTAAGAACTCAGTCTCTACCTCAAAGCCCATTGAACTCTTACATATAGATCTCTTTGGGCCAGTGAAAACAGCCTCTCTAAGTGGAAAGAAATATGACTTTGTTATAGTAGATGATTACACTAGGTGGACATGGGTAAAATTTTTAAGAAGTAAGGATGAATCCCATAAAGTGTTTATCACATTTTGCAAAAAATAATGAATGAAAAGGGTCTTAAGATTGTAACAATTAGAAGTTATCATGAAGGAGAATTTGAAAACAAGTTCTTTAAAAGTTTTTGTGATGAGAATGGAATCTCTCACAACTTCTCCTCTCCTAGAACACCCCAACAAAATTGAGTTGTAGAAAAAAAGAATAGATCACTCCAAGAAATGGCCAGAACCATGTTAAATGATATGAATGTTTCAAAACACTGTTGGGCTGAAGCAATTAATATTGCATGTTATATTCAAAATAGAGTCTATATTAGATCTATATTGAATAAAAAAAACATATGAATTGTGGAAAGGTAAAAAGCCTAACATCTCTTATTTTAAAAAATTTGGTTGTACTCATTATATGTTGAACACTAAAGATAACCTTGGTAAATTTGATTCTCGATGTCAAAAGTGTACCGTCATTGGATACTCCGAAAGATTCAAGGCTTATAGAGTGTTTAATAGGGAAACTCATATTGTGGATGAATCCATACATGTTAAATTTGATGACAAACAGCTTGATCTTGAAAATTCAAAGTAAGATGATGATAATGCAGGTTTGCTGGAACCAAAGGAAGTAGATACAGACAAACTAGAAGAACTTGAAAAATCAAATGATACAAGCAAATCAAAAGAATATGACAAATCTTTCAAAGGATGAATCTCATCAAGTTAGAAATAGTCAAGATAAGTCAGAAGAAAAATCTAGATGGAAGTACGAGTCATCCCATCTTGAAACTCTACTCAATGAAAGTGCAAGTGATCCTTTGAGGGCCAAAATCATCACTTAAAGACATCAAGTTGTTTGGCTTATTCTCATCAATTGAGCCTACCTCTATTGATGAAGCATTGGCAGCTAATGGATGGATTCTTGCAATGCAAGACGAGTTAAATGAATTTGAGAGGAATGATGTTTGGGATCTAGAAACTAGACCAGAGATGAACATTATCGGAACCAAGTGGGTTTTCAAAAACAAGCTAAATGAAAAAGGTGAAGTGGTCAGAAATAAGGCAAGACTTGTCACACAAGGCTACAGTTAGCAAAAGGGCATTGATTACACTGAGACATTTGCTCCAGTGGCTAGGTTAGAAGCTATTCGTATCCTACTTTCTTTTGCTACAAATAATAACATTACATTATTCCAAATGAATATTAAAAGTGCTTTTATAAATGGTTATATAAGTGAAGAAGTCTATGTTAAACAACCCCTTGGTTTTGAAAGCTCTGAATTTTCAATTCATGTTTTTAAACATAGAAAATCTATGTATGGTCTAAAACAAGCACCTAGGGCGTGATATGATAGACTTAGTAACTTCTTGCTAAAAAATAACTTTGAAAGAGGACAAGTAGACAATACACTTTTTAGAAAATCAATACAAGATGATATTCGTATTATTCAAATTTATGTTGATGACATTATTTTTGGACTTCTAATGGCACTCTTTGCCAAGAATTTTCTAAATTAATGCAGCGTAAATTTCAAATGAGTATGATGGGAGACCTTAACTTCTTCTTAGGGATACAAATTCAGCAAAGTCAAAGAGTTATATACATTCATCAAACTAAATATACCAAAGAGCTTCTCAAGAAATTTAAGATGAGTGATTGCAAACCTATGGCTACACTAATGCACCCTACTTGTTCACTTGAAAAAGATGATTCAAGCCAAAAAGTTGACCAAAAAACCTATAGAGGAATTATAGGATCCCTACTTTACCTTACCACTTCTAGACCTGACATGATGTTTAGTGTATGTCTATGTGCAAGATTTCAAGCTCACCCTAGGAAATCACATTTAACCGCTATTAAGAGAATCCTTAGATGCTTAAAAGACATTTTACACCAATAACACTAGTTAAAAAGAAAACTAAAATTGAATACAAAATCATAGTTTTTGTGATTTTCAATAGTGGATGTGCAAAACTCACTTAAACAAAATGTTGTCAATAAAAAAAACGCAACTAAAATATAGATAAGCGAAATAATACGAGTTTGATTTTGCATCCCATCATGTCAGCTGCTTCTATAGTTTTGTTTATCATTTGGACTACAATTTCGAAACTGTTTGTTATGGTCAGATTTAACAATGCTGCAGAAAATATAATTACGAGGAATAATAGTTCAATTTATTGATGGTAAGTCTCAATAGTAAGTACAGTATGAGTCATTTCATGGAATTCAACAAAGTACAAGAGAAATTATCTGACCAAAGAATATAAAGAAAATCTAAGGGAGGAGTATTGATTGTCCAATCATTGCCTACAATCCCTTTTTCCTCCACTCTATTTATTGTTCAAAGTCCCTTAATAGTTTTTTAGGTGTCCTAGCTCGGATGCTCATTTTTCTATCATGGTTACGTGGTTTTGCTAACAATTGTCCTTGCACCATAACAGTTTTTGTTTTCTTCTAAATATTATTGTTTTCATTTGTTACATCACCTCCCATGAAGAACAACCCTGTTCTTAACATTGAGTAAAGGGTAATTAGATTGCAAAATCGACCAATCCTCCCAAGTCACTTCAACAGCAGTGAGTGATTCCCAACGAACAAGAACTTGTGTGATGACATTACCATTACTTGTAATGGATCGTGTGTGCAAAATTTCCTGTGGTTCTAGTAAATGGACGTTGTTCATTTTGTAGCAAAGGCAAATAAGGAACTGAGTGACCACCCAAACATAGTTTAAGGAAAGATACATGGAAGACCAAGTGTATCTTGGCATCATGTGGCAACTGTAACTTGTATGCAACGACACAAATTCTTTCCAACACAGGAAAATGACCAAAGTCTTGGAGACCAAGCTTTTGATATTTGTGCAGCACTACTGAATTTTGTAGATAAGGCTAAAGCTTGAAAACGGGCACAGACACAAACACTTAAACAAAATGTCAGGTCTAGAAGCAGTTAAATAAAGAAGGGATACAATCATACCTCTTTGAGTTTTCTGGTCTACCTTTTGGCTGGTTTCATCTTTATCAAGGGAGCAGGTTGGGTGCATGGGGGTGCCATATGCTTACATTCACTTATTTTGAACTTTTTAAGAAGTTCTTTAGTGTATTTAGATTGGTGAATGAGTATACCTGATTTACCTTGGTGAATCTGAATTCCCAGGAAGAACTTAAGTTCTCTCATCATGCTCATTTGGAACTCTTTCTACATTAGGTCAGAAAACTCTTTCTGCATTAGGTCAGAAAACTCTTTCTGCATTAGGTCAGAAAACTCTTTCTGCATTAGGTCAGAAAACTCCTTGCACAAAGTGCCATTAGTGGATCCAAATATGATATCATCACATAAACTTAGATAATCAAAATATCATATTTAATGGATTTCCTAAATAGAGTATTATCAATCTGGCCTCTATCAAATTCATTGTTTAGCAGAACGTTGTTAGGTCTGTCATACCATGCCCTTGGTGCTTGTTTTAAACCATATAAAGATTTTTTAAGTTTAAAAACATGGTCTGGAAAATCAGAATTTTCAAATCCAGGGGGCTGTTTGACATAGACTTCCTCACTTATATAGCCATTTAAGAAAGCACTTTTAACATCCATTTGATACAGAACTATATCATGATTAGCAGCAAATGATAAGAGAATTCTAATTGCTTCTAACCTGGCCATTGGAGCAAATGCTCAGTGTAATCGATACCTTCCTGTTGACTGTATCCTTGAGCTACTAATTTGGCTTTGTTCCTTACCACTTCACCTTTTTCATTGAGTTTATTCCTGAACACCCACTTTGTTCCAATAATGTTTTTGTTTGGTCTAGATATCAAATCCCAAACATCATTCCTTTGAAATTCATTCAGCTCTTCTTGCATTGCAAGTATCCAACCTTTTACTTCAGATTTGAAGATTGTCGTATTCTTGCTTGAAGCTTCTGCTTTTTCAAGTTCTTTTGCCTGCAACAACTTCTGATTCTGATAAATCTGCGTTTAATTTTGATAAATTAGCTTCTGGTTCAGGTAAGTCTGTAACAACTTCTGATTCTAGTAAATATCCAAATTTCTCTTCTGACTTATCTTGGCTGTTTCTGACTTGATCAGATTTATCTTTTGAAGATTTGTCATGTGTTTCTGACTTGCTTGTATCCTCTACCTTTCCAGGTACTTCTGTTTCTTCTGCTTTTGCTTCTGCTCCCTTTAGTTCTGGTGAACTTGCGTTATCATTAATTCTGCTTCTGGTAGTTTATTCTTGTTTTTTGAAACCACGGGAATGTTGTTTCTGCTGAAGTGTTCAATTCGTGTGAATCACCTAGTTCCTCTGACAATTTGAAAACATGTAGAATACTTATCTAGCTTTGATTTGTTAAGATCAAGCTTCTTGTTATCACAGTAAACATAAATATCAAATAATAATAGTATTTACAACAAGATGTAACCTCTATGTCAATAGTTTCAGTTTTACTCTGAAAATCCTCTTGCTTTTGATTTTCAGATTCTGAATCTGTATGTTATGTGATTACATGGTTTGGATTAAGGGATTTGAATTCCCTTCCAGGTTTGTAGTCTTGGTGAATTTCACTGGAGTGTTTGAAGAACTTTCCTGATTCTGATTCTTCTCTTTCTGCTTTGGCTGATACACCATGTTCCTGTGTTGCTTCTAGAACTTATGGTGATTCTGGTAATTATGCTTCTTCTTGTAATATTGAAGCTGATATGTGTAATTCTACTGTTTGTGGCTGAACCTCTGATTCTAATACTTATACTGGTTCTGGTACTGATTCTGATTTTGGTTCCAGTTCTGATTCTAGTTCTTGTGCCTCTGATATTGGTTCCAGTTCTGATTCTGGTTCCTGTTCTTGTTCTGATTCGTGTGATATGTGTGATTTCTTTGATATTTCCTGTTCTTCCTATGATTCTGGTTCTGATAGGTATTGTGTTGACCAATTCTTCTTCTACCAGAGTCAGTTGGCTTCCGTTTGGTAGATATTGGAACTTAAACCTTCTTCTGCTTGTGTATTGCCAACATCCATTGTCCAGGCACCATTGTTGGTGTCTCCTTCTGGTTGCTCAGAATATCTGCAACATAGACAGTTTGATCTTTTGGTACCCAGAACTGATTGGGTCCAGGTTTATTACTTTTAACAGCTCTCTGATCTTGTTCAGATTTTACCATTGGACAAGATAGTTCAAAGTGACCTTTCTTAGCACAAACAATGCATAAAACATCAGAATGAACAACTTTACTTTCAGCAATCGTTTCTGTAAAACCAAGACCTCTCTTTCCAGTGTTACTGTTTCCATAAATCATAGATGCATATTTACTTCTTTCCATTCCATTGGAAATAAAGTTTTGAAAAAATTGCTCATGCATATCAGATTCATAAACAGTTTTAGAAGTGGAACACATATTAATTTTGAGAGTTTGGTTTTCAGATTTGAGTCTTGCAACTTCAGTTTTAAAATCCTTGTTTTCAGTTGCATACTCAGAATTTTCATTCTTTAAGACTTGTAATTCTTTCGTCAGATTTTTCTTATCTTCCCTAAGAGTTTTCAGTTTTAAATACATCTTATTGTTTGCATTTAAAAAATCTTTTATTGCCTCAATTATTTCAACTTTTAGAGAGATCAGAAAATACCTCATTGTCTTCATCTTCTAAATCTGTTCCAGATCCTGAGCCGTATCCAGAACTTGAGTTGGTATGAGCCATCAGAGAGAGAATTGCTCCCTCTGATTTGCTTCCAAACTTGTTTGAATGACTGCTTTGATCATTCATCCTTCTGCCTGCTTTCCTTCCTGAACTCCTGCCTTTATGAATTCCAGAGGCAGACCTGATGTGTGCCATCTTTGCTGTTTCTGCCTCTTCTTCATCAGACGATTCTTCCTCTGATTCTGATGCATCCTAGGCTGCCATCAGACCATTCTTTCTGAATCTGGAACTCTTCTTGTGCTGTTTGTCTTTTTCTAGATTTGGACATTCTGACTTGATATGTCCAGGTTCATTGCATCCATAACAAACGATACTCTTCTTGTCAGATTCTTCCTTTCCTTTCCTGTTATGATTCTTCCGGGAGCCTCTCCTCTTTCGATTTTCCCATATCTTAACCATCTGTTTGGTTAAGTAAGCCATATCATCATAGTCACTGTCGCTATCCTCTGATTCTGGTGCTGCCTTTGCAGCTTTCTTCTGTTTTGACTTCAGGGCCAGATTCTTCTTCTTCTTTAGTTCATCTGCTTCCAGTTCTATTTCATGAGACTTAAGTAAGCTGATCAGATCTTCAAGTCTTAAGTTATTCAGATCTTTGGCTTGCTGAACTGCAGTAACCATTGGTCTCCACTTGGTTGGTAAACTTCTTAGAATCTTCTGGACCTGATCTACTGTTGTGTAGCTTTTCTTCAAGACCTTCAGTCCAGATATCAAAGTCTGGAATCTACAGAACATTCCATCGATGTCTTCATCATCTTCCATCTTTAACATCTCATACTGTTTGACCAGTATGTTAGCCTTTGCTTCTTGAACCTGCTGGCTTCCTTCATAGGTCAGAACCAAACAGTCAAAAATGCTCTTTACAGTTTCTTTATCTGTGCATCTGTCAAATTCCTTGAATGTGATGGCACTGATCACGATGTTTCTAGACTTGTGATGGAGTTTGTATAATCTGCTCTGGTCTAATTTCATATCTTCCATGTCCAGTTCTTTAGTTGGATCTCCTGGAACAGTAGGTGCAGTGTATCCTTTGACTACCAGCTTCCATAATTAAGGATCTTGAGATATGAAGAAACTTCTCATTCTATCCTTCCAATACTCAAACCTTTCTCCATCAAACAGTGGTGGTTTGTTGATGTTGCTTCCACATTCTTCTGATATGTTGAACCCTTGGACCTTTCCTCAAACACTGTTAAGTGCCCAGCCTTGAGACCGAGCTCTGATGCTAATTGAAGGTGCAAACACGAGAAGGGGGGTTGAATTGTGTTGGACTAACTTGAATACTTTTTCTGTTTTTGCAGTTTTAAAACAAAACTTGATGTATGAATAAAACAGAGTTAGCAGCGGATATAAAGTAAAAAGAAAAACACATAATTTTATACTGGTTCACCGTTAACGAGGCTACGTCCAGTCCCTCCACCTTGAAGAATATCACTAATTCAAACCTTTAATTACAACTGTTCCACTGACCCTCCAAGTCAGTCTTCTCAAACAGTCTAACAATCCTAGACTCTTGAGGAATACAGCACCTTGACTTCCTAAGTCAAGTCTTCTCCTACCAATCTGACAACCCCAGATTGTAGATGAAATTACAACGCTTTGAGTCTAATTGCGAGGTAATCTGCTACCCCTTCTGACTCCCTCAAATTGTAGACTCTACTTCAACAACTTGGATCTAACACAAGGGAAAGAAAATAACACGAGTGCTTGCTTCTGGAAAGTTGGAACTCATAATTAACCTCACTGAAAACTTGAGTGTTTGCTTTTGGAAGTGTATGACTCTTTTGTGATTTTCGATACTAAGTATTCTGCCTTGAGCCTCCTTTTATAGATGCAGATTAGGGCCTCTTCCAAGCTTAAATTCGAGCTGAATCTTGCTGCATTCTCTTGCAAAAATAACTTGGCCAATCGGGTTTCATATAAATACAAAACATATCTTTTTCTGCTCCAGATTGCCTTTCAAAAATAACTTTGACCAATTCTGACTTTAATTAATTCTGGAACAAATCATTCTTCCCGCCAATAGCTTCTGAATTCCAATGCTGGACCACACATTCTGACCTTCTGATTTCGGCCAACACTGGGCCATGGTATGATCTTCTGATCTCGGCCAACACTGGGCCATATTCTTAAATCTTGACCATTGATCTGAACCTTTTCCCTCTGATCTGGACCAATTATGAACTGGGTCTGGATTGAACTGAAATTAAATCTGGACAAATGATATTTTAGTCTGGACATTTTACCTTCTGATTTGGATCAGGTCTGGATCAAATTTGGACATCATTTCTTCTGGTCTTGACTTAGATTCATACCCCGAACCATGCTATCTTCTGGTCTGGGATAAATATGGATTGAATCTCTTGTTCTGGACCCATTAATTTATCCTCTCATTAAGTCTGGATCAAGTCTGGGCTGTTTATCATTTCACTGTCAGGCCATCTTCTGGTCAGAATAACTTCTGGACTAAGTCTGACTTTTGATTCCTTCTGGTGTAGAACAAGTCTCCCTCTGGCAGGCTTCCTTCTGGTCTTCTCCAGGTCTCCTTCTGACTTTGCTTCCTTCTGATCTGGGCCAGCAAAGATATCCTCTGGTAATTTCGGGATGCATCCTTTGGTACCTTCTGGATGCATTATCTGGCGTTTTCATCTTCTACCTCTGGAACCTTTATCTTTTGGTGGCATTTAATGTAATCTTTCTACGTACAAAATAAGGTTACATGGAGTGTTTTTGTAAACATCAAAATCCTAAGTACTTAGAACCAACTTGGTTCCAACAGATGTAGCCTAGTTGATGGTGAACTAGGATAAATCATTGTGTTATTTATTTTTATTCACTACTAACTCTACTTGATTATATTTCAGATTTCAAATAATCATCAAAAACAAAAAGAATTCAAGTAGTACAAACACAATTCAACCCCCCTTCTCGTTTTTGCACTTTCACCAAGAACACCTTAACAAAATGTAGTTGTTGAGAGAAAAAACATATTATTGGTAGAACTTGCAAGGACCGTGCTAAGTGACTCAAGTTTACCAAAATACTTTTGGGCAGATGCTGTAAGTACAACTTGTTATGTATCCAACCGGGTAATGATTCGGCCAATCCTAAAGAAGACTGCATATGAACTCTATAAAGGTAGAAAGCCAAACATCTCTCACTTTCACAAATTTGAATGTAAATGCTTTGTGCTGAACAATGGTAAGGAAAATCTTGAAAAATTCGATGAGAAAGCCGATGAAGGTATCTTTATTGGTTATTCCTTATCTAGTAAAGCATTTAGAATTTTCACTAAAAGAACTTTATTAGTCGAAGAATCTATGCATGTATCATTTGATGATTCTAACTCTGCAAAAGAAGATAAAATTGTTTCTTGTAATAATGATGATGATTTTATAAGTGATGATATAAGCAAGGATAATCAAGTTGATCAATCAATTCAAAGGAATAAAATCAGTATAGAACAGCAAGATCAACACAATGATCTCCCTTGAGAATGGAGAATCCATCGTGATCACCCCATTGATAACAATTATAGGTGATATCAACAAAGTAGTTACTACAAGGCTAAACCGCAAAGATGCTTGTTTGAATATGGCATTTGCCTATCAGATAGAACCTTCTAAGGTAGGTAAAGCCCTTAAGGACGATCAATGGATACTTGCCATGCAAGAAGAACTAAACCAATTTGAAAGAAACAAGGTTTGGGAACTTGTTTCAAATCCTTGCGATAAACACGTCATTGGTACCAAATGGGTGTTTAAGAATAAACTAGATGAAAATGGTATAGTTGTTCGAAACAAGGCAAGGTTGGTCGCTCAAGGATACAATCAAGAAGAAGGGATCAACTTTGATGAAACATTTTCTTCAGTAGCAAGGTTAGAAGCAATCCGTTTATTACTTGCTTATGTTTGTTCTATGAATTTTGAATTATTTCAGATGGAAGTCAAGAGTGCTTTCCTAAATGGTTACATAAATGAGGAGGTCTATGTCAAACAGCCACCCGACTTTGAAGACTTCAAGAATCCTTCACATGTATTCAAATTAATGAAAACCCTTTAAGGTTTGAAGCAAGCTCCAAGAGCTTGGTATGATAGGCTAAGTAACTTTCTATGTGAAAGAGGATTTGAAAAGGGTAAAGTAGATACAACTTTGTTCACTAAAAAGATTAATGATCAAGCTTTACTTGTTTAAATCTACGTTGACTGTATCATATTTGGATCAACCAATAATGGATTATGTGAATAATTCTCATTAATGATGCAAGGAGAATTTGAAAAGTCCATGATGGGTAAGTTAAATTATTTCCATGGACTTCAAATCAAGCAACTTAAGAATGGCATTTTTATCAATCAAGCAAAGTACTGTAAGGAACTGTTAAAACGACTTGAGATGGAAAATAGTAAAGAAAGTGCAACTCCTATGGACTCCGGAACTTATGTAGACAAAGATGAATCCGGTAAATCAATAGACATATCAAAGTATCGAGGTATGATTGGTTCTCTTTTATATCTAACAGTAAATCGGCTAGATATTATGTTCACTGTCTGCTTATGTGCAAGGTTTCAGGCAGATCCTAAAGAATCACATCTTGTAGTAGTGAAGCCAATCATGAAATATTTAAAAGGAACAACCAATGTTGGCTTATGGTATCCAAAAGGTAGTATATGCAATCTTGTTGGTTATTCTAACTCAGACTATGCAGGATGTAAAACAGACCGAAAAAGCACAAGCGGCACTAGCCATATCTTAGGTAGTGCATTAGTGTCATGGTCCTATAAAAATGAAGTACACATGTTTGACCCTAAAGTACAAAGGCAGTGCCCTAAAAGACCTCCAACGAAAACATCTCAACGTAATTGATGTAAATGTCTGACCCTAAAATACAAAGGCAATGCCCTAAAAGACCTCCAACGAAAACATCTCAACCCTAAAGTACAAAGGCAATGCTCTAAATAAAAAATGTAATTCTGAAAAGTCAAGAACACATCAAAAAGAACGAATAAAAAATCCTCTCATTAGAAAGTTACTATAATTGATGTAAATCAGTCAAATTATCTTCAAACCCTTGAACTGATATAGGATTGAATATGTAACATCTTCTCAATGAGAGTTAGAATCCTAATAACAAACTTTGTGTCAATTCAGACACAAACTAGAACCAATGTAAAACAGCCTAATAGTGGCACAACCTTTTCTTCCTCAAAGAGGTACCTAAAAAGGTACAATGACCCTCATGAACCTCAATGGCAAGATGTCAGTATGTTAAAGAATGGTTATTGGAATGAAAGCCTGGAAAGGCTATAGAAAAATACTCATAGCTTGAAGAGGCAGAGTAAAGAATACTTGTACAACTATTTATTTGAGATAGTGGATTAAGTCCTCGACTGTACTGAGAAAAAATATCGCTGGATTAAGTCCTCTGACGTTACTATCCATCAGCAGGAGGAGCCTCATGTAGTACATAGGGAGGAGGAGGCTGCAGTACACGAGGGAGAGCATATGGAGGAGGGACATGATGGACCTGAGGGACCTGGTTGAAGGTGCAAACACGAGAAGAGGGTTGAATTGTGTTTGTCAAACTTTGAATCCTTTGCTGTTTGTTGAGTGTTGATGCGAATTATTGGATGCATAATTGATCAGACATAGCAACCGATAATAACAACTTAAGAACACAGCAATTTATCCTGGTTCACCATTAACTTGGCTACATCCAGTCCCTTCATCTTGAAGGCTTTAATCCACTAATTCAAAAAATTTGAATTACAACACCTGACCCTTCAAGCCAGTCTTCTCAAATAGCCTGACAACCCCAGACTTTTGAGGAACGAAAATAGCACATTGACTCTACAAGTCAAGTCTTCTCAATAGCTGACAACCCCTCCTTTTATAGCTGCAAATTGGGCTTTGTCCAAGCTTAAATTCGAAATAAATCTTGCTCAGATTTCCTTCGAAAATACTGTTGGCCAATCTTGTTTCACTTAAATAAAAACCGTATCTTTTTAACTTCAGATTGCACTTGAAAATTCTGTTGACCAAATCTTGATTCTTTTAATTTCAAACCATATCTTTTTAAGCTTCAGATTGCATTCGAATTTCTTCAAGTCTTCAGTGAATTTGTTTAATCAACCCCTCCTTTTATAGCTGCAAATTGGGCTTTGTCCAAGCTTAAATTCGAAATAAATCTTGCTCAGATATCCTTCGAAAATACTGTTGGCCAATCTTGTTTCACTTAAATAAAAACCGTATCTTTTTAACTTCAGATTGCACTTGAAAATTCTGTTGACCAAATCTTGATTCTTTTAATTTCAAACCATATCTTTTTAAGCTTCAGATTGCATTCGAATTTCTTCAAGTCTTCAGTGAATTTGTTTAATCAAATCCCCTTAATACTTTGATCAAATTTCTATCAAAATTTAATCAAGTCTTCTTCGAATGTTAATCAAGTCTTCACTGATTTTCATCAAGATTAAAATCTGGACCGTATGATCTTCTGATCTCGACCAGCTCTGTACTATGTAATCTGATCTGCGCTAATTCTGTGATCCTCTGATCTAGGCCAACACTGGATCATATGATCTGATCTGTACTATTTTATGATCTTTTGATCTCGGCCAACACTGGACCATGATACTTAAATCTGGACCATTCATCTGAACATTTTCCCTCTGATCTGGACCAAGTCTAGACTGAGTCTGGATTGAATCTGAATTAAATCTAAACTTTTAAATCTGGACCATTGATCTTTTAATCTGGACATTTATCTTCTGATCTAGATCAAATCTGGACTGAGTCTAGATTGAATCTGAATTAAATCTGGACTTACGATATTTTAATCTGGAGCATTGATATTTTAATCTGGACATTAATCCGCTGATCTGGAATGAGTTTTATGTTCTGGACCATGCTATCTTCTGGTTTGGACCAAGTCATTTGCTTTGGACCAGTTATCTTCTGCTTTGGATCAAATCTGGATTAAGTCTGGACTGATTCTTATATTCACGACCAAGCTATCTTCTGGTCAGGATGAAGTCTGGACCAAGTCTGACTTATGTTTCGTTCTGGTCTGGACCAAGTCTCCCTCTGACAAGCTTCCTTCTGGTCTGGACAACGTCTCCTTCTGGACTCTGCTTCCTTTTGATATGGGACAAGAAAGATATCCTCTGATGATGTTATTTGTCCTTTGATGTTTTGCCTTTGATGACATCCTCTGGATGTTTCCTCTGGCCGAACCTTCTGGTGACATTTCTATCCTTTGGTTGCTTCCTCTGGATGTATCCTCTGGTGGTGTCATCATATGATTTTGCACACCTTCTGATTTGTTCTTCTAAGTCAAAATACTATTTACATAAAATACTTTTGTTAACATCAAAACTTTGATTGATCGAACCAACTTGGCTCCAACACTGGTGAGCTGACACGGTATCCTGGAGGACCATATGATTTTTCCGTCCTTACATGATATCGACACCATGTTTTAGCTAGATTGTAGTTTGGTCACGTATGTTAAATTAATTATTATTGATGGCGCATTAAAAATATTTTATTTAATTATTATTTTTGTTCTATATTTAATTTTAATGTCATATATTTTCATTTTATACATTAGTGACCAATGCTTAAAAATTTTGCGCGTGGAAAGAAACTGCAACAATTTAACGCGCAGGTACTCCCGAAGTCATAAAGAATTGGGTGAATTTGTCGGGATGGGCCCTATTACAACGGGGTAGTTTGAAGATGATGGACAACAACCTGATTTCTACATTTGTGGAAAGATGGTATTATGAGACATCATTATTTCACATGCCATTTGGTGAAATGACGATTACTTTGGATGATGTTGCCAATCTTTTGGAATAGCATATCAGGGGTGAGTTCTACAATCCACTTGATGTAGATAAAGTAATGGCATGTAATCTTGCCATGACTTTATTAGGAGTGCCTGCGGAAGAGATCTGGGAGGAGACCAAAAAGACTAGAGGTGCACACTATAGACTGAATTGGTTGAAAGAGGTATTCATAAGGCAGTGTGCAGTAGAGAGATTTGAGTGTGCTGCTAGGGTGTATATGCTGAATTTAGTAAGGAGTACTATTTTCGCAAATAAGAGTCATACTCTAGTTGATGCGAAGTACCTTCCTTTATTCAGACATTTAGACGATACAGATAGATACACATGGGGTACTGCTGCACTCGTAGTCCTTTATGACTACCTCTCAGATATGTGCTGTTACAACACCAAACAGCTAGGTGGATATATGTCTCTACTACAAGTATTAAATATTTATAATTATTTTATTTATTTTTAATTATTAATTTTTATGTTTATCATTAATTAATTTATTTTTATTTGCAACAGTGTTGGATATACGAATATTTTTCAAATATTTGTAATAGAGGTGACCAGGTGCTGATGATCAGTGCATTGCCCGGATGAAAAGATGGAGCTATAAACATGGAAAACACAAGATCTCTGAGTATAGGATGTCATTCCCTTTGATAATATGATGTTATACATTGGTCACCTCCGACTATGCAGCACAATAGTGGCGTATATGCCAGATCTTTCTAGATTATCAAATGTAGATGTGGAATGGATGGGATATGTGACTCCTTTCATCGAAATATATTACACGATCCATCCAACTACATATCCGGGTGTCTCATCCATTACTAGTGCGACCAGACGATGTACACCAGGTCCCAAATTTTAGTGTCCCGACCACCGCTGTAGATGGTTCTAGTTCACAACCATCTATCCTACAGCAGGTCAGTGATCTTATACAATATGGGTTAGATGTACATGAACCTAATCCAGATGACAACTTGTATATTCACTTTTATAAAACTTTGTATTTATCGCGTCATCACACTAGTTAGTAGTTACTTTTATCTGTGATAAACAGTGTTTTTGTAAATTTTAATGTTAGTTTGTTTTTATTTTATTATGTTTAGCATTATTGTTATATCATTAATTTTATATTATTTATGATGAACTATAACAAAAGTAAACTAAATAAAATACAAGATGAAATATAACGATAGTAAACTAAAATGAACTAATAACAAGTGATTTTATACAAGTTTTAAAGTATTGTAGTCCATGCAAAATCAATTTAACACGTGAAATATGGCCTATTACATACCCCCAATGTTGTAGATGCTTGTATATGCTATTGCCCAAGAAGTTGCCTCATCGGTGCGATATTGCTTCCAACCTGGTGCAATGTCTGGCATTGGAAATCCATCTTTCATCTTTAACTGCAAAATACATTGAAATAACAAATAATTTGATTATTTAAAAAAAGAATTACTTAAGAAAATAATATAATTTTACTGGAACCCAATGACTTGCGTTGACAAAACCCATACATATGATACGATTATTTTTTGTCGATCCTGAATGTGAAGCCCTCATAAGAAAGAAAGTCATAGAAAATGTCTGACCAAACGTGACGAGAATAATATTATATGTTGTCGTTATCACGTAACCCATATCAGGTATGGACATCCATTTATCTATGGGTTGAACACATAAGCTTGTTATCTTCAACGAATGTCTGATTTCTCTAATGCGTCCTGGGAATAGTCTATCATATGGACTTATATGAGAAGCAATCTCCTGGTCCAAACTATGGTAGACCAAAGACCAAGACTCCTCATTGTGTCCAAGCAATGATGCAATAACACGATGGCCACAATTTCCATTTTCTATCACATTAAATTTGTCATCAATGTATGGTTAAATAACATCAGGAAATTGTCTCAAAAACAAATGTATTGGGGATTGAGATGATTGAAAGGGTTGTTTCTTTGATGAAAGATAATGTCTCTTCTTTGATGATTGATATGGTTGAGAACCAGGATCTTCACAATATGTTGCATTAACATGCTCAAAGTAAGAAGGGTCTTAATATACATCATATCCATCTGACTTCTTAGACTTACTCTTCAACACTATTTTTCCTATAACATCAATTGATCGAAAACGTTTCCATAAGGCATTGATCTCATTAGACATATCTAACTCTGATCCATCTTCTGTATCTTGGGTGAGTTCACATTCCATGCTTAATTTCCTCCTTTGAATATGCACAAAATCTAGAGGAATTGATTCACCCATCAATTTATATTGTGCCAATTCACAAGCACAAGGTAACCCGTATGTTCTTCTGAGAGAGCACCCACATACAGATTTGTCGGTACCCACCTTCTCAACTTTCTCGTGTTCTTCAGCAATACATCTTTGAGCTTCTCTTTATACAAATGCATTCAATCTTTGATAAAATGGATTGCTATGTTCATGCTTTTTACCATAGAAACTTTTTTGAAATGAGCCCCTAATTTTTTTATGTTGCAACCTTATCATGTTGTTCATAGCCTCCCAACATTTACACATGTCACCCATGTTGTGTTCCAACATTAACTTCAATTTCCAATGAGCTGACTCAACCATATCATTACATGTAAATTGTCACCATGGAGCAATCCAACAATACATAGTAAAATTACAGAATCAAAGTTTTATAGTGAGATATCATATTTGTTAGTCGTTGTGTTCCCCAAATGCATCACTTGATTTCTCCATGCTTCAACAAATCTTTGCTTATGAGGAGTCAACCAAGTTTCTTTCCCATAATCAACAAACACTTTATTATTGACACAGGATTGCTCAAACATGTGCAAGAGCATGATATACTTTTTTTCATCACTGCAATACATAATGTCTTTCCACATATTCAATACTAGCTCTTGTCTATCCTTTAAGGCATTTTGCTCCAACATTTTCGTCGATATGAAATCGACAAAGCAAATTAACAACATGTGAAAATACAATACCAACTGCTTTCATTAAAACAAGATCTCTATCTGTCACAATTACATGAGGAAAATTATTTTGTGTAACAAACAGTTCTCTTAGCCTCTCTAATGCCCAACAAAAGTTTTCTTCCCGCTCACATTCCAAATAAGCAAATCCAACTACAAATGTCATATATGTTGATGTCATACTAACAATTTCAAGTAACGACATTTTGTATTTATTGGTTTTGTAGGTGTTGTCTATAATCAACACAATATGAAACAAATTCAACAACTTCACTAAATTTGGATAGGCCCAAAAAATATCTCTCACAACATCTG
This sequence comes from Cicer cuneatum, assembly GCA_037974295.1. Taxonomy (NCBI): domain Eukaryota; kingdom Viridiplantae; phylum Streptophyta; class Magnoliopsida; order Fabales; family Fabaceae; genus Cicer; species Cicer cuneatum. Next base: position 39,209,188 of record JBBPBO010000004.1, on the reverse strand, counting down.
AGTCTTCCCTCTTTCTATTCCAACACACATATTTTGTATCTTCAATTAACTTGAATAAATGTTGCATCTCTGTCTTTTGACTTCTCAAGTGCAATCGAATCATACTCTTCTGTTTATATATTTGTGAGATCTGAGTAACATTGTTCTTATCTTGGTCTTGCAATAAGAGTAATACGTGCCTCGATGCGACATTATATTTTGTTAAGTCATGTACATGTTTTTTCTCTTCTTCATCTAAACGTCTAACAAATGCATGTCCCTCCAAAGTATCAGGTAATTCATGATTGTGAAATCCACAAATTACTTTAATTGTCCATCATGATCCATCTTTTAATGGTTTTGATCTAAACTTGAAATGACAACCACATTTTTTTGTTGAACTTCGAGTTAAACTATCAATACCCTTGTATTTTCCTCCTTTGTCACAACCTAATATTAATTTATTTCTCCTCTCTCTCTTTCCCGTCTCTTTATATGATCTTGTGATGATAACAGTTACTTTGTATTTTATACCGATTTCTCTAGCCCAATTCACAACAGCTTCTTATGTATCAAATATCTAAAATAAAATATAAAATAAATTATAATAATTAATCACAATAATAGATATTTACAATATTAATATTAATTATAATTATTCATACCTGATCTGTGTCAAAAACGTTGGTAGTCTCGACGCATGTTTTATCATATAATAGTAGCAGTTAATCCATATCTGTTAAAATTTATAAAAATAAATAAAATTAGAAAATTAAAAAATTTTTAAAAAAAAATTGTGTGTATCGAAAAACTTGTGAAGAATTTCTCTGGTAAACACACGGTACACACTAAACTTGTGAAGAATTTCTCTGGTAAACACACGGTACACACTTTTTTACTCTTCTGTACCGGAAATCTTTTTAATGGTAAAAAAAAATAAATTTAAGTTGGTAAAATAGTAAAAAAAAATCTAGAATATATTTGACATTTTTAAGGCATTAGGAATACAATTGAGGAAGAACCATGAGCCCATTTGAAGAGTATTCAAGGCATTAAGAGTACACTTGAGGAAGAACCACGAGTCGACGAGTTCTCGTTGCTCATATCTTCATCTTGTGTTCGGAATTTCTGTTTAAACATCTTTTGCTATGAATCCAAGTATTCCAAAATCCTAATCTTGATAGGTCATACATGTTGTACATCCTAATACATGTATTCTCATGTGTTTATAGATTTCCGCACTAAAATATACTTAAAGAGTATGTTTTGTATAATTAATTGATTAGATTAATTCCTACACTGAAATGACACATCTAGGAACGGGTTAGCGTAGTTGATAGTCGATAGTTTGTTGTTGCGTGTTGATGTTAGCACCGTTGTGTGGTGGAGCCAAAGCCGTGGAATCATAGGTTTTGTCTTCAACAACCATTAAATCCTTAAGATTGTTGTAATTTGTTGTCAACGAACCAAGGAACATAACAACAACGAACATACAAAAATAATAAACCAGTGAAATAAAACCTAAGGTGCCTCAAACGACTGCCCTTAAAAGATTTATTCACTCGATATGCATACATCTTCCAAAATACAATAAATCATTCTCCAAGGTGGAGGAAACAAAATAACTCGAATTTAATGAACATAGGAAATGTAGCCCAGAAACTCGATTTTTTAATGGAAGAAATTTCAGTCTGGTTTGGTTTTGTGAAGCTGTGTCTTTTTAATTTTTCTTTTGAGTGAATTTTTTTTCTACTTCTGCAGAATAGGCATGTTTACTATTATAAAAAATAAAAAATGAACGTTGCTAAGAAAAATTAAAACTTGGAGTAAGAATAGTAACACGTGGTCAATGAAGTAGTTAAGAAAAGTAAGGCTAATAACAATACACTACAAGCCACATACAAACTATTTGGAAAATAATTAGAATCATGTTTTTTTTTTTATTTAATAAAGGAGATATTTTAGTGACAATTTGTTAGTATGGCATCGGTCACTAAATTAAAATGGAGCAAAATTCTTAATTTTGCAATTCCAATAAAAAATATATAAATTTTACAAAAAAAAAAAAGTATAAATTTTACAGATAATAAATTACAAACTAAATACTTGAAAAATAATATTAAATTACTTGTGAAACACACTAAAAAACACAACATTTTGAGGAAGCTTTAACTGAATGATATTGTTCCTATCTTTTGCTAGACTTGGTTGGGCCCATAAAATTGAGGAGCCAATTTAGGATTATATATCTTAACATGTCACTGTGTACCTAAGTAATTTGAAAAAGGTATTTTAAAAAGGACAAAAAATAAATAAATTCTTGATTTCAAGTCTCATTTCTTGAAATGACAAAGTCATTCAATATTTCCTTGTGCACCTTAATTGTCATTATTTTTTAAGAACCAATGAAACTAATAAAGAATAAGTACTAGTCAACAAATTGGAATTCATTTATCAACCCATTTTTTTCTTCCATTTTAACTCATTTCCATGATTCTTTAATTTAGATGCTTTGATAGGTGGTAGATCGCCGGTAATAAATCTTTAGAGAACTAGTAACATAAATCTACATTCAACTTTTTTAATTTTATTGTCGATATATTCTTGTGTTCTAGACTTGTTATATTCTTTAGTCAATTGAATATATATGTTGAATTGTTTGTTATTCATATTGAAATGTGTTGAAAGTGGTATTCAATTAAGAAGACTTAGGATAGTTACTTACAAGCCAATCTAACTTGAGGTTGTAGTTTTCAGTTAATAAGTTGTAACTATTTTTTGTAACAAACTTGTATATAAGTAGTTGGGCAGCAACTAGAAAAGTGAGTGAATTTTCAGTTTTGCACAAAAACAGAAAACTGAAAGAAAACAGAGCATATACAAATTTTATACATTGTAATCATTTCATCTCATATAGTGATAATTCGAAGTCGGATTCAGTCCCCCAGACATAGGAGTTTTATCTCTGAATTGGGTTAACAATTGTGTGTGTTCATTTTAGCAAGATTCACTTCTGTTTAGATTAAAAGAAACAAAACCAGAAAACGGAGAACGATAAACAATCTCCGTTTTCAAAACTAACCAATCTCTGTTTTTTAATTCAATCAATCTTCGCTGCGAAACTCATTGATCTTTGGTTTTTTACAACAAGTGGTATCAGAGCTCGGTTTTGATTCAGGAAAATGGCATCAACAAAGTATGTACTTGAGAAATTCGATGGAAAGAATGATTTTGGGTTATGGCGTCTCAAGATGAAAGCGTTGCTGGTTCATCAAGGTTTGGCAGAAGCACTGGGAGGAGAGAAAGACATGGCATCCACGTTTTCAAACAAGGAAAAGAAGGATATCATGTACAAGGCTCATAGTGCTTTAATCTTGAGTCTTGGAGACAAAGTTCTAAGGGAAGTATCCAAGAAAACCTCGGCAGCAAGTATTTGGCTTAAATTGGAATCTTTATACATGACTAAATCACTCGCGAATCGTTTATACTTAAAACAAAGGTTATATACTTTCAAGATGCAACATGGGAGGTCAATTGAAGATCATATGGATGAGTTTAATAAGATTGTGTTAAATCTTGAAAATATTGATGTAAAATTGGATGATGAAGATTAGACCCTGTTGTTGATAAATTCATTACCAAGCTCTCTTGAAAATATGTGTGATACACTTCGTTATGGTAGAGATTCTTTGTCATTAGAAGAAGTATAAGCTGCACTAATATCAAAAGAATTAAAGAGGAAGTCAGATGGGAAAGAAGAAGGCAGTGGTGATCGGCTGTTTGTCAAGGCTAAAATAGGGAAGAAGAATAAAAAACAGAAGAATAAATTCAAGAATAAAGAAAAGGACAAGTCTAAAATGAGGTGTTTCATATGCAATAAAGAGGGACATTTCAAGAAAGAATGCCCAGATTGGAAAGGAAAGAAAGGATCAAATAGTGATGATGATTATGGAAATGCTTCAGTAGCCTCTGAAAGATATGAAAGCACAAAAGTTCTTATGGCAAATTCAACTGAAATCATGGAGGATGATTGGGTTCTTGACTCAGGATGTTCATTTCACATGACTTCAAACAGAGATTGGTTCATTGACTACAAAGAAACTGATGGAGGCAAGGTTAACATGGGTAACAAATTAGTTTGCAAGGTAGTTGGGATTGGCTCTATCAAGCTGAAGCTGGAAGATGGAACTATGAAGATTTTATCAAAAGTCATGCATGTTCCAGAGTTGAAAAGGAACTTAATATCTCTAGGAATGCTGGAAGAAGCTGGCTGTTCATACAAAGCAGAGAAATGCACTCTAAAAGTCATAAAGGGATCATTGATAATCATGAAGGGAAAAAGATATCATGGAATCTATCTTCTTAATGGTCAAGCAATGACAGGAATGGCAGCAGTTTTGCAGTTCAAACATCAAGCAAAGCTAACTTGTGGCATCAAAGGTTGGGACATGTAAGTCTAAGGGGAATGCAAATTTTGGACAGACAAGGCATGCTAGGTGGAGACAAGATTGGTGATCTTGAATTTTGTGAGCATTGTGTTTATGGAAAGATGCATAAGGTCAAGTTCTCTATAGGGAAATATTGCTCAAAAGAAATTATGGAATATGTTCATAGTGATCTATAAGGCCCTGCAAATATTGCTTCACATGGAGGTAACAAGTATTTCATTACATTTCTTGATGATTATAGTAGGAAGGTATGGATTTATTTGTTAAAAAGTAAGGATGAAGCATTCAAAACTTTTAAAGATTGGAAATCTATGGTTGAAAACAAAACTGATAGAAGGATTAAGACCTTAAGGATAAACAATGGTCTTGAATTATGTAGTGAGGAATTCAGTAGTTTTTTAAAAGCTCATGGTGTGAACAGACATAGGACTGTGAGATACACACCTTAGCAAAATGGACTAGCTGAAAGGATGAATAGAACCTTGCTCGAGAGAATGAGATGCATTCTGTCCAATGCAGGAATGCATGCACAATTTTGGGGTGAAGTTGTCCATACTGCTTGTTATTTGATAAATCTGAGTCCTTGAACTGCAATTGCACTAAAAACCCCTCAAGAAATGTGGACTGGACATGCAGCAAAGTACAATCATCTAAAGGTATTTGGATGTGCTGCATATTACCATGTAAATGAAGGGAAGTTAGCTTCTAGAGCAAAGAAATGGTATTTTGTAGGATATCCAAGTGGTGTGAAAGGTTATAGAATATGGTGTCCTAAAAGTAGGAAATGTATCATCAGTAGAGATGTTAAATTTCATGAAGCTGATCTACGTAAGTCCTTAATCAAGGCTGGAAATGAAAGTACACATCAAACTAGAGATGGGGGGAGGTTTGATCTTGAGGTGGAGCAATTTACAGAAACGGAGAAAGATCAGCAGAAACCAAGAACGTTCTTCGTTTCAGAACAATAGAAACCCAAAATGTTTTCCATTTCAGAACAGCAACAACCAAAAACATTCTCTGTTTCAGAACAGCAAGACAAGATTGATACAAACCCAGCAGAACATGATATTTTTCCAGAACAGGAATTAGATGATTATAACCTCATCAGGGACAGAGAAAGAAAGACATTAAAACCCACTCAAAGATACGGTTATGCAGATATGATCAGCTATGCATTACATGCTGTTGAAGAAATCAACCAAGAAGATCCCATAAACTACAATGAAGTTGTTAGGTCTCAAGACAAGGACAAATGGATTGTAGCTATGACTGAGAAGCTGAAATCATTGGAGAAGAACAATACTTGGGCACTCATACCTAAGCCTGCCAACTCCAAGATTGTAGGCAGCAAGTGGATTTTCAAGAGGAATGAGGGAATTCCAGGAGTTGAACCACCCATGTTCAAAGCAAGGCTAGTAGCAAAGGGATTCACACAAAAAGAAGGTGTAGACTACAATGAAATCTATTCTCCTGTAGTCAAGCATGCAACTATAAGAATAATTCTAGCCGTGGTAGCACATTTGACATGGAGTTAGAGCAAATGAATGTCAAAACAACATTTCTCCATGGTGATCTGAATGAAATAATTTTAATGCAACAACCAGATAGTTTTAGGAATCAAGGGAAGGAAGACTGGGTCTTTCTACTAAAGAGGTATTTGAGGTTTGATTCATTCATGCTTAATCAAAGTTATGCTAGAAGTAATTTTGATAGTTGTTTGTATTATAAACAAGTATCAAAAGACATATACATTTACTTACTGTTATATGTGGATGACATGCTAATAGCATCTAAAAGTATGAAAGAAATAGGAAAGTTGAAAGGCCAGCTGAAGAAAGAATTCGAGATGAAGGATTTGAGGCCAGCCAAGAGGATACTAGGAATTGAAATCATCAGAATTAGAGAACAAGGAAAACTGATAATTTCCCAAGAGAGCTACATTAGGAAGGTTCTAAATAGATTCAATATGAGTGAATCAAAGGCAGTTAGCTCTCCACTAGCAGCTTACTTCAAGCTTTCTTCAGCCATGTCACCAAACACAAATCTAGAAGTAGAAGATATGAGGACTATTCCTTACGCAAGTGCTATAGGTAGCACCATGTATGCTATGGTTTGCTCAAGACCAGACATTTCTCATGTTGTAAGTATCACCAACAAGTTTATGGTAAATCCAGGACTGAATCATTGGCAAGTGTAAGACCCTTAATTTTTAAATTAAAATTATTGATGAAATATTAAGTGTATTTTGGGGATATTAGTAAAATATTTAATATATGTATGTTTTGAGTAAATATATATATATAAATATTTATTTTGGAAGATGAATTAAGATTATTGGATGAAGAATAAATTAATTTAATTACGAGTAATTAAATTAACGGACAGTTAATTAAGGGATTATCGGCTAATCGCGACGAGACTGGTTAAGTGCTGAGGATCAGACAAGTGTCGGGTGAAGTGGCACCCACACAAGCCTATATATAGGAGTGAGAAGGATGGGTGAAATCAGAACACCATTCCTCCTCCCTTACTACCCATACTGCATGTAACAGTATCACCTTCTCCTTCCCTCCCATTCTGTTTTCTGTCCAGTTCGTTCAAAAAAAAAAGAGGGGAGTTCCTCAAAAGTGAGATTAATTGTAAATCCAAGCACCAAACCAGAAAACCCCCAGTACAAAGTTGTTCCCCTCATCATTACGGAGCTAGAGAACCTATTTTCGTAGCAGCAAACGCAAGCGGGAGTTTCGCCGAGTTTTGACGCAGAAACGTGAGCTGTAGCAGAAACGCAACAAGGGTAAGGGCACCTTCCACTTTCTAGTTGCATTAGGGCTGTAAGTGCATAACTGTCATGGCATTACTCGTGTTTTCATTACTGTTTTGAAGAAAAACTGTTTTGCCTGTTGAATGAAAGAAATGAAAAATGCATTATGTGATGATTGTTATTTGGGCTGAATGCATTAAAGTTGTTTTGTTTATGTGGGGAAATTGAAAAATGTCTTGCATGTTATCTTGAAGATGTTTAAAATGCATATTTTCAAAACTGTTGTGCTGGTTGTTATAAAATGCGAAAATGCATTCTGTAGGCATTTTGATGCTATGTGATGTTTGTTGTTTGGCTGAATGTGTTAATGTTGTTCTGATGGTTTGAGAAAGCTGAAATGCTTTGCATGTTGTTATGATGGTTTGAGAAAGCTGAAATGCTTTGCATGTTGTTCTGATGGTTTGAGAAAGTTGAAATGCTTTGCATGTTGTTCTGTTGGTGTGAGAAAGCTGGAAATGCTTTGCATGTGTTTTGAGAAATGATCAGAATGTAAATGGTTAAAAAAATGTCTTTTGCTGTGGTTGACATTCTGTCTGAGTGGTTTAAGCAAAACTGTGATGAATGACCAGGTGTTGCTGATGATTTCAAAATAAAAGGGTTTAAAATGAAGAAAGTGTTTTCTTCTAGAAAATCTGTATTGATGAAAAAGTCTGAGTTTTGTGGTTTGCAAAAGAGTGGTAAAACTGTTTTGGGGTTGTGCTGATTTTTCAAAGGAAGCAATTTGAAAATGTGTTGAAGTCTTAGAAAAAATTCACTGATTTCGAAGGTGTATTCGAATACAACATAAGTGTATTTGAATACAACCTGTCAAGCTTCTGTTTTACTCAAGTTTTCAAACTTGTATTCGAATACGGACCTCTGTATTCGAATATAGAGGAAGGACCTTTGCTTCTGACTTAGCATCTGTATTCGACTACGACTCTGTCGTATTCGAATACATAAGTGAAATTTTAACACTGTATTCGCATCTGTATTCGACTACGACAGCCTCGTATTCGAATACTGGATGCTGACTTTCACAATTTTTGTTTATGTATTCGAATACAAGGGAGCTGTATTCAAATACAGATTCGTGTTTTTCCAGAAACTCAAGTTTTAGCTTCTGTATTCGAATACAAGGAAGCTGTATTCGAATACAGATTCGTGTTTTTCAGAAAATCAAGTTTTAAACACTGCCATGGGAACCTTAAAAGGGTTGGAAAACATTGGAAAGGTTTGAAATGATTTAAAATGGAGTTTTTGAAATAGTTTTGAAGAAGAGATGATGAAGTTTTTGCAAACCTTAAATGATGTTGGGGAAATGTTGAATTTACACATGTTATGTCTTCTGTATTCGACTATAGGTATGCTGTATTCGAATACAGAGTGTTGAAATTGCAGTTTTTAGCTTCTGTATTCGAATACAGATTTGTGTTTTTCCAGAAAATCAAAGTTTTAAACATTGTTTATAAACTTTAAGTGTTAGGGAGTATTTGGGAAGGTTTTGTGATAAAATAAAATGGAGTTTTGTGATAATTTGAAGTGGTAATGATGAAGCTTTTGAAACTTCTACTGAAGTTGTGAAAATACTGATTTTTACAATGTGACAGCCTCTGTATTCGAATACAAGAAGGCTGTATTCGAATACAGAGTGTTATAATTCTGCACTGTTTTGGCTTCTGTATTCGAATACAGATTCGTATTTTCCAGAAAACTCGGCTTTAAACACTAATGTATGAATTTTAAGAGTTGGGGAAAGACTTATGATAAGTAAGAATGGAATTGTGAGATAATGTAAAGTGTTAATGATTGCTTGACTGTTTAATCATGGTTGTGATGATGATGATATTGATTGTGTTGAGATGTTTTGAAAAATGATGGAAAGGTTGAAATTTCCTGATAATGCATACTGTTTCAGTGAAGAGAAGACACTGCATATTCATGCATTGCATAGTCAAGTGGTACCCGCGATGGGCCACAGAGTTATGCGTAAACGTGCTGATCTGTTGAGCGATTGCACGAGTGCTGGTCTGTTGAGCGATTGCACGAGTACTGGTCTGTTGAGCGACTGCACTGGTACTGATCTGTTGAGCGATTGTACCCTGAAATGAGCAAAAACGTGCTGATCTGTTGAGCGATTGCACGAGTGCTGGTCTGTTGAGCGACTGCACCGGTACTAATCTGTTGAGCGATTGTACTTGAGTATATGTCAAACGTGCTGGTCTGTTAAGCGACTGCACAAGTGCTGGTCTGTTGAGCGACTGCACTGGTGCTGATCTGTTGAGCGATTGCACCCTGGTCTTGAGGGCCGTTAAAGTCAAACATATTTAAAATGTGCTGGTCTGTTGAGCGATTGCACGAGTGCGGGTCTGTTGAGCGACTACACCGGTACTGAGCTGTTGAGCGATTGTACCTGAGTATATATCAAACGTGCTAGTCTGTTAAGCGACTGCACCAGTGCTGGTCTGTTGAGCGACTGCACTGGTGCTGATCTATTGAGCGATTGCACCCTGGTCTTGAGGGATGTTAAAGTCAAACATATTTAAAATGTGCTGGTCTGTTGAGCGACTGCACCTTGGTAATTCCAAGAAATTGTATACATGAGCATGTACATATTGCATCGGGGGATTGACCGGTGGGTCACGAAATTGGTTATGTGATGATGATTTGAAAGTGATGTGTGTGAGTACTTTATGAAATCTGAATTTCTGATAAATGATTGTGATTGCTGAAGTGTTGGCTGTACTTACAACATATTTCTCATATTAATTGGTTGCTGTTTTGAAAAGGCATACATGTCATGAAAATTCAAATGAGCATCCTTAATTTTCATCATTGTCATATGATATACCATGAGTGTATTTGTTCTGTGATATAAATGCTATGTGTTTAAGTGTTAATTTCGGTCGGTGACCCTTTACTATTATATGTGGAATTTGGGCTTTGTCCTCATATGCCCCCCAAACCCATGACACCCGTGGGTCCCGAGACGACGGAAACGTCGCTCGACTTCATTGATCGTTTCGTGCCTACTGCTTGGGTATACGACCCCATCTCAAGCAGGGCTACGTAAACGGGGAGATTGAAGAGGACTTGTAGGACCAATGGAGTGGTGCACTACGTGGAGCACAGCTATGCAAGGATTGACTTTCCCGTGCCTTCCCGTTTGGTATTGGAGGCGCACAGAATTTTTGATGATACGGAGGAGCCAGCTAGATAAGACGGAGGCCACCGTAGGAGTGGTGACTCTTAACCCGATGATTGGTGGGGATGTACGTGATTTTGAGGCGGAAGAGAAGAACGAAGAGCCGAAGCCAGTAGCAGCTGATATTCCGGGTCCGTCTAGGATATTCGATGATTGTTATGAGATTCCAGCACCGCCGAAGCGACCGAGACTGTGCATTGATCTGACTTCGGAGGAGACTAATCCCTCTCTGTATGATGAGGAGGAGGTTACATTGAGGCGAGCGGTGGAGTCGGATGAGACTTGTTTGGGATGCGGAGGAAATCCGTGCTATTGTAGCTTTAGTGCATGATCGGTTAGATTTGATGTATAGGATTTGAGCTGGAAAATGTAATTTGTTTTATTTTGGAAATTATTGTACTACTTTTCCGCTGAACTATTCCGTACTCTGATATTTTCTTTTGGGATGATAGGACAGTGATCTTTTGAAATGTATTAATGTTATTATTAATTTCCCAAGATAAGTACTTAGTGATATTTATGATGAAACTAATTAATTACGTTAATTGATTAAATTACGACGTATCATTTTATGAAATGATTTAGTGAAAACTTTATTTTAATTCTTTTTGAATTAAATCTGAAAAATCATTTTAATTATTGATTTTAAAAACAAAAAGATACACTTGCGCTGTGTTTTAAACTCGGAGTGTTACAACAAGCTCTTAAATGGATTCTAAGGTACTTAAAAGAACTCAAAGCTTGTGTTTGGTATACAAAGTTCAGAACCATCAAAACCAGTCCAAGGATTTGTAGACTCTGATTTTGCTGGAGATTTAGATAGAAGAATATCTCTCACAGGGTATGTGTTCACAATGTTCAACAACACAGTCAGTTGGAAAGCTAATCTTCAACACAGTGGCATTATCAACAACTGAAGCAGAATATGTTGCTCTTGTTGAAGCTGTGAAAGAAGGAATTTGGATGAGAGGATTGATCACTGAACTTGGTGTCAAACAAGAGTCGGTTTGCATAAATTGTGACAACCAAAGTGCCATTCATTTGAGTAAAAATCAAATGTATCATGAAAGAACCAAACATATAGACATCAGACTGCATTTCATAAGGGATGTCATTGAAAGGGGTGAGATAAATGTGACAAAGGTGCACACAAGTGACAATCCAGCTGACATGTTCACAAAACCTGTCACACTTAGCAAATTCAAACAATGTTTGGATATGCTGCAAATCAAGTCCAGAAACTGAGATCAAGGACTAAGAGGATCTGATTTGAAGAATCACAGGTTGAAGCTTCTCATTTGGTACCAAGGTGGAGAATTGTTGAAAGTGGTACTCAATTAAGAAGACTTAGGATGGTTAATTACAAGCCAATCTAACTTTGGGTTGTTAGTTTTCAGTTAATAAGTTGTAACTACTTTTTGTAATAAACTTGTATATAAGTAGTTGGGCAGCAACTACAAAAGTGAGTGAATTTTTAGTTTTGCACAAAAACAAAAAACTGAAAGAAAACAGAGCATTTTGTACATTGTAATCATTTCATCTCATATAGTGATAACTGGAAGTCGGATCCAGTCCCCCAGACGTAGGAGTTTTATCTCTGAACTGAGTTAACAATTGTATGTGTTCGTTTTAGCAAGATTCAATTATATTTAGATTTAAAGAAACAAAACCAGAAAACGGAGAACGATAAACACAATCTCCGTTTTCAAAACTGATCAATCTCCGTTTTTTTAATTCAATCAATCTCCGCTGCGAAACTCATTGATCTTTGATTTTTTACAACAAAATGAATAAAAATTAATAGGGAGTTGGTCAATGATGCTCAAATGTATAGCCGGACAATTAAAGAATAGAATTTTGCGGGACGTATCGAAAAGAAACTGCATAGGTGGAATAGATTAGAAAAGGTAGAGTTCCTCTACAAACTATTCGAACTAAAATTAATTATTGTTCTTATCCGATTCGAACTATCTGCGTGGTATTAAGAATCAAAGTTTGAACATTTCTAATCAAAGAAATATAAAATTTTCCTTATCTTTAACGTCCCATGTTTAGGTGAAAGATCATGAAGAAATTACTGTTGGGAAGCTGGAATCTAATTCCATAAAATTCAGTGAAACTCTAATAGACCATATGTCTGATCAAATTCATCATGTTTATTAGCATGTTAACCATAAAATCAAATATAAACTGAATTTGAATAATTTATAATACAAGGAGGGTTGAATGAAAAGACAATCTATAGTGGTCATAGCTGAGACTCAGAATTTTTTTTAGATAGTGAATAGTGCTAGTTGAATTTGAGAACTAGTTATTTATTTATTTTTTTGACAATTAAATAAAAATCCTAGTATAAAATTGATTTTTATCATAGATATGACGATGAAAAAATTATTATTAATAATTAATTACACTAATTAACATTTTATAACTGTTCTATATAAAATTTAAATTTTATCTTTATCCTTTAATTTAAAATATCAAATTCTTACTACTAAGCTCACATATTGGATATGTCCCATATTACATGTGAACATAAGAGAACTTATTGCCATTCTCATTTTCATTCAATTACAATTAGAAGTGATAAGTTTTGCATCCTACTTATTGGCAATTGAGTAGTACAAAGTTGGGATCATAATATACAGCAATCCTTTTAATCTTCTATTAATCATATAATCCAAGTAATAACAATTGCATTATTAACACTAACATATTAGGTTTATTGGAAGAAGTTAGACTCTCACAACTCATAAATCTGAGTTCAAATTCTCGGTGGGAGATGAATTCACATCTATAGAAAAAAAATCAATTAAGTTATTAACTTATAGCTATGATTAATATACTGAGAAATAAACAAAGGATCTTACAAACATCAGTAAAGTGAAATCTATCATATCAAACCCTATCCAATGTTGTCTTTAAATGATGGAATGGTACACAAAATTGGTAGTTCAAATAGTGATCAGCAGGGACTACCCTTTTGTTGACAAAATTTCAAAGTGATCATTTGAAAATATATTTCAAGCCTTTAAGCAAAGCTCCTTAGAAATAGGGTAGTTTGTATGAGAAGCTAATTTAACAGTAATAATTTGGAACTTCTTTTGCTAATATTTGTTTTAAATGTCATGAATTATAGCAGACAAATAATTATACAACTAAATCAGTGTGAAAAATAGCTACTATGGCAATGCTTCGAAATTTATGATCTTCTCCATATTTCTAATCAAGTACTAAAAAACATAATTGTCATCATAAGACATTCAGATATGCTTACATGAAGTGTGTCCCATTTCTAAAGTTTCTCATAATTAGCATGCTTCTTATTCTAAACTAATAAACCTATAAACAATGAAAGGTATGAATGTCCATGAAATTTATTGTATTAAAAAAAAACACAAGAGAGAAAGAATCTCAACAATTTAAAAACTTTTTTTTTTATAAATAAATACAATGCAGGATTGAAAAGAGACTCTTGAAGTTCTAAGCTACGAAAAACTTGTGATGAATATAGAATATACAAAGCACGACTTTCTTAAACATTTTATACGTCTAGTTATAATTTAAAAAGTTAGATCGTGTAAATTGAATAATAAAAAAAAAGATAAAATAAATTTTAGTTTTTATAAAATTTCAAAATTTTAAGTTTAGTACTTATAAAAAAAATTCTTAACTTTTTAAGTCACTAAAATTTTTTTTATTCACTTTTAGTCTCTTTTTGGAAACTTTTTTTATAAAAAATTGATATTTTTTTAAAAACTAAACTTAAAAGGTTATAATTTTATAAGGACTAAAAGTATATTTAACCAAAAAAAAATCACTCTAATTTTGTTATATTATGAATAAAAAATTGAGTCTCTCACAAGTATGTTCCTTCGAAACATATTAACATATTTGTCCAGAATGTTATCAACACAAGAAATTTGATTAAATTATGGTACAAGGAAAATTAGAAAACACCAAATTTCCTTTTAATGTTAAAGTGAAAAATAATAGAGAAACAAGAGAGTGGACAACAGTAAAAAGTATAGTTCTCTTGCCTGCAGTAATATCTCATTTCTGTATCTGAATAAGATCAATCATTATAGAAGGAATGTGACAAATTGTATGCCAAAGCTCTCCTTCCTTCTTTTGGTATGATTGATAAAGTAATGGACAATTATAAATGTACAATGTAGTAAGGGAGTTGGGCAGACCCTCCTCTGACAAGCTTTCAAGACTAGGGCAACATCCAATATCTAGAGACTGGAGAGATTTGAGGTGGAGAAGAACATTTCGATTCATTATTCTTAGCTTTGAACATTTATACAAACAAAGAGTTTCAAGAGTTGGTGGCAGTAGACTTTTCTCTGGGAAGGACTCTACGTTTTCAAAGTCATCACTAATAGTAAATGATTTCAATGAATTGAGTTGGAACAAACCCCACTCCTCTCTTGAATCAATTAATTTTGGACAATTGTATATTTCAAGGCACTTCAAATTGGAAGACAAACCTCCTTTTGGAAACGATTCCAATTGTAGACAATCAAACAACTTGAGAGAACTAAGACTAGTGAACAAGTTTAGTGCAAATGGTAAGGTGGACGAGCCCCAACCTTTTATATAAAGCGTGCGAAGAGAATTATAGCAACGCAAATATAAAGAGGGGCGATCTACAAATCCACTAATATCCAAATCCAACACTTCAAGAATGACATTGTTGAATAAATTTTGATGAGGGAAGAATTTTGTGAACCGATTTCCACGAAGGATGAACCTTTTCAAGCTGGATGGGAATTCATTTATCAAAATGCTATCACATTGGTCTAACTCTAACACTCTAATATAAACAGACTTGGGAATTGATGCCTCCAGATTATTGCAATTACTAATCACCAATTTTTGCAAAGAAGGAAGATGTTGAGGCAGAGCACTTTTCAATTTGAGACAATTACTTACACACAACTCTTTAAGCAAAGGAAACCCTTTAAAACATAACCATTCCTCCCAACCATTCATCGAATCAAATAGCAAAACTTCAAGGGACCTGAATGGAACATTTGATGAATTATTACCGTAAAACTCTTCTCCAACTATCACTATTCCATCACAGCCTGAAATAGTAAGCTCCTTGAGAGAGGGGAGTTGCCCAAGTGGTGGCAACCGGGAACATTTTCCACAGTTCTTCAGTTGAAGAGATACTAAATTGGGTAAATGAAAAATGCCTAGCCAATATGGAAAGCTACTACCATGGTAGTCTTTAATAGTGAGACTCTTCAAGTTGCTGTTTGGTTGAAGAACTTCATAAATTTCCATTTCTTCTCTACTATTAAGGTAACTGGATTGCAAAATTAATTTTTTCTAGATGTTTCTTATCTTTCAAATTTGCTTTTGCAGCATCCGCCAACTCCTTAATATCAGACCCAGTTTCATTTCCCACAACAAAATGTGTCAGCGTATGAAGATGGTGTAGCCTCCCTATCTGCTTTGGCATCTTCTTTATATGAGTGCCTTTTAAATCAAGATAACGTAAATTGATAAGTTTGTGAAAATCTGAAGGGAGCTCATTCAATGGACAACTTCTCAATATCAATGTCTGCAAATTAAACAACATACAAATGGACTCGGGCAAACATTTAATCCCTGTGCGAGTCAGGTCTAGATAGCGCAAAAATTTTAAATTACTTATCTCATTTGCTAGCTCCGAGATATCACAACAATTGAATGATAGCACGCGCAAATACTTAAGTCTTGAATACAACTCATGTTGAACAAAGTTGCCTTTATAAATTGGCCTTAAATCCTTTTGATAGAAAGAGAATAACTTCTTCATAACTTGCATGTTTTGTGGGTGTACCATCAGACTGCGTAAACGCTGAATCTTATAGACATGGTCCAATATATTTCTATCATCTTTTGATTCAAGATTACAATAAATGTGACGTGTCATTTTAGGGATAGCTTTCACTATATCACTCTCTATTAGTAAAGAAAATTCTCTTGACACTGATTTTGCTAAATCATTCACAAGATCATGCATTAGGACACCACCACTATACCTTGGATTTAATGATTGTTGGAAAAATGAAATAGACTCCAGATCATTGAATAATTCATTACCCAACTCCTCTTCACTTTTTTCTCTCGTGCAACACTTCAATAAACCTTCGGCCATCCAAAGCTTGATCAATTCATCCTTGTCAAAAATATAACCCTTGGGAAATATGGAACAATAGGCAAAACAACGCTTTAGATTAGAAGGAAGGTTATGGTAACTCAATCTTAATACTAGGTTAATTTTATCGTTACCCTCTGATAAACGCCACATATCAGTTTCCAATATCTTTAACCATTCACGTTGAGTAAATTTTTTCCGCAAGAGATTCCCTAATGTTTTCACAGCTAAGGGCAACCCTCCACATTTCTCTACGATTTTCTTGGCAATCGATTCAAGATTTGGGTATTCACAAACATTTGTGCCATGAAAAGCGTGTCTTACAAATAAACTCCAGCAATCACTTTCTCCTAATTTCTCTAAATAAAGTAGTTGAGTGGATTTCATGATAGAAGTTATCTCCTTGTCACGTGTTGTCACAATAATCTTACTTCCAAAAGATCCATGGTTAAAGGGAAGTAGTAACTGCTCCCAATTTTCCTCATTTCCGTTCCATATGTCATCCAATACATGCAGATATTTTTTGCATGTTAGTCTATGTTGCAGTTTTTGTTGGAGTAGATTTAAAATGGATTCATCATCATCTGGAGAATTCAATGACTTTAGAATTGCTTTGGTGAGTCCAACAACATCAAAATATTCTGAAACATAGACCCAAGCTTTAAGATCAAAATGCTTCTCAATCTTGTTGTCATTGTACACAAGTTTAGCAAATGTGGTCTTACCCATCCCACCCAAACCCACTATACTGATCACAGGTGTCTGGTTGCCACTTCCATTATTTGAAAGTAAAATTTTGATCATTTTATCTTTATCATTATCTCTACCATATATGCCAGATTCATCCACCAAATATGAAGTTGGCAATCTTTCTGAAGGTTTCAAACTGACTCCAACTTCATTACGAGCACAAGTTTCATTTTTCAATTCCAGCTCATCCTTCTGCTCTACAAGAGATTCTAGATTCTTTAGCAATTCTTTGATCCTAGATTCAAATGGATTAATAAAAGCTGAAATGTAGCTCAAAATGTTGTTACTGGTAGTAGGTTGAGACTCAACTTTCAACTTCTTCAATGATGCATTAGTAGAAATCTCATCTAACAATTGGTCAGCCTCATACATAGCATGTTTAACATCACCAAGCTACTTCTTCACGTTTTTATTTTCATACTGCTTCTTCTCTGCATCATTCAACACTTGGTTGATAGAATTAAGTGTGGAGTCAAGTTTTTCCACCAATATATCAAGTTTGACTCTATGAAAGTAGTCTATGATATTACTTGAAGCCAACCTCTGAAGAACCACCTCAAATAAAGAGGAAAGAAACCCTTCAACAAACATACCTATCAGTGATTTTTCTGTATCACAAAAAGGAACAAAGACATAAGTGTGACATAACACATGCCTAAAGGCTCTTTAGTCTCGATCTACAACATAAATAGTTACGTGTTAATGCAACACAACTGTTGGATTTGTAAAATTTGTATTCTACGCAAACAAATTAGAAGTCAAACTATGTTAAGTTCTGACCCGTAATTGTCATCTAATATGGACTCTCTCTCTCACTAACATATATATAATCCATTATAGGGATGACAATGGGTAGAGTTTGGATAGGGTATTATAGTATCTGTATCTATATTCGCAGTTAAAAAAACACCCATACCCGTATTTTAGAGGGTATTCACTTTAATATCCGTACCCTTTGAGTACCTTAATGCCTATATCCATTACGCTCACTTTAACTAAAACAGATCGATAAATAATTGCTATTGTTGTGATTAAATTTAAAATTTGTCAAAATATCTTAAATCCAAATCATAAAGTATTACGAATCAAAATATTTTATAACTCGAACCATCCAAAATATATCAAATGATCCCACATTACTAAAATAAACATCAAAAACATCTGGAATAATATATTTATATAAGTGCGGGTGCATGACGGGTAATATAGTACACGTATCATACTCGTTCAATTTTATGGATAATTAGTCTTCATACCCATATCCATTATACGGGTTTTTACCCTATCAATTGTGGGTCTTTTTTTGCGGATACCTACAAGGACTGGATCTAATTGTCATTCTTAATCCATTAAAAACAATTTTAGTCCAATCATACATATACAATATACAAAAAAAATTAAAAATAAATTATCACTACTAATTTTAGGCTTAATTGCAGTTTTAGTCATTTTATTTTCACCAGTTCACAATTATGATCCCCTATTTCAAAATCCGACAGTTTTGGTCTCTCATTAAGAATTTTTAACTTAAAAATGACGATGTACCATATCTTAAATGACGTGACATATGATATGATGATGTAAAATAATTAACATCTATGAAATTAGAATAAAACTCTCTAAAAACTTCAATTTAAACTTTGGTAATTATACAATTTTGTAATTTAATTAATGACACAAAAATAATTACATGATATTGTATGCCACATCATTTATAATATATTATATCATCATTTTTTAGTCCTAAAATTTGATGGATGGATCAAAACTATCGGATTTTAAAATAAGTGGACTAATTTCATAAATTAGTGAAAATAGAAGACCAAAACTACAAATAAGTCTAATATTTACAAACTTTTTAGATTCATATATTTTATAAGCATTTTAGATTCGTAATAACTTCTTCGTTTAATTTAAAGGTGTCTACATGTTAAATTATCACACTTTAGTGAGTAAAAATAAGCTAACAGCATGAGCTTATTATGTTTTTTGGTCTATCTTTTTCTCAATCACAAAAGAGGAGTGATTTCGGATCAAATGATCTGAAATTATTCCTCTTCTTCTTATTTTTTATCGTCTACTTTAAATAACCAAATTCTTAAATAGTTTGTTAATTACAATTTTATATCATAATAATTATTAGGAGTGAAAATAAGTTAGACTAAGCTAGATTTTGCAAGGTCAAAACTTAGCTTGATAAAAAAAAAAAATAAGACCTTAAATATGGTTTGCTATCCATCATAGATTTATTAATAGGTCTAACCTAACTTTTTTAAAAGTTTGATATGGTTTGTAGGCATATTTAAACGTTTATTTCCTATTAACATCTTCAAATAAGTAACTTATAAATCTATCATTAGATTAACTAAAATATTAGTTCCAATGAGATTAAGATCTATTTTGTTATTTAATAAAACATTTTAAAAATTTAACTTTAAATGACATCCTATTTAAATTCTATTTTATAATAATATATTTAAATATGTAAAAAATGATGTTAAATAAAATGCTTAAATTATAGAAAAAGTTATTAATAAAACGATTTGACACATACATAATTTAATATAATAATAATAGTAATTTATTTAAATAAATTGGTCTAGTAAGTCAAAAAAAACTTTTTTGGTGACATGTTGCATGTAGCATGACATTTTTTTAGCTAAATAGACTTCTAAATAAAAATGTCGTCTTGTATATTTAAAAAAATAGTCTTACTTATGCCTAACGTAAGCTAAGTCATAGGACCCTGCTCGTCAGTTTGACCTATTTTCACTCGTAATTGGTGAAAGAATAGTTTGTTTCGTACTTACCACAAGGTTGTTTTGTTTTTCACCCTTTCTAATCTTTGTATACATTTTCTGTTTTATAGTCATACATTGTCTGTGTAAAATTTGTATACATTTTCTGTTTTTACATAGTCAGCAGATCAAAATTATTCATGTGCATAATTTTAAATATAATTATGATAAAAGTTAAATATATCTAATAATCTAATAGTTGTGATTGATTGACAATATAAGTTTTTTTACATTAACGATATATATAAATTAAATTCTCAATTTACATATTCGTGTTACACATGTCAAATAATCATGGTTTATATGATTATATCTAAAAGTAATTACTTTTCTAAGCACCAAAATCTCTAATTAATTAGCTCTTAACGCCAACACTATTACAAAATTTGTTTTAAATTTAACATGCTTTATAGTTTTAATGTATTGTGTGACAAATCCTTTGCAGTGCTTAGGGTAGTCTGTTTTTTTTTTTTTTTTATAACTATGTTATAGATATAAAATATCTACCACCATTTAATAATATAATGATTAATCTTTATAAAAAAATCAGTTGAATATATATGGTGTATTCTCCCATTTAAACTAAATATTTTCTATATATAGAAGTCAGACATCAAATCTTAAAACCACATATTTGGCTACAAATTGTGGCAAACAATGAAGAATTTTGTTTTTCAAAACATATTGTATATACAGTTTTTTTAAAAAGCAAAATAACCCCGTGACCACATGCTTGAACGTGATAAAAATTAATATTTGATCTCTAGAGAGTTATACTTACTTTGGACAATTTTTTTTTACAAATATAAGATTGTCACGGGATAGAGCGTGTAGCATCTAGAGAGATTAACTTTTGTTAACAAAGAAAGAGATTGATTACCTTAAAGTGTGCTGATCAGTGTTGACAAACAAACTATGATCTGCCAAGGAAAGAGAGATTGATCAGAGAGTATAAAACATTGAAGAAAGATTTAGAGGCAATATAAAAACAAGTCAAATATGAAGTCTTATATGAATGAGAAAGAAACAGAAAATGAATGATGCACGTTTCTCTATCAACTGAGTTTACGCGTCTTTCCACGCACCGGGTAAAAAAATTTCCCTTTTCTACCCACTTGAAAAGAAATATATAGATAAGAATTTGTATATTATCCTCTCATTTTCAATATGAGAAAACTAAAACTAAAACAAATTTTTATCGTAAAGTTTCTTCCTTTTTTAAAAAATAAAATAATTAAGTGATGCTCATGGTAGATATTATAGAGATGATAGGATGTTCTAGCTAAACCAATAAAAAAATACTAATTTTTGTTGAATGATTTTGGACTCCAAAACTCGGATGGAATAAGTTATTTTTTCATCTGAACTAAATTTAACTTTTAAATTTTAATAGTAGTATGAGATGTTTGTTATATTTTATTAGTTTTTTTGTATTTTAATAATATTTATTTATATTATTATATTAAATCTTTCACTTTGTATTAGATTATAAATTTATTAATTTTTTAGTAATTTAAACGTATTAGTTTACATTAATTTTGTTTTCTTAGTTAATATAATTATAAAACATAATTGAAATATAATATTATATAAAACTCTACGGAGATAGAGATGGTATATCAAAATTTATCTCTTAATAAAATAGATTACTTATTTATTCCATTGCTAATAGTGTTTCTTGTGAATGTTTCTTCTTGTAATCAATTCTTGATCATATCTTCATATAAATAATTCATATTTTATTGTGATAAATCTTGATCAAATCTTCTTGTAAATAATTCATATCTTCTTGTCGATAAATTTGGATCAAATTTTCTTGTAAATAATTCATATCATCTTGTGACAAATATTGATCAAATCTTCTTGTAAATAATTCATATATTCTTGTGATAAATCTTGATCAAACCTTGTAAATAATTCATATTTTCTTGTAGATAAATCTTGATCAAATCTTCTTGTACATAATTCATATCTTATTGTTGATAAGATGTTGATCACATCTTCTTCAAATCTTGACCATATCTTGATTTTAAATTGGTTAAAGATTTTCTTCAATTATAAATCTGAATCAAATCTTATTTTAGATTGTCTTCAAAAATATGAATCTTCTTTCACACTATGTGAAGTTAAATATATTGTTCTCATAAAATACTATTGTTAACATCAAAATTCAAAGTATAAAACTAACTTGATTCCAACAGGATTTGTCACATTTGTAGGCATTATTTTCGTTTCATGCTATTAACTTGAATGTTGTGAGATTGTTCGTAGATTCATCTTTTTCGATTTTTGCAACTTTGAATTGTATTTTTCTCTATTATGTTGAGGCAAAATTCCAAATTTATGTTTTGTAGATAATCAAACAAAGCTAATTAATCTTCTAATTACGATTCTAAAAATGTATTGTTATTTAACATGTGTTTTTGAGTGTATTAATCAAAAGATTAGACATCAAATATAACAATAAAGATCAATTTGAAAGAAGCAGGATCAATATGAGAAAGCAAGACGGTTATGGTTATTAAACAGAAAAACGAATATCATTTTGGTTTCACAGCATTAATCCAAGAACATTCTAGTTTACAAAGAAAAAAGCCTTCTTGAATTCAAGTTCGTTCTGAGCTACAAAAATACATCAATCTACATTACAAATCACCAGTATTCACTACAAAGGAACTGATTTATATACTAAAGATCACTTTGGACAAATTCGTTCATAGAAAAAGGATCAACAAAGATAAAACAATAATGCATCAAGAATAAATAGCAAGATCAATCTCCAAAATTGATGGCTAAGATAAGCAAGTACAACTTGGACAAATAAGCACTTCATCACTAACGCAAGAACAAAAAAGCATGACATACAAACAACTGTAAAAAGTTCAAAATCCAACATTTACCCAAAACAGAAACGAAGAATGTTCTGATGGTTAAGCAGAAATGTTTTTGCTTTATTACAACACATGTCTATTAAAACTATAGACTGAACAACATTTCTCCCAATGGCTATATGAGCTGTCATAAGCCTTCATCAAGGCTATAAAAGGAACCTCAAGGAAAAGGAAATAGCAAGAGTTAAAAGTGCAAACAATCATTCACTTAAACAATCATTCTTGAGAAATATAAGCTCTTCAATGTAGCAAAGGCTCCAGCTCTTCTTCACTAGATTTAAGGATTTGTTGTTTGAGTCTGTTTGCTGAAATCAAACTCAAACAAGTGTTGAGTATAGTTGGATCCATCAACGCCTTTTAAAACATTTTAGCTGAAACTCAAGACTATAGAGTTAAAAATAGTTTGAGTGTATTGGAGAAATGCTTTTGAATTTAAAAGGTGAATTGTAAATTCCTTTCCGAACTGAAACGTAATCATTGAAAATCCTTTCAAGGTTGAAAGGTGAAATATTGTAACTAGTCAAGATTGATCTCGAAGGTTGGTGTGAAAAGCAAGAACATTTTTGTTTGAATACTTTAGTGAAAAAGCTCACAAATTGTGAGGACTGGACGTAACCCACTTTCGGCGAACTAGGATATATTGATGTGTGAATTCTCTTTCCCTTATCTTTATTTATTTCTCACCCACTTAGCACTAATCACATCGTGAAGTTTTTATTGTTATATTACTAACGAATAACGTTATACTTTATTGTCTATCAAACCAATATCAATCTTGAGTTAACTAAATTTAGTACATAAATTGGTTTTAAAAAGGGAATCACAATTCAAACCCCTACCTTGTGATTAACATTGTCATTTCAATTGGTATTAGAGCATGGTTTCTAAGAATTAACACTCAAAAAGTGTTAGAGGAAAATATCCAAGAGACAATGCCAAAAACTAAGTACATCGTTGATGGAGGATCTTCGAATAAACCACCTTACTTTGATGGTACAGGCTACTACTTTTGGAAAAGTAATATGCACCTGTTCCTAAAATCACAAGACACGGGAATGTGGCGCATCATAACAGATGGAAACTTCATACCAATAGTTGATCAAGATAACTCAACATCTGCTGAAAAGAAATAAGCAGATTGGACAACTGAAGACAAAGCCAAGGTACTTGTAAACTCTAAAGCTCGATTATTTTTGTCTTGTGCCTTAAGTAGGGAAGAAATTGAAAGAATAGATGAATGTGAAACTGCAAAAAAGGTATGGGATACATTACAAACCCATCATGAAGGAACAAGCTCTGTTAAAGAAACAAGAATTGATATTGGCATACGAAAGTTTGAACTATTTGAAATGAATGAAGGAGAAACCATTGATGAAATGTATTCAAGATTTACAACCATAGTGAATGAAATGCGTTCTTTTGGCAAAGCTTACTCAGTACAAAATAGAGATAGAAAAATCATTAGATGTGTTCCAATCATATGGAGACCAATGGTAACAGCCATAAGTCAAACCAAGAATCTTGAGGTACTACGATTGAAAGAACTCCTTGGAACCTTACGAGCACATGAAGTGCTACTGCAGGAGGACACACCAGCAAAGAAAGAAAAAATAATAGCCTTAAAAGCATCTCAGAATTCTCAAAACATGTCGTTACAACTAGATGAAAAAAAGACTCAGAAGAAATTGGTCAAGAAAATGTTGATGAAGAAATAGTTCTTCTTACAAGAAATATCCAAAGGATGATGAAAAGAAAGGATTAATCAAAAGAGACATTCCAAGTAAAAAGGAAAACTTTAAAATAGAAGTAGACAAAAGTCAGATTACATGCTTTGGATGCAATAAACTAGGACATTACAAAAATGAATGTCCTTCAAACAAAAGAACACCAAAAAAGTTCCCATTCAAGAAAAAATCCATGATGGTTACCTGGGATGATTATGATGAATCAGAAATAGAAGAAAGTGAAGAAGCCAACATATGTTTAATGGCAAACTCAGAAGACAATGAGGTAACAAGTTCTGAACTATGTCTTTTTGTGAAAAAATGGAAAAATAATTTGATAATTTATTAAACGACTCATTTTTTATTGTCAAAAACAGATTCCTGAACCTTCTCCAAGAACAACAAGATAATTCCTTTATTGTTCAAAGATTGCCCATATTGATCAAACTATTATTTTAAAAAGAAAATCAGTATGAAGGAGAAAACTAACTCTCAAGGACCTAAGACCAAATGGGTACTTAAAAATCTTGTAACATCCAATGCAGGATGGTTCTCAAAGTGTCAAGAAAAAACCATGGTTCTTAGACAGTGGTTGTTCGAGACATATGACAAGAGATAAACAATGTTTTATGTCATTTGTCAAAAAAGATGGAGGCTTTGTAACTTTTGGGAACATCAAAGGTAAAGGTACCATTGGTAAGGAAAACTTTGCTAAAATTACTGATGTTCAATATGTTGAAGGTCTGAAACATAATCTTCTAAGCCAAATGAATCACACTTTATGTCCATCAACAAAGACAAGTGGATATAAGCGAACTGCGCATATTAGTATGAAAACAATCTCAAACTTATCCATACTAGATCTTGTTAGAGATCTGTCCAAAATAAATTTTGATAAGGATAAAATATGTGAAGCTTGTGCAAAAAGAAAACAAGTCAAAAACAATTTTCATTCAAAATATTTTATTTCAACACAAAAAATCCTTGAACTACTTCACATTGATCTATTTGGCCCTATCAAAACAATAAGCTTACGAGGAATGAAATATGGTTTTTTTTATTGTTGATGACTTTTCTCGATACACATGGGTACTCTTTTTAAAACAAAAAAATGATGCATTTGATGCTTTCAAAACCTTATGCAAAAAGGTACAAAATGAAAAAGACTCCAACATTATCTCTGTAAGAAGTGATCATGGAGGAGAATTCATAAATACTTCCTTTAAAAACTTTTTTTTGATGAACTTGGCATTTCTCATAATCTATCATGTGCAAGAACTCCTTAACAAAATTGAGTTGTTGAACGCAAGAATAGAACATTATAAGAAATGGAAAGAACAATCTTGGAAGAATCAAGTGTTGAAAAATACTTTTGGGCTGAAGCTATCAACACTTCATGAAATATGGAAAACATAAAGCCAAACATTTCATACTTTTCAAATTTTTGGGTGCTATTGTTATATTTTAAATGACAAAGACAACTTGGGAAAGTTTGATGCAAATCAGACAAAGCCATTTTCTTAGGATATTCAACTGATTCTAAAGGATGTCGCATATTGTAACACCCCGAGTTTAAAACACAGCGCGGGTGCATTTTTTTTTTTAAAATTAATAATTAAAAAGAGTTTTTCCCAAAATTATTTCAAAAGAATTAAAATAAAGTTCTTCGTAAAATAGTACGTTATAGATTAATTGATGAATGTAAACCAAATACTTCATCAGGATTATCACTAAGTACTTATCTTGGAAATTAGTTTTTAAACATTAATACATCCCAAAAATATCATTGTCATAATACATCAACAGCAAATATCAGAGTACATGGTTCAGCGGAAAATAGTACAGTATTTCTAAAAGAAGACAAATTACAATTTCAACCCAAAATCTAATACAATAAGTCTAACTGATCATGCGCTGAAGCTGCAGTAGCACGGATTCCCTCCGCATCCCACGCAAGTCTCTTCTGACTCTGCAACTCGCTTCGACGTAACCTCCTCATCCTCCTCGTCTAGAGAGGGGTCGGTCTCCTTAGAAGTCAAGTCAATACATACACGTGGCCGCTTTTGCGGTGCCGGAATCTCGTAGCAATCATCGGAGATCCTAGATGGACCCGGAATCTCAGTCGCTACTGGTCTCAGCTCTTCACGCTTCTCTACCGCATCAGACTCATGTATCTCTCTCCCAATCACAGGGTTGGGAGTCACCACCCCTACAGTGGCCTCCGTCTCACCCCTTTTAGCAGACTCCTCAGCGTCGTCGAAAACTCCATGCGCCTCTAGCACCAGGCGGGAAGGCACGGGAAACTCTATGCTCGCACGAGTGCGCTCTACGAAGTCTTCCACGCCATCAGTCCTACTTGTCCGCTCCAGCCACCCCGTATAAGTTGCTCTGCTTGAGAGGGGATCAAAAGCCCAAGCAGTGCGCGAGTAGCGATCAAGGAAATTCAACAACGTTTTCGTCGTTCAGGTACCCACGGGCGGCGTGGGTTTGGGAGGCATCTGAGGGCAAAGCCCAAAGTCCGCAATATAATAGCAAGGGGTCACCGACCGAAAATAACAGATAATCACATAGCATATATTGCACAACAACATGTATAATCATGGTATAACATATGATGATGAGGAAATAATAATGCTCATTTGAAAATTTATGACTTACATGCCTTTTCAAAATAGCAGTCAATGATTATGAAGTATGCGGTAAGTACAAACAACACATCAACAAAACACAATCATTAATTCAGAATTTCAGATCCTGGACAACACTCACACACATTAATTTCCAACATTCATCAAATAAACAATCGTGACACACCGGTCAAATCCCTCAATGTAATGCATATATGCTCATGCATAATTTTCTTGGAATCACTAAGGTGCAGTCACTCACAGACCAGCACAATTTAACGGGCCTCATGACTAGGGTGCAATCGCTCACAGATCAGCACCAGTGCAGTCGCTCACAGACCAGCACTCGTGCAGTCGCTCACAGACCAGCACGTTTGACATAAACCAAGGTACAATCGCTCACAGATCAGTACCTAGTGCAGTCGCTCACAGACCAGCACTCGTGCAATCGCTCACAGATCAGCACGTGGTTGCGTATTCCAGGGTACAGACACTCGCAGTCCAATACCAGTGCAGTCGCTCACAGACCAGCATTTATATACCAAGGTACAATCGCTCACAGATCAGTACCTAGTGCAGTCGCTCACAGACCAGCACTCGTGCAATCGCTCATAGATCAGCACGTGGTTGCGCATTACTCTGTGGCCCATCGCGGGTACCACTTGACTATGCAATGCATTCATATGCAGTGTTTCATTTCTCTAGAAACAGCATACAAAACAGAAATTCATGCCTCTCAATCATATTTAACACATCTCAGCATAATCAAAATTCTCATCATCACAAACATGACTAAACAGCCAAATATTCATTAACATTCTGAAATGTTTTTCCCAGACTCTAACATTCAATTACAATATTTAAAACTGGGATTTTTCTGGGATTTACGAATCTGTATTCGAATACAGCTCTTCTGTATTCGAATACAGAAGCCAAAAACAGTATAGAATCACTCTCTGTATTCGAATACAACCCTCTGGTATTCGAATACAGAGGCAGATTTCAGTGCATAATTCAACCTCTTTCAAGACATCAGTAAAGTTTTTAAAACTTCATCACCACTACTTCAAAATCTCATCAAAAGTTCCACTTTAACTCACCACAACATTCCTAGTATTCCCCAGACACTTAGGGTTTACAAAACACTCTTGAAAACTTGGAATTTTCTGCAAACTCGAATCTGTATTCGAATACAGACCCCCTGTATTCGAATACAGAAGCAGGAACTGAAATTTAACATTCTGTATTCGAATACAGCATGGCTGTAGTCGAATACAGGAGTTCAACCTTTGAAAAATTCAGCCTTCTCTCCCATGTCACTTAAAGGTTTTCAAACATCTTTCTCCCCTCTTTAAAACCATTTCACAGACATCTTTTCAAATCATTTAAATCCTTCTCAAAGTTTCTCAATACTTTAAAACTCACATGACAGTGATTAAAATTGATTTTTCTGGAAGACACAAATCTGTATTCAAATACAGCTTCCTTGTATTCGAATACAGAAGCTAAAAATTGAGTTTCTGGAAAAACTCGAATCTGTAGTCGAATACAGCATGCATGTAGTCGACTACAGATGCGAATACAGTGTTTAAAATTTCACTTCTGTATTCGAATACAACATAGTCGTAATCGAATACAGATGTTTTAGTCAGAAGTAAAAATCCTTTTTCTGTATTCGACTACAGGGGCTCGTAGTCGAATACAAGTTTTGAAAACTTAGGGAAAACAGAAGCTGGGACAGGTTGTATTCGAATACACACATGTTGTATTCGAATACACCTTCGAAAAACCAGTGAAATACTTCCTGAAGCATCAATATTTTTTTTCAAACTATTTCTTTTAAAGATGACAACCAAACATTAAACAGATTCTGCACTTTTTCAAAACCCTTTCCTCATTTAAAATCCCTTTTTCCTTTAAATCATCAACACCACCAGAATCATCACAAACAACCAGAATCAGAATCATCAATATCATCAAGATCACCTAGAACAACCAGAATCAGAATCATCACTATCATCAGAATCACACAAGACATCCAGAATCAGAATCATTCATATCATCAGAATCACCCAGAACAAAACAGAATCAGAATTATCCAGCTTTCTAAACCATCAACACATCATGTAACACTTCAGTTTTCTCACTCATCAGAATAAATATGCAAGTACTCAGTTTCTTCAAACATCAGAAACATGCAAATACTCAGTTTTCTTCAAACATCATAAACATGCAAATACTCAGTTTCTTCAAACATCAGAAACATGCAAATACTCAGTTTCTTCAAACATCAGAAACATGCAACTACTCAGTTTCTTCAAACATCAGAAACATGCAAATACTCAGTTTCTTCAAAACATCAGAAATACGCAAATACTCAGTTTCTTCAAACATCAGAATATCATGCATCACTGAACAACAAACCCCAAACAGAATGCATTTTTGCATTTTAAGACTATTTTCAAAACAGTTTTAAGACATGCATTTTATTCATCATTAAAATGACATGCAACATTTTCCAATTTTCACTCATAAGTAAAATAGCATGTTTTATTAGAAAAACAGCAGCAACCACCATCTCAGATAAATTACATATCAACAAAAATGCATTTTATTTCAAATGTCATTTTCGAAAACAGTCTTTCTCTTAAAACAGAACTGGAATAACACTCATTCATGGCCCTAATGCAGCTAAAAATGGAAGGTGCCCTTACCCTTGTAGCGTGCTCTACTTCTGCTCAAGTCTGGGCGTCAAAAACGGCGAACTGTTCCCTGAGTTTGCTGCTGCAAAACTGGGCTCTTTGGCTTCGTAACGAGGTGGGGATTAACTTTACTAATGTGGGTTTTCTGGTTTGATGGTTGGAATTTCAGTTAATGGTGTTTGGAGGAATTTCCCTCTCTTCAATTTGAATTCGGGAATGGCAGAACAGAGACAGAATGGGAGGGGAGATGGAGTTGGTACATGCAATATGGGCAGTGAGGAGGAAGGAATGGTGTTCTGACTTCACCATCCTTCTCACTCCTATATATAGGCTCTCATGGTGCCACCTCACTTGCCACTTGTCTGATTTCCAGCTTTTAATTGTCTTGTAATTAGCCACTAATCCTTACTTAATGGTTTGATTAATTTAATTACTCGAAATTAAATTAATTAAATCTTCATCCAATAATTTTTAATTCATATTCCAAGATAAATATTTATATATATATATTTACTCAAAATATACATATATTAAATATTTTACAAAAATTCCCAAAATACTCTTGACATTATTTCCATAAATAAATTCTAAATTTTAAGGGTCTTACACATATTTAATTTAAGAATTAAAACTGTTGAGATAATCATGCATGTATTGTTTGATGAATTTGATGATCTCTATATACATAAGATAGACGATGAAAAGGAAGAACAATCTAGACAACAACAACAGATTGTTCCTCAGGAAAACGAGATCGATAAACAATCTCTATTTTAAACTCCTCCTAGAAGTTGGAGAATTATAGGAGATCATCCTCAAAACCAAATCATAGGAAATACATCTATGGAATCCAAACCAGAATGTCCTTTAAGGATGATATCAATAACAACGTGGCAATGATATCTCAAATAAAGCCAAAATCTATAAAGGAAGCCATTGTTAATAAATATTGGGTAGAACTCCTTCAATTTGAAAAAACATCAAGTCTGGACTTTTGTCCCAAATCCACAAGATCAAACTATCATTGGGACAAGATGAGTATTCAGAAATAAATTAGATGAATAAGGTAAAATTATAAGAAATAAATCAAGGCTAGTAGCTCAAGGATATAATCAACAAGAAGGTGTAGATTATGATGAGACTTTTGCTCTAGTTGCAAGGTTAGAAGCTATTAGATTTCTTCTTGCATATGCATCTCATAAACTTATCAAAATCTTTCAAATGGATGTAAAAATTGCTTTTTTTAAGTGGTTTTTTAAATGAACAAGTGTATGTCCATCAACCTCCAGGTTTTGAAAATCAATTGAAACCAAATAATGTTTTCAAACTTACCAAAGCTCTATATGGACTGAAACAAACGCATATAGCCTGGTACGAAAGATTAAGCTCCTTCCTAATCAAAAATGGATTCTCCAGAGGAAAATTGACACAACACTTTTTAAGAAAATTGATAAAAATTATTTACTCATTGTTCAAGTGTACATTGATGACATCATATTTGGATCAACAAATGAAAAATGTGTGAGGATTTTTCGAACCTCATGCAAAGTGAACTCGAGATGAGCATGATGGGAGAATTAAGATATTTTTTTGGCTTACAAATTAAACAACATAAATATGGTATTTTCATATGTCAAGAAAAATACATAAAAGATCTTTTAACAAAATACAAAATGAATGAAGCCAAAATCATGACAACTCCCATGCCCCTCATTGGACAAAGATGAACAAGGAAAATTCATTTATGAAAAAGAATACAGAGGAATGATATGTTTGTTGGAACCAAGTTGTTTCTTTCACTTAAGGTTTTGATGTTAACAAAAGTATTTTATGAAAATAACATATTTGACTTAGAAGATAAATGAAAAATGCCACAAGAAGATGACGTCACCAGAAGATGAAGATGACGTCACCAAAAAATACAAGTCAGAAGCAGGATGAAGTCACTAGAGGATGATCACCAGACGATGGTCACCAGAGGATATCATCAGAGGATATCACCAGAGGATATCATCAGAGGATATTACAAGAGGATATCACCGGAGGATATCATTAGAGGAACCTGTCAGAGGATATCATAAGAAGATTCCATCGGAGGATATAATCAGATGTTCCCATTAGAGGATCCCGTCAGAGGATAATTCCAGAGGATCTTATTAGAGGCAAAAATCAGAAGCTACATCATTAGAAGCTGAAAGTATGCTCAAAACAGAATCTGAGCAAAATGCTCAAAACAGAATCAGAGCAAAAGACTCCAGAAACAGAATCTAGTTGAAAGTATGCTCAAAACAGTATATGAGCAAAATGCTCAAAACAGAATCGGAGCAAAAGACTCCAGAAACAGAATCTAGCTGAAAGTATGCTCAAAACGGAATCTGAGCAAAATGCTCAAAACAGAATCGGAGCAAAAGACTCCAGAAACAAAATTGGAGCAAAATACTCCAGAATATTCTCAAAATAGAATCAATCGAAATACACTCCAGAAGTAAAGCAACAAATCAAAGTGAAGCTCTAATTTCAACTATAAATAGAGGCTTAATGCTGAAGAATAATGTTTCGGAAAATAGAAGAACTCAAGCAAAAATTCCTAAGTATTCCAAGAGTTCAAAGGAGAGAAACACTTGTTTAAAAGATAAATATTTTCTAAGTGTTCTTTCCTTAGAGTGTGAGGCTGATTGTCATCATAAATTTTTCAGAAGCAAACACTCAAGTTCAAGTTAAGCTAATTGTGAGTATCAACTTTCCAGAAGTAGTTACTCAATTTTAATTTTTATCCCTTGTATAAAATCTTATAGTGTTTAAGTTCCTTCTTAAAATCTGGGGTTGTCAGGTTGTTAGAAAAAGACTTAACTTGTAGGTTTAAGATTGTGAAGTTCCTCAAAAGTATGGGGTTGACAGACTGTTTGAGAAGACTTGGCTGGTATAGTCAAGGTGTTGTTGTTCCTCAAAAGTCTGGGGTTGTAAAGCTGTTTGGGAAGACTGGCTTGAAGTGTCAGTTGTGTTGTAATTCAAAGGAGTTTGAATTAGTGAAAATGCATTCTAAAGGAAGGGACTGGACGTAGCCTAGTTAAATATGAACCAGTATAAATTCGAGGTGTTAACTTTTATTATCCACTGCTTATTTACTCAGATTGCTAATTATTCAACTAATTAGCAAAAAGAATTAAAGTTTGTCAAACATAATTCAACCCCCCTTCTTGTGTTGCGCCTTCAATGTTCTCTACTTTATTGAACTGCAAGTAGGCTCGATATCGTGTTTACAGTTGGATTATGTGCTATATTTCAATCTTCACCTAAAGAATTCCACTTATCTACTGTAAAAAGAATTTTTCGTTATCTTGTTGGTACTACTGATTTTGGCCTTTGGTATAGCAAAGAATCTCATTTTGATCTAGTAGCCTATTGTGATGCTGACTATACCAGGAATAGAATTGAAAGGAAAAGCACAAGTGGTGCATGTTAGTTCCTTGGAGAAGCCTTAATAAGTTGGTCATGCAAAAACAAAAATACAAGTGCGCTATCAACCACTGAAGCTGGATATGTCTCAACTACAAATTGTTGCTCTCATGTTTTATGGATAAAAAAATCAACTTGAAGACTTCTCTGTAAGTTATTCAAATATCGCAATTTATTTTGACAACCCAAGTGCTATTAATCTCTCTAAAAATCCCATTCAGCACTCACGATCTAAATACATTGAGATAAAACATCATTTTATCAAGGATCATGTCAACCAAAAGGAAGTTGGATTAATTTTTGCTGGCATATTTACTAAACCCCTTGTTGAAGAAAGTTTCAATTTTATTAAAGAAAAAATAAAAATCATTAAAAATCCAGTCAATTCTTATTGAAAATATTAACCAAAATGTTTTGGTCAAAAACGAAGAATGTTCACATTTTCACACAATAGTCTATGTTTCCAAAGTAAGATCCAAAGCTCAGTTTAGCTCTTCATTAATGGTAATCGTCTTTTTTGTCTTTTAGACCTAGAAAGAAAAACGACTACATATGCCCCTGTATTCCTCTTTCCCAACATCATTTGTCATTTCGTAACCACCCACTACCTCTACAACTCACAGGTGGCTCATTTCATCTTCCCACAAACTGCTCTTTCTCCATTTCTGAAAACAAATGCACGCTTCTTCTCTCTCTGTAACCTCCGTTTTCTCTTCTTTGTCGTCGTTCATCATCTCGTCAACAACAATGGTGCGCACAAAGGAATCTGCTTGAAAAAACCCCAATCCTAGAGCACTCTCTCCATCACCTTCTCCATCCCCCACTCGATCACCATCTCCATCACCACGAACCATACCTCCAGAAATCTCCTCTTAAAAAAAAACCTTCTTTGATTACTTATCCTCATCTTTTGAAGCAAGCGCAAGACCTATTACACTTGCTCCACTTTCAATTGTTCTACCTCCTCCCTATCAATGCAACCCTCCCACCACCAGCCAAATGCCCCATGATATCAAGAAACCATCTCTCAAGACTTTCTCTACAACTACTTCCTCCAAAGGCAGATCAATGCGGATTATGGCATGAGTTGGCACCTCATCTAACACCAAGAATGAGACCACCATCTACACCATATATGACGATGACTCTAAATCTGCACCTCCGTCAACACACGATGCTCCATCAAAACCCTATCTCAAATACCAAACAACAAAACCTGTTAATCAACTTTTTTCCTCTTCGAATACTTCATCCTCTCCAACCAAATCAACTTCTCCTGAAATCTCAAATTCATCTTCCACCTTGTCTCACCACCTGGCTAAACGAAAACTCAAAAACCTAAAAAAAATATCCAAAAAAACTAAAAAGGGAGAACGTTCTCTAGCAAAACACATTCAAGTAGAACGTTCTCCATCTGATCCTATAACCCGAGAACCATCTTCCTCACAGCCTCTACCTAAACAAAGCTCCTCCACTCCCAAAATTCATATTCCACCACTTAGATCCTCCAAGTATCAAAAAGTTTATCAAGACAAATGGGCCCAACGACCCATTGGCGTTGGCACAATTTTCATGCTTGATGATCTTCAATATGAAGGTACTTCAATCAAACATCACACAAATACTCTTGGTTGGACAAACTATCTCAAAATCTCTTATTCTTTTTATCCTGAAGTGATTCGAGGCATTTGCGGGTAAATCCTTTCTTGTCTCAAATCTGAAGGGTATTGAATTCGTCTTACACATGCCATCTTAGCTGAAATCGTCCAGGAAAGATTGGTATTCCTCTCTTAACATAAAGAAAGATTTGGTTTTTGAAGAACTGTTCATCCGTGGTTCTACCAGTTTTGTTTCTGCTGATCTCAAACCCCTTCCCAAAATTTTCAACAACATAAGTCAACATTCCTCCACTACTAAAAGCTAAACCTATAACACCCCGAGTTTAAAACCCAGCGCGAGTCTATTTTTATTTATTTATTTTTTTAAAAAATAAATAAAAGGAATTTTCTTTTTCAAAATTATTAATTCAAAAGAATTAAAATCAATTCAAATTAAAAGTTGTTCAACGTCGTAATCCAAAATAGAGAAGTAATTAAATAATTACATCACGATTAATCAAGTAAATTATTTTTGGGAATTTAATTCTTCAAAAGATAACAAAATAAAGATACATCCAACAGCTGTATCCTGGACCCACCAAATTATTATCATAGTGCGGAAAAGTTATATAATAATTCCCAAAATAACCAATTACATTTCCCAAACTCAAGACCCTATACAAAAGTCTAGTCTGATCCCTCTACGGTTCCCACGAATACTCCGTACGTAAAGATCAGGGGAAACTAACGAAGTCTCCGTCGTTAGTGTAACCGTCGGTGGGACGGGTTTGGGTATCATCTGAGGGCAAAGCCCAATTTCCACAATAATAGTAAAGGGTCACCGACCGAAATTAACAATTAACACATAGCATTTATATCAACAGTAACAAATATATCCATGGCTTATCATATAATAATGATGATAAATAAGGATGCTCATTTTGAAATTTCATGACATGTATGCCTTTTCTAACAGCAACCAAATTAATATGGAAAACATGTTGTAAGTACAACCATCAACTCAACAATCACAATCATTCATCAAAAAAAATTCAGATTCCATAATATACTTATACTCATCAATTTCCAATCATCAACACATATCCAAATCATGACCCATCGGTCAACCACACCGATGAAATATGTATATGCTCATGTACTCAACTTCTTGGATTTACCAAGGTGCAGTCGCTCACAGACCAGCACAATTTACATATGTTTGACTTTAATGGCCAACATGACCATGGTGCAATCGCTAACAGATCAGCACTAGTGCAGTCGCTCAACAGACCAGCACGTTTTACATATACCAAGGTACAGTCGCTCACAGACCAGTACCAGTGCAGTCGCTCAACAGACCAGCACTCGTGCAGTCGCTCAACAGACTAGCACGTTTTACGTATTTGAATGGACCACCACGAACACGCGGCCATTCCGTAGCCCGGATAGAATGGACCACCACGAACACACGGCCACTCTGAACCCGGATAGAATGGACCACCACGAACACGCAGCCACTCCACAACCCATCACGGTTACTACATTCACGTGTATTAGCCTCTCATAGGCCAAATACTCAAAAGTTAAATCCTCGCACGGATAGAATGGACCGCCACGAACATGCGGCCATTCTGTAGCCCATCACGGTGGTTACTACTTAACTTCGCGGACCATCACGGTTACCGCATTAACTCTGTGGCCCATCGCGGTCACCACCTGACTATGCAATGTATGGACATGCAATGTTTTTTCTTCACTGAAAACAGTATGCAAACATCAGAAAATTCAGCCTTTCCATCATTTCCCCAAAATCACCTCAACCCAAATAATTTCATTATCATCACATCAACAAAAATATTCAAGCACCACATCATTACCACTTCACACTATCTCAAAACCTCATTTTAATTCA
Source organism: Cicer cuneatum (assembly GCA_037974295.1). Lineage (NCBI taxonomy): Eukaryota > Viridiplantae > Streptophyta > Magnoliopsida > Fabales > Fabaceae > Cicer > Cicer cuneatum. Next base: position 39,172,144 of record JBBPBO010000004.1, on the reverse strand, counting down.
TCACAAGTCTTCCCAATGTTTTGCCCAACTCTTAAAGTTTATAAACACGTGTTTAAAACTGAGTTTTCTTGAAAAACCGAATCTGTATTCGAATACAGCTTCCTTGTATTCGAATATAGAAGCTAAAACAGTGCAGAATCAACACTCTGTATTCGAACACAATGTATTCGAATACAGAGGCTACAACAGTGTAAACTCATCATTTTTCACAGCATCAATAAAGAACTCCAGAACCTCACCATCACCACCCCAAACTGTAAGACCCTTAATTTTAAATATTAATATTGGAATTAATGTCAAGGGCATTTTGGGAATTTTTGTAAAATATTTAATATATGTATATTTTAAGTGAATATATATATATAAATATTTATTTGGAAGGTGAATTAAAATTATTGGGTGAAGAATTAAATTAATTTAATTTCAAGTAATTAAATTAATCGGACCACTAATTAAGGATTAGTGGCTAATTGCAAGACAATTAAAAGCTGGAAAATCAGACAAGTGGCAAGTGAGGTGGCACCATGAGAGCCTATATATAGGAGTGAGAAGGATGGTGAAGTCAGAACACCATTCCTTCCTCCTCACTGCCCATATTGGATGTACCAACTCCATCTCCCCTCCCATTCTGTCTCTGTTCTGCCATTCCCGAATTCAACTTGAAGAGAGGGAAATTCCTCCAACCACCATTAACTGAAATTCCAACCATCAAACCTGAAAACCCACAGTAGTAAAATTAATCCCTATCTCAATACGAAGAGAAAGAGCCCAGTTTTGCAGCAGCAAACTCAGGGAACAGCTTCGCTGTTTTTAGATGCAGAAAAGGGAACGCAGCAGGAACAAGAGAAATAGCAGAGCACGCTACAAGGGTAAGGGCACCTTCCATCTTTTAGCTGCATTAAGACCAGTAACGACTGAGATTCCGGGTCCATCTAGGATTTCCGAGGATTGCTACGAGATTCCGGCACCGCCAAAGCAGCCACGAGTGTGTATTGACTTGACTTCTGAGGAGACCGATCCCTCTATGCACGAGGAGGAGGAGGAGGTCACGTCGAAGCGAGTTGCAGAGTCAGAAGAGACTTGCGTGGGATGCGGAGGGAATCTGTGCTACTGCAGCTTCAGCGCATGATCAGTTAGACTTATTGTATTAGGTTTTGGATTGAAATTGTAATTTGTCTTATTTTGGAAATACTGTACTATTTTCCGCTGAACCATGTACTCTGATATTTGCTGTTGATGTTTATGACAATGATATTTTGGGATGTATTAATGTTTGAAAACTAATTTCCAAGATAAGTACTTAGTGATAATCCTGATGAAGTATTTGGTTTACATTCATCGATTAATCTATAACGTACTATTTTACGAAGAACTTTATTTTTATTCTTTTGGAATAACTTTGGGAAAAACTCTTTTTAATTATTAATTTAAAAAAAAAATACATATGCGCTGTGTTTTAAACTCGGGGTGTTACAATTGTGGTATCAGAGCATTTGGTTAACTTTTGGGTTTAAGCTCTGATTAAAGTGTTTATTTTGAGTCATTAGCTCATCATGCATAAGAAGCAAGTACTTAAAGTTTCAAGACTTGTGTGAGTTGTGGTGTGACTGAAGTAATGATGGTATTGTACGAAACAATGCCTCCAAGAAGAGACGACACCGCAAGGACAAATGTCAGCCGGGAAGATAGGATGGCTGAAGCAATGAACAATATGGCTGCGTCTGTTGCTGCCCAGACGGCTGCCAAGACTCAATGCGACTTAGAGAAGATAGAACGAGAGATTCGCGCTGCTGAGTCTAGAGGGCTTAAGGATTTTCGCCGTCATAACCCTCCCAAGTTTACAGGTGATGAGGGTCCAGAAAGGGCGGATCAGTGGATCCAAGAGATGGAAAAGATATTCAAGATGATTAATTGCCGGGCAGTAGTGCGAGTCAACAATGCCACGTACCTGCTGGTAGGGGACGCATAGTACTGGTGGAGGAGTACGAGATCACTGATGGCGTCGGCTCAAGAGGAAGTGACCTGGGGGTCATTCAAAAAGAAGTTTCTAGACAAGTACTTCCCAATGAGTACGAGGACCAAGTTGGGGGATGACTTTCTAAAATTGTACCAGGGGAGTATGACAGTGGGAGAATACGCCGCTAAATTTAAGTCGCTATCCAGACACTTCAGATTCTTCCGAGAAGAAGTTGATGAACAGTTCATGTGTCATCGCTTCCAGAATGGATTAAGGTATGAGATCCAGGAGTCGGTCTTACCCTTGGGAATACAACGTTTCCAAGTGCTAGTGGAAAAGTGTAGAGAGGTGGAGGAAATGAAGAATAAAAGGGCCAACAGAGGTGGTCACTTTAACTCAGGAGGGCCTAGTCGGATGAATAACCAGAACAACAAAGGGAAGCAAGTGGCCAAGCCGTATAACCGGCCACAGAACAACAGGAGGGGCCAGAATCGGCCGGGAAACCAGACGTTTGGACGGTAGTTGGGACAAGGAGTCCGGTGTTATCGCTGTGGGAAGGAAGGACATATTGCAACTGCTTGTACCACGAGGGATTTGTTGTGCTTCAACTGCCACATGCCAGGACACGTGGCGAGGGATTGCCGGGTTCCGAAGGTGGAGCCAACCGTGAACGCGACTAGGGCTACCCGTCCTACTACTAGAGGCCGCGTCTATCACATGGGTGCTGAAGCTGGAGGTCAAGCCCAAAATTTAATCCAGCAAGATTGTGAGATTGCAGGTAACACCCTAACTGCACTTTTTGATTCGGGGGCAACCCACTCTTTCATTGCTATGGATTGTGTGCATCGTTTGAAGTTGTCTGTATCTGCTTTGCCTTTTGATTTGGTTGTTACTACGCCTGCTAAGACTTTGACTGTAGACTCTGCATGTTTACACTGTACGGTGACAATTCAAAATAGGGACTTCTTGGTTAACCTAATATGTCTACCCCTACAATCCCTCGAGATCATTCTCGGCATGGATTGGATGTCCTATAATTACGTAGTTTTGGATTGCGCTCGAAAACTGGTTCTTTTCCCCGAACCTGGAGTCCCTCGATATTTGACTGATAACCAACTCGGAGTATCGCTGAGAGAAGGAACTCAGGAGTTCTTATCATTGGCTAACATGAAGACCAAGATGGATGTAAATATAGAAGATGTGATGTTAGTCAAGGAATACCCGGACGTATTTCCATCTGAGATTCCAGGGTTACCTCCGGTGAGAGAGGTGGAGTTCTTCATTGACTTACACCTAGGAACTGGACCTATCTCAATTGCACCATACCGAATGTCGCCATTGGAATTAAGCGAGCTTAAGGGTCAGATTGAAGGCTTGTTGGAGAAAGGATTTATCAGACCAAGTGTGTCGCCATGGGGAGCACCGGTATTGTTGGTTAAGAAGAAGGATGGAAGTTCGCGTCTATGTGTGGATTATCGACAGCTTAACAAGGTGACTATCAAGAATCGTTATCCTCTACCATGCATCGATGATTTGATGGATCAATTGAAGGGCGCAGCGGTGTTTTCAAAGATTGATTTCAAATCGGGATACCATCAGATTCGAGTAAGCGAATGAGATATTCAAAAGACTGCTTTCAGAACTCGTTACGGACATTATGAATATCTCGTTATGCCTTTTGGAGTTACGAATGCACCAGCAATTTTCATGGATTACATGAATAGGATCTTCAGCCCGTTACTAGACAAGTTCGTGGTGGTATTCATCGACGATATTTTGATTTATTCAAAGGATGAAGAAGAACACGAAGAGCACCTACGCCAAGTTCTTGACGTCTTACGCGAGAAGCAACTGTATGCCAATCTGTCGAAGTGCGAATTTTGGCTAGATAAGGTGAATTTCTTGGGACACGTAGTAACCAAAGAAGGAATCGCTGTGGATCCAACAAAGATTGAGACAATTCTTGCCTGGAAATAGCCTCAGACTGTCACAGATATTTGAAGTTTTGTCGGATTAGAAGGGTACTACAGAAGATTCATTGAAGGATTCGCTAAGATTGTAGCTCCTCTGACACAACTAACCAGAAAGAATCAACCGTTTGCATGGACGGAGAAGTGTGAAGAGAGTTTTCAGTTGCTAAAGGAGAAATTGACAACCTCACCAGTGTTAGGTCTGCCACAGCCAGAGGAATCATATGAAGTTTACTGTGATGCATCTCACCAAGGTCTGGGATGTGTTTTGATACAGCACAAGAAAGTTGTAGCTTATGCCTCAAGGCAGTTGAAGACTCATGAACGGAACTACCCTACCCATGATTTAGAGCTTGCTGCTGTAGTGTTTGCGTTAAAAGTCTGGAGACACTACTTATATGGATGCACATTCACGGTGTTTAGTGATCATAAAAGCTTGAAGTATCTGTTCAACCAGAAGGAATTGAACATGCGTCAGAGAAGATGGATGGAGACTCTCAAGGATTTTGACTTCTCATTGCAGTACCACCCTGGAAAGGCCAATGTGGTGGCGGATGCATTAAGTCGGAAAATTGTGTCAGTATCTTCAATGATAATGGCCAGACAACAAGAGTTGTGGGAAGCATTTAGAGACCTACACTTGGACGTGAAGTTTGCACCAGGAGTGTTAAAGTGTGGGATGATAACAATTTCGAGTGGATTACTTGAGGAGATTGCAAACCTGCAAGATGATGCATTAATCCAAGAAAAGAGGAATTTGATAGCGCAAGGGCAGACAACTGAGTTCAACGTCGGAACAGATAATATTCTGAGGTGTAATGGAAGGATTTGTGTACCGGAAGTTACAGAGATGAGGAGAATGATTTTGGAAGAAGCTCATAAGAGTAAACTGAGTATTCATCCTGGAGCGACCAAGATGTACCAGGACTTAAGACAAAACTTCTGGTGGCGAGGGATGAAGAGGGATGTAGCGGAATACGTGTCAGCATGTTTGACTTGTCAAAAAGCAAAGGTGGAACATCAGCGACCTGCAACATGCTGCAACCTCTGGATATACCGGAATGGAAGTGAGAGAGCATTTCCATGGATTTCATAACAGGACTGCCCAAGACAAGGAAAAAGAATGATTCAATTTGGGTAATAGTGGACCGTTTGACAAAGTCCGCACATTTCTTACTGGTAAGGACCACTTATAAGGTAGATAAGCTGACGGAAATCTACAACGCTGAGATTGTGAGGTTACACGACGTTCCATCGAGTATAGTATCTGACCGTGACCCAAAATTCACGTCTCATTTCTGGGGAGCACTGCATGAAGCTTTGGGCACAAAACTGAAATTGAGTTCAGCCTACCATCCACAAACAGACGGACAAACAGAGAGGACGAATCAGTCCTTGGAGGATCTCTTAAGAGCATGCGTGTTGGATGACAGAGGTAGTTGGGATGACGTTCTGCCATTGATTGAGTTCACCTACAACAACAGTTTCCACGCTAGCATTGGGATGGCGCCCTATGAAGCATTGTACGGACGCAAGTGTCAAACGCCCTTATGCTGGTATAAGGACGGAGAAAGTATGATTGTCGGTCCAGAGATGGTGGAACAGATCACAGAGAAGATCAAGAAAATACAAGAGAAGATGAAGGTTTCGCAAGATCGTTAGAAGAGTTATGCGGACAAGCGTCGCAGACCTATGGAATTCGAGCAGGGTGATCATGTATTTTTGAGGGTTACACCTACAACTGGTGTTGGCAGAGCTATTAAGTCAAGGAAGTTGACTCCTAAATTTATTGGGCCATACCAGATTACTGCGCGTATTAGACCATTGGCTTATCGGATTGCGTTACCTCCAATACTATCCAACATTCATGACGTATTTCATGTGTCGCAGTTAAGGAAATACATTGCAGACCCGACACATGTAATCGAGCCTAATACAATTCAGCTAAGGGACAACCTGTCGTTTGAAGTATTTCCAGTGAGGATCGAAGACAGGAAGATTAAGCAGTTGAGAAACAAGGAAGTCCCACTAGTCAAAGTGATTTGGAATCCGACTACTGGAGACGCAACCTGGGAATTGGAAAGTAAAATGAAGGAACAATACCCTCAATTATTTACGGACATGTAGTTTCGAGGACGAAACTAATTTAAGGAGGGTAGTATTGTAAGACCCTTAATTTTAAATATTAATATTGGAATTAATTTCAAGGGCATTTTGGGAATTTTTGTAAAATATTTAATATATGTATATTTTAAGTGAATATATATATATATATATATAAATATTTATTTGGAAGGTGAATTAAAATTATTGGGTGAAGAATTAAATTAATTTAATTTCAAGTAATTAAATTAATCAGACCACTAATTAAGGATTAGTGGCTAATTGCAAGACAATTAAAAGTTGGAAAATCAGACAAGTGGCAAGTGAGGTGGCACCATGAGAGCCTATATATAGGAGTGAGAAGGATGGTGAAGTCAGAACACCATTCCTTCCTCCTCACTGCCCATATTGGATGTACCAACTCCATCTCCCCTCCCATTCTGTCTCTGTTCTGCCATTCCCGAATTCAACTTGAAGAGAGGGAAATTCCTCCAACCACCATTATTTGAAATTCCAACCATCAAACCTGAAAACCCCCAGTAGTAAAGTTAATCCCCATCTCAATACGAAGAGAAAGAGCCCAGTTTTGCAGCAGCAAACTCAGGGAACAGCTTCGCCGTTTTTAGACGCAGAAAAGGGAACACAGCAGGAACAAGAGAAATAGCAGAGCACGCTACAAGGGTAAGGGCATCTTCCATCTTTTAGATGCATTAAGGCCACGAATGTGTGTTATTTCAGTTCTGTTTTTAAAAGAAAAACTATTTTCGAAAAATGACATTTTGAAAGAAAATGCATTTTGTTGATATGTGATTACCCTGATGGTTGTTGCTGGCTGTTTTTCTAATAAAACATGCTGTTTTACATATGAGTGAAAGCTGGAAAATGTTTGCATGTTATTTTAATGATGATTAAATTGCATGTCATAAAACTGTTTTGAAAATAGTCTTAAAATGCAAAAATGCATTCTGTTGAGGTTTGTTGTTATGTGATGCTTGCATGTATTTCTGTTGTATCATGAAAGCTGAATACTTGCATGTTATTCTATTGTGTGGTGAAAGCTGAAATGCTTTACATGTCATTCTGTTGTTGATAAAACTAAGTGCTTGCATGTCATCCTGATGTTTGATGAAGCTGAGTATTTGCATGTCATTCTGGTGTTTTGAGAAAACTGAATACTTGCATGTTTGTTCTGATGAGTGAGGAAACTGCAATGTTTAAATGATGTTCTGATGGTTTGAAAATATGAACGATTTGGTGATGGTGACTCTGATTCTGTTCTATGTTGAGTGATTCTGGTGATATTGATGATTTCTGATTCTGGTTGTTTTGTGTGATTTTGGTGGTGTTGATGGTTTTTAAAGGAAAAGGGATTTTAAATGAGGGAAGTGTTTTGAAAAAGTGCAGAATCCGTTGATGTTTGATTGTTATTTTTAAAGAATAGTTTGAAAAAAGTTTTGATGTTTCAGGAAGTATTTCACTGGTTTTTCGAAGGTGTATTCGAATACAACAAGTGTGTATTCGAATACAACCTATCAAGTTCTGTTTTAACTAAAGTTCTCAAACTTGTATTCGACTACGAGCCCCTGTAGTCGAATACAGAGGTAGGATTTTACTTCTGACTAAGCAACTGTATTCGACTACGACCTTGTCGTATTCGAATACAGAAGTGAAATTTTTAACACTGTCTTCGCATCTGTAGTCGACTACAGGCATGCTGTATTCGACTACAGATTCGAGTTTTTCCAGAAACTCAATTTTTAGCTTCTATATTCGAATACAAGGAAGCTGTATTCGAATACAGATCCGTGTTTTCCAGAAAAACAGGTTTTAATCACTGTCATGTGAGTCTTGAAGTGTTGAGAAACTCTGAGAAGGTTTAAATGATTTGAAAAGATGTATGTGAAATGGTTTTAAAGAGGAGAGAAAGATGTTTGAAAACCTTTAAGTGACATGGGAGAAAAGGCTGAATTTTTCAAAGGTTGAACTCCTATATTCGACTACAGCCATGCTGTATTCGAATACAGAATGTTAAATTTCAGTTCCTGCTTCTGTATTCGAATACATGGGGTCTGTATTCGAATACAGATTCGAGTTTTCAGAAAATTTCAAGTTTTAAGAATGTTTTGAAAACCCTGAGTATTTGGGAGGATACTGGGAATGTTGTAGTGGATTTAAATGGAACTTTTGGATGACATTTTGAAGTGGTGGTGATGGAGTTTTTAGATTTTACTGATATAGTGAAAGATGTGGTTTTGCACACAGAGACTGCCTCTGTATTCGAATACAGAGTGTGAATCTGCACTGTTTTTGGCTTCTGTATTCGAATACAGAGGAGCTGTATTCGAATACAGATTCGAAAAATTCCAGAAAATCCCAGTTTTGAGCACTGTGTCTGAATTTTGAGAGGTTGAGAAAACATTTCAAAGTGTTAATGATTAATGGACTGTTTAATTCATGATTGTGATGTTGTTATTTGTGACTGTGCTGAAATATTTAAACATGATGAAGAGCATGAATTTTCTGGGTTTGCATTCTGTTTCTAAAGAAGTGAAACATTGCACATTCATGCATTGCATAGTCAAGTGGTACCCGCGATGGGCCACAGAGTAATGTGCAACCACGTGCTGATCTGTTGAGCGATTGCACGAGTGCTGGACTGTTCAGCGTCTGCACTAGGTACTGATCTGTTGAGCGATTGAACTTTGGTATATAAGTGCTGGACTATTGAGCGTCTGCACTGGTACTGGACTGTTGAGCGTCTGTACCCTGAAATGCGCAACCCCGTGCTGATCTGTTGAGCGATTGCACGAGTGCTGGACTGTTGAGCGTCTGCACTAGGTACTGATCTGTTGAGCGATTGTACCTCGTGTTATGTCAAACGTGCTGGTCTGTTGAGCGACTGCACGATGTGCTGGACTGTTGAGCGTCTGCACTGGTGCTGATCTGTTGAGCGATTGCACCCTGGTCATAAGGGCCGTTAATTTGTGCTGGTTTGTTGAGCGACTGCACCTTGGTGATTCCAAGAAAATTATGCATGAGCATATATGCATTACATTGAGGGATTTGACTGTTGTGTCACGATTGTTTATATGATGAATGTTGGAAATTAATGTGTGTGAGTGCTGTCCAGAATCTGAAATTCTGAATTAATGATTGTGTTTTGTGACGTGTTGTTGTACTTACCGCATACTTCATAATCATTGACTGCTGTTTTGAAAAGGCATGTAAGTCATAAATTTTCAAATGAGCATTATTATTTCCTCATCATCATATGTTATACCATGATTATACATATTGTTGTGCAATATATGCTATGTGATTATCTGTTATTTTCGGTCGGTGACCCCTTGCTATTATATTGTGGACTTTGGGCTTTGCCCTCAGATGCCTCCCATACCCACGCCGCCCGTGGGTACCCGAACGACGGAAACGTCGTTGAATTTCCTTGATCGCTACTCGCGCACTGCTTGGGCTTTTGACCCCCTTTCAAGCAGAGCGACTTATACGGGGTGGCTGGAGCGGACAAGTAGGACTGATGGCGTGGAAGACTTCGTAGAGCGCACTCATGCGAGCATAGAGTTTCCCGTGCCTTCCCGCCTGGTGCTAGAGGCGCACAGAGTTTTCGACGACGCTGAGGAGTCTGCTGAAAGGGTTGAGTTTTCGATATGTAATGTATGTCAAGAAGTAAAATATGAATTTTCTTATTATACGTGATAAAGTTTTAATTTTTATGATGGATACCAAGCAAAATATGATTTTTTTTTGTTATATATATGATAAGGTTTTGATTTTGATGATGTATATGAGTTGAAGTTTAAATTTTATTGTTATATATAAAGTTTTAATCTTTATGGTGTAAATGAAGTCAAGTCCCGATTTTTATGTGTACATGGTGAAAATTATTATTTAATTATTATTTGTCTATGAATATATGATTCTCATGATAAAGATACGATATTGGCAAGTTTATATCCGGATCATATAGTTTTAGGAGCATGCATTATACTTATGTTTTTTATATACGATTTACTGTTTGCGCATTTTTTTCTTTTAAATTGGAAGTTTTTACTTTTATATGTTTTGTGTTTTTCTTTTATATGTTTAGCTTTGGTTTGATGTGAACGATGGAAAACCCTAACAACAACATTTTAGGTACTAATGAGTTCGAGGAGATTCAAGAGTAGTTGATGAGTATTAACATGCGGCGAACGTGGGGTCAAAATATGGTTTTCAAGACAATTTTGTAATAATAGGATTGTCGCAATATTTTCTATGTCTGTTTTTAAATCTTTGTCACCAAACATTAATAAGTTTTTTTTTTAGTTTTTTAACAAATATTTTTTTAATAATATTAAATAAACGTGATTGTTACTAATTATTTAAATGGATAAATGTTAGATATTCTTACAAAAAATATTATTGTAAATTTTTCTAAAAGTATTTTTAAGTAACGTTTTGGATCCAAAAATCCGGGGCGTTACATTATGGTATCAGATCAATAATCCTCGGAAATTTTTGGGGGAGGACGATTATGTATGACGCATGCCTTGATTTAGGTGTGATGCTTGACTTTGGTATATTTTATTCTATGATTTATTACTAATTTGGTTATATATATTCATATAGGGAAAATTAACATTTTGAATTGATTATTTGGTCTATTTTAATACTAATTGATTTTTTTTCTTCTCAAAAACAAAAATTTTCCTTCAATTAATGGCAATTATGATATGACTTAAATTCTTGATCCTACGATTTGAAATAGTTTTAATCTGATTTAATGCAATAATTAATTATTATTTTATGATGGTATGAATTATAAATTTATTGTATTATAATTTGAAATTATCTCGATTTAATTTGATTTAATGTAATAATTGCTTTTGATTTTATGACATTGTGAATTTACTCTCGTGATTTGAATTTTTTAATAATTGTTGTTTGTATTATTCGTGAATTAATGACGTTATGAATTTAATATTATGATGTTTTGAATTTACTCTCGTGATTTTAATTTTTTAATAATTGTTGTTTGTATGTTATGAATTTATTATTCGTGAATTAATGACGTTATGAATTTAATATTATGATGTTATGAATTTACTCTTGTGATTTGAATTTTTCTTTTAATAATTGTTGTTTGAATTATTGAATTTTTTATTCGTGAATTAATGACGTTATGAATTTAATATTATGATGTTATAAATTTACTCTCGTGATTTGAATTTTTCTTTTAATAATTGTTGTTTGTATGTTATGAATTTATTATTCGTGAGTTAATAATGTTATGAATTTATAATTCGTGAGTTAATAACGTTATGAATTTACTACTCGTGATTTGAATTTTTTTTAATAATTGTTGTTATGAATTTAGTAATCGTGATTTAATGACATTATGACGTTATGAATTTACTACTATGACGTTACAAATTTACTACTCGTGATTTGAATTTTTAATAATTTACAATTCATGATTTAGTTTGACGTTATGTAATAATCGTTTGTATATTTATGACATTATCAATTAATTGCAACAGATTGAGTTTTTTTAAACTATAAAATGATTAGTTGTTATTTTTTTATACTGTGAAATTATTGCATATTAAATTAGATTGATTTGATTTGATTTGAAAACATATGACATTTAATTGGTCTCCACCTTAATTATGAAATTAATTAGGCCAATTGAATTTATAATGATTATGAATTTTGCTTAATTACTTAACCTGTATAAAATTGTATGATCCCCACAATAGAAGTGAAGGGTAACACCGTAAAAAGTTGTATTAGTGGAATTCTGGCTAAGGAAATACTTAATTATTAAGTGGTTCGTTGACCCACCTCTCTTTCCTGGGAACCCCAGTAGTACACGACTTATCGTGTGACTTAAAGCTATTGTCCCCATAATAGAAGGGAATGGTAATACCGTAAAAAGTTGTATTAGTGGGATTCTAACTAAGGAAAGACTTGGTTATTAAGTGGTCCATTGACCCACCTCTCTTTCCTGGGAACCCCTCTAGTACACAATTTATTGTGTGACCCGAACCTACTATATAGCCATGAATAAAATATTCCTTACGACCCTAAGGTTACAATGAGATCACAATGTTATCCTAATTAGATAATTTGTAGGAAGAATGGCTCGTCGCGCGAACCGACCTGTTCTCCAGGGAGAAAGTGACATGACTGAAGCAATCAAAGCCTTGAATGCATTGGCCTTCGCAATGACGCAACAAGCTACATTTCAAGCTCAACAAGTTGGACTCCAGGATCAACGTAATGCGCAGAAGGACTTGAGGGAGGAAACAGTTGTGGCAACGAGAAGATTGACTGAATTATGTAGGCAAGATCCGCCAAAATTTAAAGGGGAGCATGACCCTAACAAGGCTGACCTCTGGCTGCAGGAGACCGAGAAGACCTTTGAGATCCTCCACTACCCAGATGACACGAAGGTGGAGTATGTCGCCTATTTGTTTATTGGTGAAGCTAAAAACTAGTGGCGAGGGGCGAGGCAAATGATGGAAGGAAATCACGAAGAGGTAACCTGGGAAGTTTTCAAGATATAGTTCTTAGACAAATATTTTTAGGAGAATCTCAGGGCTGAGAAGGAGGCCCAATTCCTTAGACTATATTAAGGAAGTCTCACAGTGTCCGAGTATGCAGCAAAGTTTGAGTCCCTAGCAAAACATTTTTGCTACTTTCGTAACCAAATGGATGAATAGTACATGTGTGAGAGGTTTGAAAGCAGACTCAAATATGAAATTAAGGATTATGTGGGACCTTTAGAGATACGTTAGTATCAGGTGCTGGTGGAGAAGTGCAAAAAGGTGGAGATCATGAAACGGGGTCGCCTGAACAAGGCTAACCTCTGGCTGCAGGAGATCGAGAAGATCTTTCAGATCCTCCACTACCCAGATGACACGAAGGTGGAGTATGCCACTTATTTGGTGATTGGTGAAGTTGAAAACTGGTGGCGAAGGGCGAGGCAAATGATGGAAGGAAATCACGAAGAGGTGACCTGGGAAGTTTTCAAGAGAAAGTTATTGGACAAATATTTTCCGAAGAGTGCCAAGGCTGAGAAGGAGGCCCAATTCCTGAGACTATATCAGGGAAGTCTCATAGTGTCTGAGTATGCAGCAAAGTTTGAGTCCCTAGCAAAACATTTTCGCTACTTTCGTAACTAAATGGATGAAAAGTACATGTGTGAGAGGTTTGAAAGTGGGCTCATATATGAAATTAAGGAGTCTGTGGGACCCTTAGAGATACGTCAGTATCAGGTGTTGGTGGGGAAGTGCAAAAAGGTGGAGATCATGAAACGGGGTCACCTGAACAGAGATGCTATTGGTGGACCAACGAGACCTCAGGTTGGAAATCAAACACAACCATACCATTTAATTATGGGGTTCTATCTCTAAATATTACTTTCGAACATGGAAATGGTGACCAACAAAACAAAGGCAGTTAGTTCCAATAGAAAAAGCCGTATGCCCGCCCACAAGGGTCTACTGGAGATCGACCGGGACCCCAAAATAGGGGAGATCAGAGCCATCAGAATCCAACACAAAACCAAGCGCATATTGTTCGATGCTATCACTGTGGATATGAGGAACATAGGATGACTGAGTGTCCAAGAAGAACCAGGATATGTTATGCTTGTCAGAAACCAGACCATCTAGCAAAAGATTGTAGGGAGAAGGATAATGTCAATAACAAGGATGTGGCACGCCCTACTGCTCGAGGACGTGTTTATCACATTAGAGGAGAAGAAGCACCATCTTCCTCAGAACTTATCCAGGGTGAGAGTTTTATTGCTGGAAAAGACTTTCTATGATAAATGATTATGGGGCAACACACTCGTTCATTTCATTAGATTGGGGGAAATCGCTCCAACTAGATGTCACTTCCTTACCATTCGATTTAATGGTTACCCTCCCCTCTGCTAAACCAGTAAAATGTAATTTGGTGTGCTGGAAATGCCTGCTGACTGTATTTAAAATGAATTTTAAGATCAATTTAATTTGTATTCTTATGAAACAACTTGGAGTAATTTTGGGAATGGATTGGTTGTCTAGCAACTACATAATGTTAGACTGTGCCCGATGGAACATGATATTTTCGTATCCCGATATTACGAAGTTCCTTTCAGCCAACAGACTAAAGTTTTCTCTAAAGGGAGGAGTTCAGAAATATGCGTTTCTCAACTCAGCTAGTATGAGTCCAGTGGTTTTTGTCGATGAGATCCCAGTAGTGAAGCATTTCTTTGAGGTTTTCCCATCATGAAGGTGCAAACACGAGAAGGGGGGTTGAATTGTGTTTGTACTACTTGAATTCTTTTTCTGTTTTTGATGATTATTTGAAATTTGAAATATAATGAAATAGAGTTAGCAGCGGATAAAGTAAAATAAACAACACAAGGATTTATGTTGGTTCACCATTAACTATGCTACATCCAGTCCCTTCAACTTGAAGGATTTTTCCACTAATTCAAAACCTTTGAATTATAACAGTACTACTGACCCTCCAAGTCAGTCTTCCCAAACAGTCTAATAATCCTAGACTTTTGAGGAATACAGCACCTTGACTTCACAAGTCAAGTCTTCTCCTACTAATCTAACAACCCTTGATTGCAGAAGAAATTACAACACGTCACCTGCTACTTCTTCTGACTCTTCATATTGTAGACTCTACTTCAACAATATAGATTTAATACAAGGGGATCAAAAACAAGAGTGCTTGCTTCTGGAAAGCTGATACTCACAATTAACCTCACTGAAAAATTGAGTGTTTGCCTCTGGAAGTTTTATGACTCTTTTACTGATTTTCGATGCCAAGTCTTCTGCCTTGAGCCTCCTTTTATAGATGAAAATTAGGGTTTCTTCCATGATCAAATTCGAGCTGTATCTGTCCAGATTCTCTGGCAAAAATAACTTGGCCAATCGGGGTTCACTTAAATAAAAATCGTATCTTTTTAGCTTCAGATTGCATTTGAAAATTCTGTTGACCAATCTTGTTTCTTTTAATTTCAAACCATATCTTTTTAAGCTTCAGATTGCATTCGAATTTCTTCAAGTCTTCAGTAATTTTTGAATCAAACCCCTTTAATACTTTGATCAAATTTCTATCAAAATTTAATCAAGTCTTCGTAGAATTTTAATCAAGTTATCACTTATTTTCATTATGATTAAAATCTGGACCGTATGATCTTTTCATCTCAACCACATCTAGACCATATAATCTAATCTGCCCCAATTCTGTGATCCTCTGATCTCGGCCAACACTGGACCACATGATCTGATCTTCTGATCTCAGCCAACACTGGGCCATATGATTTGATCTTCTTATCTCGGCCAACACTGGGCCATATGATGTGATCTTCTGATCTCGGCCAACACTAGGCCATGATACTTAAATTTGGACAATTGATTTGAACATTTTCCCTCTGATCTGGACAAAGTTTGGACTGAGTCTGGATTGAATCTGAATTAAATCTAGACTTATGGTATTTTAATCTGGACATTTATCTTCTGATCTGGATCAAGTCTGGATTAAATATGGACAATCATTTCTTTTGATCTGGACTGAGTTTTACGCTCTGGACCATGCTATCTTCTGGTCTGGACCAAGTCATTTGTTCTGGACCAGTTATCTTCTGCTCTAGACCAAGTCTGGATTAAGTATGGACTGATTCTTATAATCACTACCAAGCTATCTCCTGGTCAGAATTAAGTCATGACCAAGTCTAACTTATGATTCCTTCCTGTCTGGACCAAGTCTCCCTCTGACAAGCTTCCTTCTGGTCTTGACCAGGTCTCCTACTGGACTCTGCTTCCTTCTGATCTGGGCCAAGAAAGATATCCTCTGATGATGTTATTTGACCTTTGATGACATCCTCTGATATCCTTTGGAGGTGTATCCTCTTGTGTCCTCTAGATGCATCCTCTGGTACCCTCTGGATGCATTCTCTGGCTGAACCTTCTGGTGACATTTTTATCTTTTGGTTGCTTCCTCTGGATGTTTCTTCTGGTGGTGTCATCCTCTGATTTTTGCACAGCTTCAGATTTGTTCTTCTAAGTCAAAAATACTATTTACATAAAATACTTTTGTTAACATCAAAACTCTAAGTATTGAACCAACTTGGTTCCAACAATCTCCCCCTTTTTGATGATGACAAATATTTGTATTTTTTATAACTATTTTTCTTTCTTTTTACTTTTGACTCCCCCTAAGTCTAATGCCCCAGATTCTCTATCAAATACATCTTCTCCCCCTTTGTCATTAGACAAAAAGGATTGAAGGAAGAAAGGATATCTTCTGACCTTTTTTTTCCTCATCTTCTGACCCTTTTTTTCTCATAGAGTACAAAAAAACAAATAACAGACAATAAAAGACAAAAAAATTTAAAACATACTCCTCTAAAAAGACTACTTGATCTAGTCAGATATGGAGATTATGTTGAGATGCTTCTTGATGAACTCAAATCGATCTTCGCGCAGTGGTTTGGTGAAGATACCAGCCCATTGATGATGTGTGTCTACAAACTGGATGTTGAGTGTTTCTTTTTTAACATAATCTTTGATGAAGTGGTGTTTCATTTCTATGTGCTTGGCTCTAGAATGAAGGATAGGGTTTTTGGTTAGGTTGATGGCTGAAGTATTGTCACAGTATAAAGGGATGTTGGTTTCAAAGATGTTGTAGTCTTCCAACTAATGTTTCATCCACATTAATAGAGAACTGCATGCTGCTGTTGATATGTATTCAGCTTCTGCTGTTGACATGGTAATGGTGCTGTGTCTCTTGCTTGACCAAGAAGTCAGATTATCACCTAGATACGTACAATTGCCACTTGTGCTTTTTCTCTCTACTTTGTCTCCAGCATAATCAGAATCACAATATCCACTTAGTTTGTATATGGGAGTTTTCTTGTAGAGCAAGGTAAGATGTGTGGTTCCTTTAAGGTATCTAAGGATTCTTTTGACAGCAGTTAAGTGGGATTCCCTAGGATCAGCTTGAAAACAAGCACATACACAAACATTAAACAAAATGTCAGTTAAATAAAGAAGGGATCCAATCATACCTCTGTATGTTTTCTGGTCTACCTTTTGGCTGGTTTCATCTTTCTCAAGTGAGCAGGTTGGGTGCATGGGGGTGGCCATAGGCTTACAGTCACTCATCTTGAACTTTTTTAGAAGTTTTTTAGTGTATTTAGATTGGTGAATGAGTATACCTAATTTACCTTGATGAATCTGAATTCCCAGAAAGAACTTAAGTTCTCCCATCATGCTCATTTGGAACTCTTTCTGCATTAGGTCAGAAAACTCTTTGCACAAAGTGCCATTAGTTGATCCAAATATGATATCATCAACATAAACTTGAATAATCAAAATATCATTTTTAATGGATTTCCTAAATAGAGTATTATCAATCTGGCCTCTATTAAATTCATTCTTAAGCAGAAAGTTACTAAGTCTGTCATATCATGCCCTTGGTGCCTGTTTTAAACCATATAAAGATTTTTTAAGTTTGAAAACATGGTCTGGAAAATCAAAATTTTCAAATCTAGGGGGCTGTTTGACATAGACTTCCTCACTTATGTAGCCATTTAAGAATGCACTTTTAACATCCATTTGATACAGCATTATATCATGATTAGCAGCAAATGATAAGAGAATTCTGATTGCTTCTAACCTGGCCACTGGAGCAAAAGTCTCAGTGTAGTCTATACCTTCCTGTTGACTGTATCCTTGAGCTACAAGTCTGGCTTTGTTCCTTACCACTTCACCTTTTTCATTTAGTTTATTTCTGAACACCCACTTGGTTCCAATAATGTTTTTGTTTGGTCTGGGTACCAGATCCCAAACATCATTCCTTTGGAATTCATTCAGCTTTTCTTGCATTGCAAGTATCCAACCTTCCTCTGCCAAAGCCTCATCAATATTGCTTGGTTCAATTGTTGAGAGTAAACCAAACATACTGGTTTCTCTACTTGATGATCTGGTCTTTAAAGGTTTTGCTGCACTGCCAATAATGAGAGATTCGGGATGTGAAGACTTGTACTTCCATCCATTCTTTCCCTCTGACTTGTTTTCAGAGTCAGCATGTTCTTCTTCATCTTGATCTTTCTCAGATTCTGCTTCTGGTTCAGCTTCTGGTTCCTATGCCTCTGGTTCACCTGCAATTTCCTCATCTTGCTTTGACTTTTCAGAGTCAAGATGTTTATCATCAAAATTAATGTGGATTGATTCTTCCACAGTGTTAGTTTCTTTGTTAAACACTCTATACGCTTTTGATCTCTGAGAGTAGCCAATAAAGATACACTTTTGAGGTATAGAATCAAACTTAGCTAGGTTATCTTTTGTGTTTAACATAAAATAGATGCAACCAAATTGCTTAAAGTAGGAAATATTGGGTTTCTTACCTTTCCACAGTTCATAGGGAGTTTTATTTAAGATGGACCTGATGTAGACTCTATTCTGAATGTAGCAGGCTGTGTTGACAGCTTCTGCCCAAAGGTAGGTGGCAACCATCATATCATTCAGCATGGTTCTGGCCATCTCCTGCAGTGATCTATTTTTCCTTTCTACCACTCCATTCTGTTGAGGTGTTCTAGGGGATGAGAAGTTGTGAGAGATCTCATTCTCATCACAGAATTCTTCAAAATACTTGTTCTCAAATTCACCTCCATGATCACTTCTGATGGTTATGATCTTAATACCCTGTCCATTCATAACTTGCTTACAGAAAGAAATAAACACTTTGTGAGATTCATCTTTGTTCTTTAAAAATGTTACCCAAGTCCACCTTGAGTAATCATCAACAATCACAAAACCATATTTCTTACCAATGAGGGGAGCTGTTTGAACAGGACCAAACAGATCCAAGTAAGCAGTTCAAGTGGTTGAGAGGTAGAAACACATTTTTTAGTTTTAAAAAAGCTTTTAGTTTGTTTACCTCTTTGACATGCTTCACACAGAATCTCAGTTTTGGAACTTACCTTGGGAAGTCCTCTTACCAACTGAAGTTTGCTCAACTCGGATATAAGTCTAGGGTTTGCATGGCCTAGTCTCTTGTGCCAAATCAGATTCTGCTCACTTACAGATAATAGGCATTTAACCTGTTGCTTAGCAAGACTAAAAAGATCAATTTTATAAACATTATCCTTCCTAGTGCCAGTAAATAAAATAGTCCCATCAAGTTGACTAACAGCTTTGCAAGTTTTTTGATTAAAGATAACATCATAATTGCAATCACTTAATTGACTTATGCTCAGAAGATTATGTTTTAGCCCTTTAACTAACAGAACATTTTTAATAGACAAGGGAGAAGAAGTGTTACCAACAGTTCCTGTACCAATAATCTGACCTTTCTGGTTTCCTCCAAAGGAAACTTTGCCTCAATTCTTCATAGTCAGATCCAGAAACATAGATTTATCTCCTGTCATGTGCTTGGAGCAGCCACTGTCAAGATACCAAGTTTTGTGTTGTTGATCAGACCTTGCCTTTTCTCTGTCAGAGTCAGACTCAGATTCAGACTTAGCTTTTGTTCGAGCCATTAGAGCCAGTTTTTCTTCTGGCCTGTTTGAGCAGTTTTCTTGATTTTGCTTTGGTTTATAAACCATGTTCCTCTGATGATTCTGGAACATGTTTTGATTCTAGTAATTTTGGTGATTTAGGTGAATCTGGTGGTTCTAATAAATTTGGTAATTCTGGTGATTCTGGTAATTTCTGATCTGATTCTGGTTCTGGTTCCAATGTTGATTCTGATTCTGGTTCAGGTACTGATTCTAATTCTGGTTCAAGAGTTGATTCTGGTTCCAGTTCCTGTGCTTCTGATACTGATTCCAGTTCTGGTTCCAGTTTCTGTGCTTCTGATGCTGGTTCCAGCTCTGGTTCTAGTTCCTGTTTTGATTCTGGTTCCAGTTTTGATTCTGGTTCCAGTTTTGGTTCTGATTCCGATTCTGGTTCTGGTTGAGTTGACCAGACCTTCTTCCATCAGACTCAGATTGCCTTTGTCTTGTTGTTGCAGAAACATAAACCTTCTTCTGCTTGTGCATTGCCAACATCCATTGTCCAGGCACCATTGTTGGTGTCTCCTTCTGGTTGCTCAGAACATCTGCAACACAGACAATTTGATCTTTTGGTACCCAGAACTGATTGGGTCCAGGTTTGTTAGTCTTAATATCTCTTTGATCTTGTTCAAATTTTACCATTGGACAAGATAGTTCAGAGTGACCTTTCTTAGCACAAACAATGCATAAGAATGAACAACTTTATTTTCAGTAATCGTTTCTGTAAAACCAAGACCTCTCTTTCCAGTGTTACTGTTTCCATAAATCATAGATGCATATTTACTTCTTTCCATTCCATTAGAAATAAAGTTTTGAAAAAATTGTTCATGCATATCAGATTCATAACCAGTTTTGGAAGTGGAACAAGCATTACTTTTGAGAGTTTGGTTTTCATATTTGAGTCTTGCAACTTCAGTTTTAAAATTCTTGTTTTCAGTTGCATACTCAGAATTTTGATTCTTTAAAACTTGGACTTCTTTGGTCAGATTTTTCTTTTCTTCCCTAAGAGTTTTCAGTTTTAAAGACATCTTATTGTTTGCATTTAACAAGTCTTTTACAGCATCAATTAATTCAGATTTAGAGAGATCAGAAAATACCTCATGATCTTCATCTTCTGATTCTGTTCCAAAGCCTGAGCTGTATCCAGAACTTGCATTGAATGACTACTTCGTTCATTCTTCCTTCTGCCTGCTTTCCTTCCTGAAATCATACCTTTATGAGGTCCAAAAGCATACCTGATGTGTGCCTTCATTGTTGTTTCTGCCTCTTCTTCATCAGACGATTCTTCTTCTGATTCTGATACATCCCAAGCAGCTATCAGACCCTTCTTTCTGTATTTGGAACTCTTCTTGTGTTGTTTGCCTTTTTCCAGATTTGGACATTCTGACTTGATATGTCCAGGTTTATTGCACCTATAACAAACAATATTCTTCTTGTCAGATTCTTCCTTTCCTTTGTTGTTATGTTTCTTCTTGAAGCTTCTCCTCTTCCTGTTTTCCCAGATCTTAACCATCTTTTTGGTTAAGTAAGCCATATCATCACAATCATTGTCACTATCCTCTGATTCTGATGCTGCCTTTGCAGCTTTCTTCTGTTTCGACTTCAGAGCCAGATTCTTCTTCTTCTTTGGTTCATCTTCTTCCAGTTCTATTTCATGAGACCTGAGTGAGCTGATCAGGTCTTCAAGTCTTAAGTTATTCAGATCTTTGGCTTGCTGAACTGCAGTAACCATTGGTCTCCACTTTTTTGGTAAACTTCTTAGAATCTTCTTGACATGATCTGCTGTTGTGTAGCTTTTCTTCAAGACCTTCAGTCCAGATATCAGAGTCTGGAATCTGCAGAACATTCCATCAATGTTTCCATCATCTTCCATCTTGAACATCTCATACTGTTTGACCAGTATGTTAGCTCTTGCTTCTTGAACCTGCTGGGTTCCTTCATAGGTCAGAACCAGACTGTCGAATATGCTCTTTGTTGTTTCTTTATCTGTGCATCTGTCAAATTCCTTGAATCTGATGGCACTCATCATGAGGTTTCTGAACTTATGATAAAGTTTGTGTAATCTGCTCTAATCTGGTTTCATATCATCCATGTCTAGTTTTTTAGTTGGATCTTCTGGATCAGTAGGTGCAAAGTATCCTTTGACTATCATCTTCCATAGTTCAGGATCTTGCGATATGACGAAACTTCTCATTCTGTCCTTCCAATACTCAAACCTTTCTCCATCAAACAGTGGTGGTCTGTTGATGTTGCCTCCCAATTCTTCTCTGAATTCTGCCATGTTGAACCCCTTGGACCATTCCTCAAACACTGTTAAGTGCTCAGCCTTGAGACCGAGCTCTGATGCCAATTGAAGGTGCAAACACGAGAAGAGGGGTTGAATTGTGTTTGACTAACTTGATTACTTTTCCTGTTTTTATACTTTTAAAACAAAACTTGATGAAATAAAAATAGAGTTAGCAGCAGATATAAAGTAAAAAATAAAATACAGAATTTTTATACTGGTTCATCGTTAATGAGGCTACGTCCAGTCCCTTCACCTTGAAGGATTTCACTAATTCAAACCTTGAATTACAGCAATTCTACGGACCCTTCAAGTCAGTCTTCTCAAACAGTCTAACAATCCTAGACTCTTGAGGAATACAGCACCTTTCTTCTCCTGCCAATCTGACAACCCCATATTGTAGAAGGAATTACAACACTTTGAATCTAATTGCCAAGTAATCTGCTACCCCTTCTGACTCCCTCAGATTGTAGACTCTACTTCAACAACTTAGATCACATGAGAAAAAAGTAACAAGAGTGCTTGCTTCTTGAAGCTGGAACTCACAATTGACCTCACTGAAAACTTGAGTGTTTGCTTTGGAAGTGTATGACTCTTTTTAATTTTCGATACTAAGTATTCTGCCTTGAGCCTCCTTTTATAGATGCAGATTTGGGCCTCTTCCAAGCTTAATTTCGAGCTGAATCTTGCTGGATTCTCTTGCAAAAATAACTTGACCAATTGGGCTTTATTTAAATAAAAAACATATCTTTTATTAAGCTTCAGATTTTCTTTCAAAATAACTGGTCAATCATGTCTTTAGATTCTTCCCGCCAACAGCTCCTGAATTCCACAATACCTCACTTTATTTTTGTAACAAATCTTTTTAATACTTTGATCAAAATAAATTAGAATCTCCACCGTTAATCCTCATGATTAAATCTGCACCATTTGATCTTCTGCGCTAGTCCACATCTGGACCATACTAATTGATATGTTGTGATCCTCTGATTTCGGCCATCCCTAGACCACACTTCCTAACCTTCTGATCTTCTGATCTCGGCCATCCTGGTCCAGCAAACTAATCTGCTGTGATCCTCTGATTTCGGCCACTGATGGACCACACATTCTGACCTTCTGATTTCGGCCAACACTAGGCCATGGTCTGATCTTCTGATCTCGGCCAACACTGGGCCAAATACGTAAATCTGAACCATTGATCTGAATATCTTCCCTCTGATCTGGACCAATTCTGGACTTGGTCTGGATTAAACTGAAATTAAATCTGGACAACTAATATGTCAGTCAGGACATTTTACCTTCTGTTTTGGATCAGTTCTGGAGATCATTTCTTCTGGTCTGGACTTAGTTTCATACCCTGAACCATGCTATCTTCTGGTCTAGGTCAAATCTGGATTAATTTCTTTGTTCTGGACCCATTAATTTACCCTCTGTTTAAGTCTGGATCAAGTCTGGGCTGTTTATTATTTCACTATCAGGCCATCTTCTGGTCAGAATAACTTCTGGAATAAATCTGACATTTGACATCTTCTGATCTGGAACAACTCTCCCTATGGCAGGCTTCCTTCTGGTCTGGTCCAGGTCTCCTTCAGACTTTGCTTTCTTCTGATCTGGGCCAGCAAAGATATCCTCTGGTAGTGTTTTGACATCCTGGTGTATCCTCTGGTAATTCCAGGATGCATTCTGGATGCATTTTCTGCCTCTGCAATCTTCAATTTCTGGTGGTATTTAATGTAATAATTCAAGGTACAAAATAAGATTACATGGAGTGCTTTTGTAAACATCAAAATCCTAAGTATTTAGAACCAACTTGGTTCCAACAGTTTTTACTTTTATATGTTTTGTGTTATTCTTCTATATGTTTAGCTTTGGTTTGATGTGGACGATGGAAAAAACTGACCCTTATAACAACATTTTAGGTACTAATGAGTTCGAGGAGAATCAAGAGTAGTTGATGAGTATTAACGTGCGACGAACATGGGGTAAAAATATGGTTTTCAAGACAATTTTGTAATAATAGGATTGCCGCAATATTTTCTATGTCTATTTTTAAATCTTTGTCACCAAACTTTAATAAGCTTTTTTTTTGTTTTAGTTTTTGAATAAATATTTTTTTAATAATATTAAATAAACGTGATTGTTACTAATTATTTAAATGGTTAAATGTTAGATATTCTTACAAAAACAATTATCGTAAATTTTTTTAAAAGTATTTTTAAGTAACGTTTTGGATCCAAAAATCTGGGGCGTTACACAAAGCATCATCCTTAAAATGAAGTAAGTAGAGATACATATATCCCGAATAAAAGTGATGAAGTATTTCAGACTATAAAAGTGATGAAGTATTTCAGACTAGTTGCATTCATGTTTGGACAACATATATCTATGTACAATTCGTAATTGGTGTGCACCCTTTTTAAACTTGTTAGATTGCTTACATTTAATGCAATTGATACAAGTCTCAAAATCTTATGTGCCATAACATTGAGGAATTTTCATTCACATCACATTGTTTGAAACCAACAGTAACTTGTATAGAATTATAAGCTACGTCATTTTGTATTTTAATAAAATAAAGACCATTGCACATCATACCATAACCAACAATTCTACATTTATTAGTTAAAGTAAAACTAGAATCCTTGAAATTAAATGAAAAATCCAAAAACGTTAGTTTAGAAACATAAATCAAATTCATTAAAAACCTAGGAACATAAAAGGTCTTTTATAAAATTAAAGTAAATTTGGTGCTTAAAATCAAACTACACGTCCCAATGGCCTCCACATGTGAACTACACGTCCCAATGGCCTCCACATGTGAACGCATATGCCCTCCTAAATAGATATATAGTTCACTTCCCAATGGCTTTATTAGGTTTTGCAAACCCTAAAAGGTATTTGAAACATGTATTATAGAACCAAAGTCAATCTACCATATGTTATTATTTATATTAACCATATTAGATTCATAACAAACAAAAGAGGACTATATCATATGGTGGATTGACTTTGGTTCTACAATACATGTTTCGAATACCTTTTAGGGTATGTCAAACCTAATAAAGTCCTCTTTTGTTTACAAATCCACCATAGAAAGAACGCTCTCACGATGAACAAATTCATTACACTCATAAATATTCCTATCAGTACTATAAAATGACAAGAATCAACTTTGAAGAAGAAATCATTTCAAGATTGAGTCATTTATTAAGTCTTTTATTAAAAGAATGATGGAAGGATATTCACCAGGATGTTCTGGTTGTTTTATTAAAGAACAATTGACAAAAGGGATCATTTTAGAAGGACAACATGCAGTAAATGAGTTGGCATTTTGCACACGGGCTTTCAAACATTTAATGAGCAATTAAAAGTCCAAAATTGAAGGCTCACTTGCAAAAACAAAAATGTAGAATGTTTTGTAGAATGATATCCAGATTGATGAGCTATGAAAAAATGACGAAAGTACACAAGTCCACTACACTATCACGACATCAGTTAGGCATGCTTTTGACTTTACATGGTCCCAATGGTTCTTTGACAACTCACACTCACTATCACCCACGTTACCTTCAGACCAAAGCAAAACGTTATGGATTTGTCATGATTGTTCTAAACAACAATATAAACATGAGTTAATTGTTTTAAAATAAATTTGACACTTAGTTGATGTGTCTAACGACTATATTCAAACTTATCTAAGTTTTTAAGCATCTCTTAATCTATAAAAGGAAGATCTATTACAAGACAAAGGCCAAAGTTCAATCTTGAATCTACCAACACTTGTTCAAGATAGCACAAGTAAAAATAATATCTTCAAGCAAACTCCAGCCCTCTTCACTATATTTGTGGATCATCATTTACTGAGTTTGTCTTTATTTATCTCAAGGTTGACTGTGAAAATCCTTTCAAGGTTGACCGTAAAAATTCTTTCTAGGTCGAAAGATGAAAATGGTAATTGATCAATATGTGATTAAGAGAAAATGTGCGAAAGAGAACGTTATGATTCTAAAACGAATGGTGAAAATCTCACGGTTGTGAGGACTTGACTAGCCCGAGTTGGGTGAACCAGTAGTGATTTTTCTTTAATTATTTGCACGCACAAATCACTTCACCATAATTGTTTTTATTTACAACTTCTTAATTTCATATAAATTGTACATAATGTTCTGATCATTTAAGAGCTTACTAATTAACTTTTAACTACCATGTTTAATCTTGAGTAAAGCATACAAGAACTAAATTTTAAAATGGTCACAAGTGAAACCCCATTTCTTGTGAATATTCAGTTCACTTCAAAGCCAACTCTAAAATGTTAAGCAATCTTTCTTCATGTGCCTTTTCGTTTTGCAAAAGAAACACTCAGACTCTTTCTTTATGATTGGTTGAAGAGGAATGTTGCCTTTATTATTGGATAATTCCTTCCTTTTCTTTCCTTGAACAATGAAGTCCACTTTTTCACCCTCTTTTATCATCAACCTTTTCTCTTTTTGTACACACATAATCAACAATTCATTGAATTTATTGACCACTTATCCTTATGTGTGTTATAAGAGATTTTGAAAGGGCTATATTGATGAGGCAGAGTGCACAAAATATAGTAAATAAGAAAAGCATCAGACATGTTCACCTCAAAAAGCATGTTTAGAAAAAAAACGACAGAGTCCTAACATAACACTTATGGATTGAAGGGTTGTCTAAGATACTATATTTGCACAACACTTTTTTGAAAAAGTGCTTTCATACGTTTACTAATAAAACAAATACATCTTAGACAACAGGGAGATCTAAGTGGACAACACCTTCTAGAAGAAAGGCTCTCATGTCAGGTTTAGATAAAAAAATAAAATTAAAACATATATAGTGTAAACTTATGGCTTAATATTAAGCCATGTCTCTTTCTCGGATAAATTGCCCCTTTCTCACAATTGTAAGTCATGTTTCTAAAAGCTCATAGGTTCTGTTATAAGTAATAGAGTTTAGCTATATATCAATTTCTAATTTACTCATAAGTTGATAATCTATTCTCACTTTGTTTTTTGTAATTTGAAAGTTCATTTTTTATTTTAATTTTAAAAAATACATAAATCAAATAATAAAACAAAATAATCAAGCGTCAATTTGAATGAAGAAGAAATATATTGTTTGAAATGTAAAAATTTCAAAAAATAAAAGCTCTCATTATACCTTTTATCTCATAAAATTATTTGTGATTTAAGTTGATTAATTAATGGTACCTCATTTGTAGAACTCAGCAGTTACACAAATAAGTACCTTTGATAGTGGGAGCAAATAATGGGCCACACACAAATTAGATTTCCAAATAGCACCACGCTTTTTTTTTAATGCAAATAAAAGAAATGTGGCATAATATTAGGAAAATTAACAATTTCTTCATCAGAAATATTAAACTTCGATCAAAACCCATTAGTTTTGTTTCATTATCTTTCCAGAATTTTTAAATAATCAGATTATAGCAAATTAGCACCAATTTTCGAAGTCTATATATTCTGCGTTTCAGTGTTATATGTATCTAAATTCAACAAAAGTTGGGCACAGTAACTCGAACAAGCAGTGGTAAAAGGATAAAGACATAAAAATAGATCTTTGAAAAAATAGAAATAAAAATAATAATATATGCGACCAAGCAGTATACGCACAATTCCAACAAAAATAGATCTTGAAATTAAACTCAAGCTGCCAGTGAATTTTTCATTAAGAGAAGATAAGTCTCGTACATGGTGGGAGTATTTTCTATGATGCTAAAATAGATCAGAAACCTCTTAAACCGACGCTAGAATGTCCAAGTGGTTTTAATTACGAGTTGTTGGAAACATGCATCACTGACAATATTGGCAGAACTTTCCAATTTTACTAATATTATATTATTATTAGTATTATTATTGACGTTAGAAAGTTTTATTCTATACCTCATAATTATATTTATATTCTTACAAATTTTTTAAAATGTCAAATATATCTTTCATTTTTTTTTACTATTTTACCAAATTAAAATTTTTTTTTTTTACCTTCCAAAAATTTCTAGACCACAAAAAAATAAGATTTTCGGTAGTTATCAGAAAACTTTTTTTAAATTTTCCGATACAGAAGACTTCTACCTAAAAATTTGGAATAAGTGTTCCAGTAAAGTAGCTTACATTTAACACCACCGGAAAATTTCCTCACAAGTCTTCCAGTAGTTTTATTTTTTTCAATTTTTTTTAATAAAATATAAAATAAATTATAATAATTAATCACAATAATAGATTTTTACAATAGTAATTATAATTATTCATACCTGATTTGAGTTAAAAACGTTGGTAGTATCGACGCATGTTTTATCATATAATACTAGCGGGTTATCCATATCTATCAAAATTTAAAAAAAAAATTAAAAAAATTAAAAAAAAATAAAAATAAAATTATCGGAAAACTTGTGAAGAAGTTTTCTAGTAATGTTAAATGTACACTACTTTACCGGAAAACTTTTTTCAAATTTTCCGATAACTACCGAAAAAATTTTTACGTACCAGAAATCTTGTTTGTTTAAGGTTCGAAAATCTTTGGGAAGGTCAAAAAAAATGATTTTTAATTTGGTAAAATAGTAAAAAAAAAAAAAAACAAAAAAAAATGGTATATTTCGCATTTTGAAAAATTTGTGGGGGTATGAAGTAAAACTTTCTTAATGTTATTATTGAAGAAAAAATGTGTAATTATTGGGCTTGGCCCATGTGAAGAAGGAAAAAAAAGAAAGGAAAGGATTTAAATCCCTACGCAAAAGGAAAAGGGTGAGCCGAAAAGTTGAGAAGAAAAAGTCAGCCACTAAGAGGTGTGTAATAAATTTGTTTCGTTTTGTCTTTAATTTTAATATGTTATTTTTACCACTAAGTTTTTTCTTTTAAATACAGTCTTATTAGTTTTACCTTATCTTAGAGTTACTCTAGAATACTCATTTTAGCATTGAAAGCTTGTTGTTATTTGTTTGATTTCCACCTTTTTTTATTGATGTTCCCTAGTGAAGGTGCAAACACGAGAAGGGGGGTTGAATGGCGTTTGTCAAACTTGATTACTTTTGTTGTTTTGTTGAATGTTAATGTAAATTATTCGATATATAACTAATCAGATTCAGCAGCGGATAATAATAACATAATAACACAGCAATTTATACTGGTTCACCGTTAACTAGGCTATGTCCAGTCCCTTCCTCCAGAAGGCCTTTTCACTAATTCAAACTCCTTTGAATTACAACACCACTGACCCTACAAGCAAGTCTTCCCAAACAGCCTGATAACCCCAGACTTTTGAGGAACAACAACACCTTGACTATACCAGCCAAGTCTTCTCAAACAGCCTGACAACCTCAGACTTTTGAGGAACAACAACACCTTAACTAAATCAGCTAAGTCTTCTCAAACAGCCTGACAACCCCAGACTTTTGAGGAACAACAACACATTGACTATACTAGCCAAGTCTTCTCAAACAGCCTGACAACCCAAGACTTTTGAGAAACGATAACAACACCTTGACTCTACAAGTCAAGTCTTCTCCTACCAATCTAAAAACCCCAAATTGAAGAAGGAATCTACATCACTATCGGGTTATATAATAAAGGTTTGGAACTTTGCAACGTTGCTTCTGGAAAGTTGTTTGCTGCACTGATTCTTGCACTCTTTTGTTGCTTCTGGAAAGCTGATTGATGCACTTATTCTTGCACTGAATTTCACTTTCAAAAACACTTAGAAAATATTGCTCTTGCACATTTGTGTTTCTCTATTTTGAACTCTCAGATAATGTTGAATTTAAGCTTGAGTTTTCATGGTTTTCAATGCATTAATCTTCAACATTAAGTCTCTATTTATAGTTGAACTTTAGGACTTCACTGATCCTTTACTTCTTGAGTGTATTTCGATTAATCTGTTTTGAGAATATTCTGGAGTAGTTTGCTCAAATTCTGTTTTGAGTCTTTTGCTCACTGATGCTTTACTTCTGGAGTGTATTTCGATTAATCTATTTTGAGCATTTTGCTCCACTTCTGTTTTTAGCATACTTTTAGCTAGATTTTGTTTCTCGAGTCTCTTGCTCCAATTCTATTTTGAGCATTTTTCTCAGATTCTGTTTTGAGCATATTTTTAGCTAGATTCTTTTTCTCGAGTCTTTTGCTCCAATTCTGTTTTAAGCATTTTTCTTAGATTCTGTTTTGAGCATTTTTCTCAGATTCTGTTTTGAGCATATTTCTCATTCTGTTTTGAGCATTTTTCTCAGATTATGTTTTGAGCATATTTCTCTGACAGATTCCTCTGATGATATCCTCTAGAGACATCTTCCTTCGATTTCTGCTTCTGGTAACGTCATCTTCTGATCTATTCTTCTGGTGACATTTTTCATTCTTTTTCTAAGTCAAATATGTTATTTTCATAAAATACATTTGTTAACATCAAAACTTTAATTGCAAGAACCAACTTGGTTCCAACAATCTCCCCCTTTTTAATGATGACAAACAATGTATTTTTTATAATACTTTTTCTTTTTTTGACTTTGAATCCCCCTAAGACTAAGCTTCATTTTATATTTTCTCCCCCTAAGTCTAATGCCCAGATATCATATCAAATACAACATACATCATCTTCTCCTCCTTTCAAATACATCATCTTTTCCCTCATTTTATATTTTCTCCCTCTAAATCTAATGCCCAGATATCATATCAAATACATCATACATCATCTTCTCCTCCTTTCTAATACATCATCTTTTCCCTCTGATATTTTATCAAATATTACATCTTCCCCCCCCTTTGTCATCAGACAAAAAGGATTGAATGAAGAAAAGAGATCCTCTGTTTTTTTTTTTTTGAATTATAAAAGTACACGAAAAATAAAATAACATACAAAAAATTAAACTAAGCTATTAGGTTAGGGATGAAGATAAGATTAAGGTTTTTCTTGATGAATTTCAACCTATCTTCAGGTAGTGGTTTAGTGAATATGTCAGCCCATTGATGATCAGTGTCTACAAATTGAATGCTAAGTACCCCTTTTTGAACATAATCTCTGACGAAGTGGTGTTTGATATCTATGTGTTTGGCTCTAGAATGTAGGATAGGGTTTTTGGTTAGGCAAATTGTAGAGGTGTTATCACAATAGAAGGGTATGTTGGATTCTAATATTTTGTAGTCTTCAAGTTGATGCTTCATCCAGAGTAGTTGAGAGCTGCAGCCAGCTGCTGAAAGGTATTCATCCTCTGCTGTTGACATGGCAATGGTGTGTTGTCTCTTACTGGACCACGAAATTAAATTGTCTCCTAAAAAGGTACAATAGCCACTGGTGCTTTTTCTTTCAAGTTTATCTCCAGCATAGTCAGAATCACAGTATCCACTCAGTTTGTATATAGGAGTTTTCTTGTAAAACAAGGTGAGATTGGTAGTGCTTTTCAGATATCTAGGAATTCTCTTAACAGCAGTTAGATGAGATTCTCTAGGATCAGATTGAAATCGAGCACACACACACACTGAATATGATATCAGGTCTATAAGCAGTAAGGTAGAGTAATGATCCTATCATTCCTCTGTAGATTTTCTGGTCAAATTTTTTTCCTGATTCATCTTTATCAAGTGAACGAGTAGGATGCATTCGTGTAGCCATAGGTTTGCAATCACTCATCTTAAACTTCTTGAGAAGTTCCTTTGTATATTTAGTTTGGTGAATGTAAATATCTTCTGAACTTTGTTGAATTTGTATTCCTAGAAAGAACTTAAGTTCTCCCATCATACTCATTTGAAATTCATGCTGCATTAATTCAGAAAATTCTTGACAAAGAATGCCATTAGTAGATCCAAAAATAATATCATCAACATAAATTTGAATGATCAGAATATCATTTTTTATTGATCTGCTAAACAAAGTATTGTCTATTTGTCCTCTTTCAAAGTTATTTTTAAGTAAGAAATTACTGAGTCTATCATACCATGCTCTAGGTGTTTGTTTTACCCATACAAGGATTTTCTAAGTTTAAAGACATGGTTTGGAAATTTAGAATTTTCAAAACCTGGAGGTTGTTTAACATATACCTCTTCACTCAAATAACCATTTAGAAAAGCACTTTTAACATCCATTTGAAATAATTTGATATTATTATTTGCAGCAAAAGACAATAACATACGAATAGCTTCTAACCTGGCCACTGGAGCAAATGTCTCAGTGTAATCAATGCCCTCTTGTTGACTGTAACCTTGTGCCACAAGCCTTGCCTTGTTTCTGACTACTTCACCCTTTTCATTTAGCTTATTTCTGAAGACCCACTTGGTTCCCACAATGTTCGTCTCTGGTCTTGGAACTAGATCCCAAACATCATTCCTCTTAAATTCATTTAACTCTTCCTGCATTGCAATAATCCATCCATCATCTGCCAATGCTTCACTAACAGATGTAGGCTCAATCATTGAGATTAAACCAAACAGACTTATATTTTTTAATGATGATCTGGTTCTTAAAGAATCACTTCCACTTCAATGATCAGATTTTCATGATGAGATGATTGATATTTCCATCCAGATTTCTCTTTTGATTTCTCATGACTGGTTCTGATTTGATCAGATTCATCCTTTGAAAATGTGTCACATGCTTCTAACTTGCTTGTATCCTCCATTTCTCCATGTTCTGCTGGTTTATCTGCTTCTACTTTCTCTGGTTCTTCTAAATCCAATATAGACTCTATTCTGAATGTAACATGCAGTGTTGATTGCTTCAACCAAAAAGTTGTTTTTCAACATTTAAATCATTTAACATAGTTTTGGCCATGTCTTGGAGTGATCTATTTTTTCTTCTAACTTATTGTCAGATTTATCCTCTGATGACTTGTCGTATGCTTGCTGGTATCTTCTACTTTTTCAAGTTCTTTTGCCTGCATCAGCTTCTGGTTCTAGTAAACCTGCATCACTGTCTTCTGGTACCAGCATCAGTTTCCTTTAGTTCTGGTTAACCTTAATTCTGCTTCTGGTGGTTTCTGCTTGTTTTTTAAAACCACTGGAATGCTATATGACCAGTTTTAGTTTCACTCTGAAAACCCTCGTATTTCTTCTTTTCTGGTTTTCAGATTTTGAACTTGCATATTCTGTGATTAGAGAGTCTGGATGAAGGAATTTGAATTCCCTTCCAGGTTTGTAGTCTTGATGAATTCTACTAGAGTGTTTGAAGAACTCTCCTGATTCTGATTCTTCTCTTTCTACTGATATATCAGGTTCCTCTGATAATTCTTGAACTGATGATAATTCTGATTCTTCTGGTTCTGGAACTGATGGTAATTCTGATTCTTCTGGTAGTTCCAGGTTTGTTGATATGAGTGATTTCTCTGTTTGTTCTGATTTGTGTGATATGTGTGATTTCTTTGATATTTCCTGTTCCTCCTATGATTCTTGTTCTGGTTCTGATTGGTATTGTGTTGACCATTTCTTCTTCTACCAGAGTCAATTGGCTTCTGTTTGGTATATGTTGGAACATAGACCTTTTTCCCTTCATATGTTGCCAGCATCCATTGACCAGGCACCCTGACTGGTGTTTCACTTTGGTTGCTCAGAACATCTGCAACATAAACAATTTTATCTTTTGGTACCCAAATCTGGTTGGGTTCAGGTTTGTTAGTCTTGAAAAGTTTCTTATTTTTCCTTGTATTTAGGATAGGACAAGACACTTTGGAATGACCTTTCTTGTAACAAACAGCACACACAATATCAGAGGGAACAGGTTTAAGCACAGGTTTAGGTTCAGTTATAGTTTCTTCAAATCCTATACGTCTATTTCCATTCCTACTGACTCCATAAATCATAGAAGCATATTTGCTTCTTTCCATACCACTATCAAGAAATTCTTGAAGAACTTGTTCATGCATATCAGAATTACTTGTGATATTTTCAATTGCTATTAAATTATGATTATTTTTTAGATTTAAACTTTCATCTTTAAGTTCAGCAAAACTATTTTTCAAACATATATTCTCTGATTTCAATTCTACAATATCAGTTTCAAGAATGACACTTTCTGTTTTAAATTCTACAATCTGATTCTTTAAAACATTAACTTCTTATGTTAGATTTGTATTTTCTTTCTTAACAGTTTTCAGTTTTAAATATAATTTGTAATTACTGTTTAAAAAATCATTCAGAGCAGTAATCAAATCAGATCGAGTGAATTCAGAATATACCTCAGTTTCATCATCTTCTGATTCTCTTCCAGAATCAGATTCTGTGTTGGATCTAGAGTTAGTGTGAGCCATCATAGCCAAATCTGCATGTTCATCTTCAGAAGATTCATCAGAATCATCCCATGTAGCCATCATGCTTTTCTTCTTAGTTCTGAAATATTTCCTCTGGTATTTCCCTTTCTCCATATTTGGACATTCTGACTTGATATGTCCAAATTCATTGCATCCGTAGCAGATAATGCCTTTCTTGTCATGTGCATTATCACTTCCTTTGTTGGACTGCTTGGAATATCTTTGGGAAAATTTATTCCTTCTGTTGTCTCACATCTTTCTAAACTTTCTTGATAAGAAAGCAATCTCTTCTTCCTCTGAGTTCAGACTTTGATTGTCTAAATCACTATCTTCTGATACTGATGTTGCTTTCAGAGCCTTCTTCTGCTTGGATTTCAGAGCTAGAGTTTTGTTCTTCTTCTTGGGTTCATCTTCTTCCAACTCAATTTCATGTGATCTGAGAGAGTTGATTAATTCTTCCAGCTTTAGAGTATTCAGATCTTTAGCTTCCTGAATAGCAGTGATTTTTTGTCTCCACTTGATTGTCAGACTTCTAAGTATTTTCCTTACATGATCAGCAGTAGTGTAGCTCTTTTCTAATACCCTTAATCCTGATACTAGAGTCTGGAATCTAGAAAACATAATTTCAATGTCTTCATCTTCTTCCATCTTGAATAACTCGTACTTCTTCACTAAATGTTAGCCTTTGCTTCTTGAACTTGCTTACTGCCTTCGTAAGTCAGAATTAGACTATCATAGATGCTCTTCACTGTTTCTCTGTTAGTGCATTTATCGAACTACAAGAACGTGATTGCATTGATCATGAACGTTCTGGATTTGTGAACAACTTGAACATCTTCTTCTGATCAGCATCCATATCTCTTCTGGAAATTTTAACACCATCAGCATCTTCTGGAGCAATATAACCATCTTCCACCAAGTCCCAAAGTTCAGGATCTTGTGCAATAAAAAAACTTCTTAGCCTGTCCTTCCAGTATTCAAATCGTTCTCCATCAAACAGAGGTGGTCTGTTGATGTTTCCTCGAGTAGCTTCTTTATTGAATACGGACATGTTGATCCCTTGGATCTTTCCTCAAACACTTTAAATTGCTCAGCCTTGAGACCGAGCTCTGATACCAATTGAAGGTGCAAACACCAGAAGGGGGGTTGAATTGTATTTGTCAAACTTGATTATTTTTGCTGTTTTGTTGAATGTTAATGTGAATTATTCGATATATAACTAATCAGATTCAGCAGCGGATAATAATAACATAATAACGCAGCAATTTATATTGGTTCACTGTTAACTAGGCTACGTCCAGTCCCTTCCTCCAGATGGCCTTTTCACTAATTCAAACTCCTTTGAATTACAACACCACTGACCCTACATGCCAGTCTTCCCAAACAGCCTGACAACCCCAGACTTTTGAGGAACAACAACACCTTGACTATACCAGCCAAGTCTTCTCAAACATCCTGACAACCCCAGACTTTTGAGGAACAACAACACCTTAACTAAACAAGCTAAGTCTTCTCAAACAGCCTGACAACCCCAGACTTTTGAGGAACAACAACACCTTGACTATACCAGCCAAGTCTTCTCAAACAGCCTGACAACCCCAGACTTTTGAGAAACGATAACAACACCTTGACTCTACAAGTCAAGTCTTCTCCTACCAATCTAACAACCCCAGATTGAAGAAGGAATCTACATCACTATCGGGTTATATAATAAAGGTTTGGAACTCTGCAACGTTGCTTCTGGAAAGCTGTTTGCTGCACTGATTCTTGCACTCTTTTGTTGCTTCTGGAAAGCTGATTGATGCACTTATTCTTGCACTCTTTTGTTACTTCTGGAAAGCTGATTATTGCAGTGAATTTCTCTTTTGAAAACCCTAAGAAAATATTGCTCTTGCACATTTGTGTTTCTCTATTTTGAACTCTCAGGTAATGTTAAATTTAAGCTTGAGTTCTCATGGTTTTCGATGCATTAATCTTCAGCATTAAGTCTGTATTTATAGTTGAACTTTAGGACTTCACTGATGCTTTACTTCTGGAGTGTATTTCGATTAATCTGTTTTGAGAATATTCTGGAGTAGTTTGCTCAGATTCTATTTTGAGTCTTTTGCTCAGTGATACTTTACTTCTGGAGTGTATATCGATTAATCTGTTTTAAGCATTTTGCTCTGCTTCTGTTTTGAGCATACTTTTAGCTAGATTCTATTTCTCGAGTCTTTTGCTCCAATTTTGTTTTAAGCATTTTTCTCATATTCTGTTTTGAGCATTTTTTCAGATTCTGTTTTGAGCATATTTCTCATATTCTGTTTTGAGCATTTTTCTCAAATTCTGTTTTGAGCATATTTCTCTGACAGATTCCTCTTATGATATCCTCTGGAGACATCATCCTCCGATTTCTGCTTCTGGTAACGTCATCCTCTAATCTATTCTTCTGGTGACATTTTTCATTATTCTTCTAAGTCAAATAGGTTATTTTCATAAAATACATTTGTTAACATCAAAACTTTAATTGCAAGAACCAACTTGATTCCAACACCTAGTGTTACTAGGAAGACTCTAGTATACTTATTAATTATTATAGTGGAAGTTTTTACTGGACTAGGTCCTGTGGTTTTATTCTCCCAATTAGATGGGAAGTTTTCCACATTAAAAATTGTGTTTATCTCATATTTAATTTTTTGCCAACTATTGTTACTCTGTGAAATTGTATTTTCTATTTTGTCATTTATCTGCACTGGTGGGGGGAAAATATTCCGCATTATTGAGATAGTTATCTTTGGTTTTTCCCACCAAAGTGGTATCTAGAGCTCGATTGGTTTGGTTTGTGCATTTAAATGGAGGAGGAAAATAAAGGTCCGAATATGATTATGCTCATGGAAGACATATTATACAATAAAGATTTGTATGATCCTATTGATGGTGACACTGCTAAACCCAAAGATAAATCTGATATTGACTAGACGAAGATGAATAAAAAGGTAGTGGTCTTGATCAGATAATGGTTGGATATGAGTGTATATCCACATGTTGAAATTGAAATAGATGCTAACAAGATGTGGGACAAGGAGTTGTACGAACAAAAGAACACGCAAAGTAAAGCATTCTTGATTTGGAAGCTGGTGAATATGAAATACAAAGATAGGGATTCAATGGCATTGCATATGAGTATCTTTCACAATACAATGAATCATTTGACAACAGCAGATACTGTATTAAATGATGAGTTGCAAGTGTTGGAACCAAGTTGGTTTTACATTTAGAGTTTTGATGTGAACAAAAGTATTTTATGAGAACAATATGTTTGACTTCAAAGGGTATGAAAAAAGATATGGTCAAGATTTGTAGAAGATTTGAAGAACATTTGATCAAAATTTGAAGAAGATTTGATCAAGATTTGAAGAAGGTTTGATCAAGATTTAAAGATGATTTTATCAAGATTTATCTACAACAAATTACCAAAAAAATCAATCTGAAGAATTTACAATCTCAATCTAAACAAAAAAAGAACATAATCAATTTGAAGAATTTACAAACGCAATCTGAACAAAATAAAATTCAAAATTAAACAAGGACCAAATTGAAGCCCATATTTTAACTATAAATAGATACTCAAAGATGAAGAAGAGAAACATCAAAAAGCATAAAAGAGTAGTCTTAGAGTTCAAAGAGAGAAATACTCGTTTCAAGTTAGAAATATTTTCAAGTGTTCTTTTCTTAGAGTGTGAGAGTTATTATCATTGTTAGCTTTTTAGAAGCAACTACTCAAGTTCCAATCTCTTGTATCCAACCCGATAATGGTTTAGTTCCTTCTTCAATCTGGGGTTGTCAGACTGTTTGGAAAGACTGGCTTGGAGGGTCAGGTGCTTTGTAATTCAAGGTATTTGAATTAGTGGATTAAACCTTCTAAATGAGGGGACTGGATGTAGCCAAGTTAGTGGTGAACCAGGATAAATCTACGTGTAAAATTAATTATGTTTTCATTGCTTGCTACCTCTTAATCCGATTGCTTCTACTCCAAGTAAGTCACCAAAAACTAAACTAGTTTTTAATTTATTTATAAATTATCAAAAAATTATCAACTTTGGCAAACACAATTCAACCCCCTTCTCGTATTTGCACCTTCAACAAGCACTGTTATTGTTGAGTTTCTTGCCTGATAATTGGGACGTCTTTGTTGTGACGTTGACCAATTCAGCTTCGAGTGGAAAGTTAAAAATGGCAATAGTTAAAGAGAGCATGTTGAATGAAGAAGCTTGTAGAAAGGAACGTGGTTTGATTGGTTCTTCCTCAAAGTCACAAGCACTAGTTATAGAGTCACGGGGGAGAAGTCAATCTAGAAACTTCCATATACACGACAACTCTGAAAGTCGTAGCAAGTCAAGAAGCAAGTCGAGGACTAGAAAAGAAGTGATATGCTACCACTGTGGCAAAACAGGTCACATAAAAAGAAATTGCAGGTTCCTTAAGAGAGATCAATCAAATGAAAGAGATGAAGACAAAGAAAAGAAAAATGATAAAGATACAAAAGTAGTTGCATCTGTTAGTGATGTCTAGGAGATGAAGGAGTATGTAAATTTATCAGTATGGGAGATGTTTGGGTTGAAACTAGGAGTGGTTGCAAGCATCAATTGAAGAATGTTAGACATGTTCTTGATATTCGTCCCAATTTAATTTTAGTGAAAGCCTCGAATATTAATGGTTATCACACTTACTTTGGTGGTGGTATATGTAAAATCACCAAAAGGTCTCTAGTGGTTGCAAAAGAGAAAAATTATACTTCTCTCTATAGAATGCCTACCAAGCTATGCAAGGAAGAAGTGAAAGCAATTGAAGACGCCGCTTCTGATTTATGGCGTATGCGCCTTGGTCACTTGAGTGAGAAAGGACTCAACATACTTGCAAAGAAAAGTTTCCTTCCTGTGAAAGGTACGTCTGTAAAACTTGCACTCATTGTTTTGCAGGAAAACAACATAGAGTTTCTTTTCATAATACTGGTACTCGTAAGAGACAAAATATTCTTGATTTAGTTCATACTGATGTTTGCATGATGAATAGTAAATCTCTCGGTGGTGCATCGTATTTTGTTACTTTTATTGACGACCGCTCTAGAAAAGTGTGGACCTTTCCTTTGAAATCTAAACACCAGATACTTGGAATCTTCAAACATTTTTATGCAAGTGTAAAAAGAGAAAAGGGAACAAAATTGAAATGTGTTTGACCAAACACTACTAGAAATTTCGCTTTTAGTGATCGATTTTTCGGTCGCTATTGTTAAAAAATCAGTCAGCTATTGCTTTTAGCAACCGAATCAGTGACCTTTTAAATTTCGTTGATAAACTACTAGTCGCTTGTTGTTGTGACCAAATCAACGACCGAATTTAGTGACC
This sequence comes from Cicer cuneatum, assembly GCA_037974295.1. Classification (NCBI taxonomy): domain Eukaryota; kingdom Viridiplantae; phylum Streptophyta; class Magnoliopsida; order Fabales; family Fabaceae; genus Cicer; species Cicer cuneatum. The sequence continues at coordinate 39,132,620 of JBBPBO010000004.1, read as the reverse complement.
AAATTTGTGACTGAATTTTGTGACAGATTTTGGAGACTAAATTAGTGACTAAAGTTTGAGACGGATTTAGCAACCACTATTAATAAATTTCCTATGTCATTATATTTAGAGACGAAATTTGTGACATAAATTGTTATTTTTATTACATATTTTGTTACTAATTTTGTCTCTAAATGTTACCGTTTTTATTTTAAAATCCATTACTTTAATGTCTAAAAAAACAATAAAAACAATTTTTTAATTTGATTTCAATATCTAAAAAGTTCATACACCAAAATAAATTTAAATGTATTAATCATATCAATGTATATAACTAAAGAACATAACATATTTAAGTAATATTTCTAAGTACTCAAAATAATAAAGAAAAAACTTTAGTTTAAATATAATATATTTAGTCATAACAAATTGCAACATATTTGTTCTTCGGATTAACTTATCACTATCTATCTAACTCTTCATCATCGTGATCACGAGCATCATTCTCACCAATCTCATCGTCAAAATCACCAGCATCATGATCACCAATCTCATCTTCATGAATTTGATCTCTAGTATATGGCATGGGTTTAAAGTACAAGCTATTTGTCGATTGTTTTATCAAGTGGTTGTTGCGCTCAACTGCTCTATTTGTATTAGCCAATTCCTCTCAAAGTAGTTCTCTTTCATTTCTCATTTCTTCAAATTCATGCCTTTGTACCCACTCTGTCGATGAAGAACATGGCCCACGATAATATGGTCTCCCTAATAATACAGTAGATATCATTTCGAGACCATATACTTGTCCTCTTTTTATTCCTGCAACCTTACACCACACATCTAATTCATTTGGTGGAGGATTTCCTTGTAAAGTTGTTTCTTGGGTCAATTCTTCCAACCTACATTAAAATTTTTCCTCTCAACATAAATATACAGCTAATTAATATTTTAAAACACACTACAATAGAATAAAACAAACATAAAAAAAATATACACTTTAAAGATGAAAGCTCTTACATGAACATATTCCGATTTTTTTATCAATCCAAGTTTTATCCTTGCCATGTTTATGTGTGTGGAGAAACAAATATGAATGACTAGGAGGGATGTCATTTAATTCCGTCTAACAACATAATCAAAACTCAACATTAAAACCTTGTAAACATGCAATATTAATTTGCACAATAGAATTGAAATTTACAAAACAAAATTACAAGAATTAATATGCAAAACAAAATCGAAATTTTCACAACATAATGATATTGTGTAAAAGTTAAACAACAACACAAACATTGAACTACACACACATTGTTTCCAATTTGATTAGTGCATGCATTTCTTTAAAAATTAATAGAAGTTACACACAGCAAAGCACACACAATACATTTACATATTAAATCATATATAAAAGTTAAAATATAGAAAAATATAAGAAATTTAACCAAATTAACTCTATGTTGGGATGTGGTGATAGAGCCGCAGGTGTGTAGGCACCCTCCAAAACCTCCACAGTCAGATGCTAAGTTTGTTTTTGCTTGTATGCTATTCTTTTTAAATCCTTGAGTTCCCCAATGATCACATTAGGAATTCCAAACATCCTGACCAATCCACGTCGGTTTGTTCATTGAGCTACGAACCTTGTTTAAATTATTTTTCATTACTATTGCACCTCGTATTTCAAAATTCTTTCTAGTCCACAAATCATCTGGTGGACAAATATTAAATCTATTTTGTGTATATATAAACAAGAAGTAGGTGAGCATGTGGTAATTTTCTTTCCAAATAATTCCCTTCACTAGAAAACTTTGTTCATAATTCATATTGAATTCAGCCTAAATTTTTTTTGTGTTGTGTGATTTCCCAAAAAAAATTTCAAAATCAAGAGTTTTAATTCCAACTACTTGTCAGTTTTCCTATGATAGCTTTCACAACAAAACACACACCCCATTACTTAGTTTTGATCTATTTGACCAAAATAAAAACATAGCTCCGATATGCCAATTTCTATTGTAGATCACTTCAATAGCTCCATAACCTTAAGTGTTGTTCCAAGTTTTGAAAAAACAGTTTAAAAACAATTTTTGCCACCAAAAATATTACTTGGTTGAGTCACGAACTAGGTCGCTCTCTTTATAAGGTTTTGCGGCACTGCCCAAATTGTGCAAGATAGACTATCAACCACAAAGCCCCTAGGATAAAATAGCCCAGATACTCTGTATCGAAGTTTCACTCCACCGTAAAAAACCGTTCTAGAATTACACCCTCAATATGACAGTCGAACGGTTGCCACTCGTAATATGGTACTAAGTGAACGTGCAAACACGAGAAGCGGGGTTGAATTGTGTTTGACTAACTTGAATACTTTTCCTATTTTTGCACTTTTAAAACAAAACTTGATGTATGAATAAAAACAGAGTTAGCAGCGGATATAAGGTAAAAATAAAAACACATAATTTTTATACTGGTTCACCATTAACGAGGCTACGTCTAGTCCCTTCACCTTGAAGGATTTCACTAATTCAAACCTTGAATTACAACAGTTCCACTGACCCTCCAAGTCAGTCTTCTCAAACAGTCTAACAATCTTAGACTCTTGAGGAATATAGCACCTTGACATCCTAAGTCAAGTCTTCTCCTACCAATCTGACAACCCCAGATTGTAGAAGGAATTACAACGCCTTGAATCTAATTGCCAAGTAATCTGCTACCCCTTCTGACTCCCTCAGATTGTAGACTCTACTTCAACAACTTAGATCTAACACAAGGGAAAGAAAATAACGCGAGTGCTTGCTTCTGGAAAGCTGGAACTCACAATTAACCTCACTAAAAACTTGAGTGTTTTCTTTGGAAGTGCATGACACTTTTGTGATTTTCGAAACTAAGTCTTCTGCCTTGAGCCTCCTTTTAAAGATGTGAATTAGGGTCTCTTCCAAGCTTAATTTCGAGTTGTATCTTACTGGATTCTCTTGCAAAAATATCTTGACCAATCGGGCTTCACTTAAATAAAAAACATATCTTTTTAAGCTTCAGATTTGCTTTCAAAAATAACTGGCCAATCCTGTCTTTAATTAATTCTGGAACAAATCTTTCTTCCCGCCAACAGCTTCTAAACTCCCATACGACTTCACTTTATTTTTGTAACAAATCCTTTTAATACTTTAATCAAATTTAATTAAATCTCCACCGTTAATCCTCATGATTAAATCTGGAACGTTTGATCTTCTGCGTTAGTCCACATCTGGACCATACTAAGTGGTCTGGTGTGATCCTCTAATTTCGGCCAACCCAGGACCACACTTTCTGGTCTTCTGATCTCGGCCAACCTAGTCTAGTAAACTGATCTACTGTGATCCTCTGATCTCGGCCAATGCTGGACCACACATTCTGACCTTCTGATTTCGGCCAACACTGGGCCATGGTCTGATCTTCTGATCTCGGCCAACACTGGGCCAAATACTTAAATCTGAACCATTGATCTGAATATCTTCCCTCTAATCTGAACCAATTCTGGACTTGGTCTGGATTGAACTGGAATTAACTCTGGACAAATAATATTTCAGTCTGGACATTTTACCTTCTGTTTTGGATCAGGTCTGGATCAATTCTGGACAGTAGTGCTGTTGTAATTCAGAGGATTTGAATTAGTGGAAAAATCCTTCAAGGTGAAGGGACTGGATGTAGCCTAGTTAATGGTGAACCACAATAAATCATTGTATTGATTATTTTACTTTATCCGCTGCCAATTCTGCTTGCTTATATATTAGATTTTTAAATAATCATCAAAAACAGAAAAAGAATTCAAGTATTACAAACACAATTCAACCCACCCTTCTCGTGTTTTCACCTTCAATATCCTCTGGTGGTGTCATCCTCTGATTCTGCACAGCCTCTGATTTTTTCTTCTAAGTCAAAATACGATTTACATAAAATACTTTTGTAAACATCAAAACTTTGATTGAAAGAACCAACTTGGTTCTAGTAATCTCCCTTTTTTTTATGATGACAAAACTCTGTATTTTTGATAAATTTCTTTCTTTTAGATTTGACTCCCCTAGGACTAAGCTTTATTTTGACTTTTTCTCCCCCTAAGTCTAATGCCCCAGATTTTTATCAAATACATCTTCTCCCTTTTTTCATCAGACAAAATGGTTTTAAGGAAGAAAGGAGATCCTCTAAATTTTTTGTTTTTTCATCTTTTGATTTTTATTATTATTTTAAAACAATACACGACAATAAAAGTAAAATAACATACATAAAAAAATTAAACTAAGCTATTTGGTTAGGGATGAAGATAAGGTTAAGGTTTTTCTTGATGAAGTCAGACCTATCTTTAGGTAGTGGTTTAGTGAATATGTCAGCCTATTGATGGTTAGTGTCTACAAACTAGATGTTGAGTGTCCCTTTTTGAACATAATCTTTGGTGAAGTGGTGTTTGATCTCTATGTGTTTGGCTCTAGAATGAAGGATAGAGTTTTTGATTAGGTTGATGGCTGAAATGTTGTCACAGTATAAAGGGAGGTTGGTTTCCATGATGTTGTAGTCTTCTAGCTGATGTTTCATCCAAATGAGTTGAGAGCTGCATCTGGCTGCTGAGATATATTCAGCTTCTGCTGTCGACATGGCAATGGTGCTTTGTCTCTTGCTTGACCAGGATATTAAATTATCTCCCAAGAACGTGCAATTTCCACTTGTGCTCTTTCTCTCAAGTTTGTCTCCGGCATAATCAGAGTCACAGTATCCACTTAGTTTGTATGTAGGAGTTTTCTTGTAGAACAAGGTGAGGTTGGTAATGCCTTTGAAGTATCTAAGGATTCTCTTAGGTTGGTAATGCCGCTTCTGATTTATGGCGTATGCGCCTTGGTCACTTGAGTGAGAAAGGACTCAACATACTTGCAAAGAAAAGTTTCCTTCCTGTGAAAGGTACGTCTGTAAAACTTGCACTCATTGTTTTGCAGGAAAACAACATAGAGTTTCTTTTCATAATACTGGTACTCGTAAGAGACAAAATATTCTTGATTTAGTTCATACTGATGTTTGCATGATGAATAGTAAATCTCTCGGTGGTGCATCGTATTTTGTTACTTTTATTGACGACCGCTCTAGAAAAGTGTGGACCTTTCCTTTGAAATCTAAACACCAGATACTTGGAATCTTCAAACATTTTTATGCAAGTGTAAAAAGAGAAAAGGGAACAAAATTGAAATGTGTTTGACCAAACACTACTAGAAATTTCGCTTTTAGTGATCGATTTTTCGGTCGCTATTGTTAAAAAATCAGTCAGCTATTGCTTTTAGCAACCGAATCAGTGACCTTTTAAATTTCGTTGATAAACTACTAGTCGCTTGTTGTTGTGACCAAATCAACGACCGAATTTAGTGACCAAATTTGTGACTGAATTTTGTGACAGATTTTGGAGACTAAATTAGTGACTAAAGTTTGAGACGGATTTAGCAACCACTATTAATAAATTTCCTATGTCATTATATTTAGAGACGAAATTTGTGACATAAATTGTTATTTTTATTACATATTTTGTTACTAATTTTGTCTCTAAATGTTACCGTTTTTATTTTAAAATCCATTACTTTAATGTCTAAAAAAACAATAAAAACAATTTTTTAATTTGATTTCAATATCTAAAAAGTTCATACACCAAAATAAATTTAAATGTATTAATCATATCAATGTATATAACTAAAGAACATAACATATTTAAGTAATATTTCTAAGTACTCAAAATAATAAAGAAAAAACTTTAGTTTAAATATAATATATTTAGTCATAACAAATTGCAACATATTTGTTCTTCGGATTAACTTATCACTATCTATCTAACTCTTCATCATCGTGATCACGAGCATCATTCTCACCAATCTCATCGTCAAAATCACCAGCATCATGATCACCAATCTCATCTTCATGAATTTGATCTCTAGTATATGGCATGGGTTTAAAGTACAAGCTATTTGTCGATTGTTTTATCAAGTGGTTGTTGCGCTCAACTGCTCTATTTGTATTAGCCAATTCCTCTCAAAGTAGTTCTCTTTCATTTCTCATTTCTTCAAATTCATGCCTTTGTACCCACTCTGTCGATGAAGAACATGGCCCACGATAATATGGTCTCCCTAATAATACAGTAGATATCATTTCGAGACCATATACTTGTCCTCTTTTTATTCCTGCAACCTTACACCACACATCTAATTCATTTGGTGGAGGATTTCCTTGTAAAGTTGTTTCTTGGGTCAATTCTTCCAACCTACATTAAAATTTTTCCTCTCAACATAAATATACAGCTAATTAATATTTTAAAACACACTACAATAGAATAAAACAAACATAAAAAAAATATACACTTTAAAGATGAAAGCTCTTACATGAACATATTCCGATTTTTTTATCAATCCAAGTTTTATCCTTGCCATGTTTATGTGTGTGGAGAAACAAATATGAATGACTAGGAGGGATGTCATTTAATTCCGTCTAACAACATAATCAAAACTCAACATTAAAACCTTGTAAACATGCAATATTAATTTGCACAATAGAATTGAAATTTACAAAACAAAATTACAAGAATTAATATGCAAAACAAAATCGAAATTTTCACAACATAATGATATTGTGTAAAAGTTAAACAACAACACAAACATTGAACTACACACACATTGTTTCCAATTTGATTAGTGCATGCATTTCTTTAAAAATTAATAGAAGTTACACACAGCAAAGCACACACAATACATTTACATATTAAATCATATATAAAAGTTAAAATATAGAAAAATATAAGAAATTTAACCAAATTAACTCTATGTTGGGATGTGGTGATAGAGCCGCAGGTGTGTAGGCACCCTCCAAAACCTCCACAGTCAGATGCTAAGTTTGTTTTTGCTTGTATGCTATTCTTTTTAAATCCTTGAGTTCCCCAATGATCACATTAGGAATTCCAAACATCCTGACCAATCCACGTCGGTTTGTTCATTGAGCTACGAACCTTGTTTAAATTATTTTTCATTACTATTGCACCTCGTATTTCAAAATTCTTTCTAGTCCACAAATCATCTGGTGGACAAATATTAAATCTATTTTGTGTATATATAAACAAGAAGTAGGTGAGCATGTGGTAATTTTCTTTCCAAATAATTCCCTTCACTAGAAAACTTTGTTCATAATTCATATTGAATTCAGCCTAAATTTTTTTTGTGTTGTGTGATTTCCCAAAAAAAATTTCAAAATCAAGAGTTTTAATTCCAACTACTTGTCAGTTTTCCTATGATAGCTTTCACAACAAAACACACACCCCATTACTTAGTTTTGATCTATTTGACCAAAATAAAAACATAGCTCCGATATGCCAATTTCTATTGTAGATCACTTCAATAGCTCCATAACCTTAAGTGTTGTTCCAAGTTTTGAAAAAACAGTTTAAAAACAATTTTTGCCACCAAAAATATTACTTGGTTGAGTCACGAACTAGGTCGCTCTCTTTATAAGGTTTTGCGGCACTGCCCAAATTGTGCAAGATAGACTATCAACCACAAAGCCCCTAGGATAAAATAGCCCAGATACTCTGTATCGAAGTTTCACTCCACCGTAAAAAACCGTTCTAGAATTACACCCTCAATATGACAGTCGAACGGTTGCCACTCGTAATATGGTACTAAGTGAACGTGCAAACACGAGAAGCGGGGTTGAATTGTGTTTGACTAACTTGAATACTTTTCCTATTTTTGCACTTTTAAAACAAAACTTGATGTATGAATAAAAACAGAGTTAGCAGCGGATATAAGGTAAAAATAAAAACACATAATTTTTATACTGGTTCACCATTAACGAGGCTACGTCTAGTCCCTTCACCTTGAAGGATTTCACTAATTCAAACCTTGAATTACAACAGTTCCACTGACCCTCCAAGTCAGTCTTCTCAAACAGTCTAACAATCTTAGACTCTTGAGGAATATAGCACCTTGACATCCTAAGTCAAGTCTTCTCCTACCAATCTGACAACCCCAGATTGTAGAAGGAATTACAACGCCTTGAATCTAATTGCCAAGTAATCTGCTACCCCTTCTGACTCCCTCAGATTGTAGACTCTACTTCAACAACTTAGATCTAACACAAGGGAAAGAAAATAACGCGAGTGCTTGCTTCTGGAAAGCTGGAACTCACAATTAACCTCACTAAAAACTTGAGTGTTTTCTTTGGAAGTGCATGACACTTTTGTGATTTTCGAAACTAAGTCTTCTGCCTTGAGCCTCCTTTTAAAGATGTGAATTAGGGTCTCTTCCAAGCTTAATTTCGAGTTGTATCTTACTGGATTCTCTTGCAAAAATATCTTGACCAATCGGGCTTCACTTAAATAAAAAACATATCTTTTTAAGCTTCAGATTTGCTTTCAAAAATAACTGGCCAATCCTGTCTTTAATTAATTCTGGAACAAATCTTTCTTCCCGCCAACAGCTTCTAAACTCCCATACGACTTCACTTTATTTTTGTAACAAATCCTTTTAATACTTTAATCAAATTTAATTAAATCTCCACCGTTAATCCTCATGATTAAATCTGGAACGTTTGATCTTCTGCGTTAGTCCACATCTGGACCATACTAAGTGGTCTGGTGTGATCCTCTAATTTCGGCCAACCCAGGACCACACTTTCTGGTCTTCTGATCTCGGCCAACCTAGTCTAGTAAACTGATCTACTGTGATCCTCTGATCTCGGCCAATGCTGGACCACACATTCTGACCTTCTGATTTCGGCCAACACTGGGCCATGGTCTGATCTTCTGATCTCGGCCAACACTGGGCCAAATACTTAAATCTGAACCATTGATCTGAATATCTTCCCTCTAATCTGAACCAATTCTGGACTTGGTCTGGATTGAACTGGAATTAACTCTGGACAAATAATATTTCAGTCTGGACATTTTACCTTCTGTTTTGGATCAGGTCTGGATCAATTCTGGACAGTAGTGCTGTTGTAATTCAGAGGATTTGAATTAGTGGAAAAATCCTTCAAGGTGAAGGGACTGGATGTAGCCTAGTTAATGGTGAACCACAATAAATCATTGTATTGATTATTTTACTTTATCCGCTGCCAATTCTGCTTGCTTATATATTAGATTTTTAAATAATCATCAAAAACAGAAAAAGAATTCAAGTATTACAAACACAATTCAACCCACCCTTCTCGTGTTTTCACCTTCAATATCCTCTGGTGGTGTCATCCTCTGATTCTGCACAGCCTCTGATTTTTTCTTCTAAGTCAAAATACGATTTACATAAAATACTTTTGTAAACATCAAAACTTTGATTGAAAGAACCAACTTGGTTCTAGTAATCTCCCTTTTTTTTATGATGACAAAACTCTGTATTTTTGATAAATTTCTTTCTTTTAGATTTGACTCCCCTAGGACTAAGCTTTATTTTGACTTTTTCTCCCCCTAAGTCTAATGCCCCAGATTTTTATCAAATACATCTTCTCCCTTTTTTCATCAGACAAAATGGTTTTAAGGAAGAAAGGAGATCCTCTAAATTTTTTGTTTTTTCATCTTTTGATTTTTATTATTATTTTAAAACAATACACGACAATAAAAGTAAAATAACATACATAAAAAAATTAAACTAAGCTATTTGGTTAGGGATGAAGATAAGGTTAAGGTTTTTCTTGATGAAGTCAGACCTATCTTTAGGTAGTGGTTTAGTGAATATGTCAGCCTATTGATGGTTAGTGTCTACAAACTAGATGTTGAGTGTCCCTTTTTGAACATAATCTTTGGTGAAGTGGTGTTTGATCTCTATGTGTTTGGCTCTAGAATGAAGGATAGAGTTTTTGATTAGGTTGATGGCTGAAATGTTGTCACAGTATAAAGGGAGGTTGGTTTCCATGATGTTGTAGTCTTCTAGCTGATGTTTCATCCAAATGAGTTGAGAGCTGCATCTGGCTGCTGAGATATATTCAGCTTCTGCTGTCGACATGGCAATGGTGCTTTGTCTCTTGCTTGACCAGGATATTAAATTATCTCCCAAGAACGTGCAATTTCCACTTGTGCTCTTTCTCTCAAGTTTGTCTCCGGCATAATCAGAGTCACAGTATCCACTTAGTTTGTATGTAGGAGTTTTCTTGTAGAACAAGGTGAGGTTGGTAATGCCTTTGAAGTATCTAAGGATTCTCTTAACACCAGTTAAATGGGATTCCCTAGGATCATACTGAAATCGTGCACATGAACATACACTAAACATAATGTCAAGTCTAGAAGCAGTGAGGTAAAGGAGAGACCCTATCATACCTCTGTGGGATTTTTGATCAACTTTTTTGCCTGAGTCATTCTTTTCAAGTGAGCAGGTAGGGTGCATTGGGGTAGCCATAGGTTTGCAGTCACTCATCTTAAACTTCTTGAGAAGCTCTTTTGTATATTTTGATTGCTGAATGTATATACCTTTTTGAGTTTGCTGAATTTGTATTCCTAGGAAGAACTTAAGTTCTCCCATCATGCTCATTTGAAATTCCTACTGCATCAATTTAGAAAATTATTGGCAGAGAGTGCCATTAGTAGATCCAAAGATAATATCATCAACATAAACTTGAATAATCAAAATATCATCTTTTATTGATTTTCTAAAAAGAGTATTGTCTACTTGTCCTCTTTCAAAGTCATTTTTAAGTAAGAAGTTACTAAGTCTCTCATACCATGTCCTAGGTGCTTGTTTTAAACCATACAAAGATTTTTTTAAGTTTAAAAAAATAGTTTGGAAATTCAGAACTTTCAAAACCTGAGGGTTGTTTAACATAGACTTCTTCACTTATATAACCATTTAAAAATGCGCTTTTAACATCCATTTGGAATAATGATATGTTATTATTAGCAGCAAAAGAAAGTAGGATAATGTTCTTTTCTGGTCTTGGAACTAGATCCTAAATATCATTCATTTAACTCTTCTTGCATTGCTAGGATCCATCTATATCTTCCTTCTGACTTATCTTCATATTTGTCATATGCTTGCTGGTAGCTTTTGCTTTTTCAAGTTCTTTTGCCTGCATCAACTTCTTTTTCTGGTAGATCTGCATCAGCTTCTGGTTTTAGTAAACCTGCATCAGCTTCCTCTAGTTCTGGTAAACCTGCATCGGTTTCCTCTGGTTCTGGTTATCCTGCATCAGCTTCCTCTTGCTTTGATTTTTCAGGTCAAGATCAAGATGTAACCTCTATGTCAACAGTTTCAGTTTTACTCTGAAAATCCTCTTGTTTCTGATATTCAGATTTTGAATTTGTATGTTCTGTGATTAGATGGTTTGGATGAAGGGCTTTGAATTTCCTCCCCGGTTTGTAGTCTTTATGAATTTTACTTGAGTGTTTGAAGAACTCTCCTGATTATGATTCTTCTCTTTCTGCTGATATATCAGGTTCCTCTGATAATTCTTGAACTGATGATAATTCTGTTTCTTCTGGTAGTTCCAATTTTGTTTATATGTATGATTTCGCTGTCTGTTCTGATTTGTGTGATATGTGTGATTTCTTTGATATTTCATGTTCCTCCTATGATTCTGGTTCTGTTTGGTAGATGTTGGAACATAGACCTTTATCCCTTCATATGTAGCCAGCATCCATTGACCAGGCACCATGACTGGTGTTTCACTTTGGTTGCTCAGAACATATGCAACATAAACAATTTTATTTTTTGGTATCCAAATCTGGTTGGGTCCAAGTTTGTTAGTCTTGAAAGGTTTCTTGTCTCTCCTTGATTTTATCATGGGACAAGACAATTTTGAGTGACTTTTCTTGGCACAAACAGCACATAAAACATCAGAGGAAATAGGTTTAGTTACAGTTACAGTTTCATCAAATCATATGCCTCTTTTACCAATTTTACTAACTCCATAGATCATAGAAGCATATTTGCTTCTTTCCATACCATTAACAATAAAATCTTGTAAAACTTGTTCATGCATATCAGAATTACATACAGTATTTTTACTTGATGTTGAACAAAGATTACTTTTTAGAGTTAGGTTTTCAGACTTAAGCTCAGCAATATCAGATTTAAGAATTGTATTTTCTGTTTTACATTCTGCATTTTGATTCTTTAAAACATCAATTTCTTTGGTTAGAAATGAATTTTCTTTCCTAAGTGTTTTCATATTTAAAGTTAGTTTGTTATTGATATTTAAAATATCATTCATTGCAGTAATTAAATCAAATCGGGTAAGTTCAGAAAATACCTCTTTTTCATCTTCTGATGATTCACTTTCAGAATCAGACTTTGTATCGGATCCAGAGGCAGTGTTTGTGTGAGCCATCAGAGCCAGTTATGTTTCTAATTCACTTCCAGAATCAGAGTCTGGGTTGGATCCTGAGGTAGTGCTGATGTAAGTCATCAGAGCCAGTTCTGCTTTTTCATTTGATTCTTTTCCAGAGTCAGCATCTGGGTCGAATCTAGAGGCAGAATGAGTGTGAGCCACTTCTGCTTCTTTTCTTCCAAAGTCAGCATATGTGTTGTATTTAGAAGCAGAATGAATATGAGCCATCAGAGCCAATTCTGCTTCTTTTGATTCACTTTCATAGTTGGATCCAGAGGCAGAATTGATGTGGGTCATCATTTCTAATTCAGCTTCTTCATCATCAGAATCATCCCATGTTGCCATCAGATTTTTCTTCTTGGGTCTGGAGTCTTTCTTCTGGTGTTTTCCTTTCTCCAGATTCATGCATTCTGATTTGATGTGCTCAGGTTCATTGCATCCATAGCAGATGATGCTCTTCTTGTCTTGTTCATCCTTTCCTCTGTTGGATTGCTTGGAATTCCTCTAGGGAAACTTCTTCCTTCTGCCTTGCCACATTTTCAGAATCTTTTTGGTTATGAAGGCAATGTCTTCGGCTTCTTATTTCTGATTCTGGTCCTCAGAATCACTATCTTCTGATTCTGTTTCTGCTTCTGCTTTTAGAACTTTCTTCCGTTTGGATTTGAAGGCTAGGGTTTTATTCTTCTTCTTGGGTTCGCCTTCTTCAAGCTCTATTTCATGTGACTTGAGGGAGCTAATCAATTCTTCCAACTTCAGAGCGTTCAAGTCCTTTGCTTCCTTAATGGTAGTGACCTTTGGTCTCCACTTTGTTGGCAGACTTATAAGGATTTTCTTCACGTGGTCAGCAGTGGTATAGCTCTTCTTGAGTACTCTTAATCCTGACACCAGAGTCTGAAATCTAGAAAACATTGCTTCAATGTCTTCATCTTCTTCCATCTTGAACAGCTCGTACTTCTTGACTAGAATGTTGGTCTTTGCTTCCTGAACTTGCTTGCTGCCTTTGTAAGTCAGAACCTGACTATCATAGATGTTTTTTGCTGTTTTCTTGTTAGTGCACTTGTCAAACTCCTTGAATGTGATTGCATTGATCATGAACGTTCTGGATTTGTAAGTTAACTTAAAAATCTTCTTCTGGTCAGCATCAAAAAATTTCAAGGGAATTTTAACACCATCAGCATCTCTTGGAGCAGTATAGCCATCTTCCACCAAGTCCCAAATTTTGGGATCTTGTGAGAAAAAGAAACACTTCGGCATATCCTTCCAGTACTCGAATCGTTCCCTATCAAACATAGGTGGTATGTTGATGTTTCCTCCAATAGCTTCTTCATTGATTCCAGACATGTTGAATCCGTGGATCTTTCCTCAAACACTGTAAAGTGCTCAGTCTTGAGCCAGAGCTCTGATGTCAATTGAAGGTGCAAACGCGAGAAGGGGGGTTGAATTGTGTTTGCCAAACTTTGAATCTTTTTACTGTTTTGTTGAATGTTAATGTGATTTACTTGATTAATAAATAATCATACTTAGCAGCGGAAAATAACTGCATAAGAACACAGCAATTTATCTTGGTTCACCATTAACTTGGCTACATCTAGTCCCTTCATCCTGAAGGCTTTAATCCACTAATTCAAAACCTTTGAATTACAACACCTGACCCTCCAAGTCAGTCTTCCCAAACAGCCTGACAACCCCAAACTTTTGAGGAACGAAAACAACACATTGACTCTACAAGTCAAGTATTCTCCTACCAATCTGATAACCCTAGATTGAAGAAGGAATATGCACCACTATCGGGTTAGATTACAAGGTTTGGAACTCTGCAAATTTGCTTCAGGAAAGCTGATTGCTGCACTGATTCTTGCACACTTTTGTTGCTTCTGGAAAGCTGATTAATGCACTGAATTTCTCTCTCGAAAACACTTAGAAAATATTGCTTTTGCACTCAAGTAATTCTCTCTTTTGAACTCTCGGATTGTGTTGAATATGAAGCTTGAGTTCTTGTGTTTTTCGATGCATGATGTTGTTCCTGAAGCCTCCTTTTATAGCTGCAAATAGGGCTTTATCCAAGCTTAAATTCGAAATAGATCTTGCTCAGATTTCCTTTGAAAATACTGTTGGCAAATCTTGTTTCATTTAAATAAAAATCGTATCTTTTTAACTTCAGATTGCATTTTAAATTTCTGTTGACCAATCTTGTTTCTTTTAATTTCAAACCATATCTTTTTAAGCTTCAGATTGCATTTGAATTTCTTCAAGTCTTCAGTGAATTTTTGAATCAAATCCCCTTAATACTTTGATCAAATTTCTATCAAAATTTAATCAAGTCTTCTTCGAATTTTAATCAAGTCCTCTTCAAAATTTAATCAAGTCTTCTTCAAAATTTAATCATTGATTTGCATCATGATTTAAATTCTGGACCATATGATCTTCTATTCTCGACCACCTCTGGACCATATAATCTGATCTGTCCAATTATGTGATCCTCTGAGCTCAACCAACTCTGCACCATGTGATCTGATATGTACCATTATGTGATCCACTGATCTCGGCCAATTCTGGACCATGTAATCTGATATGTACCAATTCAATTATCCTCTTATCTCGACCAACTCTGGACCATGTGATCTGATATGTACCATTCTGTGATCCTCTGATCTCGACCAATTCTGGGCCATGTGATCTAATTTGTGCCATTTTGTGATCCTCTGATCTGAACCATTGATCTTCTAATCTGGACCATTGATCTTTTAATTTGGATATTTGATATTTTAATTTGGACCATTGATCTTTTAATCTAGACATTTGATATTTTAATCTCGACCATTGATCATTTAATCTGGACATTTATCCTCTGCATTGGACTAAGCTTGGATTAACTCTGGACTAAGTCTTATGTTCTGGACAATTATATCTTCTTATCTGGACCAAGTCTGGATCAAGCTATCTTCTAGTCTAGACTGAGTCTTATATTCACAACCATGCTATCTTCTGGTTAGGACTAAGTCCGGACCAAGTCTGACTTATGTTTCCTTCTGGTCTGGACCAAGTCTCCCTCTAACAAGCTTCCTTCTGGTCTGGACCAAGTCTCCTTCTGGACTCTGCTTCCTTCTGATCTGGGCCAAGAAAGATATCCTCTAATGATGTTATTTTTCCTTCTTTTTGACGATATCCTCTGATGTTTGCCTTTCATGACATCATCTGGTATCCTCTGGATGTATCCTCTGGCATCCTCTAGATGTATCCTCTGGCCAAACTTTCTGGTGGCATTTTTATCCTCTAGTTGCTTCCTCTCGATGTATCCTCTGGTGGTGTCATCCTCTGATTCTGCACAGCCTCTTATTTGTTCTTCTAAGTCAAAATACGATTTACATAAAATAATTTTGTTAACATCAAAACTTTGATTGAAAGAACCAACTTGGTTCCGACATTAGTGTCTATCATCATATTCATAACATTGATGGTGACTACTACCAGGCGCATCCATATATATGTTTCATCGTCGTCGACATCATGAACATGATAGACTTCTTCTCTATGGGATGTCTGTTCCCAATAATTGGGTGTAAAACCCTTTTGATGTCCAGTCCCTAAATTTAAGGCTTTTTAGATGGAATAAAAAACATTATTTTACCAAATATCTGGGTTAAAAAAATATGAACCAAATACCTTAAAAAAATATATGATACCCTTGAATTTAAGCATTTTACATGGAATTGATTTGAAATATAGTTATATCAGTGTCGTCTTAATGTTTTCGGAGGACTTGTTCGAATCTAAAAATTGGGCTCTTAAAATCAAAAAACTCTAACATCAAGATTTTAACATTTGACCGTGGATGGTGGCATCTAGTAGGCTGTTTCCGCTATCACAAACTCAATGATGAAAAATTGACTATTTATTTTCGGCATCATGTGTAAATATAAAATTTTAAAGTGTTCAACGTACAAAATTAAAGATATCAATGTAAATTTTTCAAATGTTTGGGTATATTATAACAAAAAAAAAAGTTTAGAGCCTTCCCTAATTGAAAACCTGTGCCAATATTTTGGTTGCACGCGTTAACGACGGCCCTAAATTATAATAGGAGATACCCTTCAGCTTAGAAGAATAAAGAAGGATAGACTATTATCTCAAAAAAATGTTGTAGATCCTAAACTTGTTGTTTTTAAATTTAGTTAAATTAATTATTATAAATGTAACAAAAAATATCAATTATTCTATCAAAAATTTATATCAATTATTATGTTAGAATAAAATCGTTCAAAAAATAAGATATATATTCATCTAAAATGAGTAATTTACTTTAAAAAATAAAGTGAGTAATATCAACTATTGATAAACAAATTAATGGTGGATATTATATGCACATGCATGATCAATCATAAATAGTTATAAATATTAGGATTGGATCTTCTCTAATATTAAGTAAAGTATAAAGTGAGAAAATCAATAATTATTATTATAACAAATTCTTGATAGATTGATTATGAAGTCTCTACAATATCTACGTGTAATTTATTATTCAATTGTTGATATTACTCATTATACTCTCTAAAGTGAGTTGTTCATTTTGAATAACTCAATACATAATATAAAAGTTTGATTTACTTAATTTACTAACTTTTCACGTAAAAATCTCATAACAATATATAAATGGCTAAATAGTGGTCCCTTAACTTAATTTTAGTTAACGTTTTAATCCTTTATCTTTTTTTTTCTGATTTGGTCCTTTATTTTAATTTTAAGTGACAATTTAATTTTTTATGTTTTAAAATGTTAACAATATTATCCTTTTTTTTTTACAAAAATTCAAAAAATTCATCAAAATTTTCAACCAAAACCCATAAAATTAATTATATTCTTTAATATAATACAAATTTCATCAACTTCGTAACTCAAATATTCAAATAAACTCATATTTTTATTCTTTATTTGATTTTTAAAATTCCATCTCTAACAACATCAAATAAAAAATAAAAATATGAATTTATTTGAAGATTTGAGTTACGAATTTGATAAAAATTTGTATTATATTAAAGAATATAATTAATTTTATGGGTTTTGGTTGAAAATTTTGATAAATTTTTTAATTTATTGTAAAAAAAAAGGATAATATTGTTGACATTTTAAAAATAAAATATCGAATTGTCACTTAAAATTAAAATAAAAGACTAAATCGAGAAGGAAAAAAAAGATAAAAGATTGAAACGTTAACTGAAATTAAGTTAAGGGACCACGGGTGCTATTTAGCCTATATAAATATATAAAGTTGTTTGTTAAATAGAGATAATGTATGTATTTAAATGCGCATAATGTAAGATCTAGCGTATAAGATGTGCGTTTTCGTCTAAAAAAAGCATTTAGAATGTGAAAAAAAATTAATAGATAAATTAATTTGTTGATAGGAAGGATCAATATTTATATATTTGTCACTCCACACATTGCACTGAATTTTTATGCCCCTAGAAACTAACAAATAAAAGTTAGTAATAAAAAACTTGGCTAATTCTACATCTAAATTGTCCAAAAACAATAATAAAATACAACAAATGAAAATTATATAAAGTTCAACGTAGAGAAACAATATTAAATAGTATAAAATATTATAAAAATAAACAATATTAAATGATCCTAATCTACTCTTTGTGTTTATGATTTTATTGGAGTCATAAATTGTAGCCATTATTTCCGAAAGAAAATTGCTATGGAGGATGAAAAAGTGAATAAAAAGTGAATTGGTTCGTAAATATTTAAATTTAAAAAAATAAATTGGTGATTTAAATTTGTTAATAGCTAGGATACAGGATACATTACAAATACAAAATAATACAAAATTAAATATATGGACTTTGATGAGAGAAATATTTGCTTTTATAAAAAAAATATATTTTTGATTCAGAAAAACTAATGTTTTATAAAAAAAATTAAGTTTATTGATAAAAAATTTCTTTGCTAATGAAAAATTTGTTTTATAAATAAATAAAATAGAATAAGTTTTTAAATTAAAAATAAATACTTAAACATAATTTGTATTTTTTAATTTTGTAAATAAAATTAAAAACTATTTTTAAATTAAATTTTATAAACTAATAATAAATACTAAAAAGTAAATTAGATATATGGTGTTTGATTAGAAAGTTTTCCTATAAGAAAAAATGTTTCATAAATAAACAAATTAACAAAAATAAAGTTTACATTATAAAATTTGATGTGAA
>JBBPBO010000004.1:39049750-39113652 GCA_037974295.1 Cicer cuneatum | reverse complement strand
TTTTAAAAAAAATGTGATTTTTATCATGTTAGAATCTATAATAATGAATATCTAAGTTATTGAATGTCAAAATTAGTTTTTTAATAGGTAACAAATAAGTTTAAAACAAATTCTAATTTTTTAAGTAAGTTTTCATAAAAATTATTTTTAAAATTATAAAGTCAAAGTTACTTTTTAAAAATTTTAAACAAACATGTTCATAGATAGGCCGCTAAGATATTTATGCTAGATAATAAATAGTTTTTATAAATGAATAAAAAAGAAAAAAACTTGAGAATTAATCTGACATGTGGCATAAAACACCATATATATATATATATATATATATATATATATATATATATATATATATATATATATATATATATATATATAACTGATTAAAGCCACGATAATGACTATTTTAATAATTCATGGTCTTTCTATTGAATATTTGAAGGCTCGAATTCTTTATGCAATCGCAAGAGGTATTGGTATACCTTTTGCCTTTGAGGAAGCAACTAGTAGTAAGAAATTTGGATGTTATATTAGAATTTTGGTGGATCTTGATTTGTTAAAGTTCATGTCTAATTTCCTTCTTGTTGAAAGAGATAGTTATGCTTTTAAAGTGGATGTTGAGTATGAAAAACTCCTACTTTTTACTCATTTTGTCATGTTATCTATCATTCATTGGATAATTGTCGTGCTCAATACAATAGAAAAGGAAATCCTTCAAGGAAAGAAAAGATTACAATGAAATCAGTTTATGTCCCTAAAAATATGTCTAATAAGCAAACTAAATCACAGGAGATGAGTTTCCTTCTAAGGATTCAATATTCAAGAAGACCTCTTGCGGTAGATGATGAGGCAACTAGAGCAATGAGCTCTAAAATTGCATACGAGGTATTTGGATCTAACTCATCTCATTCAGATAAAATAGAATAATAAAGAAGGGATTATATCCACAACATTCAACTAAGAGGCGCCATTATTTTTCACGAATTTTCTCCCTCTGATCAGAAAAAAATTGATAAAAATCGTAAAGAATTTTCTAACTCATATTTAGTGGATTTTGGGGAATCGTAAACCATTCTATAGACATTTTAGCAATATGAGGTTCAAGGTCCTAAAACGGTAATTTGTGAGATATTTGATAACTTATGTAATTCAGCTAACACAGATCATCTACAAGAGAATCATGCGAACAATATTCAAAATCATCAAATGTCTTCTCATTTTGTTACTTACGAGAATTCACATCCCAAAATTATTTGTGACTTGGAGACATTATAAGATTTCTTTTGTAATATAGATGTTAGCGAAACAAATCCTAGAAGGATTGGTGATAAAGAGAAAGGAACAACTATTAAATTTGCAGAATCATTTCTACTTTCACTAAAGAGCCTTTTATGCAAATAATTTCTACGGCAGGAAAATATATATACAAAAGAAAATTATATTATATATTTCCGAAAAAGGGCCATAAAAACTACATGATTTAAGTAATTTTTTTTTTGACAACATCTGATTTCTTTTTTTTCTTTTTATTTTTTATTTTCTTAGATTAGGTTTTTGTTTCTTAATTTTTGTTTTCCTTTTAATAAATTTTTATCTTAAAAAAACTACTAAGAAATTAAAAAAAATGCAAAACTAAATTTTATATATTAGAAACAGAAAACAGCTAGAAATTAATATTAAGACAAAACACATACTAATTAAAACTGATAAAAACACATACATCATACAAAATAAAAGTTGCTTAATCAATAATTGACATTAACACTACCGTTAGTACCTAAGTATCTCTAACTCTCTTGTAGTAGCCCAAAAGGCATATAATCATAAACCTACACCCTCTTTCAAAAGGACATTTTTAAGGATGAGAAACAGTAATATTATACTCAACAACAAAATGTTCAGGGGTAGAAATGGAATTAACACTATTTGCAATAGCAAAGCCTCTAGCAAATCTAAAAACACCAGTTCCACCAACAATAGGCATTTCTCTATTTTGTTCTGAAATTGGATTCCTACCCAACATACTAAGAGTACTCCCACTATACTTCCCTTCATTAAAAACAAAATTTGTTAACATAAACATTCCAAGATCTTGAAGTGAAGAAAGACCAAAAAGTCCTTGAGCTCTTCCAATATGATTTGAACTTATCTCTGGCCCTTCAGTCATTACATCATCCATCATGAAAGTTGAACCAAATCCATTAGGAACATTTTTTGGTGTGTCTATGATTTGTACTATGGTGGGGTTGTTGTTGTTTCTTATGTCATGGTAGTAGAAATGGATATTTGTTAGTTTCTCTGTATTTTGTTGTTGTGAAGGTAACATGATGTTGGATTGTTGTGTGAAATCTCCAATTGTAGTTGGTAATTTAGTGGCAAAAGTTAGTGTGACGAAGAAGAGAATGAAGAAACTATTTGAAAGAGTCATTGTTGTGAGACACTTTTCTTTCTTCCTTAACGCTTTTTTTCTATTTAAAAATAGAGAGCATTGTTTTATAGGGGGTTTTTTGGAATTAAAAATATTTTTGTGCTGAATTTTTTATTGCCCACGTTGTTCGCGAGGAAAGTTCTAAGAGAAAGATTAATTGTTTATTTGAGTGAGGTTTTATTGCAATGCACACGAGGCCAACACTTGAGACACGTGTCATGAATAGAATCTAGGCAAATAGATTTTATAAATAGATTTTTTTATAAGCAGTAAATTTAATTATAGACCCCCCGCTTAGGGTGGTATTAGAAACACTCAATATAAATTTATATATTTATTAATTTATGCAAATTTTTAAGTTTAAAATTAATTTTTTTTAATTTTTTTTTTATATTTTGTGTATGATATTATTTCTTCTATTTTGTGTTATTTTTGTCATCGGTAGAAATTATATAATATAATTTAATTTATCTTTTATCGGATTTATAAGTTTAATATTTTAAAATGAGTGTATTTATTTACATTATAAATATTTTCATTTGTATTAGAGAAATAGAATTAAGTAAAATTTATGAAAGTGATGGTAATTGTACATAATTGTTTTTTAATTCAATTACTTTTTTAATACGTATTTTTGGATTATGTTTTACAAAACAATAATTTACATGAATTCAACACAATTTAGTAATAAATAAATTATATAATTAATAATTGTAGATTGCACTGCCTTCATTGTAATATACAAGTTATAGGAATTAGAAGTTTTTTTACTATATGACTTTTTCAAATATGTATTCTTTTATTGAACATGTCTTTTCTCTTTTCTTTCTTTTCTTTCTTTCCTCTCTTTTCTCTTATAATGAATGTTCAACTAAACAATCTCATGGGAACATCCATCATATCATCTCAAATATTTTCTTTATATCTTCATATACGTTGTCATGGACATGATCATAATGATCATTATCATGTTCTTTAGTTTCAATGATGTTCCTTAACTCGTCTTGAAGATCTAGCTGATGAGAACAGAGTTGTTGTGCCTTGTAGCAAAATCTGTTGCAATCGAAAATATAATTGTTTGAATTTGTACTTGGAACTTTACATGATGTATCTTGTACTTTTTACTTTCTAGAGGATCAGACTTCTTGCTTTAGTTGAAATTGTTTTGCTGCATAGACTTGGACTTTGAAGGCGAGGCAATGTTCTACTAGAGAAAATGTCATTTTAGAGGAAACTGGTCATTGCAGTAGATGATATTGTACCAGGTGATTCAAATAATGTTTTATCATAGGCATTACATGTATTGGACGATGATTCTATTTTTTTTTGTCTTTATCATCAACTTTTCCTTTGCTTTCAAACTCAGAGAATTAAGATAAGAATAATGCTAACAATATATTCTTTGACACACATTTTTTAACACACATTTTTTTATTGATTAAAATTTATATAAATTCCAACAAATTTAAATATGATCCACACAATTTGATAGAACTCATGTGAATTTTAATCAATATAAAATATTTTGTTTCTAACACTCGTTTTGATATAAAAATATATGTATTTTCAGTATAATTAGGTTTCACTCATTTGACTAGATTGACCAAACGATTCACTATAGAATGTTGACAATACTTATTGTGTAGAACCAATATAGGACTCATACTAGAATCATATTTGTTTTGATAAGATATATATTCTTTTTAAGTTATAATTTACTCTACCATTAGTAACAATGATCAATTGATTTTTAGTTGATAATCTTTAATGTGTTTTTTATAACGAATAACACAGATAATTATTATTGAGTTGTAAATATTTATCTTACTTTAGTATATAGTTAATAATCTATATTTTAATTTAGCTTTATAAACTCTTTACACTTAAACAATCAGTTAGCGGACATTTATTCTATTGTATTGTTATCATCAAAAGATCAGTAATAGATATTTGCATTTGAACCGATCTAGTTTTTACCGTACAAGTTTCTTTGCAAGTATAATAATTTGAAATTTTGAATGACAATTGCTCAAAAAAATAAAGGGATACACAATTATTTGGCAGCAATACCCACAAAAGTTTAGACAACACCATAGTAATAATAATCCTAAAAAAATAACTTGCAAGAAATCTATGGATGAGAAACAGTGATATCATACTCCACAACAAAATGTTCAGAGGTTGAAATTTCCCAATGACTCTTAGCAATAGCATACCCCCTAGCAAATCTAAACACACCCGTACCACCAACAATAGGCAATTCTCTAACAGTGTCTTGAACAGGATTCCTTCCAAGCATACTAAGAGTACTACCGGAAAATTCACCTTCGGTAAAAGCTAAATTAATTAACATAACCATACCACGGTCTTCCAATGACGCCAAACCAAACATCCCTTGAGCTCTACCAACATGTTTTGAGGTTAAATCTTTTTCTTCAGTTAAAAGATTGTCCATCATGAAAGTTGCTCCAAATCCACTAGGTGATGTTGATGGATCTATAATTTGTACAACCGTTGGATTTTTTCCTTCTAAGATGTCATGGTAAAAAAAATGTAAATGGGTTAATTTTTCAGTGTTTTGTTGATTTGTTGGTAACATGATGTCGGATTGTTCGGAGAATAATCCATTTGTAGTGAAAAATTGAGTACATATGAGAGTGAAAGTAAAGAGAAAGAAGAAAAAAACAGGGGTAGCCATTGGAGAATGATCTTAAATGTATGACAATGGACACTTATATAATATGTGGTAATGTTGAATATTTTATTCATCCACGATCTTCGCGAGGCATATAGTTAACAATTGGATTTTGTTTTTTATACGGTTGGATAAAAGGGTCCGTTTGTTAAACTTTTTTTAAATAATTTAAAATTATATATTATTTTTAGTAGCTTTTATTTATTTGTTATAAATTTTAGAAAAAATTAAAATCTAAAAAAATAAATTGTTTAAAATGAAATATTGTATCGAATAATTTCTAATAAAAATCATTTTTAATAATCTTTTACAAAAATTATTTGCCATCTCCTTGTTATGTGCAAGGATAAATTAAATAATAAAAAATATATATATTAATTTAATATACTCCTTATATATATTACCTATAACACCTAAAGAATTTCCGTAACAATTACACTCTTTTAATAACAGGTTACGAGATAAATAATTTCATAATCAATTGTTAGATTAAAAGGTATATGATATAGACTACATAGATCGAACCATGTGTTCATAGCCATGTGTTCGGATGTTATGTAATTAGAAAGTGGCATTTTGAAACCATCGAACATATATATATATATAATTGATCTTACGTTTGGAGATAAACAACTGAATTTTGTACCCATATGCCATGAGATAAACCATTAAGTTGGATGATTTTATTTTTGGTAGTAAAACCATTAAAAATAATCTATTACTACATAGAATCCTTTCCTAATACAGTTAGATAATAAATAAATATAAAGAAAAACCATTTATCATGTTCAGTAAATTTGGTTCTGTGAAAACATCCAAAACTGGTGACTTGTGCCAAAGTACAGAAAATCAGCCAGGAATATTGCCGTAGTCCATTCTTTCCTAATCGAATGAACCAAAATAGAACACAATATTCAAAATCTGACTGATTGTCCCACAAGAAATGCCCCAATGCTAATTTCTCAAGTTTTAAAACCTTAATCTTCATCGGAACTGCTATCTTCAGAGGCCTTTTCATTGTCATCTGATACATTTTTACCCTGCAATTAAGCAACACCAATGAGTGCAAGGTACCGATGGATCATACCATAAAAGTAACTTCAAAAGATACTTACTGGTATTTTTTTGTCCCAGTCCTTTATCCTTGAACTTGTCAGCATATAATTATCACGTAATGGAGCCCAAGCAGGTTGTTCATCTTCTTCCTTGCTTGTGCTTGCATTGGCCTGCATATTCAAATTCTAAGCAATTTGTTAATTAAGCAAAATATGGAAGCTATCTCATTCAAGAAACATTTGTAGCAGTTTATACAAGGAAAATTAGAATTGTATTAAACATAGTAATGTAGATATTTAACATCTTTAATGAAAGCAGTGTACTAAAATCATCATGTTCAAAGTTCAACCACTTTTGTCAATTTGTCTGACCAGATAAAATAGAACAATTCAAAAGTGGAAGACCTACTAAAAAAATGCTCAAATTAAAAATGCTTCATATCAAACTAATTCAGAGCTCATAAACTAATAGTTCCAAAAAGAGGGGGGGGAGACAATTATGCATACAAATTTATTAATTAGAATCTATAGATATTGCAAAAAAAAAAAATTAATCAAATTTCTTCCAGCTCTCAGTTTCTTACATTGCTTGGAACTAAGAGAACCAAAGTTAGTAAAATCTCAAGTCTATATAGAGTAAGCAAATTGGACTTGAGCATTCTCAAGTAATATACACTTCGGTTCTTCTTGTTCCAAACAATGAGGATTGTCAACAAAAAGGACTCCCAATGAAAAACTGACTGAAAGAGAGCAAGTTGTAACAATCACCTTAACAGAGGTGCGACTTGCTGGCTTCCCTAACTCTGAAAAGAAGGCTTCTTTTGTGCGCTTTCTTAACTCTGGCAGAACAAAAACTAGATAGTTAAAATTGCGAACATATTTTGAATATATTAAGGAACCACAAAAATAGAGCAAATAGGTATATACAAAAGAAAAAGCTACTCAGAGAGAGAACTTTGACAGGGATGGATCCGTTTGGGGGTTCGATTAATGGTTAAATTTTTCCTCTAATACTTAGCGCATGATATCCTGAATAAGTCTTTGACATGGTAATCATATACAAAAGTCTGTGTAATTAATAGCAGATCGAAGAAAAGAAAATAGAGGAACGCCAAAAATCTGCTATGTGGAATAGCAGATAGCATTGCAGGCAAATATCAAAATTCGCATAGCGGTTGAAAGAAATCAATTATATATAAAAACAAAACAATGGTATGCTGCATAAAAAATGTATTGACAGGTTTAAAAATAGGTCATGTGTAGCTCACATGCTGCCTCATTAAAAACAAGTGAATTGAACTGTTTATCCTCCTAGCTGGAGATGGAGGAGGAGGAGGACGTGTTGATAGAAAATGAGGCAGAGCATGGCTTACGTATATTAGGGTGATTATAGCAGTAATAATATTGACTCTTCAGTTTTCTATTTCGAAAATAGGTCATATGTAGCTCACACGGTGCCTCAAGTTTTATTATTAAAAAAAGTAAAAAAACAGAAAATTCTATATTGATGCCACAACCGCTATGGCCAAAGGCCCTAATACAGAAACAGGGATAGCATCGCGGTTTTCACAGTGGATTCTTCAAAATACGCTATGCTATAATGATATAGCACCGCTATTTGATAACGCTGACACTGAATAAAAACTGAGCTTGTTTGACTAAAACAATTAATCCTGCGCCGAAGGCCCTAATACAGAAACAGGGATAGGGTCGCGGTTTTCATAGTGGATTCTTCAAAATCTGCTGTGCTATAATGATATAGCACCACTATTATAAAAATCTGCCATGCTATAATGATATAGCACCGCTATTTGATAACACTGACAAAATGAATAAAAACTGAGCTTGTTTGACTAGAACAGTTAATCCCAGAAATGAGACTTCTTTTTCTTTACATGATTCAGTTATGCTGCAAGTGAACTACTGAATTGAATCGTTCTAATGTCTTGCATTTTATTGTTGCAACATAAAACAACTTACCTTTTGCATCCCTATTCTTTGAGGGGTCCAGTCCTTTCTGAGCAACTTGTGCCTTGTTGACCTGCAACAGGTGTGTCCAAACCCTTCGATTTAATAATGATAAAGATACAACACAACAAAAGGAGAGAGGAGGAAAATTAAAAGGAAACAAAATATGGTTAAATGTTAAGACAAAACTTACAGCGTTGAACAACTTGACCACTGAAAGAAATCGGAAGTTGTCCATGTTCACAACAACAGACAAATCAGTAAGAGGAAATGCAAATCACTAATAAATATAAAGAAGTCATAGACCTCTATTTAAAAGAAGAAGTAACTAATTTACCTCCTTTTGTAGCTACACTTATTAGAAACTTTTCATGAGAGTCCAGAAACTTTTCGGGAATGACATGTCCCTTTTCTGCTAACTGTAACAAGCAATAAGATAGAACTTGTCGAACTGATTACCAGATAGAGAATATTTTGGGCTACGAAAACTGGAGAAACATAAATTCTAGTGCTAATTGGGATATCATTAAAATCACAGTCAAATTGAAATTTAAAATTACCAGTAGCTTTTCCTTTTTTGCCTCTCCCTTGACCTTGCGCTCTGTCTCCTCTTCCGCAATCTTTTCTATAACAAGATTCTTGTGTGCTGACAGTACTGGACCCTATAGAGTTATCCAAGTTTTAGAATACCATTTTTCTAATTCTCTAATAAACATTAGCATGTTGTATATCACCTAGCTTACCAACAACTCATCTGAAACACTCTTCTTTATAATACTCCTGAAGGACATCTTGAATGCTTTACAACCTTCAGTGAATTTAGTGATTCCTGGCTGAATTTCACCTTCATCTTCTTCTTCATCCTCAGAGAAATGAACTTTCTTATCAGTAACACTCTTCTTCAGCATTCTTTGTCCTCCTTCATCTTCAGACAGCTCTTCATTTTCTATGTCATCCTCCTCACGCTTTTGTTTTTTAATAGGTGATACACCTCTAGTCCTCCTAGTAGCAGGGGCAATGGTCTCATCTTCATCATCATCAGAATTATACTCTCGTGCTCTCTTGTGGAAAAGTTTCTTCAGTTTTTGGTTTATTTTAACTTTCTTCTGACCGTGTGGTGGCTGCATCACTTTTTGTTCCTTACTTGACTTTTTACGGCCTTGCTTCTTACCAATATTCCTCTTTCCCAGGCCTCTTCCAGGTTCTACTACTTGCATTTTGTCAGCCATAAATTGTTTTATAATTTGACCTATATGTCACACAT
Organism: Cicer cuneatum; assembly: GCA_037974295.1. Classification (NCBI taxonomy): domain Eukaryota; kingdom Viridiplantae; phylum Streptophyta; class Magnoliopsida; order Fabales; family Fabaceae; genus Cicer; species Cicer cuneatum. The sequence continues at coordinate 39,104,245 of JBBPBO010000004.1, read as the reverse complement.
GAAGACAGGTTATATTACTAAACTGCCAAAGTAAGTGAGGATCAGCATTCAGCATCCACTCAATATTTTGTCTAAACTGCTTACTATTTAAAAAACTGATTTGGATCCTAAACCTGGTTTCCCTATAAACCATTTTTGGGTTGACCAATAATTAATAAGTAGACCAATAATTTGCGATGCCGAAAGTCATTTTACCAAAAGAAGAATTCAATTATTAGTTAACAATTTCTGTCACATGATGGCATCGACTATGTTGACAATACACTATACTAAACTTGAAAACACAAACAAATCACGAGTCTGAGTATACATAAAAGATAGTAATAATATTAATAATCAGGATTTTTAAAAAATGTCAACAAGCTGCAGTTAAGGCTACATCAGCAGCAATTGACTGAAATTCTCCACACTATCAACTATCAAGGATTGCGGGATGACCGCACCGCCAGTGCCACAGCAAGTTAAAACCTCAATGATGACAAAATCAAAGAGCTGAGATACAGTTGTAAAACATTAAAAGAAACGAATCTGTATGAGATTGTAATCATTTAGGCATTTTAACAACCAAGTGATATGCACGTGCATCAACTCTACAATACAATCAAATCAAAATAAATAAAAACAACGCCTATCATATAATCAAAGAAAGAGACACAAATAACAAACTTCATCAAATATCCGAATTCTTGTTTAAAAAAAAATCCGAAATCTTAAAGTGAAAAAAAAAACACCAAAAAAAAATTCAGAGGCAAAAACAACGCACGTGCGAGCATAACAGAATCAAAGTTTCTGAGGAAATAAAAGAGTAAACCACCATATATGAAACTAAGAAAGTGGAAAGAAAGGTTACGAGATGGTGAAAGCAACGGAGTTGAAACGGTTGAGAGAGTTGGTATTAACTGTTAAGGTGGACAAACGAGTTGGAAGTGCGACAGCGACTATGGTAGAGGTAACCGTGAGTGTGGTGGTGCGGTTAGGGTCCGATTGGGTGTGTCGGAGAAGCGACGGCGGGAGTGATATGGGAGAGGGCAAATCTCGTTCAAGTAGTAAGGGGCTAATGGCAGGGTTTTTTTATTTTTACTAAAGGCTTTTTTTTAATTATCCTCTACTTCTCGGGTCTGGGGCTTAATAACCCGTACGGTATGAGGAGAAATAATCTCCGATTCTTTGGATATCTATTCATTCTTAATCGAAAAAAATTAAAAACTATAATTAAGAAATTTATAAACCTCATCAAATTAATTTTTAAATTATGTAAATTGTTAAATATATCTTCTAAAATTGTAAAATATCAACTAAAATAGTTGTTTAATAAATTTTTGTCGTTAGATGTTTTGATTAGGGGTGTATAAAATATATAGTTAATTAAACTGCATTGCATTATAAAAATTCAAACCAATTAAATGGTTTAAGAACTAAACCGTAAATTTAAAAATGACCGATTAACTAAATTTTATTAAAAAACCAGTTTAAACCACTTTTAAACAATTTTTAACCAAAATCATAAAAATAATTTTTTTCAAGTGAATACATAAAAAAAATTAAACTCTAACCCTCCAAAATTCAAAATGATTGAATCTAGCCCCAAATCCAATTCACCTATGCTCTCCCTTTCCACTCTCTCTTCGGCAGCAGTGTAACATCATTGGCATTGTCGCATCTCTTGAATCCCAAACCTTTCTCTGACATAACTCATCTCATCTCTGACCACGTAACCATTCGTATCCCATCTCCGACGCAATCATTCTCTATGCGACCACGTCTACGACACGACTTCGCCATCTCATCAGCGCCATCGCATCTCAACTTCTCTATCATCGTAAGTATTGTGCACCACTTTTGTGTTTCTTGCCATTTGCGTTCCTATTTCAATTTTTTATTTTCTTCTACAAATTGTTAGGGTTTCATTTGCAAATTTTTAGGTTTATGTTTCAACAATTGGTACCTTGTTAGTTCTAAAAAATAAAACAAGCCGAAATTTGTTCTAGACAAAAATAAATGTATAGTCCTTTGAGTTAAACTCAATTTTCCGCTTAGGTCTTTTTAAGTTTATTTTATTCCGATTTGGTTATTTAAGTTACATTTTGTTTGCACCGTTAGTTATTTATCTAAATTTTGACAACAATTAGTTCAATTGAAAACTTTTGATCATTTAAAACTCTACAACAAATCATTCAGAAAACATTTATAAAATCTTATAAAAAATATTTTATTTTTTATTTTCTCTACAACAATTTAAACACACTTATAGCCTTAAAAACAAGATAATAAATGTTTATCAACATAATCAATGTCTTTAACTTTCTCACATGTAAAGTAGTTTTGACAGTCAATTTGTTGAGATGTTTCAATTAGATATTAATATTTTATGACAGTAATTCGAAAAAACTCAAACTTAAAGGAATGCATGCGTAATTTAATAATTCTTAAAGACTAATAATGCAAACGAATGTAACTTAAATGATAAAATTAAAATAAATAAATAAACTTAAAATTTCAAATGAAAATTGAACTAAAATTAAAAGACTAAATATATATTTTTCTCTAAATTATATTATTTTACATGCATAACAAAGAGTTAGACATGATTCTTGTATAGGGGAGAATGTGAGGGACCGACTTATGTGATAAATTCTCCCAAGAAGGGTTGAATTTGTTTTGAATATGAATCAAATTCAACACCCCAAATTTATAACACCCATACAAATTATGTACCAATTATTTACGCTAGATGATAGTAAAAAAAAATTTTTTGCGCTAGACATATAAGTTAAGGGGTTTTCAAAAACATGAAACAATCCATACTACTTTTTTCTTACATTTTCTTTCAAATGAAATTGGGAAAAACCTAGGCATTGACAAATGCAGCAGGATTTGATATGTCCATAACCTAAAACAGAAAAGAGAAAAATGAACAAAATTGAAAAAAGAACCAAACTCTATGAGCCTAGCTTGAAAAGGAAATAAACAATTTGATTTATGGGTAATAATCGAATACATCAAATAAACAACAACATCTAAAATTAAAAAATTAAAAATATGATTTCATCTTTCAATTTTAACCTAATTCATAATTCAATAGCGTAGTAATCATCAAACAAGTTAATGAGGGAAAATAAAAAAGAAGGAAAAAATAACGATTCAAAACAGTGTATGAAGACTTTCAACAAACAAGATAAGTGCAACAAAAAAAGGAGGAATTTAGAGACCGCATATATTGAATAACTTCTCCAAGATTATATGCTTCGGAGGATTGATCTTTTTTGAATTACCCTAGATTATATGCTTCGGAGGATTGATCTTTTTTGAAACCCTCTGAATGAAAGAAAGAGAAAACCTAACAAAAGCGGGAAACATAAAATTGTTTTTGTTCTTTGCAGCGGGAAATTATAACTGGATTTAAGGGTGTTAATGGTCCAAAAACCAAATTGAATCACACCACATTAATAATCTAGTTGAAGTTTTAAAAACCGCTTTAAAAAAAACGATTATTTTTTGGACCAATTATAGTTCAGTTCTAAACCAATGTATAATTATAAATCGGTTTAGTATGTTTGAACCAATTTCAAACCAGTTTTTATTAAAACCAATTTGAACCAATTTTTATTGAATTGTTTAAAGCCGGGTTTTTAGTGAACTTTTAAAAAAATTGATTTTAAAATAAGTTTTTAGGTGATTTATAAATATCTCATAGTAAATTAGCAATCAATTGAGAGCTTTCAGAGTGCACAAACACAATACATATGTTGTTGCCATGCAATCTAAGTTGATCTCCTGATATAAAATATGGTGCATATATAACCATTGAAATATTTGTAGATTTATAAGTAAATGGAACATATACTATTGGAACTAAGTTGGTTCTTCCAATTAAAGTTTTGATGTTAACAAAAGTATTTTATGAAAATAACATATTTGACTTCGAAGAAGAATGTAAGAAACCAGAGGATGACATCACTAGAAGTAGAAATCATAGGATGAAGTCACTAGAAGATACCTTCAAAATATACAAATCAGAAGCAGAAGATGTCATAAGAGGATGACTTCACCAGAAGATACGGTAAAAAGATGTCACCAGAAGATACCTCTAGAGGATACCAAAAGATACCTCCAGAGGATACCAGAAGATACCTCTAGAGGATACTAGAAGACACCTCTAGAGGATATCACCAGAGCATCCCATCAGAAGCAAGAATCAGAGAATGTCATCAAAGGCAAACATCAGAGGATACCATCAATTAAAGGATATCAACAGAGGGAAGAAACAATGACATTATCAGAGGATATTATTCATGGCCCATATCAAAAGGAGACTTGGTTCAGACAAAAAGATAGCATGGTCCATAACAGAAGACTTGGTCCATATCAGAAGATCAATGGTCCAGATCAGAAGATCACATAGTCCAAATCATGAGACAAAATGGTACAGATCAGATCACATGGTTCAGATCAGCAGATCGTACGGTCCAGAATTTAAATCATGATACAAATCAGTGAAGACTTGATTAAAATTCGAACAAGACTTGATTGAATTTTGATAAAAATTTGATCAAAGTATTAAGGAAATTTGATTCAAAAATCACTGAAGACTTGAAAGAAATTTGAATGAAATCTAAAGCTAAAAGATAAGGTATGAAATTAAGAGAAACATGATTGGTCAATAGAATTTTCAAATGTAATTTGAAGCTGAAAGATATGTTTTGAAATTAAGAGAATCAGGATTGGCCAACAGAATTTTTAAAGGAAATCTGAGCAAGATTTATCTCGTATTTAAGCTTGGACAAAGCTCTAAGTGCAACTATAAAATGATGCTTCAGGCAGCAGCATTAAGCATCGAAAATACAAGAACTCAAGCTTCATATTCAACATAATCCAATAGTTCAAAAGAGAGAATCACTTGAGTGCAAAAGCAATATTTTCTAAGTATTTTCGAGAGAGAAAAATAGTGCAACAATCAACTTTTCTAAAAGAAACTTTGCAGAATTCCAAACCCTTGTAATCAAACCCGTTAGAGGTGTAGATTCCTTCTTCAATCTGGGGTTGTCAGATTGGTAGGAGAAGACTTGACTTATAGAGTCAAGCTGTTGTTATCGTTCCTCAAAAGTATGAGGTTGTCAAACTGTTTGGGAAGACTGACATGGAGGGTCAGGTGTTGTAATTCAAAGTGTTTTTCAATTAGTGGATTAAAGCCTTCGGAGTGAAGGGACTGGATGTAGCCAAGTTAATGGTAAACTAGGATAAATCGTTGTGTTCTTATGTTGTTATTATCTGCTGCTAAGTCTGATTATTTATTCAACAAGTAACTTAAATCAACACTCATCAAAAACAGTAAAAAGAATTCACGTTTGAAAAACATAATTCAACCCCTTTTCTCGTGTTTGCACCTTTAATTGGCATCAGAGTTCGGTCTCAAGGCTGAGCACTTTACAGTGTTTGAAGAAAGATCCAAGGGTTCAACATGTCTGGATTCAATGAAGAAGTTGTTGGAGGAAACATCAACAGACTACCTCTGTTTGATGGGGAACAGTTCGAGTGCTGGAAGGACCGGCTGAGGAGTTTCTTTTTTTCACAAGATTCCAAACTTTGGGACTTGGTGGAAGATGGCTATATTGCTCCAAAAGATGCTGATGGTGTTGAAATTCATAGAAAAGATATGGATGCTGACCAGAAGAAGATGTTCAAGATGCATCACAAATGCAGAACGTTCATGATCAATCCAATTACATTCAAGGAGTTCGACAAGTGCACTAACAAAGAAACAACAAAGAACATCTATGATAGTCTGACTCTGACTTACGAAGGCAGCAAGCAAGACCAAGAAGCAAATGCCAACATTCTAGTCAAGAAGTATGAGCTATTCAAGATGGAAGAAGATGAAGACATTGAAGCAATGTTTTCTAGATTTCAGACTCTGGTTTCGGGATTAAGAGTACTCAAGAAGAGCTATACCATGGCTAACCACGTGAAGAAAATTCTTAGAAGTCTACCAACCAAGTGGAGACCAAAGGTCACTGCCATTCAGGAAGCAAAGGACTTGAACACTCTGAAGCTGGAAGAATTAATCAGCTCCCTCAAGTCACATGAAATAGAGCTAGAAGAAGATGAGCCCAAGAAGAAGAACAAAACCCTAGCCTTAAGTAGAATCAGAAGATAGTGATTCTGGGGACCATAATCAGAAACTAGAAGAAGAAGAAGAAGACACTGCCTTCATAACCTAAAAGGATCTAAAGATATGGCAAAATAGAAGGAAGAAGTTTCCCTAGAGGTATTCCAAGCATTCCAACAGAGGAAATGATGAACAAAAAAATAAGAGTATCATCTGCTATGGATGCAATGAACCTGGGCACATCAAGTCAGAATGCAAAAATCTGGAGAAAGGGAAAAATCAGAAGAAAGACTCCAGACCTAAGAAGAAGAATTTGATGGCAACATGGGATGATTATGATGAATCTTCAGAAGATGAAGAAGCAGAATTAGCCATGATGGCTCATATCAATTCTGCCTTTGGATCCAACATAAAATATGACTCTGGAAGTGAATCAGAAGAAGCAGAATCGGCTCAGACAGTTTGCACTCATTCTGCCTCTGGATCCAACTCTGGAAGAAAATCAGAAGAAATAGAATTGGCTCAGACAGTTTGCGTTCATTTTGCCTCTGGATCCAACTCTGGAAGTAAAACAGAAACATAACTGGCTCTGGTGGTTCACACAAGCTCTGCCTCTGGATCCGATACAGGATCTGATTCTGGAAGTGAATCATCAAAAGATGAAAAAGAGATGTCCTCAACAATCAAGTTGCAACACCATTCATGGTACCTGGACAGTGGATGCTCGCAACATATGACAGGAGAAAAGTCTATGTTCAAATAACTAACTTTAGGCAAAGGAGGGGCAATGGCTTTTGGAAGAAAGCAAAAAGGCCAAATCATTGGTCGAGCCACGTTTGGTAATGGTACTTCTTCCTCTATTAAAGATGTACTACTAGTTAATGGTCTTAGGCATAATTTAATAAGTATTAGTCAATTAAGTGATAATAATTATGATATTATATTTAACCAAAAAAACATGCAAAGCTATTAGTCAGAAGGATGGATCAGTACTCTTCACAGGTCATAGGCAAAACAATATTTACAAGATAAACTTTTTGGTCTAGAGAAACAAAAAGTTAAGTGTCTAGTGTTAGTTAATGAAGAGAAACTAATTTGGCATAAAAGATTAGGTCATGCTAACCTTAGATTAGTTTCAAAATTGAATAAGCTTCAACTGGTGAGAGGTCTACCTAAGCTTAGTTACAAAACTGAAATTATGTGTGAAGCTTGTCAAAAGGGAAAACAAACAAAAAATTCTTTCAACCCTAAAAACTCAATCTCTACCTCAAAGCCCCTTGAGCTATTACACATAGATTTATTTGGGCCAGTAAAAACAGCTTCTTTAAGTGGAAAGAAATATGGGTTTATTATTGTAGATGATTACACTAGGTGGACATGGGTAAAATTTTTAAGAAGTAAGGATAAATCCCACAAAGTGTTTATCATATTTTGCAAACAAATAATGAATGAAAAATGTATTAAAATTATAACAATTAGAAGTGATCATGAAGGAGAATTTGAGAACAAATTCTTTGAAAGTTTTTGTGATGAGAATGGAATCTCTCACAACTTTTCTTCTCTTAGAACACCCCAACAATATGGAGTTGTAGAAAGAAAAAATAGAACACTCCAAGAAATGGCCAGAACAATGCTAAATGATATGAATGTTGCAAAACATTTTTGGGCAGAAGCAATTAATACCGCATGTTATATTCAAAATAGAGTCTATATTAGATCCATATTAAATTAAACACCATATGAATTGTGCAAAGGTAAAAAGCCTAACATCTCTTATTTTAAACAATTTGGCTGCAGTTGTTATATGTTGAACACTAAAGATAATATTGGAAAATTTGATTCACGATCTCAAAAGTGTACCTTCATTGGTTACTCTAAAAGATCCAAGGCCTATAGACTATTTAATAGGGAAACTAATATTGTGGAGGAATCCATACATGTTAAATTTGATGACAAACAGCTTGACCTTGAAAAGTCAAAGCAAGATGATGATAGTGTAGGTTTACCAGAACCAAAAGAAGCTGATGCAGACAAAACAAGAGAACTTGAAAAGGTGGAGGATGAAAGCAAAACAGAAGAACTCGAAAAATCTTGAAAGGATGAATCTGAAGATAAGTCAGAAGGAAGATGTGGATGGAAGTACAAGTCATCATATCCTGAAACTCTAATCATTGGGAGTGCAAGTGATCCCTTAAGGACTAGATCATCACTTAAAGAAACCAGTTTGTTTGGCTTACTCTCATCTATTGAGCCTACTTCGGTTGATGAAGCACTGAGAGAAGATGGATGGATTTTTGCCATGCAAGAGGAGTTAAATAAATTTGAAAGGAATGATGTTTGGGATCTAGTTCCAAGACAAGAAAAGAACATTATTGGAACCAAGTGGATTTTCAGAAATAAGTTGAATGAAAAAGGATAAGTTGTCAGAAACAAGGCACGATTTTTTGCACAAGGCTACAGTCAGCAAGAAGTTATTTACTACACTGAGACTTTTGCTCTAGTGGCCAGGTTAGAAGCTATTCGTATCCTACTTTCCTTTGCTGCTAATAATAACATTTCATTATTTCAAATGGATGTTAAAAGCGCATTTTTAAATGGTTATATAAGTGAAGAAGTCTATGTTAAACAACCCCTAGGTTTTGAAAGTTCTGAATTTCCAAACCATGTTTTAAAACATAAAAAAATCTTTGTATGGTTTAAAACAAGCACCTAGGGCATGATATGATAGACTTAGTAACTTCTTACTAAAAAATGACTTTGAAAGAGGACAAGTAGACAATACTCCTTTTAGAAAAATCTATAAAAGATGATATTCTAATTATTCAAGTTTATGTTGATGATATTATCTTTGGATCTACTAATGGCACTCTCTGCCAATAATTTTCTATGTTGATGCAACAGGAATTTAAAATGAGCATGATGGGAGAACTTAAGTTCTTCCTAGGGATACAAATTCAGCAAAGTCAAAAAGACATATACATTCATCAAACAAAATATACAAAAGAGCTTTTCAAGAAGTTTAAGATGAGTGATTGCAAACCTATGGCTACCCCAATGCACCATACCAGCTCACTTGTAAAGGATGACTCAGGCAAAAAGTTTGATCAAAAATCCTACAGAGGTATGATAGGATTTCTACTCTATCTCACTACTTCTAGACCTGACATTATATTTAGTGTATGCGTATGTTCTAGATTTCAGTTTGACCCTAGGGAATCCCATTTAATCGCTGTTAAGAGAATCCTTATATACCTAAAAGGCACTACCAACCTCACCTTGTTCTACAAGAAAATTCCTACATACCAACTTAGTGGATATTGTGACTCTGATTATGTTGGAGATAAACTCGAAAGAAAGAGTACAAGAGGAAACTACACATTCTTGAGAGACAATCTAATATCCTGGTCAAGCAAGAGACAAAGCACCATTGTCATGTCAACAACAAAAGCTGAATACATTTTAGCAACCGGATGCAACTCTCAACTCATTTGGATGAAACATCAGCTGTAAGACTACAAAATCTTGGAGACCAACATCCCTTTATACTATGACAACACTTCAGCCATCAACCTAACCAAAAACCTTATCCTACATTCTAGAGCCAAACACATAGAGATCAAACACTACTTGATCAGAGATTATGTTCAAAAAGGGACACTTAACATCCAATTCGTAGACACTGACCATCAATGGGCTGACATATTCACTAGAAGACAAAAATGCCACCAAAAGATACGACCAGAAGATGTCACCAAAGGATACCTCCATACGATACCAGAAGATACCTCCAGAGGATACCAGAAGATACCTCTAGAGGATACCAGAGGATACCAGAAGGTACCTCTAGCGGATACCAGAGGATATCACCAGAGGATCCCATCAGAAGCAAGAATCAGAGGATGTCGTCAAAGGTAGAGGATATCATCAATCAGAGGATATCATCATAGGGAAGAAGCAATGACATTATCAGAGGATATTATTCATGGCCCATATTAGAATGAGAGTTGGTTCAGACCAGAAGATAGCATGGTCCATAACAGAAGACTTGGTCCAAATCAGAAGATCACGCAGTGCAGATCATGAGACAAAATGGTCTAGATCAAAAGATCACACAATCTAGATCATGAGATAGAATTGTACAGATCAGATCACATGGTCCAGATCAGCAAATCATATGATCCAGAAATTAAATCATGATGCATATCAGTGAAGACTTGATTAAAATTCGAAGAAGACTTGATTGAATTTTGATAGAAATTTGATCAAAGTATTAAGGCGATTTGATTCAAAAATCGCTGAAGACTTGAAGGAAATTCGAATGAAATCTGAAGCTAAAAGATATGATTTGAAATTAAGAGAAACAGGATTGGTCAACAGAATTTTTAAATTTAATCTGAAGCTGAAAGATATGTTTTGAAATTAAGAGAAACAAGATTGAAAAACAGAAGGAAATCTAAGCAAGATTTTGAAGTAGCAAAATTGATTTACAAGGAAGGGGGGTTTGAATTGTAAATCTCCCTTTTTAAAATTTCCAGAAAAACTTCAGTTTTAAACTCAAGAAAGTTCTTGGTTAAGGAAGCAGAAAAATGGAGAACGTTCTTGGTTTGAATAGAAAACGGAGAACGTTCAGATTAGTGTTTAAAACAGAAAACAGTTTTGTATTTTAATCTTTGAAACACGATTAAACTGAATAAAGAGATAAGGGATAAGAAATACCACACGCAGATATATCCTAGTTCACCCAAACTTGGGCTACGTCCAGTCCTCACGAAGTGAGATTTTCCACTAAGTGTTTAAAACAAGAACCTTCTTGGTTTTACAGCACCTAGTCTAGATCAACCTTGATCTTTTGTTTTCAGAACTTAAACTAATTCCTACCCAGAAAAAGTTTAACCAAATCACCTATCAATCTTGATAGGATTTCTTACAATCTACCCAAACTATCTTTTACTCTTATAGTTTGAGCTTACAATGGTGATGAGATTGATTTTGTTTAGAATATGTGAATTCTCAACTCTTGTTTGAGATTCAATTCTTTACAGATAAATCAGAATATATATCAGAGTAAAACAATTTAACTAAAAACTGATTCTGTAAGAGATTTTCAGGAACTTCAAGTATGAATGTGAATGATTGTGATAGCTGTGTTAGCACTTGAACTTCTTATTTTTCCTTGAGCTGTGGCCTTCCTTTTATAGGCTTGAAAGCAGTGGATGAAGGCCAATATAGCCGTTGTAAAGGCTTTGTGTCAGACTGGACCAGTGGCTTTATTTCTAAATAAAAATAATCCTTTTATTTTCCTGATCAGTCTTGAGCTACAGTGTTTTGGATCAATCTTTCTTGAGTTGTTAATGATCTTCTGAAGCTTCTGATAAGTGGCAATTTTGCTGGCTTGATCTGAAGCTTTGGATCAGTAAACACAGATTGAAAACAATCACGAAAGCTTGAAGTAAGAAGCTTGTACTGAAGCTTCTAAAACTGCCTGGAGATTGATTGATCGTTCTGGACATTTGTTCTTTAGGTATCCTCTGTTTAAAATCCATAATGTATCCTCTGATAATTTCCAGAATGTATCTTCTGGTAATTTACTTCATGAGGTATCTTCTGGAGTCTGGTACCTATTGTTTGCAGAACAGTCTGAATAGACATCTTTGAGAGTCTTTATCTTTCTCAATTCGAAAGTTCTATTGATCTGGATTGATCCTATGTGTTCTCTGCCATGTAGTGATCATATCCATGTAACTTCCAGAGCCAACAACTTTAATTAAGTGATGGAGAAAGTTGGGTCTTTATGCTGTCACAGTCTGGTGAACATTCTCCGTTTTCCAGAATGTGAAGAATGTTCTTCTGATGTTGTTTTCTTTGATTCTTTTGAAACCTGTCTATGATTTAAAACACTCAAAAGCACAGGTTAAATTAACAATACATTTAGAATCATAATTAAACAATCTTTAATTAACCTTTGTTTGTTTTCATCAAAACATTAAATTTGAGAGTTTGTCTTAACAATCTCCCCCTTTTTGATGATGACAAACATGTTAATTTAGATTTTAATTTTGATTCTAATTTTGAAAGAGCTTGAAAGTTCCCCCTCAATTTGTGCAGTGATTTAAATTTAACAGAAGATAAATCATGCAATTTCAAAAGATAAAGCAATTCAGCAAATGGATTCATAAAGACATTTCATTAGAAATTAAAGACAATTACAAAGAGAGATTAAGTCAGAAAATATATAGAAGTACCAAAAACAAAAGGACTTCTATCTAATTAAGGACTAAAACTTAATCTAAAATCTCCTAATTAATTCTCCCCCTTTGTCACAGCAAAAAGGTAGGAGAAAAAGATCCTAAGTAGCCAATGAAGGTGAAGATCCTTCTGAGGAAGAAGCTTTTGCAGGATTAGCAACTGGCTGAGGAGATGGAGAAGGATGAATAGGAGGTGGAACAAGTCCAAGCTTTGGAGCTAGCTGTTTTGTCATCCATGTTCGCATAAGTGTGGACTCATAATCCTGGTGAGCTTGGCGTGCCATGATTGTCTGAAGGGCAGCCATGATCTCAGAGTTGGTTGGTTCCTTAGGTGGAGGAGGAGGAGGTGGAGGCATTGCAGAAGCAGGGTGAGTGGAAGGAATTGAGGTAAAAGACGAGGATTGATTGAGGGCCCAGGTGTATCAAAGAAAGTCAAAAATTGACTTACCCGAAGGAGTGAAGGATTTGTTTTCTGGGAGGAAAGGAATAGTGGTGACATGGAGGAAGTATGTTGATGTGGTAGTAGGGTGCACATGTCATCAATGGGTGTATGAATATGGTGGAGAAGGTCTGTGGAGGATACAAAGAAGGTTTGAGGAAAAACGGAGAAAGTCTGAGGAATGGTTGGGGAACTTTCTCTGTTTTCAGCAAAACGTTCTGGAGCAGTTTCTACTGCTTCAGGAAGGTCTGGTGCAGGTTGTGGTGAGGCTGGGATGGTAGCAGGTTCAGCAGTTGTTCTCCTCGATGAACGCTTCCTTTTTAGTGAGGGTGGAAAGAAAGGAGGAGGATCACTTGCCTTAGAGGAAGCTTTCTTCATATGAGAGATGTTTTTGGAAAAAAACTTTGAGATTTTGATCAAGCTTTTCTCATTACTGAGAGGAATTTGAAAATGCCTGAATATCTTGGTCAAAATCATCCCATATGGGACAGTATTCTTCCTGTAATCTTTGTTGGCCGCTGCAATCATATGATGAATGATGAGATGAGGCAGGTTCAGACTCTTGCAGTTGAGAAGGTGGTAGATTACAAGAGCATCATTATCAGACACATACTCTTGACTTCCACAGTGGGGAAGTATGGTGTGATGACTGATGCTGTTGAACATTTTGGGAAGTGGTTTGAGGAAGATGGAGAGTTGTCGTGTAGACCCTTCTTGAAACAGATCAGAGAGTACCTCTATCTTGTTCAGGTTTAAGGCATTATACCATTTTTCTCCAAAAATGGCAGGCCCTTCAGTGGGAAGATTCAGAATTGTGGCCAGAGTGTCTGGGGTGAGAATAATTTCAATCCCCATAACTTTGGAGATGATAAGGGATTTATCAGAAAAGTCTTGGCCTGGCAGTAGAATGCCCTGATGACCTCTGGGTAGTAGCATTCTGAAGTCTGCAAGAAGGAAGTCCAGCCTAAAACATTAGTGTGATGTTTTATGGCATTTCCATCAACAACCAGATTATCAAACATGACAATTCGTCCCACTCCAATAGGACGATTAGCCCATTTCTCTTTGAAAATTTTATTGGCAGAGAGGGGAACCAGAGGGATGTTATTGGAGGAGTCAGAGGGAGAATGTTGGGTAGCAGAGGGAGAATGTTGGGTAGCAGAAGGAGTAGTGTGGGGGGCAGAACATTTAGTAGGGGGCAGGACGTTTAGTATGACGTTTAGTAGGGGGGCAGAAGGAATAATGGGGGTTTCAGAAGGAATAGTGGGGGGGTCAGAAGGAACATTTGGAGGGGTAGACGGAGTGGTAAGAGGGGTAGAAGGAGAGGGCTTCTTGTTGAGCTGTTTTGGTGCCCTAGTTTTACTTCGCTGAAAAATCTTCATATTCTTCCTAGCTAGGTATTGAGAGATGGTTATAGTAGATTTTTTCTTTAGGGTTTTAGAGGGGGATTGAGATGAGGGTTCAGGAGTTTGCTGCTGTGTTTGGAATGGTTGTTGTTGAGAGGTTGCTGGAATACTGGAAGGAGGAACATTCATTTCTTCCTCATCAGAGTCGGAAATGATAAACACAAAAGCATCAGTTTTCTTAGGGTTCGAAGTCCCTATTCCAGACAGAATTCGCATGGACCTTCGTTTTGGGGGGTTAGTGGTGTTTCTCAAGTGAGGAGGAACTTGAGTGGTGTTGGGTACAAATTTAGGGTGAGAAGGGGGAAAGATTGTTGCGAGTGGTTTAATGGGAAGTGGAATAGGGCTTGATTCCCGTGAAGATGAGGATGAGGATTCTGAGGAAGAAAATGGCATTTTGATGGGAGAGGGTCTGGGTGGTGGTGAAGGTGAACGATAGCGAAATGGAGAAGAAGGTGGTGGTGATGGTGATTTAGTACGTGTATTTTTATGACCACTGGATTTAGTTCTGGCCATTAGAAAGGGAGAAAGTTTTTAGAGAAGAAATGCAGAAAGATTTTGAGGAAGACAAAAGGAAGGTTTCTGAAGGGTTTGTGAGAAATTACAAAGACAGAAATTGCCTTTTTAGAGAGAAAAGATAATGATGAGTGAAACCTAGGGAAGGAGGTTTTGAAAAGATGTAACGCCTCTTCTTGAAAAGGTGTCAGGGCGTTTTTGGAGGCATTGGACAAGAACATTAAATGCCAAAACTCCCCTTTTTCTCATGCGCAGAGAGAAAGAGATACGCAGAGGAGAAAGTTGATTTAAAAACGGAGAAAGTTGACTAAAAAATGGAGATTGATAAACGTTCTTCGTTTTCTGCACAAGCAGTTTTAATGAGATTTCTCTGGATTTCTCATGATTTTCAGCCTTTCCTTAATAGAATTAAAACTATCCTCAGCAAGAGGCTTTGTAAATACATCAGCAAGCTGATTTTGGGTATCAACAAAGATTAATTCAATGCTTTTCTTGCTAACATGATCTCTAATGAAATGATGCTTAATTTCAATATGCTTAGATCTAGAATGCTGAATTGGATTTTTAGACAGATTTATAGCACTTGTATTATCACAGTAAATTGGGACATTAGAATAACTTACAGAGAAGTCTTCAAGTTGATTCTTTATCCAAATTACTTGGGAGCAACAATTTGCAGCTGATACGTATTCAGCTTCAATTGTTGACAGTGCAATCGTGTTTTGTTTCCTGCATGACCAGTTGATTAGGGTTCTCCCAGGAACTGGCATGAGCCACTTGTGCTCTTTCTTTCAGTTTTGTCCCCAGCATAATCAGCGTCGCAGTAAGCTACAAGATCAAAATGTGAACCTTTTCTATACCAAAGGCCAAGATCAGTAGTACCAACAAGATATCTAAAAATTCTTTTTACAGCAGTTAAATGAGATTCTTTGGGTGCAGATTGAAATCTAGCACATAATCCTACTGCAAATACAATATCAGGTCTACTTGCAGTTAGATATAACAAAGAACCAATCATTCCTCTGTATTCTTTTTCAGAAACAGATTTTCCATTTTCATCTTTGTCCAATGAAGAAGATGGATGCATGGGAGTAGTCATGATTTTGGCTTCATTCATTTTGTATTTCGTTAAAAGATCTTTTGTATATTTCTCTTGACAAATAAAAATGCCATCATCATGCTGCTTGATTTGTAAACCAAGAAAGTATCTCAACTCCCCCATCATGCTCATTTCAAATTCACTTTGCATAAGATTTGAAAAGGCAGCACACATTTTTTCATTGGTTGATCCAAAGATTATATCATCAACATACACTTGAACAATGAGTAAATCATTTTTATCATTTTTCTTAAAGAGTGTAGTGTCAATGTTTCCTCTGGAAAATCCATTTTTGATTAGAAAAGAACTTAATCTTTCATACCAAGCTCTTGGTGCTTGTGTCAGACCATACAGAGCTTTGGTAAGTTTATAAACATGGTCTGGTTTTGATTGATTTTCAAAGCCAGGGGGTTGTCGTACATAAACTTGCTCATTTAAAAAACCATTTAAAAAAGCACTCTTAACATCCATTTGAAAAAGTTTTATGAATTTATGAGATGCATATGCAAGAAGAATTCGTATAGCCTCTAACCTTGCAACTGGTGCGAAAGTTTCATCATAATCAATACTTTCTTGTTGATTATAACCTTGAGCAACCAGTCTGGCTTTGTTACGAATGACCTTACCTTCTTCATCCAGTTTGTTTCTGAACACCCATCTTGTTCCTATGATGGTCTGGTTCTGAGGATCTGGGACAAGATTCCAGACTTCATTCTTTTCAAACTGATGATGTTCTTCTTTCATTGCATTAATCCAAGATTGATCAACAATGGCTTCTTTGATTGACTTGGGTTCGAGTTGGGAGATCATTGCCATGTTGTTGTTGTCATCCTCTTTGAAAGACATTCTGGTTCGAATTCCATCAGCTGTATCCCCAATAATTTGATCCTGAGGATGATCACTTATTGTTTTCCAGCTTTTTGGAAGAGAATGAAGTGGAGACTGTTTATCAGTCTGGTTTTCCTGGAGAACATTCAGCTGTTGTTGTCCAGAATGTTCTTCTTCATCATCTTTCTTGCTCATTTCCAGATCATCAAATTCATCAAATAATACAAGTATACTAATTTCAACAACCTTTGTTTTGACATTAAACACACGAAATCCTTTGGATTCAGTTGAGTATCCCAAAAATATGGCTTTGTCTGATTTAGCATCAAACTTTCCAAGGTTTTCTTTATTGTTCAAAATGTAACAATAACACCCAAAGATGTGAAAATATGAAATGTTTGGCTTTCTATTTTTCCAGATTCCATATGGTGTTTTGTTGATGATTTTTCTTATTGTTACACGGTTTAAGATTTAGCATGAAGTGTTTATGGCTTCAGCCCAAAAATATTTTTCAACATTTGATTCTTCCAACATTGTTCTTGCCATTTCCTGCAACGTTCTGTTTTTGCGTTCAACAACCCCATTTTGTTGAGGAGTTCTAGCACATGACAGATTGTGGGAAATGCCAAGTTCATCAAAAAATGCTTTAAAAGAAGCGTTTATAAATTCTCCTCCATGATCACTTCTTACAGAAATGATGCTGGAATCTTTTTCATTTTGAACCTTCTTACAAAAGTTTTTGAAAGCATCAAATGCATCATCTTTTTGTTTTAAAAATAAGACCCATGTATATCGAGAATAATCATCAACAATAACAAAACCATATCTCATTCCACCTAGACTTGTTATTTTAATAGGACCAAAAAGATCTATGTGAAGCAGCTCAAGGACTCTATTTGAGGAAATAAAATGTTTTGGACGAAAGCTACTTTTAACTTGTTATCCTTTAGCACATGCTTCACATATTTTATCTTTATCAAAATTGATTTTTGGCAATCCTCTAACAAGTTCTAGTTTTGAAATCTTTGAAATAGTTTTCATACTGATGTGTCATGTCCTCTTGTGCCAAATCCATTTATCTTTGTTTATGGACATGAAGCAGGATTCATCAGGTAATTCTTCAAGGTATAAAACATAAAGATTTTTCTTTCTTATACCTGAAAAAATGAGTTCGCCATTTTTGTTTTTAACTTCACAGAAGTTTGGTTTAAAAATAACCTCGAAGCCATTGTCACATAGTTGACTTATGCTTAAGAGATTATGTTTCAGACCTTCTACATATTGAACATCAGAAATTTGAGCTGAGTTTTTCTTACCAATGGTTCCTTTACCTTCGATTTGAGCTTGGTTGTTGTTACCAAAGGTTACAGAACCTCCTTCTTTCTTTTCAAATGACATGAAGGAGCTTTTATCTCCTGTCATATGTCTTGAACAGCCACTGTCCAAGAACCATGGCTTTTTCTTGACAAGTTGAAATCCATTCTGCATAATATGTTATATTAACTTTAGGTACCCACTCTTTTTTGGGTCCTTGAGAGTTAGTTTCAGGATTGGATTTTCTTTTGAAATAACATGCTTATTCATGATGACCAAATTTGAGACAATAGGAACATTTAACAGTTGGTCTTGGTGTTGTATTTGAAATCTGAGTTTTCGAAGGTTTGAATCTTGATTGTGTAAATATTCTGGATCGTTCTCCCTTTTTTAAACTTTCTGGAGAATGTTCAGTTTTTCTTTTTGAACTTTCTCCGTTTTGAGAATAAGCTGGAGAACATTCTGGTTTTTTCAAAATTGGCTTTTTCTTTTCAAACATCTTTCTACTCTTAATCTTTTCATCCCGTTTTTTGAAATAGCACGCAAATTTCAAATGTCCAAGTTTTTTACAGTATGAACATTTTGTTTTGCATTTTTCGATCTTGCTTTCCGGAATAAAAAAGTTTTCGTACATTTTGGTTTTTGAGTTTGATCAAAACCAAGACCAGCCTTATCAAATATTCCTATTTGCGATCCCATGATCTTCTGAAAAGTTTCAGTAGCTTTTATAAAATTAAGCAAGTCAATTTTTAAGATTTCATTTTCAGATTTAAGATTAACGTTCTCCATTTTAGCAGTAGAACGTTCTTGACCTTTCTGAATTTCACAATCTTGCTGTTTTGATTCCCTCAGTTCTTGAATGGTATTCTTAAGAATATCAATCATGGCATGAGCCTTTTCTTTCTCTTCTTTTTCTTTAAAAACTTGTTCTTTTAAAGAACTACATTTTTGTATAAGAGTGTTCGAATCATTTAGCAAGTTGACAAATTCTTTTCCCATTAATTCACACAGAGAACAGGGTTCAGAATCTATTACCTCGTTTTCTTCTGTGTCTGCCATCAAGCATATGTTGGCTTCTTCTTCTTCTTCTTCTTCTTCTTCTGATTTTTCAGAGTCATCCCATGTAGCCAGCATTGATTTCTTTTTGAAAGGAAATCGCTTTGGTTTATTCTTATTCAATGGACATTCAGATTTGTAATGTCCAAGTTTATTGCAACCAAAACATGTAATCTGGCTCTTATCAACTTCTGTTTTGGGATTTTTATTGGGAAATCCCTTTTTGATTTGATCTCTTCTTCTCATCATTCTTTGTATTTTTCTGGTGAGAAGAGCAATTTCTTCATCAGCATCTTCTTGTCCAGTTTCTTCTGGTTCTTCATCAGTTTGTAGAATGATGCTTTCTTGAGATGCTTTTAGAGCTACTGCTTTTCCTTTCTTGATAGGTTTATCTTCTTGTAGCAGTATTTCATGTGCTCTTAAAGTTCCTATCAATTCTTCCAGGGGAAGTGTTTCAAGATTCTTGGCTTGGCTTGGCTTATAGCTGTTACCATTGGTCTCCATACAACTGGAAGACATCTCATGATTTTTCTTACCCTGTCTTGTATTGAATAGGCTTTGCCAAGAGAACGCATTTCATTCACTATTGTTGTGAATCTTGCATACATCTCATCAATGGTTTCTCCTTCTTGCATTTCGAATAATTCGAATTTTCTTATACCAATGTCAATCCTTGTTTCTTTGACATGGCTCGTGCCTTCATGGTGAGTTTGTAATGTGTCCCATACTTCTTTGGCAGTTGCACATTCGTCTACTCTTTCATTTTCTTCCCTGCTCAAAGCACACGATAAGAATAAATGAGCTTTGGAGTTTAGGAGTACCTTAGCTTTATCATCAGAAGTCCAGTCTGCTTCTTTCTTTTCTGTTGAAGCTGGATCTTCTTGATTCATCCTTGGAACATGATTTCCATTTACTATGATGTTCCACATGCCTGTGTCCTGTGATTTAAGAAACAATTGCATTTTGTTTTTCCAAAAATAATAATCAGTACCATCAAAGAATGGTGGTCTGTTAGAGGATCCTCCCTCAACAATGTATTTTGCTTTAGACATTTTCTGGATCTTTTTCTCAAACACTGGTTAGGTGTTCTTTCTAGAGACCTTGCTCTAATGCCAATTGAAGTAGCAAAATTGATTTACAAGGAAGGGGGGTTTGAATTGTAAATCTCCCTTTTTAAAATTTCCAGAAAAACTTCAGTTTTAAACTCAAGAAAGTTCTTGGTTAAGGAAGCAGAAAAATGGAGAACGTTCTTGGTTTGAATAGAAAACGGAGAACGTTCAGATTAGTGTTTAAAACAGAAAACAGTTTTGTATTTTAATCTTTGAAACACGATTAAAATGAATAAAGAGATAAGGGATAAGAAATACCACACGCAGATATATCCAGGTTCACCCAAACATTGGCTACGTCCAGTCCTCACAAAGTGAGATTTTCCACTAAGTGTTTAAAACAAGAACCTTCTTGGTTTTACAGCACCTAGTCTAGATCAACCTTGATCTTTTGTTTTCAGAACTTAAACTAATTCCTACCCAGAAAAAGTTTAACCAAATCACCTATCAATCTTGATAGGATTTCTTACAATCTACCCAAACTATCTTTTACTCTTATAGTTTGAGCTTACAATGGTGATGAGATTGATTTTGTTTAGAATCTGTGAATTCTCAACTCTTGTTTGAGATTCGATTCTTTACAGATAAATCAGAATATATATCAGAGTAAAACAATTTAACTAAAAACTGATTCTGTAAGAGATTTTCAGGAACTTCAAAGGATATAGAACTGGAAGAAGATGAACCTAAGAAGAAGAAGAATCTGGCTCTGAAGTCGAGACAGAAGAAAGATGCAAAGGCAGTATCAGAATCAAAGGATAGTGACAGTGACTGTGATGATCTGGCTTACTTAACCAAAAAGATGGTTAAGATCTGGGAAAACAGAAAGAGGAGAGGTTCCCAGAAGAAACAAAACAGCAAGGAAGAATCTGACAAGAAGAACATCATCTGTTATGGATGCAATGAACCTGGACATATCAAGTCAGAATGTCCAAATCTGGGAAAAGGAAAACAGCACAAGAAGAGTTCCAGATACAGAAAGAAAGGTCTGATGGCTGCCTGGGATGTATCAGAATCAGAAGAAGAATCATCTGATGAAGAAGAGGCAGAAACAGCAATGATGGCACACATCAGGTCTGCTTCTGGACCTCATAAAGGCACGAATTCCAGAAGAAAAACAGGCAGAAGGAAGAGTGATAGAAGCAATCACTCAGGCAAGTCTAGAAGCACATCAGAGGAAACAATTCTGTCTCTGATGGCTCATACAAATTCAAGTTCTGAATACAGCTCTGGAACAGAATCAGAAGATGAAGACAATAAGGTATTTTCTGATCTGTCTAAATCTGAATTAATTGAGACTTTAAAAGACTTGTTAAATGCAAACAATAAAAGGTCTTTAAAACTAAAAACTCTTAAGGAAGATAAGGAAAATCTAACCAAAGAAGTCCAAGTTTTAAAGAATCGAAATTCTGAGTATGCAACTGAAAACAAAAATTTTAAAACTGATGTTGCAAGACTCAAATCTGAAAACCAAACTCTGAAAAGTAATAATTGTTCCACTTCTGAAACTGTTTGTAAATCTGATATGCATGAGCAAGTTTTTCAAAACTTTATTTCCAATGGAATGGAAAGAAATAAAAATGCATCTATGATTTATGGAAACAGTAATTCTGGAAAAAGAGGTCTTGGTTTTACAGAAACAAGTACTGAAAATAAAGATGTTTATTCTGATGTTTTATGTATTGTCTGTGCTAAGAAAGGTCACTCTGAATTATCTTGTCCAATGGTAAAATCTGAACAAGATCAGAGAACTGTTAAGACTAACAAACCTGGACCTAATCAGTTTTGGGTACCAAAAGATCAAATTGTCTATGTTGCAGATGTTCTGAGCAACCAGAAGGAGACACCAACAATGGTGCCTGGACAATGGATCTTGGCAATGCACAAGCAGAAGAAGGTTTATGTTCCTGCTACAACTAGACATAAGCAAAGTGACTCTGGTAGAAGAAGAACTGGTCAACACAATACCTATCAGAACCAGAACCAGAATTATAGGAGGAACAGGAAATATCATATATATCACTCGAATCAGCACAAGAACTGGAACCAGAATCAAAACTGGAACCAGTATCAGAGGAACAGGAACTGGAACCAGAACCAGAACTGGAACCAGTACCAGAAGCACAGAAACTGGAACCAGAACCAGAACCAGAACTGGAGGCACAGAAACTGGAACCAGATTCAACACTGGAACCAGAATCAGAATCAGTACCAGAACCAGAACCTGAACAGGTATCAGTATCAAAGGTTGAGGTATGATCATTAGAACTACTCTAATTATCAAAATCAGTATAATTACCAGAATCACCACATGTTCCAGAATCACCAGAGGAACATGGTATATGAGCCAAAGCAGAAATATCAGAATCAGGAGAGTTCTTCCAAAACTCCAGTAAGATTCATCAAGACTACAAACCTGGAAGGGAATTCAAATTCCCTCATCCAAACCATGTAATCTCAGAACATATAGATTAGGAATCTGAAAATCAGAAGCAAGAGGATTTTCAGAACTGAGGCTACATCTTGCTGTTAATAGTGTTATTATTTAATATTTATGTTTACTGTGATAACAAGAAGCTTGATCTTAACAAATCAAAGCTAGATAATTGTTCTGCAGGTTTTCAAATTGTCAGAGGAACCAGGTGATTCACACGAATTAAACACCTCAGAAGAAACAACATTCCAGTGGTTTCAAAAACAAACAGAAACCACCAGAAGCAGAATTAATGGTTTGGCTGTGCTAAGTTCATTTTTAAATTAATGGATTTATATTATGGTATATGACAAACTCCTTGACAAATCAAAGAAAGATAAAGCTGTTATAGATTCACCAGAACCAGAATCTGATTCATCAGAATCAGAAGCTGTTACAGAACCAGAAGCTGATGCGAACCAAGCATTGTTGATGAAGTTTTGGCAGAAGAAGGTTGGATACTTTCTATGCAAGAAGAGCTGAATGAATTCCAAAGGAATGATGTTTGGGATCTGGTATCCAGACCAAACAAAAACCTTATTGGAACCAAGTAGGTGTTCAGAAACAGTCAACAAAAAGAAGGAGTTCCAAATGAGCATGATGGGAGAACTTAGGTTCTTCCTGGGAATTCAGATTTATCAAGGTAAAACAGGTATACTCATTCACCAATCTAAATACACCAAAGAACTTCTCAAAAATTTCAAGATGAGTGACTGTAAGCCAATGGCCACCCCCATGCACCCAACCTGCTCACTTGAGAAAGATGAAACCAGTAAAAAGGTAGACCAGAAAATCTACAGAGGAATGATAGGATCATTACTCTACCTTACTGCATCTAGACCTGATATCATATTTAGTGTGTGTGTATGTGCTCGATTTCAATCTGATCCTAGAGAATCTCATCTAACTGATGTTAAAAGAATCCTTAGATACCTAAAAGGCACTACCAACCTCACCTTGTTTTACAAGAAAACTCCTACATACAAACTGAGTGGATACTGTGATTCTGACTATGCTGGAGATAAACTTGAAAGAAAAAGCACCAGTGGCTATTGTACCTTTTTAGGAGACAATTTAATTTCGTGGTCCAGTAAGAGGCAACACACTATTGCCATGTCAACAGCAGAGGCTGAATATATTTCAGCAGTTGGCTGCAGCTCTCAACTACTCTAGATGAAACACCAACTTGAAGATTACAACATCTTTGAAAACAATATCCCTTTGTTCTTTAATAACACTTCAGCCATAAACCTAACCAAGAACCCTATCTTACACTCTAGAGCCAAACACATTGAAATAAAACACCATTTCATTAGGGACCATGTTCAAAAAGGGACTTTGAGCATCCAGTTTGTGGACACTGATCATCAATGGGCTGATATCTTCACTAAGGCATTACCAGAAGATAGGTTCGAGTTCATTAAGAAGCATCTTAGCATGACCTCCATATCTGACTAGCTCAAGTAGTCATTTTAGGAGTTTTTAAAATTCTTGCAATTTTATTTTATTCAATTTTTACTTTCTGTAATTTTTAAAGAGAAAAAAAAATACAAAAATAGTAGGACCACTTTTTGGCTGATGACAAAAAGGGGGAGAAAGGGAGAGAGAGAAAGAAAGGAGAAATAAGTCGAAAAGGAGAGATAAAAAGAAAGAAGGAGAGAAAACAGAAGGAGTTGAAAAGGAGAGGAATCAGGGAGAGAGAAAAACAAAGAAAGAAAAAGAAAGAGTGAAAACAGAAGGAGTTGAAAAGGAGAGGAATCAGGGAGAGAGAAAAAGAAAGAGTGAAAAGAGAAGGAGTTGAAAAGGAGAGGAGAAGAGAAGAAAAGAAAGAGAGAACAAAGAAGGAGTTGAAAAGGAGAGTATCAGACTTAGGGGGAGAAATTGGTCTGAGGGGGAGTAATTCAAAATTTTTGAGTCATAAGTTAGCAAAATAAGTTAAGGTTTTGTCATCATCAAAAAGGGGGAGATTGTTGGAACCAAGTTGGTTCTAAGTACTTAGGATTTTGATGCTTACAAATGTACTCAATGTAAGCTTATTTTGTACTTTGAATTATTAAGTTAAATGCCCCAGAAACTGAAGGAAACAGAAGCAGAGATCAAAGGAAAATGAATTCTGAAATTTCCAGAAGATGTTCCAGGATGTCAAAACATCACCAGAGGATATGTTTGGTGGCCCAGAACAGAAGGAATAATAAATCATAATGAAACATGGATCATATCATTGGAAAGCCTATCAGAAGGAGAGTTGTTCCAGACAAACAGGAGTCGAATATCAATTTTATTCCAGAAGTTATTCTGACCAGAAGATGGCCTGGCAGTGAAAAATTACACAGTGCAGACTTGTTCCAGACTTGACCAGAAGGTATGTTTATGAGTCCAGAACAAGAGGATCAATTTAGATTTGGCCCAGATCATGGGATAGCATGATTCAGGGCATGGAACTAAGTCCAGACCAAAAGAAATGAGTTCCAGAATCAATCCAGACCTGGTCCAAAATTAAAGGTAAAATGTCCAGACTGAAATATTTTTTGTTCAAGTTAATTTCAGTTTGTTCCAGACCAAAGTCCAGAATCTGTCCAGATCAGAGTAAAAATTTCCAGATCAATGGTTCATAAATAATTATTTGGTCCAGTGATGGTCCAGATCAGAAAATCAGACCATGGCCCAGTGGTGGCCGAAATCAGAGGGTTAGGAAGTGTGGTCCAAGAATGGCCGAAATCAGAGGATCACAGAATATCAAATAGGCTAGTCCAGATGTGGACTATCGCATTAAGATCCAATGGTGCAGATTTGATCATGAGAATTAAAGAATCTGAGAAAAATGCTCAAAACAGAAGCGGAGCAAAATGCTCAAAACAGATCAGTGAGCAAAAGGCTCAAAACAGAATCTGAGCAAAATACTCCAGAATATTTTCAAAACAGATTAATCTAAATATACTGCAGAAGTAAAGCATCAGTGAAGTTCTATAGTTCAACTATAAATAGAGACTTAATGCTGAAGAATAAAGCATCGAAAAATCACAAAAGAGTCATACACTTCCAAAGCAACAAACACCCAAATTTTCATAGAAGTCAATTGTGAGTTTTAGCTTTCAAGAAGCAAGTACTCGTGTTATTTTCTTTCCACTGTGGCAAATCTAAGTTGTTGAAGTAGAGTCTACAATCTGAGGGAGTCAGTAGAGGTAGCAGGGTACTTGGCAATTAGATAGGGTTGTATCTAAGTTGTTGAAGTAGAGTCTACAACCTGAGGGATTCAGAAAGGGTAGCAAGGTACTTAGCAATTAGATTCATAGTGTTGTGAATTCTTCTACAATCTGGGGTTGTCAGATTGGCTGAAGACAAGGTTGTTTTCCTCTAGAAGTCTAGGATTGTTAGACTATTGAGAAGACTGACTTGGAGGGTCAGTAGCAAGGTTGTAATTCAAGATTGAATTAGTGAAATCCTTCAAGGCGAAGGGACTGGACGTAGCCTCGTTAACGGTGAACCAGTATAAAATTTGTGAGTTTTATTTTTATTTTTATCCGCTGCTAACTCAGTTTTAATTATACATCAAGTTTTGTTTTGAAAGTATAAAAACAGAAAAAGATTTAAGTTAAGTCAAACACAATTCAACCTTCCTTCTCGTGTTTGCACCTTCAAGGCCAATATAGCCGTTGTAAAGGCTTTGTGTCAGACTGGACCAGTGGCTTTATTTCTAAATAAAAATAATCCTTTTATTTTCCTGATCAGTCTTGAGCTACAGTGTTTTGGATCAATCTTTCTTGAGTTGTTAATGATCTTCTGAAGCTTCTGATAAGTGGCAATTTTGCTGGCTTGATCTGAAGCTTTGGATCAGTAAACACAGATTGAAAACAATCACAAAAGCTTGAAGTAAGAAGCTTGTACTGAAGCTTCTAAAACTGCCTGGAGATTGATTGATCGTTCTGGACATTTTTTCTTTAGGTATCCTCTGTTTAAAATCCATAATGTATCCTCTGGTAATTTCCAGAATGTATCTTCTGGTAATTTACTTCATGAGGTATCTTCTGGAGTCTGATACCTATTGTTTCTAGAACAGTCTGAACAGGCATCTTTGAGAGTCTTTATCTTTCTGAATTCGAAAGTTCTCTTGATCTGGATTGATCCTATGTGTTCTCTGCCATGTAGTGATCATATCCATGTAACTTCCAGAGCCAACAACGTTAATTAAGTGATGGAGAAAGTTGGGTCTTTATGCTGTCATAGTCTGGTGAACATTCTCCGTTTTCCAGAATGTGAAGAATGTTCTTCTGATGCTGTTTTCTTTGATTCTTTTGAAACCTGTCTATGATTTAAAACACTCAAAAGCACAGGTTAAATTAACAATACATTTAGAATCATAATTAAACAATCTTTAATTAACCTTTGTTTGTTTTCATCAAAACATTAAATTTGAGAGTTTGTCTTAACAGATTTATCTCGAATTTAAGCTTGGACAAAGCCCTAAGTGTAGCTATAAAAGGAGGCTTCAGACAGCTGTATTTGGCATCGAAAATACAAGAATCAAGCTTCATATTCAACATAATCCGAGAATTCAAAAGAGAGAATTACTTGAGTGCAAAAACAATATTTTCTAAGTGTTTTCGAGAGAGAAAAACAGTGGAGCAATCAGCTTTCTAGAAGCAACTTTGCAGAGTTCCAAACCCTTGTAATCAAACTCGTTAGAGGTGTAGATTCCTTCTTCAATCTGGGGTTGTAAGATTGGTAGGAGAAGACTTGACTTGTAGAGTCAAAGTGTGGTTATCGTTCCTTAAAAGTCTGGGGTTGTCAGAAGACTGACTTGGAGGGTCAGGTGTTGTAATTCAAAGTGTTTTTGAATTAGTGGATTAAAGCCTTCGGTGTGAAGGGACTGGATGAAGCCAAGTTAATGGTGAACCAGGATAAATCGTTGTGTTCTTATGTTGTTATTATCCACTACTAAGTCTGATTATTTATTCAACAAGTAACTTAAATCAACATTCATCAAAAACAGCAAAAAGAATTCAAGTTTGACAAACACAATTCAATCCCCTTTCTCGTGTTTGCACCTTCATATACCACAAGAAAGTTAAGCCTACCAAATTAACGAATAGTATATACAAAAATTGACATACAAAGAGGCACCACAAATCAAATTAAGCTTGTCACGATTTTATCTATCTTTCTCCAAATTCATGCTTTCTCCTTGAATATGAGGACATAATGCAAGCTATATATAGTTAAGAGCTGACAATTAAACAATTTAATTAAAGATGAATATAAGAGCGATATATATATATATATATATATATATATATCTAAAATCAGAAGAAGAACAAAATAGGAGAATACCTATGGAGTGAAATAAGTTTCATGGGTGATATTGATTTGGTTCGTCTTATAATAAGGCAATGTGTATGTGATTAAGACGAGCAGAAGCAATATCACTCAAGTTTACTTCTGCATAAGAAACAGTCTCCTCTTTCTCTGACTTCATTAATGTTGATCAGAATTAAGCAAGAAAGGGATATTGATTCGGCTCATCTGAAATTCAAGACACTTTCAACTTGAAACTCAAACAATTTCAAGTTGAAAATTTAAGAAAAAAGTAGTATTGATTGATGGGGGTAACAAAACCCTTGGCCAAAAATTTCAATTATAACATCCTAGTGGAAATCATAAAGGAGTAAATCAAGAACACTAGCAATAAAAATTCACAGATGAAATGAAAATAATTCACAATCCAAGAAGAGTGTGCAAAAGTAAACATGAGGCTTGATATTACACAAAACACTATTTTACTTTAAAACACCCAACACTGCAGAAAACAGGTTCATGTTTCAATTCACATGTATGGAGATCAAAACATTCAAAGCGATAATAGGAAAATAACACAATTCAATGAAGAAATTAAATTCAATAAATTCAACCAGGGGTGATGAATGATGACCATATCTTGCAAAATGTTTAAAAACAGAAAACTCGCATCAGAACTCCCAAAGAACACAAAAATAGCAGTAGATCGTGCAAATAAGAACAACAAACTAAATGAAAGAAACCAACAAGAAGTAAATTAAGAACCTATATGATAAATGATAAGAGAATAAGAATACAAAACATCAAGATCAAACAAGTAAGGATGAAAACCTTTGCAAAACAAATTTCGGCTTGTTTTATTTTTTAGAACTAGCAAGATACCAATTGTTGAAACATAAACCTAAAAATTTGCAAATGAAACCCTAACTATGAAACAAAAACAGAAAATGAAGCCCTAATTAATTGTAGAAGAAAATAAAAAATTGAAATAAAAACGAGAATGGCAAGAAACACAAAAGTGGTGCACAACACTTAAGATGACAGAGAAGTTGAGATGCGATGGCACCGATGAGATGGCGAAGTGGTGTCGAAGACGTGGTCACACAGGGAAGGGTTAAGTTGGAGATGAGATACGAAAGGTTATGTGGTTGGAGATGAGATGGGTTATGTCAAAGAAAGGTTTGGGGATTCAAGATATGCAACAACGCCAGAGATGTTACACTGCTGCCGAAGAGATAGTGGAAAGGGAGAGCAGAGGTGAATTGGATTTGGGGTTTGGGTTTAGTTTTTTTTTTATGTATTCACTAAGTTTTTTTTAATGATTTTGGTTAAAAATGGTTCAAAAGTGGTTTAAACTACTTTTTTAATAAAGTTTAGTTAACCAGTCGTTTTTAAATTTATGGTTCAGTTCTTAAACCATTTAATTGGTTTGAGTTTTTATAGTGCAATGTAGTCTAGTTAACTATATATATTTTGCACACCCCTAATCAAAACATCTAACCACAAAAGTTTATTGAATAACTATTTTGGCGCCGATGAGATTGCGAAGTGGTGTCGAAGATGTGGTCGCACAAAGAAGGGTTGCGTCGGAGATGAGATACAAAGGGTTACATGGTCGGATATGAGATGAGTTATGTCGGAGAAAGGTTTGAGGATTCAAGAGATGTGACAGCCGCCAGAGATGCTACACCGCTGTTGGAGAGAGAGTGGGAAAGGAGAGCAGAGGTGAATTGGATTTAGGGCTAGGCTCAACCATTTTGAATATTGGAGGGTTAGTGTTTAGTTTTTTTGTTTTATGTATTCACTGAAAAAAATTATTATATGATTTTGGTTAAAAATGGTTCAAAAGTGGTTTAAACTGGTATTTTAATAAAATTTAGTTAACTGATCTTTTTTAAATTTAAGGTTCAGTTCTTAAACCATTTAACGACAAAAGTTTATTAAATAACTATTTTAGTGATATTTTACAATTTCAAAAAATATATTTTTCAATTTATAAAATTTAAAAACTAATTTGACCACTTTGTAAATTTTTTTATTATAGTTTTTAATTTTTTTCGAAAGAAAAGTTCCAAAGAATCGGAGATTATTTCTCCTGCTACCGTACGGGTTATTAAACCCCAGACCCGAGAAGTAGAGGATTAATTAAAAAAAAAGCTGCCTTTAGTGAAAAAAAAAACCCTGCCCTTAGCCCCTTACTACTTGAACGAGATTTGCCCTCTCCCATATCACTCCCGCCGTCGCTTCTCCGACGCACCCAATCGGACCCTAACCGCACCACCACACTCACGGTGACCTCTACCATAGTCGCCGTCGCACTTCCAACTCGTTTGTCCACCTTAACAGTTAATACCAACTCTCTCAACCGTTTCAACTCCGTTGCTTTCACCATCTCGTAACCTTTCTTTCCCCTTTCTTAGTTTCATATATGGTGGTTTACTCTTTTATTTCCTCAGAAAATTTGATTCTGTTATGCGTTGTTTTTGCCTCTGAATTTTTTTTTTGGTGTTTTTTTTTTCACTTTAAGATTTCGGATTTTTTTTTGAAACAAGAATTCGTATATTTGATGAAGTTTGTTATTTGTGTCTCTTTCTTTGATTATATGATAGGCATTGTTTTTATTTATTTTGATTTGATTGTATTGTAGAGTTGATGCACGTGCATATCACTTGTTTGTTAAAATGCCTAAATGATTACAATCTCATACAGATTCGTTTCTTTTAATGTTTTACAACTGTATCTCAGCTCTTTGATTTTGTCATCATTGAGGTTTTAACTTGCTGTGGCACTGGCGGTGCGGTCATTCCGCAATCCTTGATAGTTGATAGTGTGGAGAATTTCAGTCAATTGCTGCTGATGTAGCCTTAACTGCAGCTTGTTGACATTTTTTAAAAATCCTGATTATTAATATTATTACTATCTTTTATGTATACTCAGACTCGTGATTTGTTTGTGTTTTCAAGTTTAGTATAGTGTATTGTCAACATAGTCGATGCCATCATGTGACAGAAATTGTTAACTAATAATTGAATTCTTCTTTTGGTAAAATGACTTTCGGCATCACAAATTATTGGTCTACTTATTAATTATTGGTCAACCCATACATACATAGTAATGAGTCTCACTTACTCAAACTAAACTATGCAAACGCATTAGGGTTTCTCTTTCTTTCATTCACTGGGTTTCAAAAAAGATCAACCCTCCGAAGTTATAATCTACAGTAATTCATAATTATTGTTCTATGATTCAATCCGTGATTTTTGTTTGGAGAAGTTATTCATTTTACGCAGTCTCTAAATTCCCCCCTTTTTTTGTTGCACTTATCTTGTTTGTTGAAAGTCTTCATACACTGTTTTCATTCGTTATTTTTTTCCTTGTTTTTTCTTTTCCCTCATTAACATGTTTGATGATTACTACACTATTGAATTATGAATTAGGTTAAAATTAAAAGATGAAATCAGATTTTTTATTTATTTTTTTATATCTTGTTGTTTATTTGATGTATTCAATCATTACCCATAGAGGTTGTTTATTCGTATATTTTTATATATTTTCGTATATTTTTTTATATCAGATTGTTTATTTCCTATATTTTACTACATAGATGAATTCGTATATTTTACTACATAGATGAATTCGTATATTTTTTTATATCAGATTGTTTATTTCCTTTTCAAGTTAGGCTCATAGAGGTTGATTCTTTTTTCGATTTTGTTGGTTTTTCTCTTTTCTGTTTTAGGTTATGGACATATCAAATCCTGCTGCATTTGTCAATGCCCAGGTTCTTCCCAATTTCATTGGAAAGAAAGTAAGAGCAGTGATTCAGGTGAATCGTTGTGATGGTGGTATAATCACAGGAAAATCCACCGATGAATCTCAGATAACTGTAAAAGGGTTATCATCACAAGTCCCTGTCATGAATTATGTTGAGGTTATTGGCATTGCTGAAAGTAGCAACTCTATCCGTGCTGAAATACTGACAGACTTTGGCGCCACATTTGGTACGAAGCATTACTGTTTTAATTATATAGTTTTTCTTGTTATCTATTAATTGGATTTGCTTTTTAATTTTCAAAATAAATAGTGTCAAATATATTATGTAAATGGTGTTTGTCAAATATTGTGTTCACAACATAAACCCCCAAATTAGAATCAGACACTACTAATTGGTGTTTTCATTTTCTATTGGTCTCATGTTTAATTACTTATGTTAATTTTGATTTGCCCTTATTTGTAGATGCCAACTCTTACAATCAGTTATGTCAACTAGCAAATGGTGAATTCAGAAGTCTGTTTCTTTAGGGATCTTAAAGATTGTTGGGTCAGTTACTGGATGGTATTGAGTTGCCGCTTTTATGCTTAAGAAAGAACCTGCATACTTTCTAGTATCTATGATAGGAACTATATATAATGTATATGTTTATTCCATGGGAATCTGACATGTTGTGTCTGAATTGTTTCATGTTTTTGAAAACCTCTTAACTTATATCTCTATGTTATGTCTAGTTTTGTTTTTTGGTTTATATTTGTGGCTATCTCATAATTTTCATCGCTTTGAGTCATTCATTTCATTGAAACAAATGATGCATTAGTTCAATTTAGAATATTTTGTTACTAAAATACTTTTGGCATCTTCCATTCCATTCTCTGTAAAGTCTCTTTGGTAAACAATGAAAAGTCTCTTTGATTGAGTATTGTTACAAATCATTTTGAATATAAACATTAAACCATGTTTAATTATAGATAATATTTTGTAAAACAGAAATAATCTAAAGCCAGACTAATAAAAATGTGCTCTACACACAATACATGGAAAAACACTCACTTCTGACTATATCTATAGATCATTGATAGAAACAACTAATAGTTTAAATTCATACAATAATAGAAGTATCAATTTGATGATGTGAAAGTAATTTACATTTAGGAGTGCAATCAAGTTGAGTTGAAGGAAAATAGTTGAGCTAGTGGTTTGGCATGAGATTATCATCAGGGAGGCCAATGGTAAAAAAAAAGGCCAAAACTCACTAGAGCCTAAATGATCGGTAGCTAAAAACGTCAAGCCGGTAACTTCTTCTATGCCACACATAATAGTTAAAAATTAGTGTTTTCTATTGGTAAGGCTCACAAAATCAATAATTTTTTTAGGTATGTAAAACACTCACTTATCTAGTCATTGTACTAATCTTAAGGATGAGAAGAATAATAAATTTCTACTTCTAAGAGTGTTGTCAATTGTTAGAATTTCATAAAATATAATCCAATGTTTTGTAGAGCTATGACATATCCATCTCCTCACCACTCTTGTTCCGGTTTGAAACAATAATAAAATGAAAATGAGTATGATGTGAACCCAGTGTTCTAATATTTTTGAATTTTTTTTTTACCGTTCTTTCTTTATAAGGGCCCAATCAACTAGCTTTGGTAAAAAGTTACTTACAAATTGTAATTGGTAACTGAGCCGGTGATAAAAAAACATCAACAAAATATTAATCACGTGATTCAAAACTCAATTTTTGAAAACTAATATATGCATTAATTTATTAACTTTCTAATGTGAGTGTAAAGTTTATTGATTGATGGTTTATTTTTCTTTTTTAGATCAATAAAGTTTTAAAATTTTGCTGAGAAAAATAATAAACTAAAAATTTTGCTTAGAAATTTGTGTGGGAAGATTATGTTTATAGAGGAACTGATAGATGTCAAGATGATGAAGCCTCAAGATAGTAGCAGATCTGTTAGATGCCACCATCCACACACACCCTTTCACTTACCAATCTACGTGATCTCCTTCTTCAAATCACATGTCAATCAGCTCATTATGTTAGGTTTAAATTGGTTCTATGTAATAATGCATCTAATGTATATTTTTCTTAGGTTTTTCACTATGACAAGCTTCATGTTCAACTTAAATTCATTTGTTATTAATTGAGTTTTTTGTAACGCGTGCTTGTTAGGTTGCACACATTATACAAATCGTAATAAGTAAATTTTGGTAAATTAACTTGACCATTTAATTAATGTAATTAAAATGCAGCACATTTAATTAATTCAACTGATAAGTAAATTCTTAATTAAAATTTAAAATACTTGTCACTTGGTCTAATTTGGATCTCGGTCAAAACTAAAAATTCGGATGGCCCTTGATCCAGTCATAAACATTTTTAATCTCTTGTAATTGAATCAACATAGTTTTTATTATTAAAAAAATAGCAATTAAATCAACACGTTAACGTATAGATAATATTAAGTGAATTATTGATTAACAAAAGAGTTTTATTAATACCACAAATTATATGAATCCTATAATATTCAAGAGATTGCTAATATGTCTTTCATGCAATTCTATTCCGCGTTATTTATTTTTGACATATCTATGCAATCAGATTGATTTGATGTTTATTAAATTAATAATTAATTATTTATTAAAAAATAAAAATTAAATATATGCCTCACCTTACGACCTAATGAAGATGAAAAAATAGAATATTTTTGTGTATATATAATAAAAAAATTTAAATGAAAAAAGATATATATGAAAAATGTCCCTACTTTAGTTTTTTTATAAAAACCTCAAATAAAAATCAACTGACGTCAAAACGGTTTCATGGTACCAAAGTGCGTCAACCAGATAGTAATAGCATAGAACGTTTCCCTGATCTCAACGCCTCCATTTGTTCAGTTTCATTTCATCATCGTCAATTTCAAATTTGTTTGATATTGCTGTTGACGTATCTCTATAATTATTATTATACGTAAACAAAACCCCTTCCGATGGATCTTTCCCTATTATTTCACTCATAATCTTCAGTCCTTATCTTTACTTCGTTCGAATATTCTCCACACTTCGAAGACTCAGAAGTGGTGAACCGCCGTATACGAAATTTCACGACGGACTTTATGTTGGTGGTTGGCCTTCTTCGCCGGAAAAGCTGCCGCCTGGTGATCCTGCTATTATCGATTGTACTTGTGAGTTTTCGAGGTTGAAGGGTTTTACGGGTGGGTTGCCTTGTAGGTGTGTTCCTATTTGGGATACTAGGTCACCTCAACCTGGTGATATCGAATCTGCTCTTAAATGGGCTAGGAGGAAAAGGGATCTCAACAGACCAATTTTTGTTCATTGTGTTTATGGTAATTACTCATCACTTTCACTTTACTTCAACTAGTAACCTGTTTATCATTGAATGAATGTTGCTTGGTTTTGGACTGTTGTATATAATGGTAATGATCATGTGCAAGATCACACATAGGTGGAAAACATGGCGAGAAACAATTGTTTGAAATTCTATGAAACACCGACTCCAACACGCCGTTTGTAATACTCTAATAAAATAGAAGTAATTGAATGAAATTACTTATGACATTGTTGTGTTGGTATTGTCTTAAATTTGCATTGTCCGTGCAACATATGAAATTCTGGAAAGTGTTTTTAGGGGAATACTTTTCTTGGAATAGTAAAATTGTATATGTACTTTTACACCGTAACGATTCACGTGATTATTATTGAAATACAACTTCTTACCGCTTGAGTGAGTCACCCTAAATCCTAAAGAGTAAAGAAGATAAAAGAGAAGAAAAAAAGAATTATCCGATGAGCTCGCAAGTCATTATATCAAGTATTGTTTGTCATATATACTTTCCAAACTATTGTCCATTGTCTTTTTCACATCTTGTAAATGTAATGCTAGTGAATTCATTGTTTCACATATTCTTCCCTTTAAATTTTGGTTATTTAACTTGCTTTATAACTTAATTATAATAATGAAGATAAATGAACACGACAATATGAACATGAGAAATCAAGATTCCTACCGGATACATTTTAGTGGAAAATTGACAGTTTTATTTACTATTTATAATGAAGCCAAACTGTGACTTATTCAAATGACATTTGCATTACTCATTATTACTCCTTTGTTCCTTTGCCAATTAACACACTCATCTTTTGTGCTACCTCCGTTCTTAAATATAAGCATCTATTGTAAATTTTACTCTTATTAAGAAAAATTAGTGTAATTAACGTGTTCATTTTGTTAGAAAAATGATTAAAATGTCATTTGTGTATTTAATAATGACTTTTCATATTCCAAGACAAATTAGTAGTATTAATTAGAGTTATGTTTGACAAAAAATAATAAACTAGTAGATTAAAAATGAGCTTATATTTAGGGACAAATTTTTTATTTATCAATGGGTGTTTGTAATTAGGGACAGAGGTAATATATTATTACTTGATTCTCTTAACTTTGGTTTCATTCAAAACTTCTTCTCCTAACTTTAAGAGCAATTATTGTTTCAGTGGTTTCACACTTTCCCAAGCTACACATTTATGTCTCTCTCTTCCAAAAAAACCTTTAAGGTGGTAGGCTGAGAAAGTTTTACATGATGTAGAAGATGACTGAAAAGTTAATGCTTTCGAGTTAAATTAAAGCTATGTGGGTTAAGTGATGCAAAGAAAACTTGAGGGGACCAAATTGCAAAGGAGTATAGTGTAATTTATCCTTGATTATATTTAATTGTTCTAGTATATATACAATATATTTTTAAAATAAATGTCCTTATGATATTGGCCACTTTTAAGTCATTGTGTTGACAGTGTTGTTAAAAAGCAGTTATACCACTTTAACATAGTGAAATTTGAGTAAATTACTATTATTTTGTGAAATAGCTCAAAATGTTTTAGACACTATATTGGTGCTCAAAATGTTTTAGAAGCAATTATTTCACCAAAATGTTCATAGTTGTTTTCTTTGTGGTTAATTCTAAGGACACATTGTCTATATTTATTTTGATACAGGTATACAACTGTCAATTGTGAATATGTCCACCACCATGAGACTTCCAACAGTTTCCTCGTACAAAACAAAAACCTCTAGGACATCTTGTGCTCGTATGAAGAGTCCATCAACTTTGAGATCTGTGAAGAATGTGTCCAAAGTATTTGGACTAAAATCTTCCTCATTTAGAGTGTTTGCAATGGCATTATACATAGTGAAATTGATTGGACCAGATGGTACTGAGAACGAATTTGATGCCCCCGATGATTTTTATATGTTGGATTCAGTTGAAAATGCTGGGGTGGATCTACCTTTGTCATGCAGAGCTGGTGCATGTTCTACTTGTGTCAGCCAAGTGGTTTCAAGTTTTGTGGATTAGTCTGATCAATCCTTTCTTGATGACCAGCAAATTGAGAAGGGTTATCTTCTCAGACTACACCAAAATATGAATTTTAAAGCGCACATTTAACATCGCTTGTTAAGTAAAAACACTGTTGTATTATATTTTAAAAATACACAGAGGCTTAGACATCGTGTTTTTGAAAAGCGTTGTCATAGTACTAATAGTTATATAGAATAACAAAGCCTTTGACAACGTTTTTTATAAAAGCGCTATCAAAGGGTCATAATATTTGAAAGAGCTTTTGCTACAAGTGCTGTCATAGGGTCATAAGGCGCTGTCATTGGGTCTTTTAAAGCGCTTTTCATAAAAGCGCTGTCATTTGGGTCTCAGAAAATTAGGGTATTTTAAAGTGTTTTTCAAAAAAGCGCTGTTATAGGATCTCCGAAAATTTCTAATTTTTAAAGTCTCACTTTTAATTATATGCATGTAACTGATTTTCTTCATCAAACCTTAATTTCTCATTGCGTTTCTTCACCAAACCCTCTATACGAATTAGTTTCTTCAACCTAGTAACTGGTTTTCTTCACCAAACCTTAATTTCGCCGTCTCATCTCTTGAATCCCCAAGCCTTAATTTCGCCATCGCATACCTTGAATCCCGAAACCTTTCTCCGCCATAACCCATATCATCTCAGACCACGTAACCCTTCATATCTCATCTCTAACGCAACTCTTCTCTGTGCGACCACGTCTCTGACACGACTTCACATCGCATCTCAACTTTTTCGCCATCGTAAGTGTCACTCTATTTTTATTCTTGCCATCATAAATATATCGCTCTTTAAGGGTTCCATTTTTTGTTTCATTGTTAGTGTTCTTGATTTTTGGAGTTATGTTATTGCTAGGGTTCTTGATTTACTCCTTTCTGATTTTTATGCACTGTCATTTTGTATTCAATTAGTGAACTAGTGAAGTTTAATTTACAAAAACATTGATAAAGTATTATATAAAATCCTTTATGAATATTGCAAAATATAAAATCCTCAAAGTCATATATCTTTAGTCTGTGTGAAGGATCCAAATAAATCTTTTCATGAACAAATGAGGTAGGTTAAATGTAGGAAATCGAAGGCTGAACTAATAGCATCTAACTAATATAAGCTAATTATGGTTGAACTAATAACCACATTAGATTTCAGCTATTTGGACAAAAGTATTAATGTTAGGACTATGGAAGTAACAAATTGGCATGCTAGGCAATAGGCACTATTACATGAGATATAATCTAAGCTTTTGGTCCCATTCATTCTACTTTGACCAAATATATTATCAGTGGTTGCAGTAGGAACAAAGTCTCCATAATGCTGATTTTTTTGTTCCTTTTAGTTTTTGGTATATGATATGGGATGTTGGTTGAGTTTTATTGCTATTAAGATACAATAGATGCAACAATGTGAAAAAGAAAATAGGAATTTAACTCAGCATGTTGATAAAGACCTTAAGATAATAATTATGGCAGGGGAAACTGGGAGCATCAATGTTTTATTTCATTACAAGTGAAACACCTTTCTAGGAAGAGATACTAATTAAAAGAAGGCATTGAATGCAAAATATGGTGATATAGTTCGCAGGAAATTGAATTTAGTAGCTCAGAATTAATCTAATCATCTACTTACTATTAATAAACTAAGATACATTAAATATGATTAATGCAACCTCTTATGCTCACTGTAACACCCCGAGTTTAAAACACAGTGCGAATGTATTTTTTTTTCAATAAATAATTAAAATGAGTTTTCCAAAATTAATGTCAAGGGAATTAAAATAAAATTTTCATCAGTTCATTTCAAAAGAGAACACCTGGCCTGTGGCCACTAAACAGTATCAGAGTGCGGAAAATACAGCGGAAAAGTCATACATTAATTCCCAAAATAAATTACATTTCCCAAAACTGAAGACCCTATACAAAAGTCTAGTCTGATCATGCACTAAGCTATAGTAGCACGGTCTCCACCGTATTCTCTATAAGTCTCGTCTTCAGCCAACCGTCCGTCCTTTTGCGTTGTCCACGGATACTCCGTACGTAAAGATCAGGGGAAACTAACGACGCTTCCGTCGTTAGTGTATCCGTCAGCAGTGTTGGAACCAAGTTGGTTCTAAGTACTTAGGATTTTGATGCTTACAAATGTACTCAATGTAAACTTATTTTGTACTTTAAATTATTAAGTTAAATGCCCCAGAAACTGAAGGAAACAAAAGGAGAGATCAAAGGATTCCAGAAAAATGAATTCTGGATTGACCAGAAGATATCCAGGAATGTAAAAAATATCACCAGAAGATATCTTTGCTGGCCCAGATCAGAAGGAATAAAAATCAGAATGAAACATGGATCATATCAATGGAAAGCCTGCCAGAAGGAGAGTTGTTCCAGACAAATAGGAATCAAATATCAATTTTATTCCAGAAGTTATTCTGACCAGAAGATGGCCTGGCAGTGAAAAATTACACAGCCCAGACTTGTTCCAGACTTGACCAGAAGGTATGTTTATGAGTCCAAAACAAGAGGATCAATCCAGATTTGGCCCAGACCATAAGATAGCATGATTCACGGCATGGAACTAAGTCCAGAACAAAAGAAATGAGTTCCAGAATCAACCCAGACCTGGTCCAAAATCAAAGGTAAAATGTCCAGACTGAAATATTTTTTGATCAAGTTTATTTCAGTTTGTTCCAGACCAAATTCCAGAATCTGTCCAGATCAGAGTAAAAATATCCAGATTAATGGTTCATAAATAATTATTTGGTCCAGTGATGGTCCAGATCAGAAAATCAGACCATGGCCCAGTGGTGGCCGAAATCAGAGGGACAGAATGTGCAGTCCAGCAAAAGCCGAATTCAGAGGATTATAGCATATCAGGTGCGCATCCAGGATGACCGAAATCAGAAGATCAGAGGGTCAAGAAATGTGGTCCAGGGAAGGCCGAAATCAGAGGATCACAGCATAACAAT
Source organism: Cicer cuneatum (assembly GCA_037974295.1). Taxonomy (NCBI): domain Eukaryota; kingdom Viridiplantae; phylum Streptophyta; class Magnoliopsida; order Fabales; family Fabaceae; genus Cicer; species Cicer cuneatum. Next base: position 39,064,237 of record JBBPBO010000004.1, on the reverse strand, counting down.
CAGTATGGTCCAGATGTGGACTAGCGCATGAAGATCCAATGGTCCAGATTTGATCATGGGAATTAATGGTGAAGATCTCATGATATTTTTATCAAAGTATTATAAAAGATTTGTTATAAATTAAATTGGAGTAGCATGGAAGTCAGAAGGTGTGGCGGGAAGCAATGCACAGATTTGATTGGCCAGTTAATTTATGAAAGAAATCTAAGGCTTAAAAAGATATGTTTTTAATTTAAATAAAGCCCAATTGGTCAAGTTAGTTTTGCAAGAGAATCCAACAAGATTCAGTTCGAAATTAAGCTTGGAAGAAGCCCAAATCTGCATCTATAAAAGGAGGCTCAAGGTAGAATACTCAGAAATCGAAAATCACAAAAGAGTCATACACTTCCAAAGCAACCACTCTCAAATTTTCATATAAGTCAATTGTGAGTTTCAGCTTTCAAGAAGCAAGTACTCGGTTTTTTTCTTTCCACTGTGGCAAATCTAAGTTGTTGAAGTAGAGTCTACAATCTGAGGGAGTCAGTAGAGGTAGCAGGTTACTTGGCAATTAGATAGGGTTGTATCTAAGTTGTTGAAGTAGAGTCTACAAACTGAGGGATTCAGAAAGGGTAGCAAGGTACTTAGCAATTTGATTCATAGTGTTGTGAATTCTTCTACAATCTGGGGTGTCAGATTGGCTGAAGAACAGGAGTTGTTTTTCCTCAAAGAAGTCTAGGATTGTTAGACTATTTGAGAAGACTGACTTGGAGGGTCAGTAGCAAGGTTGTAATTCAAGGTTGAATTAGTGAAATCCTTCAAGGCGAAGGGACTGGACGTAGCCTCGTTAACGGTGAACCAGTATAAAATCTGTGAGTTTTTATTTTTATTTTTATCCGCTGCTAACTCTATTTTAATTATACATCAATTTTTGTTTTGAAAGTATTGAAACAGGAAAAGTATTCAAGTTAAACACAATTCAACCCCCCCTTCTCGTGTTTGCACCTTCAGGCAGGACGGGTTCAGGTAACATCTGAGGGCAAAACCTAATTTCCACAATATAGTAGCAAGGGTCACCGACCGAAATTAACAAATAATCACATAGCATATATCTCACAACAACAAATATATTCATGGCATAATATATGACAATGATGAAAATTAAGGATGCTCATTTGAATTTTCATGACATATAAGCTTTTTCAAACAGCAACCGTTTCATATGGAAATATGTAGTAAGTACAAGCAACACTTTAATAATCACAACAATTAATCAGAAATTCAGATTCTGTAAAGTACTCACACACCTCAATTTCCAAACATCATCATATAAACCAATCGTGACCCACCGGTCAATCCCTCGATGCAATATATATATGCTCATGTATACAATTTCTTGGAATCACCAAGGTGCAATTGCTCAACAGACTAGCACTCGTGCAGTCTCTCAACAGACTAGCATGTTTGACATATACCAAGGTACAATCACTCAACAGACCAGTACCTAGTGCAGTCGCTCAACAGACCAGCACTCGTGCAATCGCTCAACAGATCAGCACGTGGTTGCGCATTTCAGGGTACAGACGCTCAACAGTCCAGTACTAGTGTAGTCGCTCAATAGACCAGCACCTATATACCAAGGTACAATCCCTCAACAGATCAGTACCTAGTGCAGTCGCTCAACATACCAGCACCTATATACCAAGGTACAATCCCTCAACAGATCAGGTACCAAATTCATTCTACATCCAATATCACAATAATATCAAGTATCACACATTTAACGAAATTAAATCAAATATCACAATAATATTAAATACCACACATTTAACGAAATTAAATCAAATATCACAATAATATCAAACACCACACATTTAGCGAAGTTAAATCAATCAACACCTTATACATGTTTTAATCTCACAATTTCCATTTTTGCACATTAATTAATTTATCACTCAAAGGGCTACTGCCGTATGTAGCGAGCCTCAGATGAGTTGTTGGGAAATATGATTTTTCCGTTCATCTCGCAATATATTATACTCATGAGTTCTAACTCTATCTCACCCTTTACCTCATTTTGACGCTTTCAGACGATATAAGGATCAGGGTAATTTTCAGTAACCATGACACATCGACTACCCACAACAAACAAGACCAAAAGCATCGACGAATTTGCAGAGTCAATGAAACATGACTTATAATTTACACGGAGCATAAAAATCAGTGTTAGATAATTAATAAAAATATTAGGTGAAGAAACATATTCAAAACGACATGAAACAAGTTATCAGAGAAGGTATCACCGACGCGCTAGAGCGATGACAGGGTCTGACGTCAACTTCACCGAAACACGTAAATGAGCAGTGCTTCTTGAAGGTTTCGACAAGAGGAATCCAAAAATGCTGTCAAATTTTCAGGACAATGAATGTGCTGGCTAGAATTCAATAACACAGCTGCGACAAGGGTGTTTCGCGGAGTTTGAATATGGTCACGATTTTCGTTGATGATAGTCGTGATGGCCAAAATCTTGAACAAAAGATGGAGGTTTGATTTTTGAAAAGGGGAATAGGCGTTTCAATTTGCGATTCAGGTTGGGAATTGAAGAGGAGATCAAAACGATCACAAATGTTGGTCTCGATTTTGCACGACACCCACTATAATGGTCATGGTGGAAGAGAGAAGATGGAGAGGAAATAGGTATGGAGGCGGAGATGTATATGAAGAAGATGAAGATGAGAATGGTTCTCGGTCTTCCTTTTTTCTTTTCTTATTTTATTTTATTTTTCAATATTACTATTATTATTATTATTATTTACTCTTGCATATGGGTTAAACCCATAAAACACATTTTACTCCTTTATTTTATTTTATTTGTAATAAAATCAATAATGACTAAAACTAATATGTTGTAAAATAAAGTAATTAAAATAATTAATCTTTTAAAATACATTAATAACAAAAACTCTCATATTCAAAATAATAACTACAATTATTACTATACTATTTTACAAAATAATCATATAAAAATACTACTATCTTTATAGAATAGTCAAAACGATAAAATAAATAAATATAACATTAATAATTTATATTAATTATTAAATCACATTAAATATACGTAAAACCACCATGCCATACAAAATATATAAAAATAAAGGAAATCAATTGTAATATTAGTAATATCTCAAGATGATGATTTAATAAATAAATAACTAAAAATAGAAACTAGTTAGAAATAATTGAAATATAACTATGTGCACACTTAACATCATTCAAACGCACAGAAAAATATCACATTTATTACGTACACACATATGCACGTCAAATCGCCTAAAATCTTATTCTTTAAAATACTATTTTTTTTTTTAAAAATATATTAAATAATATAATATTTATTATTTATATCACACGTTTAATCTAATATGTAGATGATTAGTACATCATAGAAAACCCACATAAAAAAAAATTAATCCCAAAATTAATCAACATATATTCTAAAATAATTTTAACCCCAAATTAATTATTTAAAATTCTATTTCATTAATAAAATGATTTATTATAAAATTTGGAGAGTTACAACATGCATTACAAAGAATTGGACATGATTCTTGTAGAATGGAAAATGTGGGGGACCGACTTATGTGAAAAATTCTCTCACGAAGGGTTGATTTTGTTTTGAGTATGAATCAAATTTAACACCCAAAATTTATAACGATCATACAAATTATGTACCAATTATTTGTGTTAGACGTTAGTGAAAAAATTGTTTGCGCTAGACATAGAAGTTAAGGGATTTTCGAAAACATGAAACAGTTCAGACACAACATGAAACATTTAGCGAAGTTCGATCAGAAGGAATTGAACATGCGTCAGAGAAGATGGATGGAAACTCTCAAGGATTTTGACTTTTCATTGCAGTACCACCCTGGAAAGGCCAATGTGGTGGCTGATGCATTGAGTTGGAAGAGTGTGTGAGTATCTACAATGATAATGGCCAGACAACAAGAGTTGTGGGAAACATTTAGAGATCTACATTTGGACGTAAAGTTTGCACCAGGAATGTTAAAGTGTGGGATGATAACAATTTCGAGTGGATTACTTGAGGAGATTGCAAACTTGCAAGATGACGCATTGATCCAAGAAAAGAGGAATCTGATAGCGCAAGGGCACACAACTGAGTTCAGCGTCGGAACAAATAATGTTCTGAGATGTAATGGAAGAAATTGTGTACCGAAAGTTGCAGAGATGAGAAGAATGATTTTGGAAGAAGCTCATAAGAGTAAGTTGAGTATTCATCCTGGAGCAACCAAGATGTACAAGGACTTAAGGCAGAATTACTTGTGGCCAGGCATGAAGAGGGATGTGGCAGAATATGTATCAACTTGTTTGACTTGTCAGAAAGCGAAAGTGGAACATCAACGACCTGCTGGAATGCTGCAACCTTTGGACATACCGGAATGGAAGTGGGACAACATTTCCATGGATTTCATAACAGGACTGCCCAAGGCAAGGAAAAAGAATGATTCAATTTGGGTAATAGTGGATCATTTGACAAAGTCCGCTCATTTCCTACCGGTAAGGACCACTTATAAAGTATATAAGCTGACAAAGATCTACATCGCTGAGATTATGAGGTTACACGGTGTTCCATCAAGTATAACATCGGACCGTGATCCAAAGTTCACATCTCATTTTTGGGGAGCGTTGCATGAAGCTTTGGGAACGAAACTGAAATTGAGTTCAGCCTACCATCCACAAACAGACGGACAAAACTGAAAGAACAAATCAGTCCTTGGAAGATCTATTGAGAGCATGTGTATTGGATGACAGAGGAAACTGGGATGAGGTGTTGCCATTGATTGAATTCACTTACAACAACAGTTTTCACGCAAGTATTGGAATGGCACCCTATGAGGCTTTGGATAGACGCAAGTGTCAGACGCCTTTTTGCTAGTATAAGGACGGAGAAAGCATGACTGTTGGACCTGAGATGGTGGAATAGACCACAGAGAAAATCAAGAGGATACAAGATAAAATGAAGGCTTCGCAAGATCGTCAGAAGAGTTACGCGGACAAGCGTCGTAGACCTTTGGAATTCGAGCAGGGTGATCATGTATTTCTAAGGGTTTCGCCTACAACTGGTGTTGGCAGAGCTATTAAGTCAAAAAAGTTAACTCCGAAATTTATTGGACCATACCAGATTACTGCACGTATTGGACCATTGGCCTATCGGATTGCTTTACCTCCAATATTGTCCAATATTCATGACGTATTTCATGTGTCACAGTTAAGGAAATACATTGCAGACCCGTCACATATAATCGAACCAGATACAATTCAGCTGAAGGACAACCTGTCATTTGAAGTATTCCCTGTAAGGATTGAAGACAGGAAGATTAAACAGTTGAGGAACAAGGAAGTCCCACTAGTCAAAGTGATTTGGAATTTGACTACTGGAGACGCGACTTGGGAACTGGAGAGTAAGATGAGGGAACAATATCCTCAGTTGTTTACTGATATGTAGTTTCGAGGACGAAACTAATTTAAGGGGGGGAGTAATGTAAGACCCTTAATTTTTAATTAAAATTATGGAATTAATTTTAAGTGTATTTGGAGATATTTGTAAAATATTTAATATATGTATGTTTTGAGTAAATATATATATATATATATAAATATTTATTTTGGAGGATGAATTAAAATTATTGGATGAAGATTAAATTAATTTAATTACGAGTAATTAAATTAGTCGGGCAGTAAATTGAGGATTAGTGGCTAATTGCAAAACAATTAAGTGTTGGAGGATCCAACATTATTTTAACATTATTTTTGATGAGGTGGCACCTAAGTAACTCTATAAATACACGTGAGGAGGCAGAGAAAAATCAGAACTCCATACCTCCCCGTTCTGCATGTAATAGTACCCTTTCCTCCCATTCTGCTCCCTGTTTTCTGAAAGCTGTTTCATGATTTCAAAAGAAAAGAAAAGAGGGAACTCCTCAAAGTGCCATTACTTGGACATCCAAGCACCGAAACACCAAAACCCAAGTACAAAAGTTATTCCCCATACCATTACGGAGCTAAAGAACCCAGTTTCGTAGCAACAAACGCAGGCTGCAATTTCACCGGTTTTGGCGCGAAAACGAAAACGACAGCAGAAACGAGAGAAATAGCAGAACACGCAACAAGGGTAAGGGCACCTTCCACTTTCTAGTTGCATTAGGGTTGTAAGTGCATAACTATCATGGCATTACTGGTGTTTTCATTTCTATTTTGAACAAAAAGAAACCTGTTTGCCTGTTGCTTGAAAGAAATGAAAAATGCATTTTTTTTGATGTTTTAAAATGCTCTGTGATGATTGCTGTTTAGGCTGAATGCACTAAAGTTATGTTGTTTATGTGGGAAAGTGGAAAATGTATTGTATGTTATTTTAAACATGATTAAAATGCATGTTCATAAAACTGTTTTGAAAATGGTTTTGAAATGCAAAAATGCATTCTATTGGTGTTTTGCTGCTCTGTGATGCTTGCATGTTATTCTGATGTGTTGTGAAAGCTGAAATGCTTGCATGTTATTCTGATATTGAGAAAGCTGAAATGCTTGTATGATGTTCTAATGGTTTGAAAATCTGGATGATTCTGATGATTGATCATTCTATTTCTGTTTCTGGATGATTTGGTGTTGATGATTCTGATTCTGTTTCTGTTTTTGGTGATTCTGGTGATGTTGATGATTTTAAAAGAAAAGTGATTTTGAATGGGGAAAGTGTTGTCTGGAAAAGTGCTGAATCTGTTTGATGTTTGGTTGTTCTTTTTAAAAGAAACAGTTTGAAATGTGTTGAAGTCTCAGGAAAAAGTTCACTGGTTTTTGAAGGTGTATTCGACTACAACATGAATGTATTCGAATACAACCTGCCAAGTTTCTGTTTTACTTAAGTTTTTCAAACTTGTATTCGAATACGAGCCCCTGTATTCGAATACAGAGGAAGGATTTTTGCTTCTGACTCAGCATATGTATTCGACTACGACCATGTCGTATTCGAATACAGAACTGGGATTTTAATACTGTATTCGCGTCTGTATTCGAGTACCGGCATGCTGTATTCGACTACATAATGCAGATTTTCACTAGTTTTAGCTTCTGTATTCGAATACAATGGATCTGTATTCGAATACAGATTCGGGTTTTTCCAGACACTCAATTTTCAGCTTCTGTATTCGAATACAAGGAAGCTGTATTCGAATACAGATTCGTGTTTTCCAGAAAATCAAGTTTTAAACTCTACCTTGTGAATTTTAAAGTGTTGGGAAACCTTGAGAAGGGTTAAAGTGATTTTAAATGGAGTTCTTAAAATATTTTTGAAGAGGAGAGGATGATGTTTTGAAAACCTTTAATGATCTGGGAGAAAATGTTGAATTTTTCAAGGTTTGGTCTTCTGTATTCGACTACAGGCATGCTGTATTCGAATACAAAATGTTAAAATTTCAGTTTCATGCTTCTGTATTCGAATACAAGGGGTCTGTATTCGAATACAGATTCGAGTTTTCAGAAATTCCAAGTTTTTAAGAGTGTTTTGTAAACCCTGAGTGTTTTGGGGATGTTCGGAATGTTGTGGTGAATTAAAATGGAACTTTTGGTGATATTGTGAAGTGGTGGTGATGAAGTTTTTGAGACTTTACTGATGTAGTGAAAGATGTTGTTTTGTGCACTGAGATTGCCTTTATATTCGAATACAGAGAAGCTGTATTCGAATACAGATCCATAATTTCCAGAAATCCCAGTTTTAAACACTGTATTTGAATTTTAAGAGTTTGGGAAAATATTTCAAAATATTAATGAATACTTGGCTGTTTAGTCATATTTGTGATGATGATAATCCTGATTGTGCTGAGATATTTTAAATATGATGGAAATGCATGAATTTTTTGATTTTGCATACTGTTTATAGAGAAGTGAAACACTGCATATTCATGCAATTCATAGTCAAGTGGTACCCGCGATGGGCCACAGAGTAATGCACAACCACGTGATGATCTGTTGAGCGATTGCACGAGTTCTGGTCTGTTGAGCGACTGCACTAAGTACTGATCTGTTGAGCGATTGTACTTTGGTATATAGGTGCTGGTCTGTTGAGCGACTACACTGGTACTGGACTGTTGAGCGTCTGTACCCTGAAATGCGCAACCACGTGCTGATCTGTTGAGCGATTGCACGAGTGCTGGTCTGTTGAGCGACTGCACTAGGTACGGTTCTGTTGAGTGATTGTACCTTTGTATATGTCAAACGTGCTGGTCTGTTGAGCGACTGCACGAGTGCTAGTCTGTTGAGCGACTGCACTAGGTGCTGATCTGTTGAGCGATTACACCTTCGTCTTGAGGGTCGTTAAAGTCAAACATATTGTGCTGGTCTGTTGAAAAGGCATATATATCATTAAATTTCAAATGAGCATTATTATTTTCCTCATCGTCATATGTTGTACCATGGATATAATTGTTGCTGTGAGATATATGCTATGTGATTATTTGTTAATTTCGGTCGGTGACCCTTGCTATTATATTGTAGAAATTGGGCTTTGCCCTTAGATGCCCCCCAAACCCATGCCACCCGTGGTACCCGGACGACGGAAATGTCGTTAGACTTCCTTGGTCGCTATTCGCGTACTGCTTGGGTATTTGACCCATCTCAAGCAGGGCGACTTACATGGGGTGGTTGGAGAGGACGAGCAGGACCGACGGAGTAGAGGATTTCGTGGAGCGCACTTATGCGAGTATAGATTTTCCTGTGCCTTCCCGTCTGGTATTGGAGGGGCACGACATTTTTGATGATGCGGAGGAGCCCGCTAGAGGGGTTGAGACGGAGGCCACTGTAGGAGTGGTGACTCCCAACTTGGTGATTGGAGGAGATGTACGTGAGTCCGAGGCAGAAGGGAAGAATGAAGAGCCGAAGCCAGTAGCAGCTGAGATTCCGGGTCCGTCTAGGATCTCAGATGATTGTTATGAGATTCTGGCTCCGCTGAAACGACCGAGACTATGTATTGATCTGACTTCTGAGGAGACCGACCCCTCTCTGTATGATGAGGAGGAGGAGGAGGTCACGTCGAGGCGAGCGGCAGATTCCGAGGAGACTTGCTTGGGATGCGGAGGAAATCCGTGCTACTGTAGCTTTAGCGCATGATCAGTTAGACTTGATGTATAGGATTCGAGCTGGAAATGTATTTTGTTTTTATTTTGGAAAAATTGTTGTACTACTTATTCCGCACTCTGATATTGTCTTTTGGGAATGCTATGACATTGTTACCTTTTGAAAATGTCTCATTGCTTATTATTAAATTTCCAGAATTAAGTACTATTTGAGATTACGATGAATTTATCTTGTTACATTCATCGATTAATCCACGGCGTACTATTTTACGAAAAACTTTATTTTAATTCTTTTTGAAGTAAATCGGGAAACAATTCTTTTACTTATATTTAAAAAAAAACGCACATGCGCTGTGTTTTAAACTCGGGGTGTTACACATGACATTTAATGATGAACCATTATCAACTAGTACTCGTGCAAGAATATGATCATGACACCTCACAGAGATATGTAGTGCTTTATTATGCCTTGTCCCTTCAGCTGGTAATTCGCCATCGCTAAAACTTAAACAATTATTAGCGGTGATATTACCGACAACTCCATCAAATTGGTCAACCGTGATATCATGAGTAACACGAGCCTCATTTAAAACCTTCATTAGTGCCCTTCTATGTGTTTCAAAGTTTAATAACAAGGAAAGAACATATATCTTGGAAGGGGTTTGATTTAGCTGATCCACAACCTTATATTCATTTTGCTTGATAAGCTTCATAACTTCGTTAGCTTCTTTTTCACGCACCATCTTTTTGCTATTCTCTAGCCATTTTATAGCATGATTTATAGCTTATTTCCCGTTTTCCCCATGGGTCCCCTTTTTCCTAGGTTGTTCGGGGCCGTATACTCGACCACTCAGAGTCATCCCACCAATCCCTAAAATGTTGGTGACATCAGTTCCTTTAGGTTCACAGCTATCACTTGATTGATGATTGGCCAAACGGGATGTGACTTCATAATTCCATGGTACCGCCTTTTTATTTTCATAAGGAAAATTGGTTGGTGCTTGGACAATTATTGGATTTGGCCCATTTGGAGTTGCCTTAAGATTTTCTTTTCTATAGACGATTTCCAATGGTCTTGGGAAAGATGTATTATTTTCCACGCACGACTCTATGGTCAGCACATGATCATCTCATTCTCATTCTATGGTCAGAACCTACCTCGTTGTTAATCGTCTCAATTAAGTTTAACTTGCATAACTCAGCAAAAATGATTTTCATTGGGATTTTCACATATTCCATACTGTTAATTGCACATCGGTCTACCTCATCTTCAATGACATTGATAGAGGAATTTTCGTGGCCCGGCAAGGGATTACTCCCCACATTGGGACTATCTTCCTTGAAGGTAAGCCATTTTGTATTAATCAATTCTTGCATTTTAGATTTTAGTGCTTGGCAATTTTTCGACGGAATGTCATACAACTCTTGCATGGTATTCACATTTGGCATTTGGGTTGTACCATTTTGGGAATGGTGGTTCCAAAGGCTTCATGGGTCTTGAGACTACCATTGAATTATGAAGTAGGTAAGGCAACAATTGGTTGTACGTCATGCGAATCGGGTCAAAACGGGTTATCTTCTTTTCTCGATTAACTGGTGATTTGTATTGATTCGGGATTGGATTTTGGTTCCATTGGTTTTGTTGGAAAAACGAGACAGGTGGTGGTTGGACCAAGGGTGGTTGATAATAAGGTTGCCTTGAAGGGTGATATTGAGGGTATGGAGTTTGTGTGGTCGCAGCCACATATGGATATGGAATGTATGGAATTTGGGATATCGGGGGCTGAAAATTTGGAGGTCGATAAGAATTCATGAATGCAGAATAAGGTACCCTTGGGTTTTCCATTACAGCGTTAGCATCCCCTTCTTTCTTCTTTGTGAATCCCATCTGAGGTTTCTTCACACCACTCGTTCCACATACAATCTTACCACTCCTCATCCCACTTTCTACTCTTTCTCTTATCATGACCATGTAAGAAAAGTTTGATGACATACTTCCAATCATCTTATCATAAAAGGGTGACTGGAGAGTATCCATAAACATACCTACCATGTAAGAAAAGTTTGATGACATACTTCTTTGAATGTTTCATTGTCCTTTTCCAATGAATTTTGCAATTGCATCTTGTAAGCGGCCATATCAATGTTGTTCCTGTATTATTTCAAGAAGGCATTACCCAAGTCTTTCCACGAACGGATTCGATTTTGCTAGAGATGCATATACCAATTTAATGATGCCCCACTCAAATTGTCTTGAAAAAAATGAATGAGTAGTTTGTCACCATGAGCATGAAAAGCCATTTTGGAACCTAAAGTAGGAAATTACTCGTAAATAACTGAATTTGAGCTTCAGATTATGTTCTTTATGCTAGAAGGAACTGATCTTAATTGGTCCTACTTTGTCCGCTCTGTTATGTTTTCTTCCAAAGATGCCATAAGTTTACCATTTGCAAAAGAGATCACCACGATATTGGATCATTTTAAGTTGGATTTTTCAGGAGAAGTAATGTATACTCTTTCAAAGGAAAATGTGTTGGACTTAAACGTGCTGCCTAGTATGAAGATTGTGTGGAGCGAGTCACTTCAAACGTATGTTTATAAAAGTGATCTTGGAGAATCATCTACGGTTGCTCAGGATGAAGCAAAAGCAGAATAAATGACGTCGGATGATGATCACGTTTCAAATCGCATGGTTATGGACAAGCTCAATTCCCTTCAAACCTTCATCACTGAAGAGTTTCAAACTATGAACTCAATGGCCTATCCCTTAAAATTGACCAAATTCACAACCCAACAGATGATCCAATGTAGTCTGCTGTTGTAGTTTCTAATTATTTTCTTTAAAAAGCTTCATATTATTTTATCTATGACTTTTTGCAAATGGTCTGTAAAAATTGCTTATGTTGACTTAGACATCATTTTTTTTAATTTATGGTTTTTATCATTCTATCTTGTGTGTTGTTTGTTAGTTTCTCTATATATACTTTGGATACTTGTTGTATGTATGTATACTTGTCTGTTATGTTTTCTTCCTTTTTGATCATGTCAAAAGGGGGAGAAAATTGGTATATATGCTATTGTTGTAAAATTTTTTAGGTCTTCAAAACTTTCAACACATGATGGCATGAACTCAAATTCAAAGTGGGAGTAAGCATGAATTAAGGGGGAGAAATCAAAACTATTTGAGATTTCAACAACAACAAGGTTTTGTCATCATCAAAAAGGGGGAGAATTTAAATATGCAAGAATACTTATGTTTTTGATGAAGACAAAGACCAAGCAAAGTGATCAAGTTGCAAATTCAAAGTGAAGTCAACAATCAAGTCAACTAATGTCAATACTTATGTTTTTGGAAAATAAATTTTTAAACAAACTCAAGTATGTATTCGACTACATATATGTGTAGCCGAAAACAGATGAAGTTAGTAGCAAAAACTGCACATTTGTATTCGACTACAGCATGTTGTAGCCGAATACAAACTTAAGTCAGTAGCTAAAATACCATTTTTGTATTATAGGAAATCGAAGCCGAATACAAATACCAAGTCAGTAGCTAAAATAGCATTTTTGTATTCGACTACATCATGTTGTAGCCGAATACAAAATCAAGTCAGTGGCGAAATTCACTCATATGTATTTGACTACTCATCTGTATTAGGCTCTAGTTTAACTAAAAAAACAACTTTCTTAACGACTTCAGAACTTTCATTGAAAAATTTAAAGATCCGATAAGATTCAAACTTTCGTATTTCAAGTGGATATTGTTACATTGTCATATCATTGCAAAGGTTCTCTACTGCACTTGAAGTACAATAGTATTGGATTGTTATCACTTTACAAAGAAAGCATATCAATTGGATTGTTATCACTGTCAATCAAAATCATTCAAGTTATTATTGAAGTAAGTGGTGTACTTTCTACAAGTATGGTAAACTAAGATAGTGGTGTGTCATCTTAGGGAGAGTGTTAGAAGTTTGTAATAGAAGTCTTAGAGTTAGACTTGTACTTATTCTAACATTAGTGGAAAATCTCTTGTGGTGTGCAAGAGGACTAAATGTACCCTTGGTTATAAGGGGAACCAGGATAAATTATCTGTGTTCTTTATTTTTCTGCCATTTACATTTTACTATACACAATCACAATCACAAAATTAATCCATTAAGTCTCTAAAATCCAGAAAATTTCTAAACACTTAATTCACCCCCCCCCCCTTCTTAGGTGCGTCTCTAAACTTACATTCTTAACAAAACGAATTGTAAGTGAAGAAAATATGGGGATCGATAAACAAAACAAGCAAATTCTTCATTGATGAAAAAAAGAGTACATCACATTTAAATTAAAAGAACATCAATTATGGTATTTCATTCTTCTTTTTTAATAGGACAACCAATCTTATCCTCCAATTCTTCTACCAAATTTTTGCAATATTCAACGAACTTGTAGACTTTGACTGGAGTATTGAGCGGATGCATTACTACTTCAATCTCTGATTATACAAGCTCGATATGACTATTCTACGTCTGATAAGGAGGGTATTTAAATAGAAATGTCTCTGGACGTGGGAAGTTAGGAGACAACGAAAAAGGCAATTTGTTAAAAATATTTATTGTAAAAAATGTCTAGAACACATCAAAACAAAAGAATGAATGAAAAATCCTTTAAGTAGAGAGCTATGATAATTTACGTAAATCAACCAAGTTGTTTGATACACTTTAACTGAAATAGGATTTGAAATATAATATCCTCTCAATAAGAGTTAGAATTCTAGAAACAGACATTGTGTCAATTTAGACACAAATTGGAACTGATGTAAATCAACTCGATAATGACAACAACTCCTTCTTCCATAAGAGATACTTGAAGATGTGTAAGAATACTTGTGAACCTCAATGAAAGCATGCCATAAAGTTGAGAAGGCTTCTAGTGGTGACAACCTGGAGAGGCATAAGAAAAATACTCAACTCTTGAAGAGGGAGCAAATAATATGTGTATACTATTGTTTAAATAATGGATTAAGTCATCGACTGTAATAAGGAAAAATCTATCTATAAAGGGAGGACTAGATGTAGCAATTGTTGTTGTAAACTAGTATAAAAATACTCGTATCTCTTCTCTCTCGATTCTCTGCATTTAAAATAAGTTCTTTATAATTCAACTTTATTTTACTTAAACTATTTTATAATCATAAGTTAAAAGTTTCGATAAAAAAAAAAACATATCTTTTTATTTAAACAACACAAATAATTTAAAAAATGGCAAAAAAAAAAAACAATTCAAATCTCCTATTTCTTATATTTTTCATCACCTTCCCCTTATTCAACTAACCAGTTGCAAAATAAAAATTCAAGAGATTCATTATAATTATATATAT
>JBBPBO010000004.1:38459697-39049362 GCA_037974295.1 Cicer cuneatum | reverse complement strand
TATATATATATATATATATATATATATATATATATATTTCATTAAAAAAAAGAGGTTCATTATGGGACCGGTTCATATTAGATATATATATATGGCCTAAATATATATGAAGCTCAATTGAAAACATATAAATTTTAAGTATCCAAATGTTTTTTCTTTTCTACCGACAAACTAAACCACTAATAATTTTGTTTATAAAAAAATATTCTAGAATTTGGAAATTTTGCAAGGAGAGAATAATAAATAAATAAAAAGTACTTCAATTGCTTAAATCTTCAAATTTTACTAAATCTATAAAATTATACTAAATCCTAATTTTAGGTAACTTCAATATATATTTAAAAAGTGCCATACTTTTTTGTATCGCTATATTTATCGTAGTTCTCATCATCTTTTATTTGATTTCATGTTATTATTGCTAAGTTGCAAAAAATTATGTGACATAAAGTGGACAGCTAAATTATTTATATATTGTATATTAAAATAATTTTCCAAAATTAAATTATTATGAAAATATTGTTGTGTTGGGTATTTTTTATAAGCAAATTATATTAATAAAGAGTACTTGGGGTACGGTACTCCAAGTTCAAATGATAAACATTTGATTACCAAAATCTTCGTAACGTGTACAGCAAAATTGGAATGAGGACCTTCAAAAAGTTTCTCTTTTTTTAAATGAAAAAAATTATATGAATCAATGGAAAATATTTTTCTCGCCAATTATTACAACCTTCAAAGGAAAAAAGTCATTTTTGTTAACAAATCAAACATTCAAAATAAAAATAAGAGGTCAATGTACGCCACCTTTTAAAATTTGTTTTGATTGAGAATAATCGCCACAAAAATATCTTATCAAATTAAAATGATTTTAGGAAATAAATTTATTTTGAGAATATGTTTTATAAAACCTATATAATGAAAATGTTATGAATAAGGCTACAAATTTACTTCATATTTAATTGTCCATTTATGTGTTGTTATTATAACTTTAAACAGAACTTATGAGAGACAACAAATTAAGATGTGTAACACAATGCTTTAAATCTCAAGAATTTAATATTGTGGTGTAATATTGCAATGATGCTTTTTTTGATATAAGTGTAGTATTACAATGATAAAAATCCTTTTATGATGCCAACTAATTCCATCTCATATATCAATTGGGTATTAAGATCAAAGATTATATAACTTCCTAGTTTTAGACTAATAATAAAAAGAAATAAAACATATCAAAAGGAAAATTAATTGGGTTATGCCTAAATCAAAGATTTACCAATATATATACTCATGTTAGTTTCCGCTCTTGGAAGGCAACAACAAAAGAAATTCTTTAGACTTATTATTTTTATTCTTCTCTTTCTCCTTCTCACCCCATTTCTTTCCACCATGTCAAAGAAGAAGTCTAGCTTAGGTAGGCAAAAAATCCCTATTGAAAAAATACCAAAAAAAAGTCATTTACAAGTTACTTTCTCAAAGCGTCGTTCAGGTCTATTCAAAAAAGCCAGTGAACTTTGCACTCTTTGTGGGGTTGAGATTGCAATTGTAGTTTTTTCTCCTGCTGATAAAGCATTCTCTTTTGGTCATCCAGAAGTTGAGTCAATCATTGATCGCTTCTTGACTCGCAATCCTCCACAAGATTCTAGTGCTCACCAACTTGTTGAGGCTCATAGAAATGCTAATGTTCGCGATCTCAACATCCAATTGACTCAACTTCTTAACCATTTGGAGATTGAAAAGAAACAAGGGGAAGAGATAGAACACATGAGGAAAGCTAGACAAAGGCAATTTTGGTGGGAGAGCCCTATTGATGAACTTGGCTTGCATGAATTAGTCCAATTGAAGGGTTCTATTGAAGAGTTGAAGAAGAACTTGGGAAAATATGCTAGCAAATGCATCATGGAACAATCTAATGTGTCTTCACCAAATACTGGAGTTAGTGGATTTGGACGTTATGATTCTCTTGAGAACAAACCTGGTGTTGGAATTCATATGGCTCCCACAATTCCTAATGCCTATTATTATGGTTTTAGAAATGGGTATCTTTGAAAAAATAAAACATTTTATTTTGTTTGATTTTGGAAGTGAATCAGATGGTACCTCACCAGTTATTTACTTCCTAATTGTTTCTCTTTTTTTATTTTTTGATAAAAATGTGAGGATAACAAATATGGTTGGAAATAATTTGTCCTTTATTGAAGGACTATTTGGCAATAAAATTTCACATTTTCATCAATTGTTTAGTCTTTGTTCTAAATGTTATGTGGATTTCTACATTTATATCATTGATTTCCATTGATACACACATATACTCAAAGAAGTGGAAGTGGGGAATGAACTCTCTTCGTTGGTATCCTCTCAATGTTTTTTCAATTACAACATCTCGACCATCAAACTCAATTTCCTCTTTTCTTAACCATTGTAATAGAACTGTTAATTACTATAGTTTTGGTGTATATATAATTTTTCAATGACAACACCTTAATTTCTTTTGAAAAATTTAGACTATCGTTACCCCAATATTACATGAGCTTGTAATATGTGATGTAAAGTGCAAATCACCTCTATGGACATATCTTGTGCTTTGAAAAAATATCAAGGTGACACAATCCACCATTAGAATTAGAATGTACTACAATAACAAGATTTGATTATTTCCTTAATAATTGCATTACTCCCCACCCCAAGTTTTTCATACAAAAAAAAAAAAAGAAGAGTTCACCATGTTCCTAATTATATATAATTGTATTTTTATCTATTTAATAAAAAATGTGCAATTATCCCTTAATTTTTGAGTACATAAAGTCTGATTATTTTTGAAATTATTAGAATTTGACATTTCTATCAGTTTATTTTATAAAAAAAATCCTTAAATCCTCTATTTTTAATTAAAATTTGTGGTTATTTGAAAAATAAAATACACTAAAAAATTTGGGGTCATATTAATAAGTGTCCTTCGGGATACAAAAGTACAAAAAATTTACATTGAAAATACAATTTCTAATACATTTTTCAATGTAAAATTTATATCTTTAGATGCTTAACAAATGTCCCAACAATACTTGTTAGCGTTTCTCAATACTTCAAAGTAAGAAATTTATTAAAGTAATCGTACAATGTAAAGGATTTTGAATTTTGAAAGATGAAAATTTTGATCTCAAAAGGAAAATTTAAAATTTTTTTATTTTAAGTAAAACTAGATGTTTCCATTAAAAAGAAATAGTAAAATTAGAGGTTTAGCTCGTTATTTTTGAGCAAAAGAAAATGTATTTCTCTTATTTGATTAAATTTGTAAGATTGTGAACAGAAACTTAGAATTCAAAGTCATGTTTCTTCTATAAAAGAAAATGAGAATTTGTAACTTTTAAATATAAGATTGTTTGGTGGTGATGAAAGGCTTAAAAGGACAAGTTGCATATATAATAACACTGAGTTTTGAGGGCTTATTATCCTGCTGTAAGCTAATGGTATTTAAAAGGACAGTTGCAAAAACGCCATATTTTTTTTAGTCTCAAGTTAATTTTTCATTTATATATCTACTTGTATTAAAAATATTATTATTAACGAAATGAGTTAAGTGTTTTTCCGTAAAAAATATAGAAACATAATGGAAAATATAATTTTTTTTAAAATAATACATTAATTAATTTTGCTAAATATATATATTGAAGGGAAGCAAAAATGCTGATATAAAACGGTATAGGTGTCTTCCACTTTAATTAGAGGATTTGAATTTAAATTTGTAACATTTTCTCTTTAACAATAAATAACTCATAGTAATTATTTTATATTTTATTTATTAATATACAATTATAATTTATAAAAAATAAATATAAAGTGATATATATTATAGTTTATTTTGGGTTATAAATAAGGGAATTATAAGAGTGAATATAAATAGAGTATATTTAGTATCAGAGTTCTATAAGACAAAAGCTAAATTGACCAAGTCAACAATACTTATTCTTTCTTGATTCTATTTATACGACACACACTAAAATATATTGGCAAAAAAAGAAAAATAGAAAAGAAAAATGCACATTTTTCTTGCTAGAAGCCAATGAAGAAAGAGTTGGCAGTATCATCATCTTCTCAACTCTTTTAAAAATCAATAGGTGGGTTCTCTTTTCCTTTTTTCCTAACATGCATGTATAAGTTAGTGTTTACCATAGATTAAAGATTTGGGGTTTATGGGTTTGAAATGAAGAAAGTGATTTATTTTCTATGTTAAATTTAGGGGTTTTGGAATAGATGATTAAAATAGGTCATGCATGTGAAGTTCTATGACTAAAATTGAGAATAGATTAGAGTAGAATTGAGTTTTCTTGATGACATGAAAATATGCTCTTTTTATGTGTTTGAGATTAAAGACCTCGAATTTCACTATTATGACAAATTATGTTGAGTGAATTGACATTGTGATGTTGTTTTGATGTATACATTGCTTGATTTATTCATAATTTGTATCATTTTTGTTTGCAAAAGTTCATTAACAAATTATTGTGATTGAATAAGTGTTGTCATCTTAAAATTCGCAGGACATATGTGTGATGTTTTGGTCATAACTTTTTCTCTAGACTTTATTTTCGAATACTTGTTAGTTTTATGGAAACTAGACTCAATTACCTTCAATTTGAAAACAAACTTTGTAATATTTGATTGAGCATTGATGCTTAAAAATGAATTACAAGTTAGACCAAAGTTGTTGTCATATTTTTATGATTTTGTGTATTGTTTTGATAAATTGCAAAAATTGGGAGCTTAATTTGAAAAACATAAAATTTTATCTATAAACTAGACATTATAAGCTTTCCAAAGGGTGTTTGTTTACTCAATTATGATAGTTATAAGTTTCTTTTAGTTGATGTTGCAGTTAGACTCAGTTTTGCATTGTTTTTAACATAAATTTGGGTTGTTTTGGGAAAAATTTATCATTATTATGTTTCCTTGATTTTTCTTTTACATTATATGATTAGTATGATATAATTGACTTATTAGTATATGCTACCATATGAATAAGTGATGTTTTATATTATATTTCTTAAAATCATAATAATTTGCAAGGTTGAGCATATGCTAGTTTTTAATGTATCCATTAATAGATGATATTGTAATTAATAGGTGGAGTTATGTGTGCGTGTGTGTTCTTATATATTTACTAGATGTTTGAATAATTTCATAAGTATAGTCATTCTAACTAGATGAACTCTCCGTTTTTATACAACGGAAGTGAGGGTAAGTGGGGCACCGCTTACGAACATAATTATGTTCAATCTTACCAAAATAAAGTTACTAACAATAAGAGGGCATTGGTAAAACTAATGTAGCATTTATGACATCTTTGTTAGGTAGAGTTTAAGTCATTAAATTACTCATGTCTAATGGCTTAAATATTTAGTAAGAGTCAAAACTAGAGATAGAAGAGATAACTCGAGAGTAACTTATAAAGGAAGAGAAACTCAGATGATAAGTATATCCTTGAATTAGAATGTCAATTGATTTGATTCCATCCCTTAGGACCCACTATGATGTAATATCACCCCACGTTATTTAAATGTTTTACAAATAAAAAGACTTAGATCAAGAGCTGAAGAAACGACACATAGCCGTTTATGTTATACTTGGTTAAATTTTTTAGGAAATTGTTTTGAATCATAGATGTGTTTTGTAGTCCATTTTTACTCTTTCTTTAGAAAATATTAGTATGTATATTAATACATTTACATGGCTTTGTGCAGGATCTGTATTAATTACCTCTTTTGTCAAATTATATTAAAACTCGAATTATATTCTAGACAATTAACTTATGTGAAGGTGCAAACACGAGAAGGGGGTTGAATTGTGTTTGTCAAACTTTGAATCTTTTTGCTGTTTTGTTGAATGTTCATGTGATTTACTTGATGAATAAATAATCAGACTTAGCAGCGGAAAATAACAACATAAGAACATAGCAATTTACCCTGGTTCACCATTAACTTGGCTACATCCAGTCCCTTCATCCTGAAGGCTTTAATCCACTAATTCAAATCTTGGAATTACAGCACCTGACCCTCCAAGTCAGTCTTCTTAAACAGCCTGACAACCCCAGATTTTTTAGGAACGAAAACAACACCTTGACTCTACAAGTCAAGTCTTCTCCTACTAATCTGACAACCCCAGATTGAAGAAGGAATCTACACCACTATCAGGTTAGATTACAAGGGTTTGGAGCTTTGCAAATTTGCTTCTGGAAAGCTGATTGCTGCACTGATTCTTGAACACTTTTGTTGCTTCTGAAGAGCTGATTGTTGCACTGAATTTTTCTCTCGAAAACACTTAGAAAATATTGCTTTTGCACTCAAGTGATTCTGTTTTTTGAACTCTCAGATTGTGTTGAATATGAAGCTTGAGTTCTTGTATTTTTCGATGCTTGATGCTGCTGCCTGAAGCCTCCTTATATAGCTGCAAGTTGGGCTTTGTCCAAGCTTAAATTCGAAATAGATCTTGCTCAGATTTCCTTTGAAAATACTGTTAGACAATCCTGTTTCACTTAAATAAAAATTGTATCTTTTTAACTTCAGATTGCATTTGAAAATTATGTTGACCAATCTTGTTTCTTTTAATTTCAAACCATATTTTTTTAAGCTTCAGATTGCATTCGAATTTCTTCAAGTCTGCAGTGAATTTTTTGAATCAAATCCCTTTATACTTTGATCAAATTTCTATAAAAAATTTAATGAAGTCTTCTTTGAATTTTAATCAAGTCTTCACTGATTTGCATCATGATTTAAATTCTGAACCGTATGATCTTCTGATCTCGACCACCTCTGAACCATGTAATCTGATCTGTACCAATTTTGTGATCCTCTGATCTCGACAAATTGTGGACCAAGTAATCTGATATGTACCAATTTTGTGATCCTTTGATCTCAGCCAACTATGGACCATGTGATCTGATCTGTTCCATTCTGAGATCCTCTGATTTGAACCATTGATCTTTTAATCTGAACCATTGATCTTTTAATCTGGACATTTGATATTTTAATCTGGACCATTGATCTTTTAATTTGGACATTTGATATTTTAATCTGGACCATTGATCTTTTAATCTGGACATTTATCCTCTGATCTGGACCAAGTCTGGACTAAATCTGGACCAAGTCTGGATTAAATCTGGACTAAGTCTTATGTTCTGGACAATTATATCTTTTGTTATGGACTAAGTTTTATGTTCTCATGCTATCTTCTGGTTTGGACCAAGTCATTTGTTTTGGACCAGTTATCTTCTGCTCTAGACCAAGTCTGGATTAAGTCTAGACTGATTCTTATATTCACGACCAAGCTATCTTCTGGACCAAGTCTGACTTATGTTTCCTTCTGGTTTGGACCAAGTCTCCCTCTAACAAGCTTTCTTCTGGTCTGGACCAGGTCTCCTTTTGGACTCTGCTTTCTTCAGATCTGGGTCAAGAAAGATATCATCTGATGATGTTATTTTTCCTTCCCTTTGATGATATCCTCTGATGCTTGCCTTTGATGACATCCTCTAGAGGTGTATCCTCTGGTATTCTCTGGATGCATCCTCTGGTACCCCTCTGAATTTATCCTCTTGTCGAAACTTCTGGTGACATTTTTATCATCTGGTTGCTTCCTCTGGACGTATTCTTTGGTGGTGTCATCCTCTGATTTTGCATAGCCTCTGATTTGTTCTTCTAAGCCAAAATACAATTTACATAATACTTTTGTTAACATCAAAACTTTGATTGAAAGAACCAACTTGGTTCCAACATTATGGTGTTAAAAAGTTTAGCTTTAGGAATATTCTACTTTAAAACTCTTGAAAATACATCGATGTTAAAATTTTGAGAGATTGTTTTGTCATTTATTATAGTCTAAATTAACATTAATTAGTTTTTACACTTGCGTTTAGATAAATATCGGGTTCACAAAAAAATATTGAGAAATAAAAGTCACTAATCAATCACTATAATAAATACTAAAAATGCAATTAAATCATTTTTTTTAAAGTTTGCTTGTAATAAATAGGTTAAATAACATGTGGTCCCTTAACTTAATTTTAGTTAACGTTTTAGTCTTTTATCTTTTTTTTTCTCGATTTGGTTCTTTATTTTAATTTTAAGTGAAATAAAGAATGAAAATATGAGTTTATTTGAATATTTGAGTTACGAATCTGATGAAATTTGTATTATGTGAAAGAATATAATTAATTTTATAGGTTTTGGTTGAAAATTTTGATGAATTTTTGTAAAAAAAAGGATAATATTGTTGACATTTTAAAACATAAAAGATCAAATTGTCACTTAAAATTAAAATAAATGACCAAATTGTAGAAAAAAAAGATAAAGGACTAAAACGTTAACTGAAATTAAGTTAAGGGACCACGGGTGTTATTTAGCCTAATAAATACTACCTCAACCCCTTATTATATGCACCATTATTTTTCACTCTTATTAAGAAAAATCTGTAGGATATCTAATGCGTTCATTTTATGTATTAATATGTATAAAATAAATTTTGTATTTTAATGTATTGAACTTGTTTTTTTATATTATAAAACTAATTAATAGTATTAAAATGATATTTACTCATAAAGTATAGATATATTCGGAAAAAAAATGCACTTAGTAAATTAAACAAAATTATTTTCTAAAAGGTATTTATAATTAAGGATATATGTAAATATATATAGATGTATAATGCACCCAACAATTAACAAAACATCTGCTTGTATTTTAATGTATTGAACTTGTTTTTTTATATTATAAAACTAATTAATAGTATTAAAATGATATTTACTCATAAAGTATAGATATATTCGGAAAAAAAATGCACTTAGTAAATTAAACAAAATTATTTTCTAAAAGGTATTTATAATTAAGGATATATGTAAATATATATAGATGTATAATGCACCCAACAATTAACAAAACATCTGCTTGAAAATCCTTTTTATGTATAGTGAAATTGGAACATAATCCCTGAATTTAACAACTCGATCTCTTCAAAATTGGGAAATGGATTCTCTCCACCAAATTGTGGAAAAAGATAAGGAGAACAAAATTTAAAGAAAGATAGAAAGTAATAGATGAGAATAAAAATAGATGAGAGAGATAAAAAAAGTCAAGAGAGTGAAGCTGATTTTTGATAGAGAGGATCCACATCCTCAAAATTGTCGAAAGCTTGCTACCGGTAAACCATAAGTACAATCGATTTATTTTATCGACATACATGTATAATAAAACATTTGGAAATTGTATTTATTAATCATTTAGTGTATTTATTATTATCGATATAATTGAAAAAAAATATAATTAATATTATATTGAGAATTGAAATGTCACTCATTTTGATATAATTTTATTTATACGGAGCAAATACTAGTCTTATTTTTATTTTTTAGATTTTGCAAATATATATATCTTAATGATACATGTTAAATGATCTAAAAGTAAAAATTTTATTTGAAAAAAATAATTTTTAAACTCTTTAAAAGTTGAATTTATAATTTGGACACATATTAGCATTTGTATTATTCGAATTCTCAATAAAATAAAAATCCGAATATTATTTCAATCAAAATTTGAGTCTTCTCGAACGAGTCGTCTTTCATCAAAACTAATTGTATAGTCTAATTACATGGTTAAATCCAATTAGTTTTTAGTCCAATTAACAATAAGGATATTAATGTTAAACGCACATTGCCATAAAGTATATTTAACACCGCGGAATTATTATTGATTTTGCAAAAGTCAAAATCTTATAATAATGTCCATCATGGAGAACAAGGGAGTTTCGTATAATCATGCATTAAGAATAAATATTTTATAACTTCATAATCTTAGACATAATTTTAATAAGAAGAAAACGTTAAGATCATATTATTTCTTTTAGAAGATGAGATTATTAATCTATTTAGTGCGCGAGGTTAAAAATTTATAAATACATGTTTTAGATATACCCGTTGATATATGATAAAAGGTTTTTTCTAAGTTGAGAATTGATAAAAATTAGATAAATATAGTTTCTTTTCTCTCACATATTATAATTATAATTTACACAATTATAATTATAATTAAAATTGAAGTCATGTTATTTAGAATAACAAAGCCACAATTAACCACTAGAACATGAAAGTTATTGTAATTATGACGAATAAGTTGTATATATCATTTCAAATTGTTTTTCTATTTATAATATATTAAAACAATTTCTCAATTATATCTATTGACACTTCATCTAAATTTTGCTATATCAAATATATTTTAATGCGACACATTCATAATTCATCTTGTTACTACTCTTTTCTAAGACTAATTTACATTCATTTTTTCATTAATTAATATTTCTATTTTATTCTTTATATGTTGTTCTTGCACCAATTTCATTGTTACATAGTTATATCATATAATAAATTTGGTAACTTCCATTTGTCTATTAAAATCATTCGGATTTTTTTTATATTACAAAATTGCATTGAAGATTAACTCCATTATATCATAGATTTTATTGCATCATCCTTGACTTTATTCTTTTTCTCTTCCTCAATAACAACTATTGAGTTATAATTGTGACACTCAATCTTGCACTTGCAATAGATTTCAACGGTTTCAATCACCAATTTGAATGAGCTCAATATGTGCGTTCTAAAGCTTCATTGTTATAATGTTTCAATTTCTTGGAGTTCATAATATATTAGTTTGGTAATTTGCATATTATTAGTCTAACTTATTATAATATGATTGTTCTTCTTAATATTTTAAAATGTCTAACCCAAAAACACTATTTAAATGCAATTGCATAGTACTGATTAATTTTTCTTCAAAGACATACCAATTTTTATGAATGTCTATATTTTAATATTTACAACTCAAATTTCATTTTAAATTGTTTTGCTAAAGGATCTATCATATATTTTTCCTTGGAAACCTTCAAAATGTTATCTAATAAAAAACTAGTGTAATTTTTTTTTTTATCTTAGAGAAGTATCATTGGTTGAATATCAAATATGAGCATACAAACAATAACATATCGTGAGGTAATTTGATTTATACAAATTTTTACATAACTCTTAAAATACGCCGTCTATTTTAGTTAAATAAATTTCCAAAGATGGTAGAAAATATTAGTATATTAATATTAGAGAAATTTTAGTATATGTGTACAAGAAATATCATACTAAAGATGATTACTTTTTAGCTTTCTCTAAAGTGTATAGGTAAGACCATCTTGCACAATGTATAAATTTATTTTCCACCATTGAATCATTAAGTCTCAAAACATCTCATTTGATCCAATGATGAAACTTATTAATCCAACGCTCGATAAAAGTTTGTGCATGATGCAAAACTTATCTCACTTGTAAAACATAAAATTTGTTTACTTCTAATATATCATTCAACAACTATTATCTACTAATCATCTTTGCTTCTAAATTTAAATAGTAATATTTATAAAGTTAAAGTACAATTTAATCTTAATTTAATATATCAAATGTTTCCAGGCAAAGAGCAGACCAATATCTTGTTAAATGTTATTTTCTAGTAATAATGAATCATAAATATTTCTTTTTCTATTATACTATTTACTATTTATTATTTTATCTTTTATTGATTCTTTTAATTTATATTGCTTATACTATTAATAGAGAGTACTTTTGTAAAGTAACTTATAATTTTGAATTTTTTATCTATATATCCTCTTTTTGAAATTTTAATACCAAAATGCCCCACTTTTGAAAACATATACAGAATTGCCCTACTTTTTAGAACCTTCAGGAGGTCTCTTCCCCAGGGAGAGACCTCCTGAAGCAAATGTTTTTTTGCCCTAGTGAGAGGTCTTTTCCCTAGGAAGAGACCTCCTGAAGGAATTTTTTGCATGATTTGCACTTTTTACAAAACTCGAAAATACCAATTATACCCTTCTGAATTTCCCAAACTGATTCACAAGTAATTAACATGCTGTTTTTTGTAAACTGATGTTGTTGTTGTTGGGTTTTAAGATTCTGCCTCTGATTTATGAGTGTGATTTCTCCCTCTGATTCTTGCTCTGATTTCTGCAAGTGATGAAATCCTCTGATTTCTGTGTGATTTCTCCCTCTGATTTTTGCATGTGAGTTCTTCCTCTGATTTCTGCATGTGATTTATACCTCTGATTCTTCCTCTAATTTCTGCATGTCATGATATCCTCTGATTTCTGTGTGATATCTGCCTCTGATTTATCCCTCTGATTTCTCCCTCTGATTGTATCATCTGATTCTACCTCTAGTATCCTGTGATGATATGTTCTGATATCATCCTCTGATATGTGCCTCTAATTTGTGCATATTAATTCTTTCCTCTGTTGTCTGCATGTGATTTCTTCCTCTGAATTCTACTATGATTTATTTCTCTAATTTCTGCCTTTGATTATGCCTATGGTATCCTCTGATTTGTGCCTTTGATTTCTCCCTCTGATTTTTGGGTGTGATTTTTTGCTTCTGGTATCCTCTGATTTATGTGTGATTTTCTTCCTCTGATTTCTGCCTGTGATTTTTTCTTCTGATGGTATCCTCTGATTCCTGAATGTAATTTCTGCCTCTGATTTCTCCCTCTGATCTGGATTAAATCTGGATTTGAGTCTGAGTTAAATCTGGACTAAGGCTTATCCTCTGATCTGGACTAAGTCTGGAATAAATCTGGATTGAGTATGAATTAAATCTGGACTAATTCTTATGTTCTGGACAATCATTGCTTCTGATCTGGACTGAGTTTTATGTTCTGGACCATGCTATTTTCTGGTCTGGACCAAGTCATTTGTTCTGGACCAGTTATCTTCTGGTCTGGACCAAGTCTGGACCAAATCATTTGTTCTGGACCAGTTATCTTCTGGTCTGGACCAAGTATGGATTAAGTCTGGACTGAGTCTTATTCACGACCATGCTATCTTTTGGTCAGGACAAAGTCTGAACCAAGTCTGACTTATGTTTCCTTCTGGTCAGGAACAAGTCTCCCTCTGACAAGCTTCCTTTTGGTCTGGACCAAGTCTCATTCTAGACTATGCTTTCTTCTGATATTGGCCAAAATAGATATCCTCTGATGATGATTGCATTTGATGACATCCTTTGGTTTCCTCTGGAGTTATCTTCTGGTATACTCTGGATGTTTCCTCTGGCGAGCCTTCTGCTGACATTTTTATCCTCTGGTTGCTTCCTCTGGTGGTGTCATCCTCTGATTTTTGACATCCTTTGGTGATTTGTTCTGGACCAGTTATCTTTTGGTCTGGACCAAATCATTTGTTTTGGACTAAGTCTTATTGATGACCATGCTATCTTATGGTCAGGACTAAGTCTGAACCAAGTCTGAATTAATAATAACATTAATACATTTCAAAAGAAGAGTAGTGTCATAACATCTCAGAAGAAAATATCAGAGTGCGGAATGTGTTAGCGGAAAAGTGGTTCAATAATTCCCAAATTAAAAACAAATTACACTTTCCAGCTCAAAATCCTATACATCAAATCTAACTGATCATGCACTAAGCTACAGTAGCACGGTCTTCGCCGCATCCTCTACAAGTCTCGTCTTCAGCCAGCTGTCCATCCCTCTGCGTTGTCCACAAAGACTCCGTATACGAATATCAAGGAAAACTAACGATGTCTCCTTCGTTAGTGTAACCGTCGGTGGGACGGGTTTGGGGTTCATCTGAGGGCAAAGCCCAATTTCCACAATAATAGTAAAGGGTCACCGACCGAAATTAACACATAACACATAGCATTTATATCACAGAAACAAATACATCCATGGCATATCATATAACAATGATGAAAATTAAGGATGCTCATTTGAAATTTCATGACATATATGCTTTTTTCCAAACAAGAACTAATTCATATGGAAAACATGTTGTAAGTACAGCCAACACTTCAGCAATCACAATCATTTATCAGAAATTCAAATTTTATAAAGTACTTACCCACAACAATTTCCAATCATCAACATATACCCAAAATCGTGACTCACCGGTCAATCACCCCGATGCAATATGTATATGCTCATGTATTCAACTTCTTGGAATTACCAAGGTGCAGTCGCTCAACAGACCAGCACAATTTAAATATGTTTGACTTTAACGGCCCTCAAGACGAGGGTGCAATCGCTCAACAGATCAGCACCAGTGCAGTCGCTCAACAGACCAGCACAATTTCACACATGGAATAGACCGTCTAATACACGCGGAACCATTCCGTAGCCCGAATAGAATAGATCGTCTAATACACGCGGAACTACTCTGCCCGGATAGAATAGACCGTCTAATACACGCGGAACTATTCTATAACCATCATGGTCACTACAATTACGTGTATTAGCCTCTCACAGGCCAAATACACAGAAGTTAAATCCTCGCACAGATAGAATGGACTGTCTAATACACGCGGAACCACTCCGTAGCCCGAGTAGAATAGACCGTCTAATACACGCGGAACTACTCTGACCCCGGATAGAACAGACCGTCTAATACACGCGGAACTATTCTATAACCCATGGTTACTACTTAACTTCGACGCCCATCACGGTCACCGCATCAACTCTGTGGCCCATCGCGGTCCCCACCTAACTATGCAATGCATGAACATGCTTTGTTTTCTCTCCACTGAAAACAATATGCAACATCAGTAAAATTCATGCCTTTCCATCATTTCTCAAAACATCTCAACACAACCAATTTCATTATCATCACATCATAAATCAAGCATTCAAACCTCTTATCGTTTCCACTTCACATCATTTTAAAACTTCATTCTTATTCATCAAAAATATTCCCTCTGTTTTCCCCAACTCTTAAAATTCATAAAACAGTGTTTAAAACTGAGATTTCTAGAAAACACGAATCTGTATTCGAATATAGCTTCTCAGTATTCGAATACAGAAGCCAAAACAGTGCAGAATTAACACTCTGTATTCGAATACATTTCCCTAGTATTCGAATACAGAGGTAGTCCCAGTGCACAAATCAACATTTTTCACTACATCAGTAAAGTCTCCAAAAACTTCATCACCACCACTTCAAACTATCACAAAAATTCCATTTTAATTCATCACAACCCTTCCCAATATTCCCCAACACTTAGGGTTTATAAAACAATGTTTAAAACTTTGATTTTATGAAAAACACGAATCTGTATTCGAATACAACTCCCTTGTATTCGAATACAGAAGCATAAAACTGCAATTTCAACACTCTGTATTCGAATACAGCATACATGTAGTCGAATACAGAAGACAAAACAGTGTAAATTCAGTATTTTCCCAACATCATTTAAGGTTTTCAAGAACTTCATCATCTCCTCTTCAAAACTACTTCAAAAACTCCATTTTAATCATTTCAAACCTTCCAAATGTTTCCCAACACTCAGAGTTTATAAAACAATGTCTGAAACTTGATCTTCTGGAAAAACACGATTCTGTATTCGAATACAGCTCCGTTGTATTCGAATACAGAAGCAAAAATAGTGGAAATTAGCATCTTGTATTCGAATACAAGGGTTTAGGGTTTAGGGTTTAAGAACTTCATAATCTCCTCTTCAAAACTACTTCAAAAACTCCATTTTAATCATTTCAAACCTTCCAAATGTTTCCCAACACTCAGAGTTTATAAAACAATGTCTGAAACTTGATCTTCTGAAAAAACACAATTTTGTATTCGAATACAGCTCCCTTGTATTCGAATACAGAAGCAAAAATATTGGAAATTAGCATCCTGTATTCGAATACAAGGGTGTTGTATTCGAATACAGATGCGAATACAGTGTTATAATTTTACTTCTGTATTCGAATACGACAGGGTCGTCTTCATCTATATTCGAATACAGAGGCCCGTATTCGAATACAAGTTCGAAAACTTGAGTAAAACAGAAGCTTGACAGACTGTATTCGAATACACTCATGTTGTATTCGAATACACATTCGAATTCATTGAAATATTTCCTAAGACTTCAACACATTTTCAAACTGTTTCCTTTGAAAAATCAACAAAACACCAAAACAGATTCAGCATTCTTTTGAACCACAAAACTCATGCATTTTTCATCAATAACAATTTTTCCAGAAAAACACTTTCATCATTTAAAATCCCTTTTCTTTTGAAAACATCAGCAACACCAGAATCACCCAAAACAGATTGTTAATCACAACAACACAGAACAACATTTTCCAGTATTCTCACACCACCATAATAACATGCAAAGCACTTCCAGCTTTCTCACACAAACAGAACATCATTAATACATTCAGCCAAACAGCAAGCATCACATACACCAAAACACCAACAAAGTGCATTTTCGCATTTTATAACAACCAACACAACAGTTTTATAAATATGCATTTTGATCATCTTCAGAACAATATGCAAGACATTTTTCAGCTTTCCCACACACAAACAAAACAACATTAATGCATTCAACCAAACAAAAACCATCACAAAATCAGTACACATCAACAGGATGCCTTTTTTTTCCATTTTTTTCAAAATGTCATGCAAAATAGTTTCGTTTCGTTTCTTTCAAAAAAGAACTCAAATATGATCACACCTCAAACATACATTTACAACCCTAAAATGCAACTAGAAAGTGGAAGGTGCCCTTACCTTTGTTGCGTTTCTGCTATTGTTCACGTTTCTACGTCAAAAATCGGCGAAACTCCCGCTCGCGTTCGCTGCTACGAAAGTGGGTTCTCTAGCTCTGGAATGATGAGGGGAACAACTTTTGTACTGGAAGTTTTCTGGTTTGTTGCTTGGATTTCCAAGTAATATCACTTTTGAAGAACTCCTTTTTTTTTTTTTTTTTTAACGTTAAACAGAATTCAGAATGGGAGAAGGAAGAGGGTGAGTATTGTCACATGCAGTAAGGGAGGAGGAATGGGTTTCTGACTTTGCCCTTCCTTCTCAGTCCTATATATAGGCTTGTGTGGGTGCCACCTCACCCGACACTTGTCTGATCCTCAGCACTTAACCAGTCTCGTCGCAATTAGCCGATAATCCCTTAATTAAGTGCCCGATAATTTAATTACTTGTAATTAAATTAATTTACTCTTCATCCAATAATCTTAATTCATCTTCCAAAATAAATATTTATATATATATATATTTACACAAAACATACATATATTAAATATTTTACAAATATCCCCAAAATACACTTAATATTAATTCCATAATTTAATTATTAAATTTAAGGGTCTTACAATACCAGAGGTAGAATCAGATGATACAATCAGAGGGAGAAATCAGAGGGATAAATCGGAGGCAGATATCACACAGAAATCAGAGGATATCATGACATGCAGAAATCAGAGGAAGAATCAGAGGGATAAATCACATGCAAAAATCAGAGGAAGTACTCAAACGGAAAAATCAGAGGGAGAAATCACACAGAAATCA
This sequence comes from Cicer cuneatum, assembly GCA_037974295.1. Classification (NCBI taxonomy): domain Eukaryota; kingdom Viridiplantae; phylum Streptophyta; class Magnoliopsida; order Fabales; family Fabaceae; genus Cicer; species Cicer cuneatum. Next base: position 39,031,956 of record JBBPBO010000004.1, on the reverse strand, counting down.
GAGGATATCATCACTTGCAGAAATCAGAGCAAGAATCAGAGGGAGAAATCACACTCATAAATCAGAGGCAGAATCTTAAAACCCAACAACAACAACATCAGTTTACAAAAAACAACATGTTAATTACTTGTGAATCAGTTTGGGAAATTCAAAAGGGTATAATTGGTATTTTTGAATTTTGTAAAAAGTGCAAATCATGCAAAAAATTCCTTCAGGAGGTCTCTTCCTGGGGAAGAGACCTCTCACTAGGGCAAAAAAACATTTGCTTCAGGAGGTCTCTCCCTGGGGAAGAGACCTCCTGAAGGTTCTAAAACGTAGGGCAATTCCGTATATGTTTTCAAAAGTGAAGCATTTTGGTATTAAAATTTCAAAAAGAGGATATATAGATAAAAAATTCTATAATTTTTCTTTTTTATATAACATTAACTACATTTTTTAATTTGTGTGAAATTGTAAAAGTGATATACAACTTAGAAAGAAAGATGTATTTAATATTCTATTTAAAATAAAATATAATAAAAAAATAATATTTATAGAGTGGACGTACTTAATCTAAATTTTAAATCAGATACATTAATTTAACAAATTTATTTTTTATTTATATTTTATTCTAAAGAAAATAAACATTAATTAACGTCAAATCAATCAAAAATACTAAAGTTTGATCATAGATGAAGTAAAACAAAATGTAAGAGCACTCGGTCAATCCATTTATTCACGAGGGGTTTATATTTGTTTGATACACTAGTGTCAATATTAGTGTTAAAAATAGAATACAATCAAGAAAAAAAATATTTATATTGGAATTTTAAAATGAAACAATTCTTTGCTCGATACAAGCTTGTGTATTGATGCAACAAAACAAAACAACATATATTTAGAAATGACAAATTGTAATATTAAACTCTTCAATAGCATTTCCAGATGTAGAATTATACCAAAAAGTCTTTGCCAAAGCATACCCCCTTGCAAACCTAAAAGCACCAGTTCCTCCAACAATAGGCATTTCTCTAACTTCATCCACAATAACATTCCTTCCAAGCATAGTGAGGGTGCTCCCTTTATAGGTACCTTCTATAAAAACAAAATTAATATCTATCTTAAATGCAAAATCACCTTGTTGAGAAGCCAAAGAATAGGTTCCTTGAGCTCTTCCAATAACCTTTGAACTTAGATTTGCTTCTCTAGTTATAGGGTTGTCTATAATATATGTGGCTCCAAAAGCACCAAGAGACTCACTAGGTGGGTTGATAATTTTTAGTGTAGTTGGTTTTTCACCATCTAGGATGTCATGGAAATAGAAGTGTAGGTGGGTGAATTTTTGTAGTCTTTCTGAGGGTAACATTATATGGGATTTTTCTAAGGACAATACTCTTCCATGAACATTCATGAAGTAACTAGTGAAAAAAAAGAAATAAGCTAAAAAAGGAAGACATATTCTTTGTTAATTTTACCAAGATGAGCGAGTGTGGAAGACTAAAATCTACTTTATTTATAGAACTATTAGGAATTGAATTTGTCCAACTTGCTAGCATATCATTGTGTGAACGCTCTCTAATCTTTCGTACGTAGAAGACTGAGTATAGTTTCGTTTACTATGATACTTAGTTCCAACGTTTATTTAATAAAATTTTATTTATTGAAAAATAATCTTTTTACTAAAAAAATAATATTCATTTATTTAAATTTGTAGAATAAATCAATACAGTACAAATTCAAAATGACTAAAAGAATAAATTTTTGACAATGTGCCTACAAATATAACAAAGTTTAAGTGTCTGAAATATTTATAATTTTAAATCTATAATTTTGATGATATAATAGTCATTGATTAAAATTTATAATGGATCAACATTTCTCTATTAATATGAAACAAATGAACACCGCAAAAAAATGAAAAATTATAAAATACAGCACAAAAATAGCAAATAAAATGATATATATATATATATATATATATTAAAATTACTTAATTAAATAAAATGAGAAAAGAAAATATTTTGAAACCACCCCCCGGTAATAGATAGCAAATAAAAGAGAACATGGTTTTTCTCAGCAACAACCGCGGCTACTTCGGCGTTGTTAGTATTATTTTTTTTAGTATAGAATATTATTTAATGTTTTGGACTGATTAGTATTATATTATATTGCACACCACACCGTGACAGTTAGTATTATAAATTTTTATTTATTTTGGCAATGATTAATCTTATTCTTAAATCATCCTTAAATCTTACCTTAAGTGATAAATATCTATATTGTTAAGTTAAATATTATATTTCGAATTTCACTACTAGAAAAACAGGATTTAGCGTCGGCTTTGTGCTGACGCTAAAACCCCAAAAGCCGACGCTAACGTCTTTTTAGCGTCGGATTAGTGTCAGAGTCGGGCCTAGGCTAAAACGGTCGAAGCTATTGCATAGCGTCGGCCATATAGCGTCGGATGATATATTAGTGTCGGCCTGGCCGACGCTAAACCAACGCTAGTAAATAAAAAAAACCCATCCGACGCTAAAAAGATTTTTTGCCACGTCATTTTAAAAAAATAGGTAGCGTCGGACGGCCGACGCTAGAGTCAACAATAAAAAAGTCAATAAACTGTCAGCGTCGGCCAGGCCGACGCTATAGTAAAATAAAAGTCAATTTTTTTTGTTTTTTAGCGTCGGATGAAGCCGACGCTAAGTTGAAATTTATTTAATTTTTTGTTTTGTTTTTTTAGCACCTACTCAAATAATATTTAAAAATTTTATAAAATAAATAATACTTCAAAAATCCCCTTGCATTAACAACATAAAAAAAGGCAACATAAAGTATCATTTGTTATCATAATACAAAATATTAACATAATATCAAATAACAACCTAACAAAGTCACCTATTGCATAATTTTCAACCAATGACTACAAAAAGTAAGCATAACTATATATCAAATCAAAGTTCTTCCAGTGACACTTCGTCCAAATTATCATCGTAATGAGGATGCGAAGGAGGATGACTCGCATCAGATGATTGACCAGCTGATTGACGCTGAAAGCGTCAATTTTATCTACAAAAAATTGTTTTAATGCATCAAAATCATTCTCTAACTTCTTTGAACGCTCCTAAGCCTCTTCGGCGACTTTGGTAGCCACTTGAGCTCGGGCCACTGCATCCTGAGCAATTTGTTCAGGTCTAATTCTAGCTGTCCTCTCCGCTTGTAAAGACATATGAGTCATAGAATTAGAAGGATTCTGGGATTGTTGTGTAATCAATGTACTCCCATGACGGAGATTATCAGATAAGTCTCCCGTACCATAAACTCGACCACGAGTGCGACCCCCTGTAGATTGTGTCCATAATTTACGTATTGTCGATCCATCTAACTCTTTAGCACCATCTACACTTGTGTCGCCAAGTTGTGTTTGTACTTCTCCATTTTTTTTTAAATGTTCCCTGATCAATGGAAAAAATTAATAAGGTAATATACCATCTACACTAATACATGTATAATAAAGAATATAAAGAATTTGCATAAAGAATTTAGATAAATAAAGAACATACATAAGTAGATTCTGTGCGACTATCAACCCAAGCGCCATTTTTCCTCTTATGGGTTGTCAAAAATAACTCATCGGGAAGTAAATCTCTTTGAAGGTTATTGCTCTACAAATAAAATCAAGATTATTGGACCACAATTAATATAAAATCAAGACTATTGGATCACAACTCACAAGTAGATATCAGAACATTAAATTGAATTAATTTTAGGTAAATGTCAATTTAATACTTACGAGCTCAAGTGCAACATCAATATGAGCCTTGCGGCCTGAGGTGTGGACAGCTTCATCTCTTGCTGAAGCTCAATTGATCTTATTTTGACTGGAAATGTTATTGAATGACGCACCTTCCCAATATGCTTGAAGACCAGTCCAAGCTTCCTCACCTATCCAATTAGGTATAGTGTGCTTTAGTATTCATTAATTTTGATAGATCGATGTTTCATGTGAACAGAATTGAAGAAGACAATTTTGATTTTTTTTTTACTATCCTATCTTCCTCTCTATCAAATCTTCCTGGAGTTTGTGCTTTTTATCTGTGTCGCATTCTGATCATAATCTACCAATAGTTTAGCAAAGTAACATTTAGAAACTTACAGCAAACTCAACAGTTCCAAGGCTGAAAATAGCAACAATTGTCCCTGGCTCAACTTTTGCAAGGTTCCAGACATCTCCAAGGCCTAAATAGTGAAAAAGATAATAGGAACCGTAAATTCATAATAAAAAGTGAAGTACTAGGTCTAGGAAGGATAAAAATACAGACCACATATTAAGGAAGAAATATAATATAACTAATAAGGCAATCAAAAGCAAACTGTTCATGTCAACCCACCAATCTCTCCCACAGCATTTTAATTCAACAATATAGACCATCAAGATAAAAACTTAACTTGTCAATCACTAAATAATTGAAGCAACAATATAGTAACTATATAGAATGATATCTTGATACACTTGCATTAAAAACAACAAGTCAAAGATACATATAAAACACAGTTTTAGCATTGGATGATGTATGATAATCAGAAAAATAAAATTCTGGTTCTGCATTCATACAAGTTCACATCTGGTTCTGCATTCATAAAAATTCTGGTTATGACACAAACTAACACTCTAACTTGGTCAAATAAAAACTGAAAATAAGCTATGATATTTCTTATATGGTGTGACTATAACTGGCATACAAGTTCACAATCTGGTTCTACATTCATAAAAATTCTGGTTCTGCATTCATAAAAATTATGCATTCATTATGTGTAAACCTAATATAGATAGCTATGATATTTCTATGTTTAAACCTAATATAGATAGCTAATGATAGTTGAGTTACTGTGCAGCCTTTGTCGGATGCTATTCTTGTTCTTTTGGCTAACCAAACTGAGGTAATCAAACACAATCCATCATGTACAAGTTATAACTTACAATTCAAGTTCTGGATTTGGAAAATAAGTTGAATATGTGATGTATTTGATTTGTGTCTTGTGTTATGTTTTTATATATATATGAAGCAAGCACTTTTGAGAGTCGTTGATGTGTTGTATTGCCATTCATTCAGATGCTGAGAGTAGATAACCAATATTTCTTTTTAATAGAGCATGCTTAGGAATTTTTATGGGAAAAACATTTTCTTTTAAAGATAAAATAAATTTTAAGAATGGCCAGAAGGATTTGTAGGTGCAAATCAGCAAATATGCATGGCACCTGGCTTTTTTTTTTTTACTTGAGTTCAGTCAATACTGTTAATGATCCTTCAAGTAGTGTGACTTTTTTTTAGGTTATCTACTCTCAGCATCTGGGTGAATGGTATTACAACAATGATAATCAAAATAACTGGTATAACCTATTTGTGGATAGTTTTATTTAAGTGGATTACAGTTAAACTTTTAAAGTGTTTTTAAGTCTTCAAGGACATTCAAGGGGCTGTAGTGAAGTATTGGTTTTGATGAGAGGCAAATATTGTAACAGGTAAATAGGACAGTCTCATTGTTATTCATTTGGAACCATCTAGCCCGTCTGTTATGATTTATGAATGACAATGTTTGCTCCTGAATTAGAAGCATTGGTTACTGTAACTTTTCTTTCAAAAATGGGATTTAGTAGCCTAGCATTGTATCTTGATGATTTGTGTGCTTTCTTTTAGTTTTCCTGATAAATGATTCATTCATGAAATTGAAGTTGTTAACAAGGTCTGCATTCATTATTTTTATAAACTATCATACAGCAGAGTTAGATTAAGTTGGTTATTTGCTAAATTCCTTTTATTATTGGCTTCATATTTGCTGCTAGGCCTTGTAAAATATTCAGGTTGGGAAATTTTACAGCAGAGTTAGATTAAGAAACGGTCCAAGGCCAAACTGCTTAGATAAAGGTTTTTTAGGCTACACAAACATAGGTGAAATTAATTTAAATTTTATAGATTATTATACTATATTAAAGTGTCTATAAACATTACATTCTATGTATAATCTTAAATTGTTAACCAATATCCGATTTAAATTTTTCTTTAGGGAGTTGACTATTTGAAGTATGATAACTGTGAAAATAATGGTATTAGCCCCAGATTAAGGTATGTAATCTATGGCCTTCAAAGACAAATAGGTATCAACATACTTAATGTTTTATAAAACCAAGTTATTGCTAGTTTCATACATTTTGTCAAACAGATATGCACCAATGAGTGAAGCTTTGTTGAACAGTGGAAGGCCAATCTTCTTCTCTATGTGTGAATGGTGAGTCAAATTGGTTATAATGTTAATCATATACAAAGAAATTATTATATTCCATTTGCTATAAATTTGCTTCTAAATTATTTCTTTTTCTGAAACATGTATATACAGGGGACGGGAAGATCCAGCAACATGGGCCAATAGTGTGGGAAATAGTTGGAGAACAACAAGAGATATTAAAGATAACTGGAACAGGTCAGATCCTAATTAATCATAACTCTACATTCATACATTTTATAATGTCTATGTTTAACACAGTAGTTGAACTGAGGTAAGAATTCACTATTATATAGAGCATATTCAGTTACTTTTCTTAAAGGTTTTTTAGGCTACACAAACAAACCAGCCTCCAAACAAAATATTTCATGATATTCATAGTCAATTACAAAGAAAACCATCACAAATCCACCACAATCATGATAAGTTTTATAAATTCAAAAAGCAATTCAAATTTCACAAAATGAGGTTAAAAATGCACGAACAATCAATGAAGATGCAACATTACTGTAACTTTCACCACATAAATACCCATTTGAACCTTAGGTTTTAGGTTTTGGAGGTTTTTTTTAAGTAACAGAGACAGAGAGACTGATAGAGAGAGACATATTACTTTTAACAATGATTAAGCTTGCAAGAGGATGTTTTGAGATTAAGAAGAGAACAATTCGAGTGGCTTACCTTGACGGTGACAGTTGACAATGGATTCGAGAGGGTTCACAGTGGGTTCGAGAGCTAGCTAGGGTTCAGATTGGCCGAGCTTCACGGCTGCGAGAGGCTGAGCTTCGACGGCGAGGGTTCACAGGGTTTGAGAGCTTCGACGGCGAGGGTGTATCCTTTCAGAGTTGATAGGGTTTGAGTATTTGAGACTGTGAGTATTCTGAGAAGGTGAATATTTTTGAGAAGGAGAGTTCGATAGTTTGGTGAATTTTGAGAAGGAGAGTTCAATAGTTTGCTGAATAGAAAACCATATTTTTCACATTTGATTTTTTTAATTTTTATTTCAGAATTCAACAGTTATTAAAAAATTTAATTTTAAATAATTTATAATTTAGCGTCAGCCAATCCGACACTAACTATTAAAATAAAAATAATTAAATTAAAAAATAAACTAGTGTCTGGCTTATTTTTATTTAGCGTCGGCCAAGCTGACGCTAACAATTAAAAAAATCAAAAAAATAATTTTTACACACTAGCGTCGGTCTAGCCTACGCTAGGTAGCGTCGGAGTCGTGGCCGACGCTAAATATGGCAGCTAAAATGAGTTTTTCTAGTAGTGTTTAAATTTAGAATTTCACAGTTGTGTATATGAATTTTTTGTGATATTTATCATTTATTTTATTGAAAAAATATTTTACTTGAATGTATTATTCCCATTTATATATCAATTAATTATTTTTAAATTTTAAGAAAATGCAATTGTGAGTACAAATTGATAAATCAAATTTATATTGACAATCATTAATAATTTATCATGTTTCACAAAATATTCAATAACTTTTATTTATTTGAATTTTTTTTAATATAATATAACAAATTAAATATTGATGATTAAACAATGGTGTAAAACAACTTTACAATATACACTACTTTTTAAAATCTTTTTTTTCTGTCTCTTTTGTACTAACAAAATATTTTTATATCAATATAAAATATTAAGTTATCAAATCTTTAAATATCGAACAAAGGATATATAATTTTGTGAACACTCAAATTTTTCTATTTTTACTTATCAGGCTAGGTTAAGTTGTGCAGTCCAAAAATTAGTACTAGTATTATTATATATTAATTTTTATATTTATTTACTATAGAACAGTTGACAATCAATTATTAGAAAATTCGTTAATTTTTTTTGACAAATTAGTATTGCCGTAACGTTTAGCTAACTAAGGAGGATTAGTTAACTAACCACTTCATTGTAAGTCTAACCTCTTCTCTTCTTCGTACATAGGAGGAGTGGTTCAAAAAGTGGTTTAAGTTTATTTTTTAGTTTAGAATTACAATTTCATTTTTTTTATCTTTTTATATAATTAAGTGATTTCTATATAAATTAGATAATTTGTTTTCGAGTTTTATTCGTAATTTTGTCATTTGAGTGCGATGTTATTTTTTAGAATTGTTAAATACATCTTTAGAATTATAAATTATCACTCAAAATGGTCCCTTATTAAGTCATCTTAAATACAAATTTATTAATAATTGTAGCAGGATTAATTTAGTGACAATTTGTTACTATTTTTTACTAAAAAATTTAGTATTTAAGACACCTAAATTTCGTAGACAAAATAGTATCTAGTATGGTTATGTGAGATCAATGTGAAAGAATCATGTATTCGATTAGTTAATGTGACATAATTTAATATCTCAACAATAAAGTTAATGGGGGCCGTTTTGGACCAACATTTTTCAATTTCATAAATGTGTTTGTCAATTAAAAAAAAATAATATTTACTCTATCAATATTATTATTAAACGGAGTAACTCAAACAAGAGAGTTCGAGGAGCATGGCAGCATCAACGGACCAAATGTTCTCAGACCACAAGAGATTTTAACTCCACATCTCAACCTAAAACCTTAAGGCATTGGGTTTATGGACCACCTCTCTTATATATCTAATATTTCCTTGATTCCTAGTCAACGTGGGACTATAAACAGTCACAATTGAATTCCTACAATATATATATATATATATATAAGATACAAATGATGAGTTACTCTGTTTAGTATTCCTGTCGCGGCCTAAAATTTCGAGTGTTTCTCGAATTCAATGGAATCGCCACCAAAATTTATTTAAAATAGGGAAAACATTGGTAAACCCTTAAATAGAAAAATGGTCTTTAAAATCAAATTTTGAGTTCGAGTGTCGATTATGCGTAGTGAAGGTATTAGTACCCTACCACATCCGTTAAAATACAATTACTTATAATTAACTGTGCAAAATTAATATTAACTTAAACATATTTATTTCTCCTTATTATTAAATATGAATATCAATTATTTATTTTTTAATGTGATTCTGAAATAAATATGTGCTTAAAAAAAGAGAGGGAAAAAGAAATTTTTTATTAATGTGTTTGACAACAGTGTGATCTTGCTCCTACGTATCTCCCGATGCAATGGAAAAATCAAAGCTACGTTGCTCTTGAATAGAAAATGCGGATGTGTTGATTTCTTTTAACGACAATGTGTTTTGTTGTTGATAAAAGATAAAAAATTGTTTTTTTTACAAAAAAAAAAGTTTACTTGACTTGAATAATTATTTTCAAATGTGAGTTTTATGACTATCAAGTTGTACAATTCGTGTCTCAAAAACTCAATAAATAAAAAAGATGTCGCATTTAATTTAATCTATTCAAGAATATTTTAATATTTTTATTTGTGAAGATGAGTTGTAGAAATACCAAGTTGTCACAACTTGCGTCTTAACAACTCAAAGGTTAACAAATGTCACATCTAATTAACCCTTCAGTATTTGATTATAATTTTATCTTTGTTTGTTTTTAGAATTAAAAATTGATGCAAAATATTAAATAAGTTTAAATGATTCTACGAAATATATGGACTTGTAAATTGATTTGTTAAATAATCAAAAACACATTTTAATAATAGAACCAAAAAATACTATATACAAGTGTGAGCTTTTTTCAACACTTTTTAATTAAATAAGTGATGGCAACAAAACTCATTTTAATATTAAATAGCACAACCCAAAGCTAAAAAGAAAAATCGATTAACACTACTCATAAATGAAATAAATGATGTTCATTGCTATTTAATTTCATACATAATTATATATATTAAATGTAATAAATATAATAGGTTATTTGTTAATTAAATGGAATAAATGTGATGGGAATAACATGATATTTATTGGCAAGCTATCATTATTAGCTAACAAGATGTAGATGTAGCAAGCCGGAAAAGCCCATTGATCACATCCAAACAGGCTGTAGCAAGCAAAGCATGACAGGAAGTAAAAAGCAAAGGAAAGCATGCTGAAAACAGAACATAAATTTAAACTTCACAAACACAATAAATAAAAAATCTCAACCAAAACACCACTCATACATACAGACAACACAAACTTTCATCTTTCAAACTCTAGTTTCAAATATTAGTTTCCAATCTAATAATATAGAGTTTGAAAAGCAGAGAAAACATGAAGAAAATGAGAAAATATATGCATTTCCAGATACCGGTGGAGACAGAGAGACGGTGGTGTGCTGGTGTGTGGCTGAACAAGAACGTGTAACGTCTTATCTATTTTATTTTTCTTTTATTTTCGTGAGTTGCGTTGTTAAAATGGGTTAGAATATATGTTAATGGTTATGGGTTGATTTGAGAAAATTTGATGGCGGATTTTTGAATTTCTGAAGAAAAACTCCCTTTTTCTTCTCCACGCACGACTCTATGGTCAACACATGATCATCTTTTGCACAACCTACCTCATTGCTAGTCGTCTCAATCAAGTTTAACTTGCATAACTCAGAAAAAATCATTTTCATTGGGATTTTCACATGTTCTATACTCTTAATTGAACATCGGTCTACCTCATCTTCAATGACATTGATAGAGGAATTTCCTTGGCCAGGCAAGGGATTACTCCCCACATTGGGACTGTCTTCCTTGAAGGTAAGCCATTTTGTGTTAATCAATTATTCCACTTTAGATTTTAGTGCTTGGCAATCTTCGACGGAATGTCCTACGGCTCCTACATGGTATTCAAATTTGGCATTTGGATTGTACCATTTTGGGAATGGTGGTTCTAGAGGTTTCATGGGTCTCGGGACTACCATTGAATTCTAATGGATGGAGAATAAGGTACCCTTGGGTTTTCCATTATAGCGTTAACATACCCTTCTTTCTTCTTTGTGAATCCCATCTCGAGCTTCTTCACACCACTCGTTCCACATACAATATTAACACTCCTCATCCCACTTTCTACTCTTTCTCCTTTCATGACCATGTCAGAAAAGTTTGATGACATACTTGCAACCATTTCTCTTTCAGATAAAGGAGGATCAACTTGTGATGCCACTTCTCTCCACCGTTGTGAATATTCTTTGAATTTTTTATTGTCCTTTATCAATGAATTTTGCAATTGCATCCTGTCAAGGGCCATATCAATGTTGTACCTGTATTGTTTCAAAACGGCATCAGCCAAGTCTTTCCATGAATGGATTCGATTTCGCTCGAGATGCATATACCAATTTAATGATGCCCTACTCAAACTACTGTCTTGAAAAAAATGGATGAGAAGTTTTTCATCATGAGCATAGTTAGATGAATTTTAGGACATGTGGCGACTTTGTACTTTTCAAACTCAGGTACCTTGAATTTTGAAGGGATTGCTACATTGGGAACCAAGCACATATCAAAAGCATCAAGACCATAGGCATTACTACCTTCCATTGCTTTTATTCGCTCTTCTTAAACATGTAACTTTTCTTTCGACTGTGTATCTTCACCGATAAACTGAGGTTATTGCCAATTTTCGTTAGCATCAAAATGGGGGGCTTGGGGTGCCTTAATGGAATATTTTCTAAGGGTAGAGTGTTTTGGGTGGCGCGTAGCTGAAAGAAGATGTGAGATTTGGTTGGTTTAAGCTTTGGGAGTTGATAGTTGAGTGATTTGGGTTGTTGTCCATGAGGTTGATGAGTAAAGGCGGAGTATAACCAGGTGGGAGACCGTACATAGGAAATTGTATAGCTGCCGAATGAAACTGTTGGGTAGTCGGGGTAAAGCCTGGTGGGTGAGAAGTTGTGGCTTGGTGTTCTTAATTTGTTGTTGGGGGATTCCCATCTGTATTCTCCTTCCTTGCCAAGGCATGTATAGTCTCTAGGATTCAATCAACCTTGTCCTTCAATTGGCTAACATCTGCTCTCATCACTTCTTGGTTTTGCTCAAGTTCATCCATAATTTTGGATTTTGCTCGAGTCTGATAAGGGTGTCGAGGAAACAACTTTATTGATTTTTCTGTATAAAAATTATTTATGAGTATGTATTAAATATGAATGGAATGAATATGGAATTATGATAGTTGGATGTTGGGGAATCATAAGCCTTACGTGAATATTCTTAACAAAACGAATTATTAGTGGAAAAAATAAGGAGATCAATAAACAAAACAAGCAAATCCTTTATTGATGAGAAAAAAAGTCATCACATTTAAATTAAAAAACAACATCAACTATGGTATTTCACTATTCTCTTTTAAAAGGATGACCAATCTTCTTCTCCGATTCTTCTACCAATTTTATGCAGTATTTAACGAACTTGTAGACTTTGATTGGAGTATTGAGCGGATGCATTACTGCATCAATCTCTCTTAGATGTTTTGGAATTTTTATGATTGCTTGATTGGCTAGCATTGCCAATTTTGAAAAGTAGTCATTCCAAGCTTGCCTTTATCTTCAAGCTCTTTATAGATCTCTTGATTCTTCAACTGTCCAAGCAACATCATAAAACGATCCTCCCAATATATGGTTTCATCCAGTAAGTCATTATAGATCTTTTCTGGATAATCAATGTGTAATTCTTCAACTCACTAGAAGTCTCTATTTCTGTTCTTAGCACATCTTGATGTTTTTAGAGTAATTCTTCCATTTCTTCCTTGTGTTGCCTCTCATTCTTTACTTGACTCTCGTACTCAGCTACCATCTTTTTAAATTGTTTCTTTAAATCTTCAAATTCCGTTTTTATATTCCTCTCAGAGCTTGCTGATTTTGCCCACACTTGCTTCCACATATAGGCTTCTTCAATAGCTTAATTCCTTTCTTGCTTTCGCACATCTAATTCTTCATTTGCACCTCTCAAACAATCTTGGATGTCATGTTTATTTTCCCTTTCAATTTTCAACATCTTGTTGCTTCTCTCAATAAACTGATTCTTACATGTGTTTTCTGATCGCAAGTTCTCTTTCTCTTGGGAGACTTTTTCTAACTTCGCCTTGAAGGTGCAAACACAAGAAGGGGGGTTGAATTTTGTTTGACTAACTTGAATACTTTTTATGTTTTTGCAGTTTTAAAACAAAACTTGATGTATGAATAAAACAGAGTTAGCAGCGGATATAAAGTAAAAATAAAAACATAGAATTTTATACTGGTTCACCGTTAACGAGACTATGTCCAGTCCCTTCACCTTGAAGGATTTCACTAATTCAAACCATGAATTACAACAGTTCCACTAACCCTCCAAGTCAGTCTTCTCAAACAGTCTAACAATCCTAGACTCTTGAAGAATACAGCACCTTGACTTCCTAAGTCAAGTCTTCTCCTACCAATCTGACAACCCCAGATTGTAGAAGGAATTACAACTCCTTGAATCTAATTGCCAAGTAATCTGCTACCCCTTATGACTCCCTCAGATTGTAGACTCTACTTCAACAACTTAGATCTAACACAAGGGAAAGAAAATAACACGAGTGCTTGCTTCTGGAACGCTGGAACTCACAATTAACCTCACTGAAAACTTGAGTGTTTGCTTTGGAAGTGTATGACTCTTTTGTGATTTTCGATGCTAAGTATTCTGCATTGAGCGTCCTTTTATAGATGCGAATTAGGGTATCTTCCAAGCTTAATTTCGAGCTGTATCTTGCTGGATTCTCTTGCAAAAATATCTTGACCAATTGGGCTTCACTTAAATAAAAAACATATCTTTTTTATGCTTCAGATTTTCTTTCAAAAACAACTGACCAATCATGTCTTTAGTTTCTTCCCGCCAACAGCTCCTGATCTTCCATACGACTTCACTTTATTTTTGTAACAAATCTTTTTAATACTTTGATCAAATATAAGTAAATCTCCACCGTTAATCCTCATGATTAAATCTGGACCATTTGATCTTCTGCGCTAGTCCACATCTGGACCATACTAAGTGATCTGCTGTGATCCTCTGATTTCGGCCAACCCTGGACCACACTTTCTGATCTTCTAATCTCGGCCAACACTGGGCCATGGTCTGATCTACTGTGATCCTCTGATCTCGGCCAATGCTGGACCACACTTTCTGACCTTCTGATTCGGCCAACACTGAGCCATGGTCTGATCTTCTGATCTCGGCCAACATTGGGCCAAATACTTAAATCTGAACCATTGATCTGAATATCTTCCCTCTGATTTGGACCAATTCTGGACTTGGTCTGGATTAAACTGAAATTAAATCTGGACAAATAACATTTCAGTCTGGACATTTTACCTTCTGTTTTGGACCAGTTCTGGATCAAATCTGGAGATCCTTTCTTCTGGTCTGGACTTAGTTTCATACCCTGAACCTTGCTATCTTCTGGTCTGGGTCAAATATGGATTAATTCCTTTGTTCTGGACCCATTAATTTACCCTCTGATTAAGTCTGCGCTGTTTATTATTTCACTGCCAGGCCATCTTCTGGTCAGAATAACTTCTGGATTAAGTCTGACTTATTATTTCACTGCCAGGCTTCCTTCTGGTCTGGACCAGGTCTCCTTCTGACTTTGCTTCCTTCTGATCTGGGCCAGCAAAGATATCTTTTGGTGAGGTTTTAACATCCTGGAGTATTTTCTGGTACCTTCAGGATTCAATCTCTAGAACCCTTTGATTTTCTGCTTCTGATTACTTCAGCTTATGGTGGCATTTAATTTAATAATTCAAGGTTCAAAAAAAGATTACATGGAGTGCTTTTGTAAACATCAAAATCCTAAGTACTTAGAACCAACTTGGTTCCAACAATCTCCCCCTTTTTGATGATGAAAAAACCTTAACTTATTTTGCTAGTTTATAACTCGAAGACTTGAATTACTTCCCCTCAGACCAATCTCTCCCCCTATGTTTGATACTGACTTTTTCTTCTCCTTTTCAACTCCTTCTCTTTTCACTCTTTCTTTTCTTTTCTTCTCCTCTCCTTTTCAAATCCTTCTTTATTCTCTCTTTCTTTTCTCCCTTCACATAGCCTCTCCTTTTCAACTCCTTCTTTTTTCACTCTTTCTTTTTCTCTCTTTATTTTTCTCTCTCCCAGTTTCCTCTCCTTGTCAACTTCTTCTCTTTTTCTCTCTCCCTGATTCTTCTCCTTTTCAACTCCTTCTCTTTTCATCTCTTTCTTTTTCGCTCCTCCTTTCTTTTTATCTCTCATTTTCTACTTATTTCTCCTTTCTCTCTCTCTCTTTCTCTCTCTCTCTCTCTCTCTCTCTCTCTCTCTTTCCCCTTTTTTGTCATCAGCCAAAAAGAGGTCCTACTATTTTTGTAATTTTTTGTTTTTCTCTTTACAAATTACAGAAAGTAAAAACAAAAAATTAATAAGCATAAAATAAAATTACAAGAAAATAAAAAAAAAACTCCTAAGAAGACTACTTGAGCTAGTCAGATATGGAGACAATGTTGAGATGCTTTGGTGAAGATATCAGCCCATTGATGATTAGTGTCCACAAACTGGATGCTTAAAGTCCCTTTTAGAACATGGTCCCTATGAAATGGTGTTTTATTTCAATATGTTTGGCTCTAGAGTGTAAGATAGGGTTCTTGGTTAGGTTTATGCCTGAAGTGTTATCACAGAACAAAGGGATATTGGTTTCAAAGATGTTGTAATCTTCAAGTTGATGTTTCATCCAGAGTAACTGTGAACTACATCCTACTGCTGATATATACTCAGCTTCAGCTGTTGACATGGCAATGAAGCTTTGTCTTTTGCTTGACCAAGATATCAAATTATCACCTAAGAAGGTGCAGTTGCCGCTTGTACTTTTCCTTTCCAGCTTGTCACCAGCATAGTCGGAATCACAAAAACCTCTGAGTTGTAGGTGGGGGTTTTCTTGTATAACAGGGTAAGGTTGGTGGTTCCTTTAAGGTATCTCAGAATTCGTTTGACAACAGTTAAATGGGATTCCCTAGGGTCAGCATGAAAACGGGCACAGACACAAACACTAAACAAAATGTCAGGTCTAGAAGCAGTTAAATAAAGAAGGGATCCAATCATACCTCTGTATGTTTTATGGTCTACCTTTTGGCTGGTTTCATCTTTCTCAAGTGAGCAGGTTGGGTGCATGGGGGTGGCCATAGGCTTACAGTCACTCATCTTGAACTTTTTAAGAAGTTCTTTAGTGTATTTAGATTGGTGAATGAGTATACCTGATTTACCTTGGTGAATCTGAATTCCCAGGAAGAACTTAAGTTCTCCCATCATGCTCATTTGGAACTCTTTCTGCATTAGGTCAGAAAACCCTTTGCACAAAGTGCCATTAGTCGATTCAAATATGATATCATCAACATAAACTTGAATAATCAAAATATCATTTTTAATGGATTTCCTAAATAGAGTATTATCAATCTGGCCTCTATTAAATTCATTCTTAAGCAGAAAGTTACTAAGTCTGTCATACCATGCCCTTGGTGCTTGTTTTAAACCATATAAAGATTTTTTAAGTTTGAAAACATGGTCTGGAAAATCAGAATTTTCAAATCCAGGGGGCTGTTTGACACAGGCTTCCTCACTTATATAGCTATTTAAGAATGCACTTTTAACATCCATTTTGATACAGCATTATATCATGATTAGTAGCAAATGATAAAAGAATTCTAATTGCTTCTAACCTGGCCACTGGAGCAAAAGTCTCAGTGTATTCCTGAACACTCACTTGGTTCCATTAATGTTTTTGTTTGGTCTGGGTACCAGATCCCAAACATCATTCCTTTAGAATTCATTCAGCTCTTCTTGCATTGCAAGTATCCAACCTTCCTCTGCCAAAGCCTCATCAACATTGCTTGGTTCAATTGTTGAGAGTAAACCAAACAGACTGGTTTCTCGACTTGATGATCTGGTCTTTAAAGGTTCTGCTGCACTGCCAATAATGAGAGATTCTGGATGGGAAGACTTGTACTTCCATCCATTCTTTCCCTCTGACTTGTCTTCAGAGTCAGCATGTTCTTCTTCATCTTGATCTTTCTCAGAATCTGCTGCTGGTCCAGCTTCTGGTTCCTGTGCCTCTGGTTCACCTACAATTTCCTCATCTTGCTTTGACTTTTTAGAGTCAAGCTGTTTATCATCAAACTTAATGTGGATTGATTCTTCCACAGTGTTAGTTTATTTGTTAAAGACTCTATAAGCTTTTGATATCTCAGAGTAGCCAATAAAGATACACTTTTGAGATCTAGAATCAAACTTAGCTAGGTTATCTTTAGTGTTCAACATAAAACAGATGCAGCCAAATTGCTTAAAGTAGGAAATATTGGGTTTCTTACCTTTCCACAGTTCATAGGGAATTTTATTTAAGATGGACCTGATGTAGACTCTATTCTGAATGTAGCAATCTGTGTTGACAGCTTCTGCCCAAAGGTAGGTGGCAACCTTGATATCATTCAGCATGGTTCTGGCCATCTCCTGTAGTGATCTGTTCTTCCTTTCTACCACTCCATTCTGTTGAGGTGTTCTAGGGGATGAGCAGTTGTGAAAGATGCCATTCTCATCATAGAATTCTTCAAAATACTTGTTCTCGAATTCACCTCCATGATCACTTCTGATGGTTATGATCTTAATACCCTGTTCATTAACAACTTACTTACAAAAAGAAATAAATACTCTGTGAGATTCATCTTTGTTCTTTAAAAATTTTACCCAAGTCCACCTTGAGTAATCATCAACAATTACAAAACCATATTTTTGACCACCGAGAGAAGCTGTTTGAACAGGACCAAACAGATCTAAGTGAAGGAGTTCAAGTGGTTGAGAGGTACAGACACATTTTTTAGTTTTAAAAGAGCTTTTAGTTTGTTTACCTATGTGACATGCTTCACACAGAATCTCAGTTTTGGAACTTACCTTGGGAAGGTCTCTTACTAACAAGAGTTTGCTCAATTCGGATATAAGCCTAGGGTTTGCATGCCCTAACCTTTTGTGCCAAATCAGATTCTGCTCACTCACAGACAGTAAACATTTAACTTGTTGCTTAGCAAGACTGAACAGATCAAATTTATAAACATTATCCTTCCTAGTGCCAGTAAATAAAACCGACCCATCAAGTTGACTAACAGCTTTGCAAGTTTTTTGATTAAAGATAACATCATCATTGTAATCACTTAATTGACTTATGCTCACAAGATTATGTTTTAGCCCTTTAACTAACAGAACTTTTTTAATAAACAAGGGAGAAGAAGTGTTACCAACAGTTGTTGTACCTATAATCTGACCTTTCTGGTTTCCTCCAAAAGAAACTTTGCCTTTATTCTTCATAGTCAGATCCAGAAACATAGATTTGTCTCATGTCATGTGCTTGGAGCAGCCACTGTCAAGATACCAAGTTTTGTGTTGCTGATCAGACATTTCCTTTACTCTGTCAGAATTAGAGTCAAAGTCAGACTCAGATTTAGACTTAGCTTTTGTTCGACCCATAAGAGCCAGTTCTTCTTCTGGCCTGTTTGAGCAGTTTCCTTGATTATGCTTTGGTTGATAAACCATGTTCCTCTGATGATTCTGGAACATGTTTTGATTCTGGTAATTTTGGTGAATCTAGTGATTCTGATAACCTTGATGATTTGGGTGAATCTTGTGATTTTGATGAATTTGGTAATTCTGGTGATTCTGGTAATTCCTAATCTGATTCTGGTTATGGTTCCAATGTTGATTCTGATTCTGATTCCAGTACTAATTCTGACTCTGGTTCTAGAGTTGATTCTGGTTCCTGTTCCTGTGCTTCTGATACTGATTCCAATTCTGGTTCTGGTTCCAGTTTCTTTGCTTCTGATACTTATTCCAGTTCTGGTTCCAGTTTCTGTGCTTCTGATACTGGTTCCAGTTCCTGTTTTGATTCTGGTTCTAGTTATGATTCTGGTTCTAGTTTTGGTTCTGATTCCGATTGTGGTTCTGGTTGAGTTGACTAGACCTTCTTCCATCAGACTCAAATTGCCTTTGTCTTGTTGTAGCAGGAACATAAACCTTCTTCTACTTGTGCATTGACAACATCCGTTGTCCAGGCACCATTGTTGGTGTCTCCTTATGGTTGCTCAGAATATCTGCAACATAGACAATTTGATCTTTTGGTACCCAGAACTGATTGGGTCCAGGTTTGTTAGTTTTAACAACTCTCTGATCTTGTTCAGATATTACCATTGGACAAGATAATTCAGAGTGACCTTTCTTAGCACAAACAATGCATTAAACATCACAATGAACAGCTTTACTTTTAGTAATCATTTCTATAAAACCAAGACCTCTCTTTCCAGTGTTACTGTTTCCATAAATCATAGATGCATATTTACTTCTTTCCATTCCATTAGAAATAAAGTTTTGAAAAAATTGTTCATGTATATCAGATTCACAAACAGTTTTGGAAGTGGAACAAACATTGCTTTTGAGAGTTTGGTTTTCAGATTTGAGTCTTGCAACTTCAATTTTAAAATCCTTGTTTTCAGTTGCATACTCAGAATTTTGATTCTTTAAAACTTGGACTTCTTTGGTCAGATTTTTCTTATCTTCGCTAAGAGTTTTCAGTTTTAAAATCATCTTATTATTTGCATTTAAAAAATCTTTTAAAGTATCAATTAACTCAGATTTAGAGAGATCAGAAAATACCTTATCGTCTTCATCTTCTGAATTTGTTCCAGAGCCTGAGCTGTATTCAGAACTTGAGTTTTTATGAGCCATCAGAGCCAGAATTGCTCCCTCTAATGTGCTTCCAAACTTGCTTGAATGACTGCTTCGTTCATTCTTCCTTCTTCCTGCTTTCCTTCCTGAATTCTTGCCTTTATGAAGTCCAAAGGCAGACCTGATGTGTGCCATCTTTGCTGTTTCTGCCTCTTCTTCATCAGACAATTCTTCCTTTGAATCTGATATATCCAAGGCTACCATCAGACCCTTCATTCTGAATCTGGAACTCTTCTTGTGCTGTTTGCCTTTTTCCAGATTTGGACATTATGACTTGATATTTCCAGCTTCATTGCATCCATAACAAACGATACTCTTCTTGTCAGGTTATTCCTTTCCTTTGTTGTTATGTTTCTTCTTGAAGCTTCTTCTTTTCCTGTTTTCCCAAATCTTAACCATCTTTTTGGTTAAGTAGGCCATATCATCACAGTCACTGTCACTGTCCTCTGATTCTGATGCTGCCTTTGCAGCTTTCTTCTGTTTCGACTTCAGGGCCAGATTCTTCTTCTTCTTCCTTGGTTCATCTTCTTCTAGTTCTATTTCATGAGACCTGAGTGAGCTTATCAGATATTCAAGTTTTAAGTTGTTCAGATCTTTGGCTGGCTGAACTGCAGTAACCATTGGTCTCCACTTGGTTGGTAAGCTTCTTAGAATCTTCTTGACATGATCTGCTGTTGTGTAGCTTTTCTTCAAGACCTTCAGTCCAGATATCAGAGTCTGGAATCTGCAGAACATTCTATCAATGTTTTTATCATCTTCCATCTTGAACATCTCATACTGTTTGACCAGTATGTTAGCCCTTGCTTCTTGAACCTGCTGGCTTCCTTCATAGGTCAGAACCAGACTGTCGAATATGCTATTTGCTGTTTCTTTATTTGTGCATATGTCAAATTCCTTGAATGTGATGGAACTGATCATGATGTTTCTGGACTTGTGATGAAGTTTGTATAATCTGCTCTGATCTGGTTTCATATCATCCATGTCTAGTTCTTTAGTTGGATCTTCTGGATCAGTAGGTGCAGTGTATCCTTTGACTACCATCTTCCATAATTCAGGATCTTGAGATATGAAGAAACTTCTCATTCTGTCCTTCCAATACTCAAACCTTTCTCCATCAAACAGTGGTGGTCTGATGATGTTGCCTCCCAGTTCATCTATGGATTCTACCAAGTTGAACCCCTTGGACCTTTCCTTAAACATTGTTAAGTGCTCAGCCTTGAGACCGAGCTCTGATGCCAATTGAAGTTGCAAACACGAGAAGGGGGGTTGAATTGTGTTTGACTAACTTGAATACTTTTTCAGTTTTTGCAGTTTTAAAACAAAACTTGATGTATGAATAAAACAGAGTTAGCAGCGGATATAAAGTAAAAATAAAAACATAGAATTTTATACTGGTTCACCGTTAACGAGGCTACGTCCAGTCCCTTCACCTTGAAGGATTTCACTAATACAAACCTTGAATTACAACAGTTCCACTGACCCTTCAAGTCAGTCTTCCCAAACAGTCTAACAATCCTAGACTCTTGAAGAATACAGCACTTTGACTTCCTAAGTCAAGTCTTTTCCTACCAATTTGACAACCCCAGATTGTAGAAGGAATTACAACTCCTTGAATCTAATTGCCAAGTAATCTGCTACCCCTTATGACTCCCTCAGATTGTAGACTCTACTTCAACAACTTAGATCTAACACAAGGGAAAGAAAATAACACGACTGCTTGCTTCTGGAAAGTTGGAACTCACAATTAACCTCACTGAAAACTTGAGTGTTTGCTTTGGAAGTGTATGACTCTTTTGTGATTTTCGATGCTAACTATTCTGCCTTGAGCCTCCTTTTATAGATGCGAATTAGGGTCTCTTCCAAGCTTAATTTCGAGTTGTATCTTGCTGAATTCTCTTGCAAAAATATCTTAACCCATCGGGCTTCACTTAAATAAAAAACATATTTTTTTTATGCTTCAGATTTACTTTCAAAAATAACTGGCCAATCATGTCTTTAGTTTCTTCCCGCCAACAGCTCCTAATCTTCCATACGACTTCACTTTATTTTTGTAACAAATCTTTTTAATACTTTGATCAAATTTAATTAAATCTCCACCGTTAATCCTCATGATTAAATCTGGACCGTTTGATCTTCTACGCTAGTCCACATCTGGACCATACTAAGTGATCTGCTGTGATCCTCTGATTTCGGCCAACCCTGGACCACACTTTCTGATCTTCTGATCTCGGCCAACACTCGGCCATGGTCTGATCTACTGTGATCCTCTTATCTCGGCCAATGCTGGACCACACTTTCTGACCTTTTGATTTCGACCAACACTGGGCCATGGTCTGATCTTCTGATCTCGGCCAACACTGGGCCAAATACTTAAATCTGAACCATTGATCTGAATATCTTCCCTCTGATCTGGACCAATTCTGGACTTGGTCTGGATTATACTGAAATTAAATCTAGACAAATAATATTTCAGTCTGGACATTTTATCTTCTGTTTTGGATCAGTTCTGGATCAAATATGGAGATCATTTCTTCTGGTCTGGACTTAGTTTCATACCCTGAACCATGCTATCTTCTAGTCTGGGTCAAATCTGGATTAATTCCTTTGTTCTGAACCCATTAATTTACCCTCTGATTAAGTCTGGATCAAGTCTGCGCTGTTTATTATTTCACTGCCAGACCATCTTCTGGTCAGAATAACTTCTGTATTAAGTCTGACTTATGACTCCTGCTGGTCTGGATCAAGTCTCCCTCTGGCAGGCTTCCTTCTGGTTTGGACCAAGTCTCCTTCTGACTTTGCTTCCTTCTGATCTGGGCCAGCAAAGATATCTTCTGGTGATGTTTTGACATCCTGGAGTATCTTCTGGTACCTTCAAGATTCAATTTCTGGAACCCTTTGATTTTCTGCTTCTGATTACTTCAGCTTCTGGTGGCATTTGATTTAATAATTCAAGGTTCAAAATAAGATTACATGGAGTGCTTTTGTAAACATCAAATTCCTAAGTACTTAGAACCAACTTGGTTCCAACACGCCTGTAACTCTTTTTTCTGCTCTTTAGACTTTAACAATAATGCTTTGTGTTCTTCTATTTCTTCATTTGTTACAAAGGTAGGTTCAGGTATTTCCTGATTACTCGAGGGTGTACTGTGGAAAGGCAGCTTGATTTCTTGGACTCTTTTCTTTACCCATGGTTGATAGGGTTCTTTTGTGCTGCATCTTCTACATCCGAGTACTCTTCCTTTTCTAATAATCACTTCCCAAGCTCGACTCGTCCTTCGCAACATCGGTGGGTCTACTATACTTGTATTGTGCAAAACAAAAGCTTCTAATGACTTATCATATGGTTTCTCCAACATAGGGTAGCCAAGCTGTCTCAGAGCTATCATTGGATTGTAATTAATACATCATTTGGTTCTCATGATAGGTACATTTGCAAAATCTCCTCATTGGCATATTACTTCTTCTACCCCTTGTTCTCTATGATACAATGAAATTGTGTCCCCAGTAAGGCTAGCTATACTCTGGGCCCATTCACGGTTATTTTTAATTCCAACATGATACCCTTTCTTGAACATGTGAGACATGAACCAAGTATATGAAGGTGCAAACACGAGAAGGGAGGGTTGAATTGTGTTTGACTAACTTGGTTACTTTTTCTATTTTTGCAGTTTTATAACAAAATTTGATGTATGAATAAAACAGAGTTAGCAGCGGATATAAAGTAAATATAAAACTCAGAATTTTATACTGGTTCACCGTTAACGAGGCTACATCTAGTCTCTTCACTTTGAAGGATTTCACTAATTCAAAACGTTGAATTACAACAATACCAGTGATCCTCCAAGTCAGTCTTCTAAAACAGTCTAACAATCCTAGACTTTTGAGGAATACAGCACCTTGACTTCTCAAGTAAAGTATTCTCCTACCAATCTGACAACCCCAGATTGTAGAAGGAATTACAATGCCTTGAATCTAATTGCTAAGTAATCTGCTACCCCTTATGACTCCCTCAGATTGTAGACTCTACTTCAACAACTTAAATCTAACACAAAGGAAAGAAAAACACGAGTGCTTGCTTCTCGAAAGCTGAAAATCATAATTAACCTCACTGAAAACTTGAGTTTTTGCTTCTGGAAGTGTATGACTCTTTTGGGATTTTTCGATGCTAAGTCTTCTGCCTTGAGCCTCCTTTTATAGATGAAGAATTAGGGCCTCTTCCAAGCTTAAATTCGAGTTGTATCTTGCTGGATTCTCTTGCAAAAAAACCTTGACCAATCGGGTTTCACTTAAATAAAAAACATACCTTTTTAGCTCTAGATATGCATTCGAAAATAAACTCTGGCTAATACTGTTCTTAATTAATTTTGGATCAAATATTTCTTCCCGCCAATAGCTTCTGAATTCCACAAGACTTCAATTTATTTTTGTATTAAATCCTTTTAATACTTTGATTAAATCTTGACCGTTTGATCTTCTGCTCCCGTCCACATCTGGACCATACAATCTGATCTGCTGTGATCCTCTAATCTTGGCAAACCCTGGACCACACTTTCTGATCTTCTGATCTCGACCACTCTGGACTTGCAATCTGATCTGCTGTGATCCTCTGATCTCGGCCAATACTGGACCACACGTTCTGATCTTCTAATATCAGCCAACACTGGGCCATATGGTCTGATCTTCTTATCTCGGCCAACACTGGGCCATATGCTTAAATCTGGACCATTGATCTGAACATCTTCCCTCTGATCCGGACCAATTCTAGATTGGGTATGGATTGAACTAAAATTAAATCTGGACATAGGATATTTTAATCTGGACAATTACCTTCTAATTTTGTTAAAAGCCAAGAAGACATTGATGGCAGCAAAATCTACAAAATTATCAAAGTTTGGGAATAAAACAATACCATAGATAATGAGAGCCAAAATGTAAGACCCTTAATTTTTAAATTAAAATTATGGAATTAATATTAAGTGTATTTTGGGGATATTGTAAATATTTAATATATGTATGTTTTGAGTGAATATATATATATATATATATAAATATTTATTTTGGAAGATGAATTAAGATTATTGGATGAAGAGTAAATTAATTTAATTACGAGTAATTAAATTAACGGACAGTTAATTAAGGGATTTTCAGCTAATTGCGACGAGACTGGTTAAGTGCTGAGGATGAGACAAGTGTCGGGTGAGGTGGCACCCACACAAGCCTATATATAGGAGTGAGAAGGATGGGTGAAATCAGAACACCATTCCTCCTCCCTTACTGCCCATACTGCATGTAACAGTATCACCTTCTCCCTTCCCTTCCCATTCTGAATTCTGTTCACGATTTCAAAAAAAAAAAAAAAGGAGTTCCTCAAAAGTGACATTAATTGGAAATCTAAGCACCAAACCAGAAAACCCCTAGTACAAAAGTTGTTCCCCTCATCATTCTGAAGCTAGAGAACCTATTTTCGTAGCAGCAAATGCAAGCGAGAGTTTCGCCGATTTTTTACGCGTAAACGGGAACGAAAACAGAAACGTGAGAAGTAGCAGAAACGCAACAAGGGTAAGGGCACCTTCCACTTTCTAGTTGCATTAGGGCTGTAAATGCATAACTGTCATGACATTACTGATGTTTTCATCATTGTTTAAAGAAAAACTGTTTTTGCAATGACATTTTGAAAAATGAAGAAAATGCATTATATTGATGTGTAATGATTATGTGATGGTTGCCGTCTGGTTGAATGCAGTAATGTTGTTTTGTTTGTGTGTGGGAAAGTTGAAAAATGTTTTGCATGTTGTTCTGAAGATGGTCAAAATGCATATTTATAAAACTGTTGTGATGGTTGTTATAAAATGTGAAAATGCATTCAGTTGGTATATTACTGCTATGTGATGGTTGTTGTTTGGTTGAATGTATTAATGTTGTTCTGCTTGTGTGAGGAAGCTGAAAATGCTTTGCATGTTGTGATTGGTTGTGTAAGAATGCTGGAAATACCTTGCATGTTGTTTTGAGAAATGATCAACAATGTGAACATTGAAAAATGTCTGCTCTGTGTGGTTGACATTTTGTTTTGAGTGATTCTGGTAATGCTAATGTTTTCAAAGGAAAAGGGATTTTAAATGATGAAATTTTTTTTCTAGAAAAATTATTATTGATGAAAAATGCCTGAGTTTTATGGTTCAAAAGAAGTGCAGAATCTGTTTGGGGTTGTGCTGGTTTTTCAAAGGAAAAATATTGAAAATGTGTTGTAGTTTTCCGGAAAAGTTCACTTAATTCGAAGGTGTATTTGAATACAACATGAGTGTATTCGAATACAACCTGCCAAGCTTCTGTTTTACTCAAGTTTTTCAAACTGGTATTCGAATACGGGCCGCTGTATTCGAATACAGAGGAAGGATTTTTTCTCCTGACTTAGCATCGGTATTCGACTACGACTCTGTCGTATTCAAATACAGAAGTGAAATTTTAACATTGTATTCGCATCTGTATTCGACTACGACAGTCTCGTATTCGAATCCAGGATGCTAACTTTCACAATTTTTGCTTCGGTATTCGAATACAAGGGAGCTGTATTCGAATACAGATTCAGGTTTTTCCAGAAACTCAGTTTTTAGCTTCTGTATTCGAATACAAGGAAGCTGTATTCGAATACAGATTCGTGCTTTCTAGAAAATCAAGTTTTAAACACTGTCATGTGAATCTTAAAGTGTTGGGGAACATTGAGAAGGGTTAAAATGATTTAAAATGGAGTTTTGAAATAGTTTTAAAGAGGAGATGATGAGATTCTGGAAACATTTAATGATTTTGGAGAAAATACTGAGTTACACTGTTTTTGTCTTCTGTATTCGAATACAAGTATGCTGTATTCGAATACAGAGTGTTAAATTTGCAGTCTTCAGCTTCTGTATTCGAATACAAGAGAGCTGTATTTGAATACATATTCGGGTTTTTCAGAAATCCCAAGTTTTTCAACATTGTTTTATAAACCCTAAGTGTTGGGGAATATTGGGAAGGTTTGTGATAAATTAAAAGTGAATTTTTGTGATAGTTTGAAGTGGTGGTGATGAAGTTTTTGAGACTTTACTGATGTAGTGAAAAATACTGGTTTTGCACTGTGACAGCCTCTGTATTCGAATACAAGGAAGCTGTATTTGAATATAGAGTGTTAATTCTGCACTGTTTTTGGCTTCTGTATGCGAATACAGAGAAGCTGTATTCGAATATAGATTCGTATTTTCCAGAAATCTCAGTTTGAAACACTGTTATATGAATTTTAAGAGTTGGGGGAAAAACTTATGATAGTTAAGAATGGAATTGTGAGATAATGTAAAATGTTGATGATTGCTTGACTGTTTAATCATGGTTGTGATGATGATGATATTGATTGTGTTGAGATGTTTTGAAAAATGATAGAAAGGTTGAAATTTCCTGATAATGCATATTGTTTCAGTGAAGAGAAAACACTGCATATTCATGCATTGCATAGTCAAGTGGTACCCGCGATGGGCCACAGAGTAATGCGTAAACGTGCTGATCTGTTGAGTAATTGCACGATTGCTGGTCTGTTGAGTGACTGCACTGGTACTGATCTGTTGAGCGATTGTACCCTAAAATGCGCAAAAACGTGTTGATCTGTTGAGCGATTGCACGAGTGCTGGTCTGTTAAGCGGCTGCACTGGTACTGATCTGTTGAGCGATTGTACCCGAGTATATGTCAAACGTGCTGGTCTGTTAAGCGACTGCACGAGTGCTGGTCTGTTGAGCGACTGCACTGGTGCTGATCTGTTGAGCGATTGCACCCTGGTCTTGAGGGCCATTAAAGTCAAACATATTTAAAATGTGCTGGTCTGTTGAGCGACTGCACCTTGGTAATTCCAAGAAATTGTATACATGAGCATATACATATTGCATCGGGGGATTGACCGGTGGGTCACGAAATTGGTTATGTGATGATGATTGGAAAGTGATGTGTGTGAGTACTTTATGAAATCTGAATTTCTGATAAATGATTGTGATTGCTGAAGTGTTGGCTGTACTTATAACATATTTCTCATATTAATTGGTTGTTGTTTTGAAAAGGCATACATGTCATGAAAATTCAAAATGAGCATCTTTATTTTTCATCATTGTCATATGTTATACCATGGGTGTATTTGTTCTGTGATATAAATGCTATGTGTTTATTTGTTAATTTCGATCAGTGACCCTTTACTATTATATGTGGAATTTGGGCTTTGCCCTCAAATGCCCCCCAAACCCATGACACCCGTGGGTCCCAAGACAACGGAAACGTCACTTGACTTCATTGATCGTTCCGTGCCTACTGCTTGGGTATACGACCCCATCTCAAGCAGGGCTACGTACACGGGAAGATTGAAGAGGACCTGTAGGACCAATGGAGTGGTGCACTACGTGGAGCACAGCTATGCAAGGATTGACTTTCCTATGCCTTCCCGTTTGGTATTGGAGGCGCACAGAATTTTTGATGATGCGGAGGATCCAGCTAGAGGGGTTGAGACGGAGACCACCGTAGGAGTGGTGACTCCTAACCCGGTGATTGGTGGGGATGTACGTGATTCTGAGGCAGAAGAGAAGAACGAAGAGCCGAAGCCAGTAGCAGCTGATATTTCGGGTCCGTCTAGGATATCCGATGATTGTTATGAGATTCCGGCACCACCGAAGCGACCGAGACTGTGCATTGATCTAACTTCGGAGGAGACTGATCCCTCTTTGTATGATGAAGAGGAGGAGGTTACATCGAGGTGAGCGGCGGAGTCGGATGAGACTTGTTTGGGATGCGGAGGAAATCCGTGCTACTGTAGCTTTAGTGTATGATCGGTTAGATTTGATGTATAGGATTTTGAGCTGGAAAATGTAATTTGTTTTATTTTGGAAATTATTCTACTACTTTTCCACTAACTTATTCCGCACTCTGATATTTTCTTTTGGAATGATATGACATTGTTATCTTTTGAAAATGTCGTAATGTTTATTATTAAATTTCCATAATTAAGTACTTAGTGATATTACGATGAAGTTATTTTATTACGTTAATCGATTAATCTACGACGTACTATTTTATGAAATGAATTAAAGGAAATTTTATTTCAATTCTTTTGAAGTAATAAATTGGAAAATCATTTTAATTATTTATTTAAAAAAAAAATACACTCGCGCTGTGTTTTAAACTCGGGGTGTTACAATTGTGGTATCAGAGCATTTGGTTAAAGTTTTGGGTTAAAGCTCTGATTTAAAGTATTGTTTTGAGTCTTTATCTGATCATGCATAGGAGCAAGTAGTTAAAGTGTCAGGTCTTGTGTAAGTTGTGGTGTGACTGAAGTGATGATGGTTTTGTAGGAAACAATGCCTCCACGAAGAGACGAAACCACAAGAGCCAATGTCAGCCGGGAAGATAGGATGGTTGAGGCGATGAATAACATGGCTGCGTCTGTTACTGCACAGACGGCTGCAAAGACTCAACGAGATCTGGAGAAGAGAGAAAGAGAGATTCGCGCTGCTGAATCTAGAGGACTAGAGGATTTTCGTCGTCATAATCCTCCCAAGTTCAAGGGTGATGAGGGTCTAGAAAGAGCGGACTAGTGGATCCAAGAGATGGAGAAAATCTTCGAGATGATTAATTGTCGAGCAGTGGTGAAGGTCAACTATGCCACGTATCTGATGATAGGGGATGCAGAGTATTGGTGGAGAAGTACAAGACTACTGATGGGGTCAGCTCAAGAGAAAGTGAACTGGGAGTCGTTCAAAAAGAAGTTTTTGGACAAATACTTCCCGATGAGCACTAGGACCAAGTTGGGGGACGATTTTCTGAAATTGCACCAAGGAAACACTCACAAGGGTGGCTATATGAGTCTAAATGTGGTTCCTAGAGTCAATAATTCTATTGTGGAATATTGTCAACAACAATAGGTAAACTATTTGGAGCAACAATACCCTCAACAGGATCAAACTCTAGGTGATATCTTCATGCTTACCAAATAGGATGTACATCCAGAAGGCTATCACTACTCAACCTCGAAACTAAACTTAAGTTTTGTTCAAACCCGAGTATAAGGTTTAACTCATAAGTGTGTGTCTTAATAAAAGTGTAGGGTGTGGAATAAACATAATTCAATAGCACCATAATGCCAATAAAACATATATACATGTACAAAAACTAACAATAACAATAATAATAATAAATAAAATAAAATAAAATAAATGACTCACTATCTTAAAAGAATATTATAATGACAACTAATATTTATTAAGAAATAATAAGTCCATAAAGTAATAGAAAATGAAAATCAAACAAATATAGGAAAATTTAAAAATTATGCACAGTTAATTATGTTAGGCTTGACTCTCTAAGGGTTCCAGTGGAGTCGCCAGCTGTCGCGGTCTAAAATTTCGAGTGTTTCTCGAATTCAATGGAGTCGCCACCAAAGTTTATTTAAAATAGGGAAACCATTGGGAAACCCTTAAATAGAAAAATGGTCTTTAAAACCAAACTTTGAGTTTGGGAGTCGATTATGCGTAGGGTAGGTATTAACACTCTACGACATCCGTTAAAATATGATTACCTATAATTAATTGAGCAAAATTAATATTAACTTAAATATATTTATTTCTCCTTATTACTAGATATGAATATCAATTATTTACTTTAATGTGATTTTGAAATAAATATGTGCTTAAAAAAAGAGAGGGAAAAAGAATTTTTTTTAATAATGTGTTTGACAAGAGTGTGATCTTGCTCCGACGTACCTCTCGGTGCGATGGAGAAATCAAAGCTACGTAGATCTTGGATAGAAAATGCGGATGTGTTGATTATTTTTAATGACAATGTCTTTTGTTGTTGATAAAAGATAAAAAAAAATTGTTTTTTTTTTTTAAAAAAAGTTTGCTTGACTTGAATAATTATTTTTAAATGTGAGTTTTATGACTATCAAGTTGTACAACTTGTGTCTCAAAAACTCAATGAATAAAAAAGATGTCGCATCTAATTTAATCTATTCAATAATATTTTAATATTTTTATTTGTGAAGATGAGTTGTAGAAATACCAAGTTGTCACAACTTGCGTCATAACAACTCAAAGTTTAACAAATGTCACATCTAATTAACCCTTCAATATTTGATTATAATTTTATCTTTGTTGTTTTTTAGAATTAAAAATTGATGCTAAATATTAAATAAATTTAAATATTTCTACGAAATATATGGACTTGTAAATTGATCTGTTAAATAAACAAAAACACATTTTAATAACATGACCAAAAAAATACTATATACAAGTGTTAGCTTCTTTCAAAATACTTTTTAATTAAATAAGTGATGGCAACAAAACTCATTTTAATATTAAATAGCACAACCCAAAGCTAAAAAGAAAAAAAAATCAGTTAACACTACTCATAGATGAAATAAATGGTGTTTATTGCTATTTAATTACATCCATAATTATTTTTTTAAAATGTAATAAATATAATAGGATATTTGTTAATTAAATGGAATAAATGTGATGGGAATAACATGATATTTATTGACAAGCTATCATTATTAGCTAACAGGACAAGATGTAGATGTAGCAAGCAAAGCATGGCAGGAAGTAAAAAGCAAAGCAAAGCACACTGAAAATAGAACATAAATTTTAAACTTCACAAACACAATAAAAAAAAAAGATCTCAACCAGAACACCACCCATACATACAGACAACACAAAATTTCATCTTTTAAACTCTAGTTTCAAATTTTAGTTTCTAATCTTATAATATAGAGTTTGAAAAGCAGAGCAAACATGAAGCGAATGAGAAAAGACATGCCTTTTCATATACCGGTGGAGGAGAAAGAGAGACGGTGGTGTGCGGCTGAACAAGAATGTGTAATGTCTTATCTATGTTATTTTTATTTTATTTTCGTTAACTGTATTATTAAAATGGGTTAGAATATGTTTATGGTTATCAGTTGATTTGAGAAAATTTGATGGCGGATTAACTCCATTTTTCTTCTCTATTTTTTTTCTACTTAGCCAGATTTATAGTTACCTAGATTTTTTTTTCTGATTTTGTTTGTATAAATTTATAGACTAAAATGATGAACTTTTTTGTTCATTAAATATAATCAAGTTTTGAATTTTGTATTGTTTTGTAATAAATGTTAAACAACATCAGGTTTTGAGTGCACAAGTGGTACAAGTAATAACTTTATTAAGCTAAAAAATAAAAAATATATGTAAAATGAGGCAAGGAATCTGGTTTATAGCATGTTTGTAGTAGGGATGCTAACAAAACAAACAAGATAAAAGAATGTCCAAAGTAAAATAACAGTAAAAGAAAGAAACATGTGTGTTGTAGTTCACAACACTTTTTTTTTTTTGTGCTAAATGGGAATATTTATGTAAATTATGGATTTAAAATTGGGTCAAATTTATAAAACTATTATTTTTAGATTTTTTTCTAAAATATTTATTAAATATATTATTACTTTTTTTTAATTAATTTGACAAAATTGAGGTACTACAGTTTCAATATAAATAATGAATTTCACTAATTTAATCATCAAAATCAAAATTTCTTATTGAAGAAATCAACTACATATATTTTTATAAAATTGTAAAACAATTAGATATGAAATTAAATTAAATAATTTCAAATAAACATGTAATAAGTTTAAAAAATATAGGAAAATAACAATAGCTAGATTACATATCTACGAATTTTAGATTGATATAAAACTTTGTATGAATGGTCATTAATATAATATGTCTATAATCAACGATTAAATTAATGAAATTTATCTTTTATATTAAATTATTAAGTGACGTAATTCATCACATAGTATTCCTTGAGTGAATAAATCCTCACCTATATATAAATATATTATATCCATGTAAAACCTTTCACGAAACTTCCATGCAATATTATACTTCAATTTACCCTGCTACAACTTCTTCGGATAATCAACCACAAGTTGTAAATAAAAAACAATATAAATTTTCGATTAGATGATATAGGTATCAGAGACGTCATGAACGTATAAAGTTTAAAATACACAGGTTAATTAATTAAGAAGTATTAGATAATACTATTATATATTAGTAAAAATAGTATTTTAGACATTTCTATTCTCTTGTATATATATTCATTGTAACTCTATTAATTTTACTTTTGGTTCATTCTATGTTATGAAACCCTAGAGGTTTTTTTTTTATCTTCTTCCTCGTTTCTTCTTCCTCCTTTCTATGTTTTTCATTGTTAATATGGTATCAAAGAGTTTTCGTTGATTTTAGGAGCTACTGTAAAGTAGTCCACTGTTGGAACCAACTTGGTTTCTAAGTATTAGGATTTTGATGTTTACAAAAGGACTCAATGTAATCTTATTTTGTACCTTGAATTATTACATTAAATACAACCAGAAAATGAAGTTTGCAAAGGCAGAAGATGCATCCAGAATGCATCCTGGAATTACCAGAAGATACTCCAGGATCACCAGAAGATATCTTTGCTTGCCCAGATCAGAAGGAAGCAATGTCAAAAGAAGACCTGGACCATACCAGAGGAAAGCCTGCCAGAGGGAGAGTTTGTCCAGACCAAGAGGAATCAAATATCAGATTTATTCCAGAAGTTATTCTGACCAGAAGATGGCCTGGCAGTGAGAAATTAAAACAGCCCAGACTTGTTCCAGACTCAACCAGAAGATAAGTTAATGAGTCCAGAACAAGAGAATCAATCCAGATTTGACCCAGATCAGAAGATAGCATGGTTCAGAGTATGAAACTAAGTTCAGACCAGAAGAAATGATTTCCATAATTGATCCAGACCTGATCTAAAATCAAAGGTAAAATGTCCAGACTGAAATATTACTTATCCAGATTTAATTTCAGTTTAATCCAGACCAAGTCCAGAATTGGTCCAGATCAGAGGGAAGATTTCCAGATCAATGGTTCATAATTAATTATTTGGCCCAGTGTTGGTCGAGATCAGAAGATCAGACCATGACTCAGTGTTGGCCGAAATCAGAGGGTCAGGATGTGTGGTCCAGCAATGGCCGAGATCAGAGGATTGTAGCATATCAGGTGCAAGTGCAGGATGGCCGAAATCAGAAGATCAGAGGGTTAGAAAGTGTGGTCCAGGGATGGCCGAAATCAGAGGATCGCAGCATATCAATTAGGTTGGTCCAGATGTGGACTAGCGCAGAAGAATCCAATGGTCCAGATTTAATCAGGAGGATTAACGGTGGAGATTTTAATTTATTTTAATCAAAGTATTAAAAAGATTGGTTACAAAAATAAAAGTGAGGTATTGTGGAATTCAGGAGCTGTGGCGGGAAGCAATTAAAGTTTTGATTGGCCAGTTAATTTTTGAAAGAAATTTGAAGCTTAAAAAAGATATGTTTTTTATTTAAATAAAGCCCAATTGGTCAAGTTATTTTTGCAAGAGAATCCAGCAAGATTCAGCTCGAAATTAAGCTTGGAAGAGGCCCAAATCTGCATCTATAAAAGGAGGCTCAAGGCAGAATACTTAGTATCGAAAATCACAAAAGAGTCATACACTTCCAAAGCAAACACTCAAATTTTCAGAGAGGTCAATTGTGAGTTCCAGCTTTCAAGAAGCAAGCACTCGTGTTATTTTCCTTCCATTGTGTCAAATCTAAGTTGTTGAAGTAGAGTCTACAATCTGAGGGAGTGAGAAGGGTAGCAGGTTACTTGGCAATTAGATTCATAGTGTTGAAATTTCTTCTACAATCTGGGATTGTCAGATTGGCTGAAGATAGGTGCTATATTCTTCAAGAGTCTAGGATTGTTAGACTGTTTGAGAAGATTGACTTGGAGGGTCAGTAGAATGGTCGTAATTCAGGGTTTGAATTAGTGAAATCCTTCAAGGTGAAGGGACTGGACGTAGCCTCGTTAACGGTGAACCAGTATAAAAATTATGTGTTTTATTTTTACTTTATATCCGCTGCTAACTCTGTTTTTATTCATACATCAAGTTTTGTTTTAAAAGTGTAAAAACAGGAAAAGTATTCAAGTTAAGTCAAACACAATTCAACCCCCCCTTCTCGTGTTTACACCTTCATCCACAACTTAGTGGGGCTCGAGGTCGTTTTGTGGCCAGTACCAATTTGCTCTCTCTATTTCCGACCCGATTCTACCTCTCTGTTTCTAGTGAGATGCTGCTCTTCTATTTCCAGCGTAGTTCAACTCTATTATTTATGGCACAATTTTGTTTAGTCCTGATTGACTCTGCTATTCACATGTTATCCCTAATTTCTTTTGTTTTAGTGATTGTGTTCGTTGTATTTTCCTATCATTATTTGTTATCGTTGGTGCTAAGGATGACTCTCTTCAAGCTGTTTGTGTCCATCTCAATAGACAAAATTACTCTTTATTGGAATTATGTGATGAAAAAAATTTTGATTGGAAAAGATATGTGAGGTTATGTTGATGGAGCTTATGTGAAACCTATAGATAAAAATGATGAAACTAAATATGCAAATGATTTTAAAACATGGAATGTTAGTAATTCAAAAGTCATTACTTTGGGACCATCTTCCGATGTTGTTGCTTCTACTCCTCTTACCAATGGCTCTAGTTCTATATACTTATATGAGACTGCTTCTCAAATATCTGATATTGCAGAACAGCTCTAAAAAATTCTTGCCACTCAATCACATCCCATGTCTGCTTCCTCTACTAAAGGTTTTACCTCCTCTAGTATGTTAGGTATATCTCCTTCCATATAGATTCTAGTTTTCGCTTGAATTCTTTGTCTTCTAGTTTTTATTTATGGCATTCTTGCCTTGGACATGTTTCTACTTCTAGATTAAAATATTTGGCTTCTACTGGAGATTTAGGAAAGTTACAAACTAGTGATATTTCAGATTGTTGTGGTTGTAAACTCGCTAAATTTTTTGCTTTACCGTTTGGTAAAAGTGTTTCTGTTTCATATACGCCTTTTGGTTTAGTTGACTGTAATGTTTGGGGTCCATCCCCCATTCTCACCATAGGTGGATCTAGATATTATTATGTTTCGTTTATTGATGATTACAATTGTTATTGTTGAGTTTATCTTACGAAAAAAATTGGTCTAATTTTTTTTGACATTTATCATATGTTTCGTGCTATGGTCAAGACTCAACATAATGTTGTTATAAAGTGCTTTCATTGTGATTTGGGTGGTGAATATAACTCATAAATTATTTGCATTACTTGCTTATGATGGCACCCTCCACCATACATCTTATACTGATACTCCTTAACAAAATGGAGTTGTTGAAAGGAAACACCGTCATATTATTGAGACTGCTTGTTCCCTTTTGTTATCTGCTTCGGTTCCCAATGAGTTTTGGGGAGAAGCAGTTCTTACTGTTGTTCATGCTATTAATAGAACTCCATCATTTGTCATATCAGGTTTGTCTCCCTTTGAAAAATTGTATGCTTCTATCCCTGATTACTATTATTTGAAAGTCTTTGGTTCTATTTGTTTTGTTCTTCGTCCACAAATAGAGCGCAATAAGTTGTCTTCTCATTCATCCATGTGTGTTTTTCTTGGTTATGGGGATGGTCAAAAGTGTTATTGTTGTTATGATTCTCATGTAAGAAAGATTTATGTTCGGTCGTAATGTTGTTTTTCTTGAGCACATCCTTTTTTACATTGTTTCCTTTTATTCTCAGATTACTAAGAATTCATAACTAACCAATATTAATCCATTTGGTCCTAATGATAATGCTTCTATTGATTGTAATGCTGGGAATTATAGGAAAAATACTACTACTCCACGTGATGACATCCCTCTTGTCCCCCGACTATCCAACCACCCCCTGCGATTATTGACCCTCCTCGTTACCCTTCATATCACCGTAACTCTACTCAGTTACCTGATTTTGTCTATTTCACTTACTCAACTTCGTTTACTTCTTTCTTAACCTCTATTCATTGTTTTTCTGAGCCACTTTTCTATAAAGAGACTATTCTTAATCTTCTTTGGCAGCAGACTATGCTAGAAGATCTCTCTGCATTGCACAAAATAGATACATGGGAATTAGTACCTCTTCTTCCTGGAAAGTGTGTTATTGGTTCTCATTAGGTATACAAGATCAACGCTAAGTCTGATGGGTCGGTTGAGCACTACAAAGCCTTCTCTTCCCATCGTCGTCCTCATTGGAGTTATGTGCTTATTGTGATGCTGATTGGGCTGGTGACACCACATATTGTAAGTCCACCACATGGTTTTATATCTTTCTTAGAGACTCTCTTATTTCTGGGAAGAGTAATAAACATGACCTTGTTTCTTGCTCTTCTACAGAAGCTGAGTATTGTGGTATGACATCTACTACTGCTGAAATAATTTGGTTGCATTGGCTTTTGTCTGATATGAGTATCTCTCTTTATGAGCCAACTTTGATGCACTACCATAACAAGAGTGCTATTCAAATTGTTCATAACTCGGTATTTCATGAACGCATCAAGCACATTGAGATTGATTGTCATCTTACTCTTCATCATCTTCAGCATGGAACCATTAGTCTACCATTTGTCTCTTCTTCCTTACAGATTGATGATTTTATTCACAAAGATAAATTTCATTAAATGTATTTGTTTTTTAGTTGACAAACTCTCGATGCTCCATGTTAATGCATCGTGAGTTTGAGGGAAGATGTTAGATAATATTATTATATATTAGTAGTAACGATATTTTAGACATTTCTATTATCTTGTTTATATACTCATTGTAAATCTATTAACTTTAGCTTTTGTTCATTCTATGTTATTAAACCCTAGAGGAGTTATTTCTCTTCTTCCTCTCTTCTTCTTCCTCATTTCTATGTTTATCATTGTTAACAAGAAAAAAATTATACGTGATAGTAATAACTATTCAACGATAATAAGGTGAAAAGGTGAAACATGTTGACAATAATATGTCTAAACTAAATATCTTTTGGATATTATAAATGAAGTTTTATATTTAAATATATTTATAATTTAAAATAAGATATTATTAGGATATGATCTATTGACATTTTATTTTTTGAGTATTTTTAGGATTTTGTTAGGTTTATTATTTATTTTAAAGAATTGGTATATTTTTAAATTACAATTTAATTTTATATATAGAGCGACATGAATAAAAATTTAGAGAAAATGTTTCCTCCACATACAATATATATCATATACAAGACTAATGATGGAAGAAAAAACTGTAGAAGATATATATTTAGCCAAATGGAAGAACAACTATAGTGGAAAAAATAAGAAAAAAGATACATTCCAAGATTCTAAAAAGGATGACCAAAACAAAAACCTTTAATCTGTTTTCCCATGTCCTCGTTGCAAGAAGAGTGATCATCTACAAAAGAGATGTTGGTAGAGGTCCGATGCAAAATGCAACAAGGGCAAATCAATTAGGACACATGGAAAAAGTATGCAAGTGTCACTAATAACAACAAAATATAGGTTAATTAATAAGATTTTGGTTTTGTTGGTGTGTTACGATTTTATTTAAGGTAAAATTACTTTTTGTAACTAAAATAGTTTTTATGCGGAAACAAAATTTACGTTGCAAATTGAAAATGAATTTTATGTTTTGGGCACAAGAAAGGTTTAACTAAAAAAACCTAGGGTTTTGGCACTTCAGATTTTGATGAATTGATTCATTGTGTTTGTTGAGAATTTATTAATAAAAATATTTGTAGTGTTTAGATCTAAATAAATGTAACTGTTTTATTAATGGCAGTGCATGTGTACAATCTAGAAGACTTGCCCCGTGTTTAGGTAAGTGACATATTTGTACATAATTACAAAAATTATATTTGTCTCATTTGATAGTTATTAAAATTCTTTTGTATTTATGATTGATATATTATAGTTATTTTTAAACTTTTTTTAAAATAATTAACTTGTAAAAGATCATGCTTTAATTAATTAATTAGTGAAAAAATTATTAGTATTTTGATCTAAATAAATGTAACTATATTTTTTAATAGTGGTTTATGTGTACAATCTAGAAGACTTTCCCATATTTGGATATAAGTAATATTTGTGTTTAATTTAGATCATTAACAAATATTCTTTTTGTGTTTAGATGTTTAGGTTCAGAATAAAAATTTATCATATTATGTTTCAATAATAAATATTTTGTCTTATATTAAAATAAATAAAAATTTATTTTAAAAGAAATAATAAATACTATTACAATTAATTTATACAATTATAAATTTTTTAACTCAGACTGTGAATATGACGTTTAATATATATAATAGGCTAAATAGCACTCGTGGTCTCTTAACTTAATTTCAGTTAACGTTTTAGTCCTTTATTTTTTTTTTCTTCCCGATTTGATCCTTTATTTTAATTTTAAGTGACAATTTGATCTTTTATATTTTAAAATGTCAACAATATTATCCTTTTTTTTACAATAAATTAAAAAATTCATCAAAATATTCAACCAAAACCCATAAAATTAATTATATTCTTTAATATAATACAAATTTTATCAAATTCGTAACTCAAATCTTCAAATAAACTCGTATTTTCATTTTTTATTTGATGTTGCTAGAGATGGAATTTTAAAAATCAAATAAAGAATAAAAATATGAGTTTATTTGAATATTTGAGTTATAAATTTGATGAAATTTGTATTATATTAAAGAATATAATTAATTTTATGGGTTTTGGTTGAAAATTTTGATGAATTTTTTGAATTTCTATAAAAAAAAATGATAATATTGTTCACATTTTAAAACATAAAAGATTAAATTGTCATTAAAATTAAAATAAAGGACCAAATCACGAAAGAAAAAAAAGATAAAAGACTAAAACGAAATTAAGTTAAGAGACCATGAGTGATATTTAACCTATATAATAATATTTACATTTAAACTACAAGTCAAACGACAATATTTTGAATATTTTAATAATCCGATTATTATAATTTGATTAACTTTACATGGAAAGAACTTTTTATAAACTATAATTATTATATTTCGAATTTTTTGCTTACATATGATGCGAATATCTATTATCAGTTTATTTACATAAATCATATACAAATCTATAACCTATATGCAGTGTTGTCACTTTAACACTCCAACCAAATATGTCTATTTAAACAATCCCACATTCTTTTAAGCTTTTTATGAATATATTAAACAATATAATAATTAAAAAAATATTATTTTATTAAATTATTTATTTTAATTATTAATTTATTTTTTATTATTATCAATACAAAAGATAATAATATTTAAAAAATTATGTATATAATAATCAATAAAAAATAGTATAAAAATAATTAAAATTGTTAAAAATTATGAATGACCTTCATCTTTACAAAAATTTATTTTGCTAAAGGTACATGATATTTTTCTTTCATTTCTTCTCTCATTTTCCATCTTAACTATTTTCACTTTCCTTCTCTTATCTCAACTTCAACTCTCATTTTGGTTGAGTAATGTATTTAATCTTCATGTTCAACACTAACATTTGCTCTCAATGGCTACAATATTTTTGCCTTTTATTGATAAATCCATGAATAAATACACTCTAATACATGTACATTTCTGGCTCTCAAACCATCAATCTCTCTCTCTCTCTATCTCTCTCTCTCCCTCCCTCCCTCCCTCCTTGTCTGCATGCAACTAAATAAGAGACATCACCAATATTGTTTGTATATAAACAAATCTAACTCTTTTTTTAACACTACACCAAAAATGGTCTTTTACAGCGCACATTTTAAAGCGCTTAATAACTATAAGTGTTGTTATATAATATTTTAAAAATAACGGAGGAAACAACAGCGCTTTAATGACAACCGCTCTCACACTATATTTACAGCGCTTTTAAGAGCGCTTTGTATAAAATGCTGTAAACTCTGTAAATGTTTTGAAATTTAATTTTTAAAAGCCTTTTACAGCGCTTATGGACAAAAGCGCTGTAAAATTACAAGTTCAGTTCAAGTTATATATACTTGATAAATTAATAAATAAAAACATATTTAATACGTTCTCTCCCTTCGAACCCTATTACGAACCTTCCTCTCCTCTACTGAGTGATTGTTGTCTCAGGTACTGTATTTATTAATTTGTTGTTGTCTCTAAAATTGATAAATTGTTACGTGATAAAATTGTTGTTGTCTCTAATGTGAGTTCTCTTCTTTTTTTCTTCATTTTATTGAAATTTCTATTTAATAATTAATTTTTTGTTTTATTTTTGTTTTTATTTTATTATGATAGTTTATATTGAATTCAATTTCAGTGATTATGTATTTTTTCAGGTTGAATTGAATCTGTTTATTCAAATCAGAATTTTACGGTGATATAGCGATGGAGAAAGTGACGCCGAATCAGAGAAATTGGAAGGTTGGAAAAGGGAGAAAAAAAATTGAAGAGCTCAGGGAACAAGTATTTGAAATGGAACTCTTGCTCAGCTTCGGTGTAACAAGTCTTTAGGTTGGGGATCGAGTGATGTTAATGACGGTAAAGTGTTTGATAAAAGTCCGATGAGAAGAGTGAGGTTAATGACCGTAAAGTGTTTGATAAAAGTCCTCTTATGCTTTCGCTTGTTAATTTGGATAAATAGAGTGGTTTGCTGGGAACGCCGAAAACTCTAAGAATTGAAGAGTGTCAATCATAATCAAGGCTCGAGTCTCTTCCCATTGATTTGTTGGTATGCTTGTTGCTCATTTAATTGCACTTAATGTAGTTGCGATTTAATGGCTCGTTACACTCAAACTTGTGTTTATTTGGTATTTATTTTATCATAACAAATGTCTTGTTTATAGGTTGAGATTGCGGTTTTTAATTAACTATCGTCTTGTGATCATTGATATTATGGAATATTGCAGTCAAATAATGTGTCGTAATTGCGGTTGTAACATATGTGTAAAATTTGTTAATGTGGTTGTCACAAATTGCAGTTGTGAACAGTTATTTAAATATTTTGTTGAGGTCACTTGCAGTAGAAAATTCATGTATTCAGATTTAAATCATTTGTTGCTTTTGTTGATTGTATGTTGCTCCAAAAGCATTTGATTTTATGTTTGACATCCCTCAAATTACTGAATTGTATGACTGTGATTTGTTTTGGTGTTTTTAATTGTTTTGATTTGATAATTGTAACTAATTATGAAGCATCATATGAAATTAATGAAGCTTGTTGAACATTATTGAAGTTGTTAACAACTGCACAACTACAAGTAAAAGATGTTTAAACTATTTCTTTATATTTTCATTTTACTATATTCAATCAATTGCCTCTAGTCATGTCTTTTTGAGTTAGCTCTTCATTATATTTTGATTTTCATATATGAACTATATATATATATATATATATATATGTATTTGATTCTAACTTATTTATGTTCAAATATTATATCATATAGTACTTTGACAACTTCGATTCAACATACTCTGAAAGTGATCTAATTGAAATAAAAGAAGACTGGTGTCAGTATATGCTCCAACTGAAAGTTATATAATTTGTTAATAGGTGAGTTTCACATTGCTGGAAATTGTAAACTATTATTGTATATTTTTGTGTGAATTGATCATTATTCTAATTAGTTTGTTTTATTTTTTGTTACAGTAGGGTAAAGAAATAAATTGCTGGAAATTGCTACTGAACTAACATGATATTTGTTGCTGTGAATATGTAATTGATATTGTCAATTTGTTATATTTGTTGCTACTGTCATGAACTGATAATTTGTTGCTGTGAATATATATGTAATTGATATTGTGAATTTGTAATTAATATTGTTGATATTTGTTGTTGTGAATATCAATTTGATATGAATCTAAATTTGATGTGAATTTGAATTTGATATAAATCTGAATTTGATATGTAATTGATATTTGATGTTGATAACAATCTGAAATTTAGAAAAAAAATTGAAATCTCATTTTAAATACAGCGTTTTAAAAAAAATGGCATTAAAAAACATGTTTTCAATCTTTTACAGCGCTTTTTTAAACCTTTTACAACGCTTTTTTGAAAAAGCGCTGTAAAACTAGTTGATAATACATGCGCGCTATATATATGTACCTATTACAACGCTTTTTTAAAACAAAACGCTGTAAAACTAGTTGATAATACAAGCGAGCTATATATATGTACCTATTACAGCGTTTTTCTGAAAAAAGCGCTGTAAAACTAGTTGATAATACAAGCGCGCTATATATATGTACCTATTATAGCGCTTTTTTGAAAAAAGCGCTGTAAAACTAGTTGATAATAGAAATGCGCTATATATATGTACCTATTACAACGCTTTTTTGAAAAAAAACACTGTAAAACTAGTTGATAATAGAAGCGCGCTATATATATGTACCTTTTACAGCGCTTTTTTGAAAAAATGATGTAAAACTAGCTGATAATACAAGCACGCTATAAATATGTACATATTACAGCGTTTTTTTTTTTTTAAAAAAACGCTGTAAAACTAGTTGATAATACAAGGCACTATATATATGTACCTATTAGAGCGCTTTTTTGAAAAAGTGCTGTAAAACTAGTCTAAGAGAAGCACGCTATATATTTATCTAGTACAACGCTTTTTTTATTTTCAATAACGCTATTGTATGTTTTAACAACACTAGATACTATAGCGCTGTAAAGGACTTAAAAAAAGAGCTTTAAAAGACTATTTTTGACGCAGTGTAAGGTTTGTAAATTTGAAATTGAAGAGTTTTTCCCCAAAATTTTAAGCATAGTGTGAAAGTAATTGTGAAACCGTCCGACACATGCATTAGAGATACATTAAGCTATCAAATTACAAAGGGAATCATCTTTTTTTACATTATTTTCTCGGGTAAACAAAAATTATGGTCAATT
Organism: Cicer cuneatum; assembly: GCA_037974295.1. Taxonomy (NCBI): domain Eukaryota; kingdom Viridiplantae; phylum Streptophyta; class Magnoliopsida; order Fabales; family Fabaceae; genus Cicer; species Cicer cuneatum. The sequence continues at coordinate 38,988,272 of JBBPBO010000004.1, read as the reverse complement.
TCTATTGGTGGATGTAGGTGGCTGAAGAGTAGAAAGATATATAAGTCGCTATAAGGCATGACGTGTTTAGAATAGGGCAGATATGTACAATTAGTTGTAACTAGGTGTTTTAAGTTTATATTATATTAGATGTTCTAGAAATATTTTAAACAAGGATCAAAGACATGATCATGATTTTGAGGTGTTTTTTAAAGGAGTTTCGACGATTAATGGTAAGTTAGATGAAAAAGTCTCGGTCTTTAGAAAGACATCAAGTCTTGTTTTAATTTACAAAGAATGGTAGATCTTGAGCTCCAAAAATTTTAGTGGTCTTTATCATGAAGTGAATTTGTTAAAATGGTTTTAAAGAAGTTGTTATGGTTGATAAACAAGGAAAAAAACAATGCCCATTTCATATACTAAGGTCAGATTTGGAGTTGAAAATTTTAATTCTTTGTTTTGGTAGTAAAATTGTTAACCTTGTGACGACTTTAACTAGGTGGGGATGTTTTTTGTGTCTTGAAAACAAAATTGATTATGAACTTAGAAACAAAGATTAATTATTGGAAAGTGTACTAAGGATAATTGTCATGGCGTAAAATTTTGTGTTTGTTGAGTTCAATGGTAAATATTTAAAAACAAAAAAATGATTTTTTTAAAAACTAAGATATAAAAATATGTCAAATTTAGTTAACCCATTTAAAAATAATTTTATTATTTTGATCATAAGAAGGAGTTTTAAAATCACTAAGTTGTACAACTTGTGTCTTAAAAAATTCAAACTAAAGAGATGTTACTTTTAATTAACCATTTAAAAATAATTTTTTATTTATTAATTTATTTGTGAAGATGAGTTTTAGAACTACGAATCTGTCACAACTTGCGTCTTAACAACTCATTCAATATTTGATTATATTTTTATTTTTGTTTTCTTTTACACAATTAAATTTTAATACTGAATATTAAATAAGTTTAAATCATCTTATGAAATAAAACTAGCAATATGAACATATAGTCCAATATATTTAATAAACAAAACACAATAATAAAATCAAAACCAATAATAATATTTAATAACATCGTAACCATGTAGCGTTTTCAATACAACTCCTTCAATAGAATAAGGAGTTTGAATGCTATTTACTTTGAAGAAAAAGGGCACATTTTTCAATCCAGTTTTTTTCAATTCAACAGGGTTTGGAAAGGCTATTTCAATCCATCTTTTTCAATAAAACAAGGATTTCAAAAGGCAAAATGCTATTTTGAACAAAAATGAGTTTCGCTACTTGAAAAGGTACAAAAATGGGTTTCTCTATTTGAAAAGGCAAAAAAAAAGGGTTTGAGATAAAGAATAAAAGGTGAGAGGGAGGAGATTAGGGGTGTTCATAGGGCAAAAACTAAACCGCATTGAACCACATTAATGATTTGGTTCATTTTTTAAAAACCACTTTTAAATCAAGTGCAGTGCAGTTCTAAACCGATTTGAAACTGGTTTATAAATGTAAACAAGTTTAATATTTTGAACAAATTTTTAGTTAAAATCGTTTTACAACTAGTTATTCAGAAAAAAGAAATTTAAAATTCTTTTGATAAAAAAATATCGATTTTGTTGAGAAAATTTTTTTAATTAAAATAAGTTTAAATCATCTTATGAAATAAAACTAGCAATATGAACATATAGCCCGATATATTTAATAAACAAAACACAATAATAAAATCAAAATCAATAATAATATTTAATAACATCGTAACCATGTAGCTTTTTCAATACAACTCCTTCAATAGAATAAGGAGTTTGAATGCTATTTACTTTGAAGAAAAATGGCACATTTTTCAATCCAGTTTTTTTCAATTAAACAGGGTTTGGAAAGGCTATTTCAATCCATCTTTTTCAATAAAACAAGGATTTCAAAAGGCAAAACACTATTTTGAACAAAAATGAGTTTCGCTACTTGAAAAGGTACAAAAATGGGTTTCTCTATTTGAAAAGGAAAAAAAAAAGGGTTTGAGATACAGAATAAAAGGTGAGAGGGAGAAGATTAGGGAGGGGTGTTCATAGTGCAAAAACTGAACCGCATTGAACCACATTAATGATTTGGTTCAGTTTTTAAAAACCACTTTTAAATCAAGTGCAGTGCAGTTCGAAACCGGTTTGAAACTGGTTTATAAATATAAACCAGTTTAATATTTTAAACAAATTTTTAGTTAAAATCGTTTTACGACTAGTTATTCAGAAAAAAGAAATTTAAAATTCTTTTGATAAAAAAATATCGATTTTGTTGAGAAATTTTTTTAGTTAAAATAAGTTTAAATCATCTTATGAAATAAAACTAACAATATGAACATATAGTCCGATATATTTAATAAAAAAACACAATAATCAAACCAAAACCAATAATAATATTTAATAACATCGTAACCATGTAGCGTTTTCAATACAACTCCTTCAATAGAATAAGGAGTTTGAATGCTATTTACTTTGAAGAAAAAGGGCACATTTTTCAATCGAGTTTTTTTCAATTAAACAGGGTTTGGAAAGGCTATTTCAATCCATCTTTTTCAGTAAAACAAGGATTTCAAAAGGCAAAATGCTATTTTGAACAAAAATGAGTTTCGCTACTTGAAAAGGTACAAAAATGGGTTTCTCTATTTGAAAAGGAAAAAAAAAAGGGTTTGAGATACAGAATAAAAGGTGAGAGGGAGGAGATTAGGGGTGTTCATAGTGCAAAAACTGAACCGCATTGGACTACATTAATGATTTGGTTCAGTTTTTAAAAAACCACTTTTAAATCAAGTGCAATGCAGTTCTAAACCAGTTTGAAACTGGTTTATAAATATAAACCAGATTGAAACTGGTTTATAAATATAAACCAGTTTAATATTTGAACAAATTTTTAGTTAAAATCGTTTTACAACTAGTTATTCAGAAAAAAGAAATTTAAAATTATTTTGTTAAAAAAATATCGATTTTGTTGAGAAAAATTTTTTTGATTCTTTTTCGAGAAAAAATAGATCAAAAAAATTTCCCGATAATAAAAATTTTCGAAATTCTTTTGGAAAAATTTTTTTGAGAAAAGTTTTTTCGATTTTTTTTTTCAAGAAAAAATTATTTAAATTATTTTTTTAAAAAAAAAATGTTTCAGTATTTTGTAAAAAAAAAAATTAATTGAAGTTAAAAATATTTTAAAATTATTAAAGTGGTTTGTGATTTAAGTTTGGTTAACCGAATTGTTTTAAATATGTGGTGCAATTCATGAACCATTTAAATGGTTTGGTTTTTTGTGGTGCAATACAATGCAATTTATCAATATAGTCCAATTAACCATATTTTTGCACACCCCTAGAGGAGATACCGTAAGTCGTAAATGGGTAAAGACGGAGATGGAGGCTATGCGCGGTGGACCTTGGGATGTCGAGGTATAAGATGCAGTTCTCTTCTCCCATCCTTATCTAGATTCAAGTTTTTTATTTGATTTTTGTTGGTTGTGTTATTAAAATGGCTTTGAATTTTTATGATTATCACTTGATTTGATGAATGAAGATAATGGAATTTTGGATCTCTTTACCTTTTCTTCTCTATTTTTATTTACAATGTTTATTCTCTTTTTTTTTTTTTTTTTTTTTGATTTCAGAAGAAAAAAAAACTCTCCTATATTTTGAGTTTTTTTGGGAAAAAAATAAAACTTTCTCCCTTGTTTGATTTTTTGGTTCTTAATTTATAGGCTACAATTATGAACCTTTGTGTCCATGAGATAAATTGAGATTTAGTTTTTTTATTGTTTTTGCAGAAATAATGGAATTGTGCATAACTGGAAAGGGAAAAAAGTGGCTGAACATTTTGTTTGTCTGCATTCTTAGTGAAGATTATATAGCCTTATTAGGAAAAAATAAGGAGAGAAGTGAAGCTGAGGAGGGGGAGGGGCGCTGCTCTTCAGAGAAGAAAGAGGAAGAATACGTTTTTTTTTTTTTTTTTTAATTTTATTCTATTTTGTGTGTAATGTAATAGGAATACGTATGTAAATATAGATTAAAAATTGAGTCAGATTTGTAAAATTATGATTTTTTTAATAGATTTTATAATAATACTTGAAAAATATTTATTAAACATATTATTACATATTTTTTGAATTATTTTTAATTAGAAAAAAAAATTAGAGTACTAGAATAATGACTTAAGGATGCTGGTATTTTGATGTTTTGAAACTAGTTTATAGTGAAAAATTGATCGAGGGGTTTGATCCAAAAATATGGCCCTTGAGCTTGTGGATGTGTATGTAAAAAAGTTTTAATATTTCTTGATGAAGTTTTGTCTCTTGAAAGTTTAAGAAAAGGAAAATTTTGAGAAAACAAAGTGTTGGGAACAAATTTAGTGTTAAATAAGTGTTTTTGCTCCCATAAAATTGTTGCATTTCACTTTTAGTTTTTATAAAGTTTTTTGCACTTTTTAGTCCTTATAAATATCACAAGTTTTTCCATTTTAGTCTCTATTGTAGGGACTAAAATTAAAAAATATGATATTTGTAAAGACTACAAAATAACAAAAAATTTATAAGGACTAAAACTAAAATAAAATAATTTTATAGGACTTAAGTATTTATTTAACTTAAGAGAATTTTGGTGTTTTTCCTGAATTGTACCTCTAGGTATAGGTTTAGGGATTTTTGTTTTTAATTTAACAATTCACATGTGTAAACAAGTAAGAAGGGTTAGGGGAGTTGATGCGGCAGGTAAGTGAAATGGAAATCGGTAAAGACTAGGGAACCTTTCTTATTTCTCATAACATGTATTAGATTGATTTTTTATGCGTTGACGTTGTTCTTGTTTTTGTACACGATTGATTGAATGTATGTACTTGGTTGTGTTTGATGTTTCCTTGTTGTTTATACATGTTTGCATGAATGTTGGTGATATGTTATAAATATTATAAATGTATATGTTGGCTTCGATGCATAAGTATAAGATGTGATGTTAAGTATAAGATGTGATGTGCTAATATGATATGTTTTACATAATTAGTTGGGATGATTATTTAGTGTTGACATATGTTTGTTTTTTAAAAGAACGTGATTTTTGAAAAATACGGCATAGTGAAACTATGTTTGCATATATTGGAAATATGCTCGTGCATTCATAGTTGTACGCGGTGTGTCTATAATTGGTTGAAGTCTACAGTGGTGTATATGTAGAGTGTTGTTTGACTTTGTTATGAAGATGATTATACGAACCATGATTTATTGTAAATACTATATGAATTATTACATGCACTTCTTCCTATTTGTTGTATGAAAATATGTTTGTTTTGGTCGGATACCCTTGTTGTTGTTTATTTATGTTGAGTGCCCCAACTTTTAACTAACTAGTTACGTTATGATTAGGACAACGATGAAGACGTAGTAGAGTCAATGACTTTGACTATTAGTTTAGACGCAAACGATTTGATGACGCTGGTGGGTCATAAATATTTAATACTTGTAGTAGAGATATATATCCACTCAATTGTTTGGTGTCGATACAGTTGACATCAGATAGGTAGTCATAAAGGACTACGAGTGCAACAGTACCCCAAGTGTATCTACTGGTTCCTTCCAAATCTATGAATAGGAGAAGGTACTTCGCATCAACTAATGTATGACTTTTATATGTGAAAATAGTACTCCCTACTAAATTAACAAATATGCCCTAGCAGCAGAATCAAATCTCTTTGCTGCACACTGTCTTTTGAAGACCTCTTTCAACCAATGCAACATGTAGTGTGCACCCCTTGTCTTTCTTGTTTCCTCCCGTATCTCATTAGCAAGCACCCCTAATAAAATTTTGGCAAGGTTACGTGCCATTACTATATCTAGGTCGGGTGGTGAACTGTAGAACTCACCCTAATATAAATGTCTAATAGATTGACAACATCATCCAAAGTTATCGTCATTTCACTAAATGGCATGTGAAATGACGAAGTCTCAGAGTGTCATTTTTCCACAAATGCAGAAATCAGGTTGTTGTCAATTAACTTCAGACTACCTCGTTGTAGTGTGAGCTAATCCAGACAAATTCACTCACGTCTCTATACGTGGGAGTATTTGCGGAGTAAATTGTTGCAACTTCTTTCCATGAGCAACTATCTTCAGTATTGGTCGCTCCTGCATACAAATAAAATATATGACATTAAAATTAAATATAGAACAAAAATAGTAATTTAAATATTTTTAATGCACCATAAATAATAATTAATTTAACATACTTGATCAAACCACAGTCTTGCAGAAACATGATACCAGTATCTTGTACGGATAGAAAGATCATATCGTCCTCTAAGATACCGTGTAAGCTCACCCTCCTGCTGGATAGGTCTCTCCTGTTGTTCAAGTCCCACCTGCATATCTAGAAATCTTGAAAAAAATTTTTTGATAGTTCCGGAAAACTTCAAATAAATTATCCGGTACCGGAAATGATGAAAATAAGTTTTCCGCTAAATAAGTTTGTACCAAAAAATTTGAAAAAAAATTTCCAAAGTGTAAATTATGTACCAGAAAACTTAAGAATTTTTTTCTAATAAAATAGAAACAATTGGCATTCACTTGCGTACCAAAAAATGAAATAATACTGTGGTGGTAAATGACACATTTTAATATTTATACGAAGACAAATATGTCAACTCATCGTATATGTGAAGATAGGAATCTAATATAAGAGGTACAAGATAAAATTTCCAAAATGTTGCCTTTCATAGCTGGTCCAATGGGTCGTGCTTTGGACTCCAAAGTTTGGAGAATGGGGACACTTCGATTGACTCACTAGGATGTCAAAATACCCCTAACTACGGTGGATTCCAAAGAAAAACAGTACTGGTGCATATAACATTAAAAAATATGCTTTATAAAAAAGACTAATATATGTAATGGATTTTTTTTATAATATCTGTTGTTAAAAAAAATACCAATTTATCTCTTTTATCAAATTATTAACCAATCTATACTACTTTGTAAACCAAGTAGGAGGTTGCATAATTTATTTTAGCTGTAGGTCGCATCTTTAAGATTCAACCATCTGCTTCTTCTTTTTTGTGCTTTATTTAATATTAATATAAATAAAACAAAAACAAATCATTTATTAACAATTTAAATTAATACATTAAAATAATTAATACATGCATAAAAGTTCAAAAATATTAAAAATTATTAGTTTCCTCTAATCCCACATCGAGAAGGTCTTCAATTACATGGAATAACTTGGCAGTATATTTGCACAAGTTGAATTTGTTCTGATTCATTCTTATCTTCACCTTGTTGTGCGAAGGTTGAGGTGGCGATGTTAGTGTAAATGTCGGTTGGAACTTGTACTCTCGAATAATTGTTGTTGTGTTAAGAGTTACCCCGTCGTTATTCTAAACATATTGTTGATTGAGGGGAGTATATGAAGTTTGAAAAGGAGGATACATGGTTTCAAACACAGCAACAACCGATTCAAGAGTATTGTAATTATCCCAAAACAAATTATAGGATGTTGTTTTTAGTATCGAAAACTGTTTGAAAATTAATTTATGTTACTAAAGATGTTACTGAGTTGAGTCGCGAACTAGGTTGCTCTCTTTAAGACGTTTCGTCGTACTGCCCAAATTGTGTAATGCATGCTATCAACCACGAAGTCTTTAGGATAAAACAGTCCAGATACAATATATCAGAGTTCCACTATACTCTAGAAAATCGTTCTAGAATTACACCCTCAATATGACAGTCAAAAGACTGTAAATCGTAATATGGATGACCACTCGAAAGAAAAAGAAGAAGAAAGAAAAAAAGTGAGAAGTAGAGAAAAGTCTCATATTTCGGAGAACTTTAGGTGTGCTTTTGCAATTAAGGAGAGTCCTTTATTTATAGAGGAATATTTGCAACTAAATGAGAGAAAATTGTGCGATCCATCAAATTAGATCCACAAAAAATTGCACTCTGAATAAATAAATAATTTTTAAATTTTTTGGATGCTAAAAAACAATACACCACTTAGCTTAAGCTCAAGACCAAGTGGCGTGCGCACACTTGTGGTGGTCAATTTTGCATGTGTTCTCACCCCTTTACAAAATTGGTTACCCAATGGGGCACACCCTAATTGTCATACCTCCAACTTATAAACACTACTAGTGAGTATCATCCCTCTTACGTGAGACTTCCTTAGTGTTTCAATTCACACCAACTAGATTTTATAATATCATCATCAATTCCAACAATCCCCCACTTCAATTTAAAAAAGATGTTTCTAAAAGAGCGTCAAACGCTTCTATAATATTGTGCATAAACAGAGGTGTCTCCTGACTTGAACCTTTGCATAGTATGTAAGATTTAGATTCAACAAGAGTGACTCGTAGTCTTGAACTCTATCTCTGACATCAAACCCACACACAACCTATTCATAGTGTGTATTCTCAAAAGCCCGTGAATTAATGGCCCTACACGTCTATTCCAATATAGTGAACGCTCTAGGAATTCTGCCTCGAAATTCCATAGGAAGCGGCCCCACTTGCACATTTACATAGGTGAGTCTATCAAGCGTACTTCTATAGCTAGGTACTCCACTCCACATAGAGTATAGATCTCATTAAGAATTTCTATTACCTCATCCTTTCATCACTTCATGAATCATGTTTCTTAGAGATATAATAGCATGTTCATCTCATATCACTATGACTTGTTATAACCCATTGAACCTAATTCTTGGGATTTCCAGTCTTTTAGGTCGTGTTACCATCATGAGTGACTCATTGATCTATAGGCAATAGTCCCATCCTTTTGGATGTATTTACGACTTTCTCTCCAGCAAATCCTTTCGTTAAATGATCCGCTAAATTCTCATCACCACGTATATGATCCACTATAACAACTCCTTTAGAAAGTAACTCTCTAACTGTATTGTCCTTACGACGTATTTGTCATATCTTACCATTGTAATAAAGATTTTCAATTTTCTCAATAGTTGTGGTACTATCACAATGGATCAACACATCTGGCATATGTTTTTCCCTTAGTTAGCAAGCATCTCAACCAACTCACTTTTTCACTAGCAATAGCTAGTGTTATCATTGTAGACTCCATAGTGGGCTAAGCCAATGTCGTCTATTTCTTCGATTTCCATGATACAACATCACCGACTATACTAAACATATAGCCACTGGTTGCTTTGGAGTCATCTGATAAGTTTTTCCAATCAGCATCACTGTGTCCTTCAAAGACGGTAGGAAATCTTTGATAATGTAATCCGAGAGTCATGGTCCATTTTAGGTATATCATGACTCTTTTGTTAGCGCGTCAATGCTCTATACTAGGTTTATTGGTAAACCTACACAACAGTCCCACGACAAAGGAAATGTTAGGTCTAGTACAATTAGTAACATACTTGAGACTACCAATGATGCTCGCATATTCAGTTTGTTTAACACCTTCACCAGTGTTCTTGAAAAGTTTCACACTTGGATCATAGAATGTGCAAACATGTTACAATCAAAGTATTTTTATTTCTCTAGGATCTTTTCAACATAACAAGACTGATCTTAAGAAATTCTTTTTTCTAACCTTTGTAATCTTGATTTCAAGGTTTACACTCGCTTCTCCAAGGTCTTTCATATCAAAGTTGTTACACAACAATGATTTCACAATTTTTACAGCATGAACGTTTGAACCAATTATGAGTATGTCATCTACATAGAGACATATGATATTGCAAACGCCATTTTCATATTTGTAATAAATACATTTGTCACTTTCATTCACTTTATACTCATTTGATATAATGAAGTTATCAAACATTTCATGTCATTGCTTAAAAGCTTGTTTATGACCATACATAGATTTATCTAACTTACAGAAATTGTATTCTTATCTATGAATTACAAAACCTTCAAATTGTTCCATATAGATTTCTTCTTCTAGGTCACAATTTAAAAAAGTTGTTTTGACATCCATTTGGTGGATCACCAAGTTATGAATAGCTACTAGAGAAATGAGTACCCTAATGGATGTTATTCTTGTGACCGGTGAAAAAGTGTCAAAGAAATCTATATTTTCTCTTTGTCTAAAACCTTTGGCTACAAGACGTGTCTTGCATTTATCAACTGTTCCATCGGGTTTTAGTTTGTTTTTCAAAGTCCATTTACAACCTATTGGGTTGCATTTAGGATTCAAGTCTACTAAATGTTAGGTCCTGTTAGGCTCTAGAGAATCCATTTCATCATTTATAGCTTTTCGCACTAAATTTGCATCCAATGATGACAAAACTTCTTTAAGATTTGCAGGATCCTCTTTTAAAGTATAGCTCGTATATTCGGATCCATAAACTGTAGCAAATCTGACTCTCTTACTTCTTCGAGTTTTTGTTTCGCGTTGTTTGTTGCTTTCAGTGCTTCTTATCACAGGAATGTGACTTGGATCGTTGCCTCTACTATTTCTCAATTTGAAAAGGAATATATTTTCATAGAAGTTAACATCATTTGACTCTATGATCACTTTCTCATTTAGATCTTAAAACCTATATGCTTTGTTGTTTACTGCATACCCAATGAATACACATTCATAGGCTCTACTGGCAAGTTTAATTCGTTTGAGATCGGGGGTTCTAACATAAGCCAGACAACCCCAAGTTTGAAAATAAGACAAGTTCGGTTGTCTTTTCTTCACTATCTCATAAGGATATGTTTTGTTTTAGATTTAGGAACTCTATTCAAAACATAGAAAATAGTCAAAATAATTTCCCCCCACCAATGAGATGCAGCATTAGTGTTAAGCATAATAACAACAACTAGTTCAGTAAGAGTTCTATTTTTTCTTTCAGCTTTTCCATTCATTTCAGGTGAATATGGGGCAGTAGTTTGATGTATAATTTCTCGCGTTTTATAAAACTCATTAAATAAAATACAATCATATTTTGTTCCTCTATCACTACGAAACCTCTTAATCCTTTAACTAAATTGATTTTCAATTTTAGTTAGAAAGATCTTAAATATGTGAAGTGCTTCACTTTTATTTTCATCAGATATTCAAAAGTATAGTCAGAGCAATCGTCAATTAAAGTAATAAAATAACGCTCTCCTTTTATGTTAATGTCCCATCAAGTTCACATATATTGGAGTGTATTAAATCTAAAGCAAAAATCACATTTTTCAAAACCATTTAGAGATAACTTTGGAATTAGGCCTAAGTTACTTAAGTTTGAAATCACACATTTGTTCACTTGACAGAGTCTAGCATGCCAAATATTAAAATCACGCAACATGTAAACAAAGGGAGACATTTGATTGATTTCAACATTAAATTTAAACATGCAATCAGTGGCGTATCATTTCCCAACAAAAATACTATTTTTAGAAATGGTGTACAAATCTGCCCATATAGAAGGGGCAAACCATGCGTTATTAAGAAGAAAACTAGAAACTAAATTCTTCCTTATTTCTAGAGTGTGCATGACATCCTTAAGAAATAAGGTCTTTCCAAAGGTAAATATTAATTCCACATCTCCAATACCAGCAATAATAGAGTGAAACATGTAACACCCCGAGTTTAAAACACAGCGCGAGTGTATTTTTTTTTCAATAAATAATTAAAATGAGTTTTCCAAAATATATGTCAAGGGAATTAAAATAAAATTTTCATCAGTTCATTTCAAAAGAGAACACCGCCCTATGGCCACTAAACAGTATCAGAGTGCGGAAAATACAGCGGAAAAGTCATACATTAATTCCCAAAATAAATTACATTTCCCAAAACTCAAAACCATATACAAAAGTCTAGTCTGATCATACACTAAGCTACAGTACCACGGTCTCCACCGTATTCTCTATAAGTCTCGTCTTCAACCAACCGTCTGTCCTTATGCGTTGTCCACGGATACTTCGTACGTAAAGATCAGGGGAAACTAACGACGCTTCCGTCGTTAGTGCATCCGTCGGTAGGACGGGTTCGGGTAACATCTGAGGGCAAAGCCCAATTTCCACAATATAATAGCAAGGGTCACCGACCGAAATTAACAAATAATCACATAGCATATATTTCACACCAACAAATATACACATGGCATATCATATAACAATGATGAAAATAATGATGCTCATTTGAAATTTCATGACATGTATTTTTCAAAACAGCAACCAATTAAGATGGAAAATAAGTTGTAAGTACAGCCAACACTTCAGCATTCACAATCATTCATCAGAAATTCAGTTTTCATAAAGTACTCACACACATCACTTTCCAATCATCATCACATAACCCAATCGTGACCCACCGGTCAATCACCCTGATGCAATATGTATATGCTCATGTATACAATATCTTGGAATTACCAAGGTGCAGTCGCTCACAGACCAGCACTCGTGCAGTCGCTCCACATACCAGCACGTTATACACATACTAGGGTACAGTCGCTCACAAACCAGTACCAGTGCAGTCGCTCACTGACCAGCACAATTTCACGAATGAAATGGACCTTCTAATACACGCGGAACCATCCCGTAGCCCAGATAGAATAGACCGTCTAATACACGCAGAACTACTCTAAACCCGGATAGAACAGACCGTCTAATACACGCGGAATTATTCTATAACCATCATGGTCGCTACAATTACATGTATTAGCTTGTCACAGGCCAAATACACAGAAGTTAAATCCTCGCACGGATAGAATGGACCGTCTAATACACGCGGAACCACTCCGTAGCCCGAGTAGAATATACCGTCTAATACACGCGGAACTACTCTGACCCCGGATAGAAAAGACCGTCTAATACACGCGGAACTATTCTATAACTCATGGTTACTACTTAACTTCGCGGCCCATCACGGTCACCGCATCAACTCTGTGGCCCATTGCGATCACCACCTGACTATGCAATACATGAATATGCAGTGTTTTTTCTTCAATGAAAACAGTATGCAAAATCATAAAAATTCATGCCATCCCACCATATTTCAAAACATCTCAACATAATCAATATCATCATCAACACATCAATGTAGCCCTCTGGTATTCGAATACAAAGGCAGTCTTAGTGCACAAATCAACATTTTTCACTATATCTGTAAAGTCTCATTTTAACCACCACTTCAAAATATCACCAAAAGTCCCATTTTAATTCACCATAAACATTCCCAATATTCCCCAACATTTAGGGTTTATAAACACTGTTGAAAAACTTGAAATTTATGAAAACTCGAATATGTATTCGAATACAGATCCCTTGTATTCGAATACAGAAGCTGAAACTATAATTTCAACATTATGTATTCGAATACAACATGCTTGTAGTGGAATACAGAAGCCAGAAACAGAACCCGAATGATCAACATCAGAACATCAGAAACAGAACTAGAATGATCAACATCAGAACATCAGAAACAGAACCAGAATGATCAACATCAGAACATCAGAAACAGAACCAGAATGATCAACATCAGAACATTAGAAATAGAACCAGAATGATCAACATCAGAACATCAGAAACAGAACCAGAATCAGAATCATCAACACCAGAACATCAGAAACAGAACCAAAAACAGAATGATTAACATCAGAACATCAGGAATAGAACTAGAATCAGAATCATCAACCCCAGAACATCAGAAACAGAACCAGAATCAGAATGATTTACATCAGAACATCATAAGCAAAACAGAATGATTCACACCAGAATCATCAGAAGAAAAATAGAATGATTCACACCAGAATCATCAGAAGAAAAATAGAATGATTCACACCAGAATCATCAAAAGCAAAACAGAATGATTAACACCAGAATCATCAGAAGCAAAATAGAATGGTTAACACCAGAATCATCAGAAGCAAAACACAATGATTCACACCAGAATCATCAAAAGCAAAACAGAATGGTTAACACCAGAATCATCAGAAGCAAAACAGAATGATTCACACTAGAATCATCAGAAGCAAAACAGAATGATTCACACCAGAATTATCAAAAGCAAAACAGAATGATTCACACCAGAATCATCAGAAGTAAAACATAATGATTCACACCAGAATCATCAGAAGCAAAACAGAATGATTCACACCAGAATCATCAGAAACAAAACAGAATGATTAACACCAGAATCATCAGAAGCAAAACAGAATGATTCACACCAGAATCATCAGAAGCAAAACACAATGATTCACACCAGAATCATCAGAAGCAAAACAGAATGATTCACACTAGAATCATCAGAAGCAAAACATAATATTCACTCCAGAATCATCAGAAGCAAAACAGAATGATTCACGCCAGAATCATCAGAACCAAAACAGAATGATTTACACCAGAATCATCAGAAGCAAAATCATTCCTCTGTATTGGACTTCAGTCGTATTCGAATACAAGTTTGAAAACTTAAATAAAACAGAAGTTTGACAAGTTGTATTCGAATACACACATGTTGTATTCGAATACACCTTCGAAATCAGTGAAATTTTACTGAGACTTCAACACATTTCAAACTGTTTCTTTTGAAAAATCAGCACAACTCCAAAACAGTTTTATCACTCTTTTAAACCACAAAACTCAGACTTTTACATCAAACCAGATTTTCCAGAAGAAAACACTTTCATCAGTTTTAAACCCTTTTTATTTTGAAATCATCAGCAACACCAGATTTTCATCAACAGAACAGCATGCAAGCATTTCAGCTTTCTCTAACCATCAGAACATCATGCAAGCATTTCAGCTTTTTCAAACATCAGAACAACATGCAAAGCATTCAGCTTTTCTCAAACATCAGAACAACATGCAAAGCATTTCAACTTTCTAAAACATCAGAACAACATACAAGCATTTCAGCTTTCTCAAACATCAGAACAATATTAACACATTTAGTCAAACAGCAAGCATCACATAGCAGCAAAATACCAACAGAATGCATTTTTGCAATATTCAAAACAGTTTTATGAATATGCTTTTTACTCCTCTTCAAAATATCATGCAATGCATTTTTCAGCTTTCCCCATAACAAAACAGTATTGGAATAATCACCCCAAAACTGCATGTTGCAGATTTTTAAAACCTCAACAGAGTGCATTTTCTCATTCTTCAAAATCACATGCAAAACAGTTTTTCTTCAAAAACAGAAATGGAACAACGTTCATGTCATAACAATATGCATTTACAGCCCTAATGCAACTAGAAAGTGGAAGGTGCCCTTACCCTTGTTGCGTGTTCTGCTACTTCTCTCGTTTCTGCTGTCGTTCCCGTTTTCGTGCCAAAAACCGGTGAAACTGTAGCCTGCGTTTGCTGCTACGAAACTGGGTTCTTTAGCTCCGTAATGGTGTGGGGAATAACTTTTGTACTGTGGTTTTGGTGTTTCGGTGCTTGGATGTCCAAGTAATGGCACTTTTGAGGAACTCTCTTTTTCCTTTTTGAAATCGTGAACTGGAACAGAAAACAGAAACAGAATGGGAGGGAAAAATGAGGTACTGTTACATGCAGTAGGGCAGTGAGGGAGGAGGAATGGTGTTATGATTTCACCATCCTTCTCACTCCTATTTATAGGCTTTTGTGGTGCCACCTCACCCGACACTTGTCAGATTTTCAGCACTTTACCCGTCTCGTCACAATTAGCCGCTAATCCCTTAATTAACTGTCCGTTAATTTAATTACTCGTAATTAAATTAATTTATTCTTAATCCAATAATTTTAATTCTTCTTCCAAAATAAATATTTATTTATATATATATATATTCACTCAAAACATACATATATTAAATATTTTACAAATATCCCCAAAATACCCTTAATATTAATTCCAAAATTAATATTAAATTTAAGGGTTTTACAAAACACGTTGACAATAATATATCTAAATTAAATATCTATTGGATATTATAAAATTGAAGTTTTAGATTTAAATATATATTTAGGATTTAAAATAAGATATTATTATCGTAGAACGAGAAATATAAAAAATTAGGGGTTTGAATTGTGTTTTATTTTAAAATTGTATATAAAATGACTAAACTAAAGTAATGAAAACAGAGTGGATAAACAGAAAAATAGAATAATACAGCTAATTTATCACCGTTCACCACCAACATGGTAGCTACGTCCGGTCCCTTCAATTCGAAGAATATAATCCATTAATTCACCGTTTAATCACAGTTTTATTGAACACCTCAAACTGACTGTGTCAGAGTCTTCTCAACCTTATAACTTAATACAATCAAGTTGTTGAGAAAGGCAACCACTACTGGGTTAGGCTACAAAAGAATAGGTTTATGTTTTCTGAAGAAAAAAAAAAACCCTCACAAGAGGGTGTTTATGAAGTTGTACTCATAAAAATTGGGGGTTTTGTTGACAATAATATGTCTAAATTAAATATCTATTGGATATTATAAAATTGAAGTTTTAGATTTAAATATATATTTAGGATTTAAAATAAGATATTATTATTGTAGAACGAGAAATATAAAAAATTGGGGGTTTGAATTGTATTTTATTTTAAAATTGTATATAAAAAGACTAAACTAAAGTAATGAAAACAGAATGGATAAACAAAAAAAATAGAATAATACAACTAATTTATCACCGTTCACCACCAACATGGTAGCTACGTCCGGTCCCTTCAATTCGAAGAGTATAATAAACTAATTCACCGTTTAATCACACTTCCACTGAACACCTACTACTCAAACTGACTGTGTTCGAGTCTTCTCAACCTTATAGCTTAATACAATCAAGTTGTTGAGGAATGCAATCACTACTGGGTTAGGCTACAAAAGAATAGGTTTATGTTTTCTGAAGAAAAAAAAACAACCTTCACAAGAGGGTGTTTACGAAGTTGTACTCATAAAAATTGGGGGTTTGATTTGTGTTTTATTTTAAAATTGTTTATAAAAAGACTAAACTAAAGTAACGAAAACAGTTTGGATAAACAAAAAAAATAGAATAATACAAGTAATTTATCACCGTTCACCACCAACATGGTAGCTACGTTTGGTCCCTTCAATTGGAAGAATATAATCTACTAATTCACCGTTTAATCACACTTCCACTGAACACCTACTACTCAAACTAACTGTGTTCGAGTCTTCTCAACCTTATAGCTTAATACAATCAAGTTGTTGAGGAAGGCAACCACTACTGGGTTACGTTATAAAAGAATAGGTTTATGTTTTCTGAAAAAAAGGACTATCACAAGAAGGTGTTTACAAATTTGTACTCTTAGAAATTTTTCTCAACATTAGGTAAAACAAACAATTAAGAGCAAGAGTATAAAGACAATTGTATTATGTTTATTGCATTGTGTGTTTCTTGTGTTTTTCAAGTAAGGATGCACGTCTTTTTATAGAGATCTTTAGGATTTTTGGTCGTTGTCCTGATTGTAAGAAATCAACATGTATCATGAAGTTTTGTATCAAATCTTATGAAATTGATTCGCCATTAAAAAATCGTCAAAACAAATTCTTGTAATTGATTTTGCGTATCTTGGTATGAAGACATAAGGAGTAAAGGATACCACGATCAGAGCACATCTCATAGATCTTAAGACAAATAACGGATTTAGAGTGTTTATTAGATGATGTGCAAAAACTTTGTCTTCTTCGAAGCATTGACTTTCATCAGAGTATACATTATTAACCAGAGTCGGAAGATTAGATGCTTGATGCGATTATCAGAAGTAGACAATCACTTGTTTGTCAAGGTTATAAAAGGCAGACGAGCACATATTTGTTGTAGTCATGTGAGACAAACAAATTAGAGCATTGAAAACATTCAAGTTGAATTCAAAATATGAAAGATTGGGATTGGTCTGCCTAGCCAAAATTAAACTAAGGGTAGTCTGAATTTTCTCTTGATTTTTAGTTGTTTGTTCCATAAACGCCTAAGTCTTAGCTTCTAGACGATCAAAATTTTCTTTTTTGAGAAATTGGGAGGGATCAAACATAAAGGGAGTGGCAGAGTGACTTCAAGAGATATAGTCTGCAGATCCTAAAGCATTAGGAACATCAAGAGAGGGTATCTCTATCTCTGGGATGAACAAAGGGAACTACAATGGTGCTAATGAAGCAACCACGGGGAGTTCCAAATAATAATAATAATAATAATAATAATTATTATTATTATTATTATTTTAAATTGAGTTTCGCTTAAAACATAATTTCTACCAAATAAAAATCAATACTTTAAACCTTACACATGTAGTTTATACTAAAATCACTGTTTTAACCGATTAGATATTAGATAAACTATTTCAACCAATTAAATATCAATACTAAAAATTTTAAATTGACAAAAGGTGAAAATGGAACTTTAAAACAACAATGCAAAAACTCAAAACCCATTCTCTAACCTTTGGATATATCAAATTTACTCAACGAGAAAGTAAAATTGCTAATAAAATATTTTAATAATTATCCTTAATGGTTGAGACAACATATTAAAATTGAAGCAAAATTGGAGTAAGCTTTCTTTTCTAATTCAAAAAAAATAAAGCATATCATAGTTAAAAATTAACTTTAATCATAATAAACAATTTTATAGTTTACTTAGTCACTTAGGTAGAAACATATAACTCACAACACAATAAAAATAAACAAGCAATTAACGGTTAACAATTAACAAGTATCTTCACAATTCAATTCATGTACTACTACATATATATATATATATATATATATATATATATATATATATATATATATATATATATATATATATATATATATATATATATATATATATATATATATATATATATATATATATATATATATATATATATATATATATATATATATATATATATATCACATAACACAAGGAGAATAGACAAGCATTTAGACATTTAATAAAGAACAAAGGTACGCACGATGGGCTCAAGGATGACACTTAATTGACAAATGACTAACACATAACTCATTCGGCTTGATTGGACATACCTGCTCTTATACCATTAATGTGCCACTGTAAACTCCAAAATAATATATGTAATAATTTATACCATATTTTTATAAAAAGTTGCAGCGGATAAATAAAAACTCTTTCAAAGGAAAAATAAACTTTTATGAGTTATTTAGGATATGACATTTCTCGAACTACAAATGGAATACTTTAAACATTTTTCCTCCTATAAAATAGTGTAATCTCCATAAACTTGATTTAATTATAATTTCTTAATTTAATTACAAAAACTTACTAGTATTTATAAGGTTTGCATACAAAAAGTCATTTCTAATTAAATAAAACTCTCATTTTCAGTATCCCCTATTAGAGCGGGCTTTTTCCGAACTTGAACTTAAAGACTCATTAACCTGTAATAATTGTGATTTCGAAAATGTAGGGTCAAGCCAGTCAAACACAAACAACAAAGGATGTGAGTTTCAACATTATGTTCATAGTATAATAATAAGAAGAAGAACAAACAATTAATCATAATAGACCATATCATAACACCATGATATATCAAAATATTCAAGAAAATAATGTCACATTATAACTTCAAAATCACTCAAGTAAAATCAATATATTGTCATATCATCAAATCATCTAAGAGGAATTACTTTCACCCTTGATACACATTAATCACAATAAAACAATCACAAGACAATGCAATAATATGCATGAACTTCGACTCTATATCTTCACCATTTGGTAACTTTCTAACTTTGAAGTACTTAGTTAGGAGGTTTGATAAGATACCACCATGCAAGTGGACAGACAATTCAAATTGACCTTGTCCTCAAAGATCTCCTTAACTCACCCCAAGACACATATACACAACAGTCGAGGTAAACGTGTGTTACATGATAGCTCCTGACATTTGGAGAGCTACCTCCAAGTCACCTAGGAATTCCCCACCAGAATACCCCCAAGGTTTAATAATCTTGTCTTAAGGCTCAACAGTAAACTGCCACGATCAGACTCACTCAATTGTACTTCCCTAACATCACTAGGCTTGTCAGGCCATACCTTTATGATGACAAGATAATTTCTACATCAAATAACCATAACATCCAGTTCATCCCCCTCGTTCGTCTAGACTACTCACTCCATTAAGAGCACTGTGATTGGCATGGGTCAGATTCATAACAATTCAACTCAATCAAATGTATTCATCACATGACTCAAATGCAATGCACATATAATATTCTTAGTCATTTGGTAATCACTACTCGATAATTCACAATGTACATTTCAAAATATTTGTCAAGGTACACACATATATCATAGTCAATCTTGAGTACACTTTAACATCTCATATTCATATCCTCATAGTGGTATAATAAAAATTGACAGTCATACGATATAAGATTCAACAACTTTTACATTCAAGTAGATATTATACTTCATTTGAATGGTTCTACTAGAAAAGATGTGTTAATTTTCATACAATTATTTAAGTAAACACCAAATCACAGTTCATGCTCATAACACATTGATCAAATTAACAAAACACTCAAATACACATAGATATAATAACCAATGTTAAGACAAAATTCCACAAGATAATCAAATACCATGCAATTGGAACATAAATGAAATGACAACAAATCTATGGTTTTCTAAATCGTATTTTAATACCTACGATTACCAATTCCACATTTTTATTTGGTTATTACAAAATAAGGCTAAACCATGTGTGGCAAGCTTGAGATGAATCTTTGGGAATTACGGCGTTCTCATTCTTCATACAATATATTAAACTTATGATTTGAACGTTCTCTCATCCCTTATCTTAGTTTGATGCTTTCCTATGCTATAAGTATCATAATAATTTTTTTAGAAAACATGACATGTTGACAACGCACAACGAACAAGTCCAAAAGCATCGACGAATTTGCAGAGTCAATGAAATATGGTTGATAAATTACTCGAATCATAAAAAATCAGTGTTACATGATTAATAAAAATATTAGAAGGAGAAACATATTCAAAACAACATGAAACAGGTTATCTGAAAAGGAATCACTGATGCGTTGCACCAAAACACACAAATGAGTAGTGTTTCTTGAAGGTTTCAATGAGATAAATTCAAAAATAGTGTCCATTTTTTGAAAAGGCGAACATGATTTCCAGAAAATCCCAAAAATAGTCTGCCCAATGGACGAAAAATAGTTGGTTACAGTTAAATGGAGCCACAATTGGCCAAGGTGAGGTCATAAATGAGTTCAATGGTGGATTTTGTGTGAGAAGCCAAGATTTCATGCAATTTCATCGCTAAATGGGAGGAAAATGGGGTTTGATATCCTCTGTTCTTATTTTTAATTGCAGATTGAGGGGTGTAGACAACAAATGTAATTGTGCAAGAGTAAAACAGACTGTAAGGCCCAGTACAGGGGAGTCCAATTTGTGTGTGAGGTAGAAATGAGGGTACAATGAGCAACTCGCAGGTGTAGGAAATGTAAATATTTGTCGAGGTCTAAAATCTATTTTCTAGCATTTCTAAAAGTCCTTAATAAACAAATAATTTATTTTACTCATCCACACAAGAAACTTTTTCTCCAAAATACTCATTTTAACATAATATTATTTTTCCTTAACAGAAATAAACAAATATAATTTTAACCACTAAATTAATATCTATAAAATCATCACATCATAGCAAACCACATATAAAGAAAATTAATTATAATATTTATCAACATATATCCTAAAACACTTTAAATATCAAAATACCTCGATAAAATAGTATTTTAATTAATTAAATAGTCTATTATAAAATATGGAGTGTTACGAGTGCATGCTTGTGTGGATGACATGAGGTCCTGGAATTGTGGCATCCTATTATAGTTTGGGGCAACTATTACCAAAAATGGGAGAATTGAAAACAACGTTTGCGTCTATTTAGGTGTACCCAAAAGTTTGCATGCTGAGGATTGATGAGAAAGTAGCCAAGTGCAATATTTAGCAAGTCATGCAATTCGATCATAGCTACTATTGTTTCATGGTTCACGAGATGGTAAACTTAAAAAATGGTTGACAATATGGTCAATTCAAGGTTGCATTTCATACCAAATGGTGTGACCGTAAGAAAAATCAGGCTCTGCATGTGCATTATTCACATATCATAACTGTATGTTTTAGCATTAGCCACAACTATTTAACGCTTTTACTGGAGGTGTGAAGACTGGCTATTGTACTAAACGTCTACAATGAAGGGTTCATAATGATGCCCAATGAAGTATATTGACCCACATATGAAGGGATATGGTGTATCACAATCTTAAAATGCTAAGACTTTAGAAGAGTTGTCTAAATAGTAGCCACATTAAAACTCAAATGAACGTTACAAATAAAGTACAAAAAAATATAGACTACATCGAGTACTCAATCATAATAAAAACACTCTACGAATAATGTTGACACATCTAGTTAACCTTAAAATTTTGTATATAGTTGTTTAATTATTTTTATGTATTAATTTAGATTATTAATAAATAATTTATTTTTTATTATTTATTTGTTGATTTTTATTTATATTATTATTTATTTGTTGATTTTTATTTTTTTATTATTAATAAATATTAATAAATCTCATTACATATATAGTTGAATCCGAAAAACACCGCTTACTAATTTTATTTTATTTAAAAAAAACGACTGTCATCGTACAATCATGCATATATGTAGTGAGATTTTTGTAGGTTTTAAACTTTAAATTACTAAAACTCGTTTCTTTTGAAAATCATAGGGTGAAAAATAAAAATATACACAGTTGTCGTATTAATTTTTTTTAAAAAAATTGTGCAACTTAATGAATCTCAATTATTTGACTCAAAATTGCATTTTGTTATGCATTTTAAAAGCAAACTATAAGGTATTAATTTGGAGGGGTTGTTAAATACAACATTCACTTTTCTATCATATTGTATATAGTCTATCTCTTTCAAATTTTTGTGGTTACCGATTGGTGATAACTCAAGAAAATTCTCCACTTGGGTTGCCATTATTGAAATATGAAGCATCAATTGTGATGTTAGAAGGGATGGAGTTTATTTATCGGAGGAAGGGCAACTCTGATTTATTCAATTATAAATATCTTGCCTCTATACTGCCTTTTTTTTTTAACGAAACCAGAGAAAAAAACTCAGGAAAATTACAAATTAGTGCAACTTTCACATTATTCACCAAATTGAAGTCGTTGATGATATTAACGACTTAGCCAACAATTTTTATTTATTTTTTAAACTTTAATTAAAATTGTTAGTAATATTAATGATATTCATTTTTATATATATTTTTATATAATATCTTTATATCATTATTACTGTAGAGTTGACAAAACGAAACTAAGTAGTTGAACTCAAGTAATTAATGAACTTCAGATAGAGATGAATGTTCGAGAGAATGCAAATTCGAATCTTGGCTGGAACAGTTATATGGTCAATATAAATTCGACGGCCTAAATCTCAACTGCTACGTTTAAAATAAAATATAATGAAATTGTTCGGTGGTCGATAATTTTATTGATTTTCTCCACCAAGTGTAGTCACATTTGAGGCGCATCACACACTAAATATAATTATTTCTTCCCTCAGTGATTCGAACTCAGATTAACTATGTTGTAAGAGTTTAATTCATTCAACTAGACTAAATTTAATTTAGACTCAGAAAAAAAAAAAGATCGAACTAAATTTTTTTAATTTTGAATTATTTTTTGAGCTTATTGTATCATTGGATTGATTTTTATAACAAAATTGTAAGTAAAGATACAAGAAAGAAATTTTAAAAATAGCAACTTAACAAGTCGTATTAAATAAAAAAAGATAGTCGTTAACAACGTTAACGATTTTAGATAAAGTTTTTTTTTTTTTTTTTTCTAAATAATATAATGTTGGGTTAGTCAATTGTATAATCAACGAGACTTAGGGCCTGTTTAAATTAGTTTATTTTCAGGTTCTCGTATGTGTGAACAATTTGAACGAGTAATTGAAAGTCTTAATAGTGACAATACATCTACTGGTGTTACAAATGCTAATGTTTCTACAAATGGTTGATTGCTTAAACTTTTGCTTGGGTTGAAGTTTGGGAGAGACTCACATACGTGGTGGTTTTAGACCGATGAAATCTAAGGCAAATAGAGAGATATTTGTCACATAAGAAATAATTTGTGGCATTGGATAATCCTATCCTTCAGCGTAATTGGATAATCCTATTGTTTTGTTGGTTGACTTGATTCTGTTTTGTTTTTATTATTTTTTTTCTTCATGTTTTATTATTTGATATTTAAGTGAACCAACGTGTGTAAAATTGACACAAAATATGTCATTATTGTAATAATTTGTTTTTCATTCTATTTTTTTATTTATTTTTATTTTTATGAAAGTAAAATCATATTTATACTGATGATTGTCCATTATGTCTATCAGTAGAGCCGTAAAAAAGCTCCTAATATCAAAGTCCCCTTTAATAAATTTCTTATTAGACCCTAAATTTTAAGCCCCTCTTAATAAAAAAATTTCTTTGGCCCCAGCCCCCTATTTTTTAATTTTTGGGGGCTTGGGCCAAGGGGGCCTAGAGCCCATTTCATTTTTAAAAAAATTATTGAATTTGTTAATTTTATTCAGAACATAAACAAAAATTGACAATTTCTAAATCAAATAAAATTCGAAAAAAAATTCAAAATTGAAAAATTATTGAATTTGTTAATTTTATTCATAACATCAAAAAATAAATCGACAATTTCTAAATCAAACAAAATTCGGAAAAAAAATCGAAATTAAAAAATTATTGAATTTGTTAATTTTATTCAGAACATAAAAAAAAATCGACAATTTCTAAATCAAATAAAATTCGAAAAAAAAAATCGAAATTGAAAAATTATTGAATTTGTTAATTTTATTCATAACATAAAAAAATCGAAAAAAAATTAAAATATTTTTTATTTCAAAAAAATAATTAATTTTTTAATGGGCCTATGGGCCTTCTAAGCCCACATAATTTTGGGGGCTTTCTTTTAATGGGCCTTTATATTATAAGATTTTTTGGCCCCCTCCAATATGTGGGCTGGGGCCAATATAGAGGGGGCTTCACAAATTGACAGCTCTAGCTACCAGTATGAACATTTTGGAGAAAATATTTCTTGCATTAAATATTTTTAGATTGTCTTTGTAGGTAAATATTACTTTGTTGATGCTGGTTATCCCTAACTTTATCGGGCTACATGGGTCCCTACAAAACTACTAGATATCATATCCCTCATTTCAATTATATGTACTCTAGTCTTCAAAGGACAACTGAATGGTCATTTGAATGTTGCAATACAAATCAAATCAATATTGCTTGTATGACATTGCACAAATTTATAAGAAGGAATGACATAGATGATGCAAAATTTCACTTATGTGTCGGAGAATCATTTTGAAGTATAAGATAATATAGTTGAAGATGTCACATAGGAGAAATCTAATCAAGTAAGTATTATCAGTAATAAATGGTTTTTATATTATTTAATTTAGATATAATTTTGTGCTATGGATATTAGTAATTTTTTTGTTATATTATGATAATATATATATATATATATATATATATATATATATATATATATGTGTATTTTTATGGTTTAATTCTTTATTTTTTAAACTTTATAAAATAATATGAGTTTAATTTCTATGTACAGACAATATAAAACGTCTTACATTGTCAATCCATCACAACCGTTTATATTTGTAACTTTTGAAATAGTTAAAATGAAAGCTAAATATTTCTAAAAATCAAACCGTTGTAATAGATTGACAATGTAAAAAACACTTGTATATACTGTCAGTATATATATATATATGTATATATATTATATTAACAATTTGTAATTGCTTATATAATAAAACATCCAAACACTTCAAATTTTATAAACACTTCTTAACGCATAAATAACTTATTGAGTATAAAAGCTTATGTCATAGACTCTCGTATATACTATAAACTCTTATGCTACAAGCGTTTATATAAATTGTTTTTTAGCAAGAAAAATTCTAAATTAGAAATGATAAATGCTAACATTGAATTCCTCAATAGCATTTCCTGATGAAGAATCATACGAAACAGTCTTTGCCAAAGCATACCCCCTTGCAAACCTAAAGGCACCAGTTCCTCCAACAATAGGCATTTCTCTAACTTCATCCACAATAACATTCCTTCCAAGCATGGTAAGTGTGCTCCCTTTGTAGCTACCTTCTATAAAAACAAAATTAACATCCATTTTCAAAACAAAATCACCTTGTTGAGAAGCTAATGCATAGGTTCCTTGAGCTCTTCCAATAAGATTTGAATTTAAATCTTGTTTTTCAGTCAAAGGGTTATCTATAATGTATGTGGCTCCAAAAGGAGCATGAGAATTGCTAGGTGAGTTGATAATTTTTAGTGTAGTTGGGTTTTCACCATCTAGGATGTCATGGAAATAGAAGTGTAGTTGGGTGAAACTATGTGGTTTCTCTAAGGGTAGCATTATATTGGATTCTTCTAAGGACATTCCTTGTCCTTGGATACTTATTAAGTAACTAGAGATCAAGAGAAACAATATGCTAAAATTGGAAGCCATTCTTTGTCAATTTTAGACCTACCTTGGGGATTGAATGTGTAAGAATTATATTGATGCTACCAATTTATAGAAATGTTAAATTAAATATTATGATGATATATGCTTTGGGTTGTTTTGTATGACACATCACCATGACAATAATATTATAGTGAAATGTATTATTATTATTGAAAAGACTTATTTTTGTGTTAAGTAATTTAGTGGTTAGGTTAGATTCACACATCTTAAGTTTAGAAAAATAAAAAATTTCTTGAGTTCGATTTTGAACTTTTTTATATCAATATATTTGTAGTTTATTAATTGAATTGTACTTCTGAGACACTGAAAAGGCTTATTTAGATAAATAAAAAAGTGAAATTTTACAAATTACAATTACTAGTTTCTTTAAGTTGTTAGGTGGGCTACAATGTTTCTAAAAGAAACATGACGAGACATGGTTTTTCTCATGACTTATATGTCTTCTAGAAAAGTAACAAAAAGATATAACAAAGGATGATGGTGTGCCGTAGACAACTTTTTAGTCTTTTATTACAAGATTTATAAAAGAAGTGGACGTGTGATGTTGGTTGGCAGGAAACTAGCCTAAGGGGGAGTGAATATATAGGGTTGTTCAAATCCAAATCAAATTGAGAAACAGTAATTTTAATTTTTGGATCAGATATTTTTCTTTTTTTAAAACCAATCTAAATTGAAGCGCAATTTAATTTGATCAGGTTTTGTTTTTTTAACAATAAAGAAGTTGGTTAAGAAATTTGTTTTTAAAAATACTACTGCAAACAATATCAAAATAATAACGTCATACATTAGGAAAAAAATAGGGATGAAATTATGTTATATTGAGTCAAAATACAATGTCGAAGTTAAGCCCCCAATGTGTAGCCATGCTGTTTGGGTAGGTGAGGAGCATGATTCAAGCATTTGGCTTAGGCTGTGAATGACACAATACAAACCAAGAGATTTTCAAAAGTGCATAGTTAATTAAATTCAAAGCACATTCAATATTGAAATATAATAATCATATTTATTGAGTAAAGTGAGGGCCAGATATCATACAACATTGAAGTACATAATTAATATATAACGATTACTCTTAAAAGAAATATAAGAAAAATATATATTTAAAAACTTTTATCTATTTAGTCTCAAAAAATTAACTAAATACATTAATTTTTAAATATTTTATTTTTTGTTTATATTCATTTTCCACAATGGAAAAAATGACTTTGAAATTTTTTAAAAATTTTTATTTCGCTCCTATAAAAAGATAGTAGTTGTTTTTGTTAAACCAAATGAAGAGTCAAAATTTTTGACTGATACAATCCATTGGAACTAATTTTAATCATCTATGCTTTTAATTTCTATCACTCCATTACGCTAAATACACACGACAATATTGGTCTACATAGTGAATAAGTCATAAATTTTGAGTGGTTTCTTTTTCTATTTTCAATATTCTCAAAAGCCTTGAAATATATGTATAGCTTAATCAATCTAAATGTGTATTTATAACTTCAAATTAGGCCAATTATTTCGGATTAGGCCAATTATTTCGAGCCACTAATTTACGAGTCCAATTCAGCCCGCAGTAGCCTGTAGGTGAAACAGGCCAATTCCCATGGGCCAATATAATTTAAGGACTATATTTTTAATTTTTAAAATTACTTTTTTATTTAGAAAATGCTAAAAATTGTACTGCATCATGGTTTTAACTTTTAAAGGAATCATACATAAGTTTGATGAAAATTTGATGGAAATAAAACTACACCTTAAATGTTTTAAGGAAATTTGTTGAAGGATAACAAGGGTCAGGACGAATATTCTGCAATGTTAAATTAAAGGAGAAAATTTCGATACAATACCATATGTCTTGTTAGTACTATTTTCATATAAAAACATGACACATATACTTCTTTTCAACGACATTTGTTAAGAAAATAACACTGTCAAAGTTTTGTTACTTTTTCTTTTGATCTATTCGTTTAGGACTAACAATGAATTGAACTAACTCGAAAATAGATCGAGACTCAATTTTATAATTAGCTCGTTAAACTTGGTTCATGAACTAAATAAGTCGAATTTGAGCTCACTAAATAAATAAGTTGAACTTGAACTATGTGTATTTTGATTCGTTTGATTTAGGAACTAACCCGATATATATATATATATATATATATATATGAGATTTGATAACGCACATCTGCTTATTTTTTATAATCAGAAAATTAATTTAGGAAGATTGATCTTTGAGTCGAGTTTAAATTTTATGAGCTTTAGTTAATTTTTTTTTATAAATATTGTAACTTAAAGTTGAGAACAAACACATTTGTTCTTTTTAATTTTTTGTCTTTTGGTTAATTTGATTTGAGCTATCGAGCTAAACCTAGTTGTTTGTAAACTTGAATCGAGTCGAGTTCGAGCTGAAAAATAAGTCTGTAATGAACTCAAACCGAGTTTCGAAACGAAAAACTTCTTATCAAATCGAACCGAGTTGAACCAAGTTCGACTCAACTTGACTTATTTCAAACCAAGGACCTCGCTAATTGATTACGCCAAAGATCTCTTTTCAATCGGTTACTACAAATAGCAACCTGACACTTCTGATGGTTACCACCCATGATATTTTGCCCTTAATCTGATCCTTTAAAATGTCAAGACAAATTTATCCAAAAACATTTCAAAAGATACAAAGTAAAAAGGAACAAAAACAAACTCGAAGCAAAATTAAAAAATCTTCCCATGATTAGAAGTAGAAACTCAAAACAAATCTAAATCAAAGTCACTAAAAATTGAGTCTTTTTACGGTTTGTCACTAGTATAAAATGCATTTTTGGAATAAAATGTTGGGGATCCAAATGCAGAGAGACAACAATTGAGGCAATATGCGAACCAATTTTCCACAGAAACTTGAAGGATCAATGTCAATCACAAGAAACGGGGTTTGAATTGTGATCCTTTTAAAATTTTGATTCTTGTGCTTAATTTAAATTAACTCAAGATTAATCTTGGTTGAAACAGAATGTCCAGAATGTTCTGGATATGTTAGAAGTAAATAAAATAGATTATTTTATAGTGAAGTGTGATTTGTGTGTGCAAATAATTAAAGATAAAGGATAGAAAGATCACACAAAAAAGATATATTGGTTCACCTTACTCGGGCTAGTCCAGTCTTCACAACTGTGAGATTTTTACTATGTGCTTCAGAACCAGAATATTCTCCTTCACACCTTTTCTCTTGATCACACCTTTTTCAATTAAAATCTTCACCTTTCAACCTAGAAAGGATTTTTACAGTCACCTTTCAACCTTGAAAGGATTTTTACAAACACACTCAATCTAACATAAAAGATATAATTGAGTTACAAATGATGTGTATGATAAAAGTATTTGGGACCTTGCAACTTCTCAACACTTGTGTGAGATAAATAAAGACAAGCTTATTAAATGATGATCCACAAATATAGTGAAGAAAACTGGAGTTTGCTTGAAGATTTTTTGACTTATTCTTACTTCAACTAGTGTTAGTAGATTTGTAAATTGAACTTTTTCCTTCATCTTCAATTTATAGATGATAAAAGGCTTTGAATATTTAGTTTAAACTGAATATAGTCGGTGCACACACTTCCCAATCGGCAAATATGTTTTAAAACAATTAAACATGTGTTTATATTGTTGTCCAGAACGTTCTTGCTTTTGAGTCTGATGGAAAACGTGAATGAGTGAGTGAATGGGCTATCAAATGTTAGTTGGTACTGTTTCAAATCAAAATTATGCCAAGCTTTATGCAGAATAATGTAAGTAGAATGTACTTGCGTTCTTGCTCACAACTCATCAATTTGGAGATCAATCTTGTCATCAATTTGGAGGTTGTTTTTCTCATTTAAGCATTCAACTCGAGTTCTGGGCTTCACCATTGATTTGAGCAGTTTTGATACTCTTTAAATTATGGTTTAGACTATGAAAAATGATCTGTTCTACTCTTGTCTTTAAAAGAGAATAACAAAAAATGTTCTTTTATAAAACCATAACATTCTTGGTTTGTGTTGAATAAAAAAAAACATCGCATAAGGATTTAGCAGCTGTCTAATGTCAGTCCTTTGTCTCAGAAGCATGATGTGCTTTCTGCAAAAAGGTGCAACAGTAGTGTCCTTGTTGTCCTAGCTATCTTTGCTCATACCTCATCAATTTGGAGATTGATTTTGATGTTGTTTGCTTATTTTGACCTTTTGCTAGACTTTTGGGCTTTGATAATTATTTTGAGTAATCTTGATATTCGTTTATCTTAAGATCTGGACTTTGGAGAATGGTTCATCTTACTTCTGTTGGAACCAAGTTGTTTCTTACACTCAAAGTTTTGATGTTAACAAAAGTATTTTATGAGAATAATATATTTGACTTCGAAGAAGAATGCAAAAATCAGAGGATGATACCACCAGAGGATGACGTCACCAGAGGATGAAGTCACCAGAAGATATCACCATAAGATACCTCTAGAAGATACAGCCAGAAGACGTCAACAAAGGATATCATCAGAAGCAAAAATCAGAAGATATCATTAGAAGCAAAAATCAGAGGATATCATCAGAAGCACAAATCAGATGATTGTTGGAACCAAGTTGGTTCTAAGTACTTAGGATTTTGATGCTTACAAATGTACTCAATGTAAACTTATTTTGTACTTTGAATTATTAAGTTAAATGCCCCAGAAACTGAAGGAAACAGAAGCAGAGATCAAAGGAAAATGAATTCTGGAATTTCCAGAAGATGTTCCAGGATGTCAAAACATCACCAGAGGATATGTTTGGTGGCCCAGAACAGAAGGAAGAAAAATCATAATGAAACATGGATCATACCATTGGAAAGCCTGCCAGAAGGAGAGTTGTTCCAGACAAACAGGAGTCAAATATCAATTTTATTCCAGAAGTTATTCTGAGCAGAAGATGGCCTGGCAGTGAAAAATTACACAGTCCAGACTTGTTCCATACTTGACCAGAAGGTATGTTTATGAGTCCAGAACAAAAGGATCAATTTAGATTTGGCCCAGATCATAAGATAGCATGATTCAGGGCATGGAACTAAGTCCAGACCAAAAGAAATGAGTTCCAGAATCAATCCAGACCTGGTCCAAAATTAAAGGTAAAATGTCCAGACTAAAATATTTTTTGTTCAAGTTAATTTCAGTTTGTTCCAGACCAAAGTCCAAAATCTGTCCAGATTAGAGTAAAAATTTCCACATCAATGGTTCAGAAATAATTATTTGGTCCAGTGATGGTCCAGATCAGAAAATCAGACCATGGCCCAGTGGTGGCCGAAATCAGAGGGACAGACTGTGCAATCCAGCAAAGGCCGAATTCAGAGGATTTTAGCATATCAGGTGCGCGTCCAGGGAAGGCCGAAATCAAAAGATAAGAGGGTTAGGAAGTGTGGTCCAGGAATGGTCGAAATCAGAGGATCACAGAATATCAAATAGGCTGGTCCAGATGTGGACTATCGCATGAAGATCCAATGGTGTAGATTTGATCATGAGGATTAAAGAATCTGAGAAAAATGCTCAAAACAGAATTGGAGAAAAAGGCTCAAAACAAAATCTGAGAAAAATGCTCAAAACAGAAGCGGAGCAAAATGTTCAAAACAGATCAGTGAGCAAAAGGCTCAAAACAGAATCTGAGCAAACTACTCCAGAATATTCTCAAAACAGATTAATCGAAATATACTGCAGAAGTAAAGCATTAGTGAAGTTCTAAAAGTTCAACTATAAATAGAGACTTAATGCTGAAGAATAAAGTATCGAAAATCACAAAAGAGTCATACACTTCCAAAGCAACAAACACCCAAATTTTCATAGAAGTCAATTGTGAGTTTTAGCTTTCAAGAAGCAAGTACTCGTGTTATTTTCTTTCCACTGTGGCAAATCTAAGTTGTTGAAGTAGAGTCTACAATCTGAGGGAGTCAGTAGAGGTAGCAGGGTACTTGGCAATTAGATAGGGTTGTATCTAAGTTGTTGAAGTAGAGTCTACAAACTGAGGGAATCAGAAAGGGTAGCAAGGTACTTAGCAATTAGATTCATAGTGTTGTGATTTCTTCTACAATCTGAGGTTGTCAGATTGGCTGAAGACAAGGTTGTTTTCCTCAAGAAGTCTAGGATTGTTAGACTATTGAGAAGACTGACTTGGAGGGTCAGTAGCAAGGTTGTAATTCAAGATTGAATTAGTGAAATCCTTCAAGGCGAAGGGACTGGACGTAGCCTCGTTAACGGTGAACCAGTATAAAATCTGTGAGTTATTATTTTATTTTTATCCGCTGCTAACTCTGTTTTAATTATACATCAAGTTTTGTTTTGAAAGTATTAAAACAGGAAAAGTATTTAAGTTAAGTCAAACACAATTCAACCCCCCTTCTCGTGTTTGCACCTTCAATGATATCATCAGAGGCAAGAATCAGATGACATTATCAGAGGATACCATTCGAGGCAAACATCCGAAGAAGACATGGTCCAGATCAGAAGGAAACATGGTTCAGATCAAAAGAAGACATGGTCCAGATTAGAAGGAAACATTGTCCATATTAGAAGAAGACATGGTCTAGAAGAAGACATGATCCAGATCAGAAGAAGACACGATCCTGATTCGAAGAAGACATTGGTCCAAATTCATAGAAGACTTGATTCAGATTCGTAGAAAATTTGATTCAAAATTCGAAGAAGATTTGATGGAAATTTTAAGGAGACCTGATCAAAGTCTGAAGAAGATTTAATTTCAATTTGAAGAGGATTTAGTTCAAAATTAAAAAGAAACAGAATCAGGTTGAAGAATTTTCAAAAGAAATCTGAGCAAGATACAATTCGAAATTAAACATGGACCAAGTGAATGCCCATATCTCAACTATAAATAGAGGCTTTAGGCCGTAGAAAAAATCATTCAAAAACACATGAACTCAAGCTTAAAGTTCAAAGTCATCCGAGAGTTCAAAAGAGAGAAACACTTGTGTGAAAGAGAAATTTTATCTAAGTGTTTTTTCGAGTGTGAGAGTCATTGTAATAATCAGCTTTCTAAAAGCAACTACTCAAAGCTCCAAACCCTTGTATTAAACCCGATAGTGGTGTAAGTTCCTTCCTTAATCTGAGGTTGTCAGATTGTTTGGAGAAGACTTGGCTTGTAGGGTCAAAGTGGTGTAAGTTCCTTCTTCAATCCGGGGTTGTTAGATTGGTAGGAGAAGACTTGGCTTGTAGGGTCAAGGTGTTTGGGAAGAATGGCTTGCAGGGTTAGGTGCTATGTAATTCAAAGTGTTTGAATTAGTGGATTAAAGCCTTTTGAATGAAGGGACTGAATGTAGCCAAGATAATGGTGAACCAGGATAAATCTATGTGTCCAAATACTTATGTTTTTATTATCTGTTGCTGCTGAGTCTGATTGCTTCTTCTCGAATTAATTTTTATCAAGTTTCATTAAATCAGCAAAAAGAATTCAACTTTGGCAAACACAATTTAACCCCCCTTCTTGTGTTTGCACCTTCAATTGGCATCAGAGCTGAGTCTCAAGGCTGAGCACGTTATAGTGTTTGAGAAAAGATCCAATGGTTCAACATGTCTGGATTTAGTGAAGAAGCTGCCGTAGGAAACATTAACAGACCACATCTATTTGATGGGGAACGTTTTGAGTATTGGAAAGATAGGCTGAGGAGTTTCTTTATTTCACAAGATCCTGAACTTTGGGACTTGGTGGAAGATGGCTATACTGCTCCAAAGGATGCTGATGGTGTTGAAATTTTCAGAAAGGATATGGATAGTGACGAGAAGAAGATGTACAAGATGCATCACAAATGCAGAACGTTCATGATAAATGCAATCACATTCAAGGAATTCGACAAGTGCACCAACAAAGAGACAAGAAAGAGTATCTATGATAGTCTGACTCTGACTTATGAAGGAAACAAGCAGGTTCAAGAAGCAAAGGCCAACATCCTAGTCAAGAAGTATGAGCTGTTCAAGATGGAAGAAGATGAAGACATTGAAACCATGTTTTCCAAATTCTAGACTCTGGTCTCAGGATTAAAAGTTCTCAAGAAAAGCTACACTAATGCTGACCACGTGAAGAAAATTCTTAGAAGCCTGCCAACCAAGTGGAGACCAAAGATCACTGCCATTCTGAAAGCTAAGGATATGAATACTCTGAAGCTGGAAGAATTAATTAGCTCCGTCAAATCACATGAAATTAGCTTGAAGAAGATGAGCCCAAGAAGAAGAACAAAACCATAGCCTTGAAATCCAAGCAGAAGAAAGTTCTAAAAGCATATGCAGAATCAGAAGATAGTGATTCTAATGATCAGAATATGAAACTAGAGGAAGAATAGATTATTTTCATAACCAAAAAGGTCCTAAAAATATGGCACAACAGAAAGTAGATGTTTCCCCAAAGGTATTCCAAGCATTCCAACAGAGGAAAGGATGAACATGATAAGAAGAGTATCGTCCGCTATGGATGCAATAAACTTGGACACATTAAGTCAGAATGTACAAACCTGGAGAAAGGGAAACATAAGAAGAAAGACTCCAGTCCCAAGAAGAAGAATCTGATGGCCACATGGGATGATTCTGATGAATCTTCTAATGATGAAGAAGAAGAATTGGCTATGATGGCTCACATCAACTCTGCCTCTGGATTCAACACAAATTTTGACTCTGGAAGTGAATCAGAAGATGAAGAAGCAGAATTGGCTATGATGGCTCACACCAACACTACCTTTGGATCCAACACAGATTCTGACTTTGGAAGTGAATCAGAAGATGAAGAAGCAGAATTGGCTATGATGGGTCACACCAACACTGCCTCTGGATCCAACACAGACTTTGCTTTGGAAGTGAATCATCAGATGAAGAAAAAGAGGTATTTTCTGAATTCACCCGATCTGATTTAATTACTACAATGAATGACATTTTAAATGTCAATAACAAATTGTCTTTAAAACTGAAAACACTTAGGGAAGAAAATAAAATTCTAACCAAAGAAATCAATGTGTTAAAGAATCAAAATGCTGAATGTAAAACAGAAAATGCAACTCTTAAAACTGATATTAGGCTGAAAACCTAACTCTAAAAAACAATCTTTGTTCAACATCAAGAGAAAATATTGTATGTAATTCTGATGTACATGAACAAGTATTATAATATTTAATTGCTAATGGTTTGGAAAGAAGCAAATATGCTTCTATGATTTATGGAGTTAGTAACAATGGTAAAAGAGGCATAGGATTTGATGAATCTACAACTAAAACTAAACCTATTTCCTCTGATGTTTTGTGTGCTGTTTGTGCTAAGAAAGGTCACTCCCAATTGTCTTGTCCCATGATAAAATGAAGGAAATACAAGAAACCTTTCAAGAATAACAAACCAGGACCCAACTAGATTTGGTTACTAAAAGATAAAATTGTGTTATGTTGCAGATGTTCTAAGCAACCAAATTGAAACACCGATCATGTTGCCTGGTCAATGGATGCTTGCAATATATGAAGGGAAAAAGGTCTATGTTCCAACATCTACCACACAGAAGCCAATTGACTCTAGTGGAAGAAGAATTGGTCAACACAATACCTATCTGAACCAAAACCAGAACCATATGATGAACTAGAAATATCAAAGAAATCACACATATCAACAAAATCAAAACAGAATTACCATCAGAGGCACCTAATATATCAGCAGAAAGTGAAGTGTCAGATTAACAATCAGAATCATGAGACTTCTTTGAACACTTCAGCAAATTCATCAAGACTACAAACCTGGATAGGAATTAAAATCCCTTCATCCAGACCCTCTAATCATATAATATGCAAATTCAGAATCTAAAAACCAGAAAAGAAGAAATAAGAGGTTTTTCAGAGTGAAACTGAAACTGTTGACATATGGGTTATATCTCTCTTTAAATATTATTATTGTTTTGATATTATGTTTACTGTGATAACCAGAAGCTTGATCTTAAACATCAAATCTAGATAATTATTTTGCAAGTTCTCAAAGATTTAGAGTAACCAGGTGATCCACAAAATTTGAACACTTCAACAAAAACAGTATACTAGCAGTTTCAGAAACAAGTAGAAACCACCAGAAACACAATTGATGTTTTGGCTGTATTGATTTCATTCTTAAATTATATGACTTTTATTATGTTCGATGACAAACAGCTTGACCTTGAAAAGTCAAAGCAAGATGATGATAGTGCAGGTTTACCAGAACCATAGGTAGCTGATAGAGACAAACCAGAAGAACATAAAAAAAAGTAGAGGATGCAAGCAAATTAGAAGAACATGAAAAAACGTCAAAGGATGAATCTGAAGATAAGCCAGAAGAAAGATGTGGATGGAAGTACAAGTCATCTCATCCTGAAACTCTAATAATTGGAAGTGCAAGTGATCTTTTAAGGACAAGATCATCAATTAAAGACACTAATCTGTTTGGGTTATTCTCGTCTATTGAGCCTACCTCTATTGACGAAGCATTGGCAGAAAATGGATGGATTCTTGCAATGCACGAAAAGTTAAATGAATTTAAGAGGAATGATGTTTGGGATCTAGTAGCAAGACCAGAAAAGAACATTATTGGAACCAAGTGGGTTTTCAGAAACAAGCTAAATGAAAAAGGTGAAGTGGTCAGAAACAAGGCAAGACTTGTTGCACAAGGCTACAGTTAGCAAAAAGGCATTGACTACATTGAGACATTTGCTCCTGTGGCCAGGTTAGAAGCTATTCGTATCCTACTTTCCTTTTCTGCAAATAATAACATTACATTATTTCAAATGGATGTTAAAAGCGCTTTTCTAAATGGTTATATAAGTGAAGAAGTCTATGTTAAACAACCCACAGGTTTTGAAAGTTTTGAATTTCCAAATCATGTTTTTAAACTTAAAAAATCTTTGCATCGGTTAAAGTTAGCACCTAGGGCATGGTATGATAGACTTAGTTACTTCTTTCTTACAAATAACTTTGAAAGAGGACAATAGACAATACACTTTTTAGAAAATCAATAGAAGATGACATTCTGATTATTCAAGTTTATGTTGATATTATTTTTGGATCTACTAATGGCACTCTTTGCCAAGAATTTCTAAATTGATGTAGCATGAATTTCAAATGAGTACGATGGGCGAACTTAAGTTCTTTCTAGGGATACAAATTCAACAAAGTCAAAAAGGTATATACATACATCAAACGAAATATACAAAAGAGCTTCTCAAGAAGTTTAAGATGAGTGATTGCAAACCTATGGCTACCCCAATACACCCTACCTGCTCACTTGAAAAGGATGATTCAGGCCAAAAAAGTGATCAAAAAACTTATAGAGTGTATGAAAATGTGCAAGATTTCAGTCTGACCCTAGGGAGTCCCACTTAACTATTGTTAAGAGAATCCTTAGATACTTAAAAGGCACTATCAACTTTACCTTGTTCTACAAGAAAACTCCTACATACAAACTTAGTGGATACTGTGACGTTGACTATGCTGGAGATAAACTTGAGAGAAATAACACAAGTGGAAACTGCACCTTTTTAGGAGACAACTTAATATTCTGGTCAAGTAAGAGACAAAACACTATTGTAATGTCAACAGCAGAGGCTGAGTACATTTCGGCAGCTGAATGCAGTTCTCAACTCATTTGGATGAAACATTAGCTAGAAGACTACAAAATCCTGGAAACCAACATACCCGTCTATTGTAACAAGACTTCTGCCATCAATCTAACCAAAAACCCTATACTTCCTTCCATAGCTAAACACATAGAGATCAAACATCACTTCATCAGAGACTTTGTTCAAAAAGGGGTACTCAACATTAAGTTTGTAGACACTGATCACCAATGGGCTGACATATTCACCAAACCACTACCTGAAGATAGGTTTGACTTCATCAAGAAAAACCTAAGTCTTACCTGAAGATGCAAACACGAGAATGGGGGGTTGAATTGTGTTTGCCAAACTCGAATTCTTTTTGTTGTTTTTGATGAATGTTGATTTAAGTTACTTGTTGAATAAATAATCAGATTAAGCAAAGGATAATAACAACATAAGAACACAACAATTTATCTTGGTTCACCATTAACTTGGCTATGTAACACCCCGAGTTTAAAAGACAGCGCGAGTGTATTTTTTTTTTTAAAAATAAGTAAAAGGATTTTCAGAATTAATTAAAATAAAATTAATTCATTTTCTAGGAATAATTTGCCGTAAACCAAACGACCAAAAGTAATTAAATAATTACATCACGATTACTCAAGTAAAATATTTTTGGGAATTAAATCTTCAAAATATATCAAAATAAAGATACATCCCAAAAGCTGTATCCTGAACCCACCAAAATGTTATCAGAGTGCGGAAAAATATTAGCGGCAAAGTTATACAATAATTCCCAAACTAACCAATTACATTTTCCAGTTCAAAATCCTATACATCAACTCTAACTGATCATGCACTAAGCTACAGTAGCCCGGTCTCCGCCGCATCCTCTACAAGTCTCGTCTTCAGCCAGCTGTCCATCCCTCTGCGTTGTCCACAAAGACTCCGTATACAAATATCAAGGAAAACTAACGACGTCTCCGTCGTTAGTGTAACCGTCGGTGGGACGGGTTTGGGGTTTATCTGAGGGCAAAGCCCAATTTCCACAATAATAGTAAAGGGTCACTGACCGAAATTAACAAATAAGCACATAGCATTTATATCACAGAACAAATACACCCATGGTATAACATATGACAAAGATGAAAAATAAAGATGCTCATTTTGAATTTTCATGACATGTATGCCTTTTCAAAACAGCAACCAATTAATATGAGAAATATGTTGTAAGTACAGCCAACATTTCATCAATCACAATCACTTATCAGAAATTCAGATTTCATAAAGTACTCACACACATCACTTTCCAATCATTATCACATAACCAATTTCGTGACCCACCAGTCAATCCCCCCGATGCAATATGTATATGCTCATGTATACAATTTCTTGGAATTACCAAGGTGAAGTCGCTCAACAGGCCATCACAATTTAAATATGTTTGACTTTAACGGCCCTCAAGACCAAGTGCAACCGCTCAACAGATCAGCACCAGTGCAGTCGCTCAACAGACCAGCACAATTTAAATATGTTTGACTTGAACGGCCCTCAAGACCAGGTGCAATCGCTCAACAGATCAGCACCAGTGCAGTCGCTCAACAGACCAACACATTTTACATATTTGAATAGACTACCACGAACACGCGGCCATTCCGTAGCCTGGATAGAATGGACCACCACGAACACGCGGCCACTCTGAACCCGGATAGAATGGACCACCACGAACACGCGACCACTCTACAACCCATCACGGTTCTACTTTCACGTGTATTAGTCTCTCACAGGCCAAATACACAGAAGTTAAATCCTCGTACGGATAGAATGGACCACCACGAACACGCGGCCATTCCGTAGCCCACTACTGTGGTTACTACTTAACTTCGCGGACCATCACGGTTACCGCATTACTCTGTGGCCCATCGCGGTCACTACTTGACTATGAAATGCATGGACATGCAATGTTTTCTCTTCATCGAAAACAGTATGCAATATCAGAAAAACTCAGCCTTTCCAGCATTCCCCCAAAGCATCTCAACACAAATAATTTCATTATCAACACATCAATGATTAAACATTCAAGTAATCATTATCACTTTACATTATCTCAAAATTCCATTCTTAATTATCACAAGTCTTTCCCCCCAACTCTTAAAATTCATAAAAACAGTGTTTAAAACTGAGATTTCTGGAAAATACGAATCTGTATTCGAATACAGCTTCATTGTATTCGAATACAGAAGCCAAAAACAGGGCAGAATCAACACTCTGTATTCAAATACAGCCTTCTTGTATTCGAATATAGAGGCTGTCACAGTGTAAAAATCAATATTTTCACAACTTCAGTAGAAATCTCCAAAGCCTTATCATTACCTCTTCAAATTATCACAAAACTCTATTTTCATTTGTCACAAACCTTCCCAAATGCTCCCCAACACTTAAGTTTTGTAAAACTATATTTAAAAGTCTGGATTTCTGAAAAACACGAATCTGTATTCGAATACAGATCCCTTGTATTCGAATACAGAAGCTGAAACTATAATTTCAACATTTTGTATTCGAATACAGCATGCATGTAGTCGAATATAGAAGACAAAAACAGTGTATATTCAGCATTTTCCCACCATCATTGAGGTTTTTATTAAACTCATCATCTCTTCTTCAAAACTATTCAAAAACTTCATTTTAAATTATTTCAAACCTTTCCCAACACTTTAAAGTTCACATGACAGTGCTTAAAACTTGATTTTCTGGAAAACACGAATATGTATTCGAATACAGCTTCCTTGTATTCGAATACAGAAGCTAAAACTTGAGTTTCTGGAAAAACCCGAATCTGTATTCGAATACAGCTCCCTTGTATTCGAATACAGAAGCAAAAATTGTGAAAGTTAGCATCCTGTATTCGAATACGAGACTGTCGTAGTCGAATACAGATGCGAATACAATGTTAAAACTTCACTTCTGTATTCGAATACGACAGAGTCGTAGTCGAACACAGATGCTAAGTCAGAAGCAAAAATCTTTTCTCTGTATTCGAATACAGGGGCCCGTATTCGAATTCAAGTTCAAAAACTTGAGTAAAACAGAAGCTTGGCAGGTTGTATTCGAATACACTCATGTTGTATTCGAATACACCTTCGAATTCAGTGAACTTTTCCTGAAAAACTACAACACATTTTCAATCTTTTTCCTTTGAAAAACCAGCACAACCCCAAACAGATTCTGCAATTCTTTTGAACCATAAAACTCAGGCATTTTCATCAATAACAATTTTTCCAGAAAAACACTTTCATCATTTAAAATCCCTTTTCCTTTGAAAACATCAGCATTACCAGAATCACTCAAAAACAGAATGTCATCCACAACAAATGACATCTTTAACCATTTACATTCTGATCATTTCTCAAAACACATGCAAAGCATTTCCAGCTTTCTCACACAAACAGAACAGCATGCAAAACATTTCCAGCTTTCTCACACAAATAGAACAACATGCAAAGCATTTTCAGCTTTCTCACACAAACAGAACACATGCAAAGCATTTCCAATTTTCTCACACAAACATAACAACATTAGTACATTTCAGCCAAAGAGCAAGCATCACATACACCAAAACACCAACAGAGTGTATTTTCGCATTTTCTAACAACATTCAAAGCAATTTTATGAACAAGTATTTTAATCATCTTCAAAATAATATGCCAGAAAATTTTCAACTTTCCCACGTAAACAAAACAACTTTAATGCATTCAGCCCAAACAACAATCATCACAGAACTTTTAAAACATCACAGAATGCATTTTTCATTTCTTTCAATCAACAAGCAAAACAGTTTTTCTTCAAAAACAGTAATGAAAACACCAGTAATGCCATGACAGTTATGCACTTACAGCCCTAATGCAACTAGAAATTGGAAGGTGCCCTTAGCCTTGTTGCGTTTCTGCTACTTCTCACATTTCTGTTTTCGTTCCTGTTTACGCGTAAAAAATCGGCGAAACTCCCGCTTGCGTTTGTTGCTACGAAACTGGGTTCTCTAGCTCCAGAATGATGAGGGAAACAACTTTTGTACTGAGGGTTTTCTGGTTTGGTGCTTAGATTTTCAATTAATGTCACTTTTGAGGAACTCCTTCTTTTTTTCTTTTGAACGGACTGGAATAGAAAACAAAATGGGAGGGAAGGGATACTGCTACATGCAGTATGGGCAGTGAGGGAGGAGGAATGGTGTTCTGATTTCACCCATCCTTCTCACTCCTATTTATAGGCTTGTGTGGGTGCCACTTCACCCGACACTTGTCTGATCCTCAGCACTTAACTAGTCTCGTCGCAATTAGCCGATAATTCCTTTATTAACTGCCGTTAATTTAATTACTCGTAATTAAATTAATTTATGCTTCATCAAATAATCTTAATTCATCTTCCAAAATAAATATTTATATATATATATATATATTTACTCAAAACATACATATATTAAATATTTTACAAATATCCCCAAAAAACACTTAATATTAATTCCATAATTTTAATTTAAAAATTAAGGGTCTTACAGGCTACATCCAGTCCCTTCATCCTGAAGGTTTTAATATACTAATTCAAAACCTTTGAATTACAACACCTGACCCTCCAAGCTAGTCTTCTTAAATAGCCTGACAACCCCAGACTTTTGAGGAATAACAACACCTAGACCCTACAAGCCAAGTCCTCTCTGAAGGTGCAAACACGAGAAGGGGGTTGAATTGTGTTTGACTAAGTTGATTACTTTTTCTATTTTTGCAGTTTTATAACAAAATATGATGTATGAATAAAACACAGTTAGCAGCAGATATAAAGTAAATATAAAACACAGAATTTTATACTGGTTCACCGTTAACTATGCTACGTCCAGTCCCTTCACTTTGAAGGATTTCACTAATTCACAAATCTTGAATTACAACAATACCACTGACCCTCCAAGTCAGTCTTCTCAAAGAGTCTAACAATCCTAGCCTTTTGAGGAATACAGCACCTTGACTTCTCAAGTCAAGTCTTCTCCTACCAATTTGACAACCCCAGAATGTAGAAGTAATTACAACGCCTTGAATCTAATTGCTAAGTAATCTGCTACCCCTTCTGACTCCTTCAGATTGTAGACTCTACTTCAACAACTTAGATCTAACACAAGGGAAAGAAAAACACGAGTGCTTGCTTCTGGAAAGCTGAAACTCACAATTAACTTCACTGAAAACTTGAGTGTTTGCTTC
Source organism: Cicer cuneatum (assembly GCA_037974295.1). NCBI lineage: Eukaryota > Viridiplantae > Streptophyta > Magnoliopsida > Fabales > Fabaceae > Cicer > Cicer cuneatum. The sequence continues at coordinate 38,944,955 of JBBPBO010000004.1, read as the reverse complement.
TGGAAGTGTATGACTCTTTTGTGATTTTTCGATACTGAGTCTTCAGTCTTGAGCCTCCTTTTATTGATGAAGATTAGGGTCTCTTCCATGATTAAATTCGAGCTGTATCTTGTCTAGACTCTCTTGCAAAAATAACTTGGCCAATCGGGTTTCTCTTAAATAAAAAACATATCTTTTCAGCTTCAGATTTGCTTTCAAAAATAACTCTGGCCAATCCTGTCTTTAATTAATTCTGGATCAAATCTTTCTTTCCGCCAATAGCTTCTGAATTCCCAAACGACTTCAATTTATTTTTGTATCAAATCATTTTAATACTTTGATCAAATTTAATCAAGTCTCCACTGATTATCATCATGATTAAATCTGGACCGTTTGATCTTCTGCTCTCGTCAACATCTGGACCATACTAACTGATCTGTTGTGATCCTCTGATATTGGCCAACACTGGACCACACATTTTGATCTTTTGATTTTAGCCAATCATTGGACCATATGATCTGATCTTCTGATCTCGGCCAACACTGGGCTATATGGTCTGATCTTCTTATCTCGGCCAACACTGGTCCATGATGCTTAAATCTGGACCATTGATCTGAACATCTTCCGAATGATCTGGACCAATTCTGAACTGGGTCTGGATTGAACTGAAATTAAGTGTGGAAAGGATATTTAAATATGGACATTTACCTTCTAATCTGGATCAGGTCTAGATCAAATCTAGACATCATTTCTGCTGGTCAGGACATAGTTTCATACTATCAACCATGCTATCTTCTAGTCTGGCCCAAATCTGGACCAAGTCACTTGTTTGGGACCAATTATCTGAGGCTCTGATTAATTTTGGATTAAGTCTGGACTGATTATCATTTCACTGCCAAGCTATCTTCTAATCAAAATAAATTCTAGACCAAGTCTGACTTATGATTCCTTCTGGTCTGGAACAAGTCTCCCTCTGGCAGGCTTCCTGCTGGTCTGGTCCAGGTCTCCTTCTGGACTCTACTTCCTTCTGATCTGGGCCATGAAAGATATCCTCTTATGGTTTTTTGACATCCTGGTGTGTCCTATGGTGTTTTCAGGATACATCCTCTAGTAACTTCTAGATGCATTATCTGGTGTCTTTTGGAGGTATATCCTCTGGTAACTCATCTTCTGCTTCTGGTGACTTCATCTTCTGCCTCTGGTAACTTCATCTTTAGGTGGAATTTAATATAATAATTCAGAGTACAAAATAAGATTACATGGAGTGCTTTTGTAAACATCAAAATCCTAAGTACTTAGAACCAACTTGGTTCCAACACCTTTAAGGTATATTAAGATTCTTTTGACAGCAATTAAATGGGATTCCCAAGGGTCAGCTGGAAAAGGGGCACATACACAAACACTAAACAAAATGTCAGGTCTTGAAGCAATTAGGTAAAGAAGGGATCCAATCATACCTCTGTATGTTGTCTGGTCTACCTTTTGGCTGGTGTCGTCTTTCTCAAGTAAGCAGGTTGGGTGGATGGGGGTGGCCATAGGCTTACAGTCACTCATCTTGAACTTTTTGAGAAGTTCTTTAGTGTATTTAGATTGGTGAATGATTATACCTGATTTACCTTGGTGAATTTGAATTCCGAGGAAGAACTTAAGTTCTCCCATCATGCTCATTTGGAACTCTTTCTGCATTAAGTTTAAAAACATTGTTTGGAAAATCAGAATTTTCAAATCCAGGGGCTGTTTGACATAGACTTCCTCACTTATATAGCCATTTAAGAATGCACTTTTAACATCCATTTGATACAGAATTATGTCATGATTAGCAGCAAATGATAAAAGAATTCTAATTGCTTCTAACCTGGCCACTGGAGCAAAAGTCTCAGTGTAATCAATACCTTCTTGTTGACTGTATCCTTGAGCTATAAGTCTGGCTTTGTTCGTTACCACTTCACCTTTTTCATTGAGTTTATTCCTGAACACCTACTTGGTTCCAATAATGTTTTTGTTTGGTTTGGATACCAGATCTGAAACAGCATTCCTTTGAAATTTGTTCAACTCTTCTTGCATTGCAAGTATCCATCCTTCCTCTACCAAAGCTTTATGAACATTGCTTGGTTCAATTGTTGAGAGTAAACCAAGCAAACTGGTTTCTCTACTTTATGATCTGGTCTTCAATGATTCTGCTACACTGCCAATAATAAGAGTTTCTAGATGTGAAGACTTGTACTTGCATCCATTCTTTCCATCTGGCTTGTCTTCAGAGTCAGCATGTTCTTCTTCCTTGCTTTCATCTTTATCGTTCTTCGGTTCTGCTGCTGGTCCAGCTTCTGATTCCTATGCCTCTAGCTCACCTGCAATTTCCTCATCTTGCTTTGACTTTTCAAAGTCAAGCTGTTGGTGCTAAATTAGATTCTGCTCGCTTACAGATAATAAGCATTGAACCTGTTGCTTAGCAAGACTAAACAAATCAATCTTATAAACATTATCTTTCCTAATGCCAGTAAACAAAATAGATTTATCAAGTTGACTAACAGCTTTGCATGTTTTCTTGTTAAAGATGACATCATATTTGCAATCACTTAATTGACTTATGCTCAACAGATTATGTTTCAGCCCTTTAACTAACAAAACATTTTTAATAAAAAGGGAAAAAGATTTGTTACCAACTGTTCCTGTACCAATAATCTGACCTTTTTGGTTTCCTCCAAAGGAAACTTTGCCTCCATTTTTCATGGTGAGATCTAGAAACATAGATTTGTCTGCTTTCATGTGTTTAGAGCAACCACTGTCAAGATACCAAGCTTTGTGTTGCTGATCAGACCTTGCTTTTTCTCTGTCAGACTCAGACTCAGCTTCTGTTCGAGCCATCAGAGCCAGTTTTGCTTCTGGCCTGTTTGAGCAGTTTCCTTGATTCTGCTTTGGCCGATAAACCATGTTCCTCTGATTATTCTGGAACATGTTTTGGTTCTAGTATCTTTGGTGAATCTGGTGATTCTGATATCCGTGATGATTCTGGTGATTTGGATGAATCTGGTGATTTTGGTGGTTCTGATGAATCTGGTGATTCTGATAATTCCTATAGTTATACTGATTTTGATAATTAGAGTAATTCTAATGATCATACCTGCACCTTTGATACTGATACATGTTCTGGTTCTGGTTCCAGTACTAATCCTGATTCTGGTTCCAATGTTGATTGTGGTTCCAGTTCCTGTGCCTTTGATACTGGTTCCAGTTCTGGTTCTAGTTTCAGCTCCTGTTCTGATTATGGTTCCAGTGTTGGTTCTGGTTCCAGTTCTTGTGCCTCTGATATTGGTTCCAATTCTGGTTCTGGTTCTAGTTTCTGTTCTGATTGTGGTTCCAATTTTTATTCTAGTTCTGGTTCGGATTCTGATTCTGGTGCTTGTTGAGTTGACCAGACCTTCTTCCATCAGACTTAGATTGCCTCTATCTGGTTGTAGCAGGAACATAAACCTTCTTCTTCTTGTGCATTGCCAGCATCCATTGTCCAGGCACCATTGTGGGTGTCTCTTTCTGGTTGCTCAGAATATCTGCAAGATAGACAATTTGATCTTTTGGTACCAAGAACTGATTGGTTCCAGGTTTGTTAGTTCTAACAGCTCTCTGATCTTGTTCAAATTTTACCATTGGACAAGATAGTTCAGAGTGAACTTTCTTAGCACAAACAATGCATAAAACATCAGAATGAACAATTTTAGTTTCAGCAATAGTTTATGTAAAACCAAGACCTCTCTTTCCAATCTTACTATTTCCATAAATCATAGATGCATATTTACTTCTTTCCATAAAAGTAGAAATAAAGTTTTGAAAAAATTGCTCATGCATATCCGATTCACAAACAGTTTTGGAAGTGGAACAAAATTGCTTCCTCTGATGTGCTTCAAGACTTGAGTGAATGACTGCTTTGATCATTCTTCCTTCGGCCTGCTTTCTTTCCTGAAACCATGCCTTTATGAAGTCCAGAAGCAGACCTGATGTGTGCCATCATTGCTATTTCTGCCTCTTCTTCATCAGACGATTCTTCTTCTAATTTTGATGCATCCCAGGCTGCCATCAGACCCTTCTTTTTGAATCTAGAACTCTTCTTGTGCTGTTTGCCTTTTTCCAGATTTGGACATTCTGACTTGATATGTCCAGGTTCATTGCATCCATAACAGATGATGTTCTTCTTGTCAGATTCTTCCTTTCCTTTGCTTTTATGTTTCTTCTTGGAGCCTCTCCTCTTCCTGTTTTCCCAGATCTTAACCATCTGTTTGGTTAAGTGTATCATCAAAGTCACCGTCGCTATCCTCTGATTCTGGTGCTGCCCTTGCAGCTTTCTTCTGTTTCGACTTCAGGGCCTGATTCTTCTTCTTCTTTGGTTCATCTGCTTCCAGTTCTATTTCATAAGACTTGAGTGAGCTGATCAGATCATCAAGTCTTAAGTTATTCAGATCTATGGCTTGCTGAACTGCACTAACCATTGGTCTACACTTGGTTGGTAAGCTTCTTAGAATCTTCTTGACATGATATGCTGTTGTGTAGCTTTTGTTCAAGACCTTCGGTCTGGATATCAGAGTCTGGAATCTACAGAACATTCCATCAATGTCTTCATCATCTTCCATTTTAAACATCTCACACTGTTTAACCAGTATGTTAGCCCTTGCATCTTGAACCTGCTGGCTTCCTTCATAGGTCAGAACCAGACTGTCGAATATGCTCTTTGCTGTTTCTTTATCTTCTCCTACCAATCTGACAACCCCAGAATGTAGAAGGAATTACAACGCCTTGAATCTAATTGCTAAGTAATCTGCTACCCCTTCTGACTCCCTCAGATTGTAGACTCTACTTCAACAACTTAGATCTAACACAAGGGAAAGAAAATCTTAGAGTACTTGCTTCTGGAAAGCGGATACTCACAATTGACCTTTCTAAAAACTCAAGTATTTTGCTTTTGGAAGTGTATGACTCTCAAGTATTTTTTATGCTGGGTCTTCTGCCTTGAGCCTCCTTTTATAGATGAATATTCAGGTTTCTTTCCATGCTTAAATTCGAGCTGTATCTTGCCAGATACTCTTGCAAAAATACCTTGGCCAATCGGGTTTCACTTAAATAAAAAATATATTTGTTTAGCTCCAGATTTACTTTCAAAAATAACTTTGGCCAATCCTGTCTTTAATTAATTCTGGATCAAATCTTTCTTCCAGCCAATAGGTTCTGAATTCCTACAAGACTTCAATTTATTTTTGAATCAAATCCTTTTAAAACATTGATCAAATTTCTATTCGAATTTAATCAAGTCTCCACTGATTATCATCATGATTAAATCTGGACCGTTTGATCTTCTGCTCTCGTCCACATCTGGACCATACAAACTGATCTGCTGTCATCCTCTGATCTCGGCCAACACTGGACAATATGTTCTGATCTTCTGATCTCTACCAATCATTGGACCATATGATATGATCTTCTGATCTCGGCCAACACTAGGACATATGGTCTGATCTTCTGATCTCGGCCAACACAGGTCCATGATGCTTAAATCTAGACCATTGATCTGAACATTTTCCCTCTGATCTGGACCAATTCTGGACTGGGTCTGGATTGAACTGAAATTAAATCTGGGCTTATGATATTTTAGTCTGGACAATGACCTTCTGATTTGGATTAGGTCTGAATTAAATCCGGACAATCATTTCTTCTGGTCTGAACTTAGTTTCATACTCTAAACAATGCTATCTTTTGGTCTGGGCTAAATCTGGATTAAATCTCTTGTTCTAGACAAATTCTTTTATGCTCTGATTAAGTCTGGATCATGTCTGGACTGATTATCATTTCACGACCAGGCTATCTTCTGGTCAGAATTAATTCTGGACCAAGTCTGACTTATGATACCTTCTGGTCTGAAACAAGTCTCCCTCTGGCAGGCTTCCTTCTGGTCTGGTCTAGGTCTCCTTCTGGACTCTGCTTCCTTCTGATCTGGGCTAGGAAAGATATCCTCTGATAGTGTTTTGACATCCTGGTGTATCCTCTAGTGCCTTCAGGATACATCCTCTGGTACCTTCTGGATGCATTATCTGGTATCTTCTGGAGGAGTATCCTCTGGTCTGATTTTATCTTCTAGTAATTCATCTTCTGCCTCTGGTAACTTCATCTTCTGGTGGCATTTAATATAATAATTCTAAGTACAAAATAAGATTACATGGAGTGCTTTTGTAAACATCAAAATTCTAAGTACTTAGAACCAACTTGGTTCCAACACTCTCAAACAGCCTAACAACCCCAGACTTTTGAGGAACGAGAACAACACCTTGACCCTACAAGTCAAGAGTTTTCCTACCAATCTGACAACCCCAGATTGAAGAAGGAATCTACACTGCTATCGGGTTAGATTACAAGGGTTTGGAACTTTGCAATGTTGCTTCTAGAAAGCTGATTGTTGCACTGTTTTTCACTCTTTAGTTGCTTCTAGAAAGCTGGTTATAATGATGTTTCTCTTGAGTAGTTGCTTCTGGAAAGCTGATTATAACATTGACTCTCACTCTATGAAAATACTTAGAGCATATTTATGTTTCGCACAAGTATTTCTCTCTTTTGAACTCTCGGATAACTTTGAATTGTAAGCTTGAATTCTTGTGTTTTTCAGTCTCTATTGATGCGGCCTGAAGCCTCTTTTTATAGCTGCAATATGGGCTTTGTCCAAGCTTATTTTCGAGATGAATCTTGCTCAGACTTACGTTGAAAATTCTGTTGGCTAATCCTGTTTCTTTTTAATTTCGAACCATATCTTCTTTGCTTAGATTTCCTTCGTATTTCATTTAGGTTTTCTTTGATTTTTGAATGAAATTTTGCTAAGCCTACGATCAGATCTCTTTTAAAATTCAGTCAAGTCCTCTTCTAATTTTAATCAAGTCTTCACTTGATCTGCATCATGATTTAAAATCTCGACTGTATGATCTGCTGATCTGGACCATCTGTAGTTTTTGATTTTTGTCAAAAACTTTAATTTTAAATATTTGTTTATGCATTTAAATACTTAGAAAATACTTTTAATGCATATGCTAAATATATAAGGTTCTCATAATATTGTATTTGAAAAGTAATTTGAATTATTATCAAGTTCCTTAAGGCCTAAGTTACCTAATATAACTTGAAGGATGATTTTCCTTTGAGTTTGCTTTTTGATCATTACACATAGTCTTTTTGTCTTTCATCAAAAATGTAGATCTTATTCTTTTTCAGAGTATCTATGATAGTCTGACTATGACTTATGAAGGAAGCAAGCAGGTTCAAGAAGCAAAGGCCAACATCCTAGTCAAGAAGTATGAGTTGTTCAAGATGGAAGAAGATGAAGACATTGAAACCATGTTTTCCAGATTCCAGACTCTGGTCTCAGGATTAAAAGTTCTCAACAAAAGCTACTTTACTGCTGACCACGTGAAGAAAATTCTTAGAAGCCTACCAACCAAGTGGAGACCAAAGATCACTGCCATTCAGGAAGCTAAGGATATGAATACTCTGAAGTTGGAAGAATTAATTAGCTCCCTCAAATCACATGAATTTGAGCTTGAAGAAGATGAGCCCAAGAAGAAGAACAAAACCCTAGCCTTGAAATCCAAGCAGAAGAAAGTTCTAAAAGCAGAAGCAAAATCAAAAGATAATGATTCTAATGATCAAAATCTGAAACTAGAGGAAGAAGAGATTACTTTCATAACATGAAAGGTCCCAAATATGTGGCACAACTGAAAGAAGAAGTTTCGCCAAAGGTATTCCAAGCATTCCAACAGAGGAAAGGATGAACATGATAAGAAGAGTATCATCTGCTATGGATGCAAAGCACCTGGACACATTAAGTCATAATCTACAATCCTGGAGAAAGGGAAACACCAAAAGAAAGACTCCAATCCCAAGAAGAAAAATCTGATGGCTACATAGGATGATTCTGATGAATCTTCTGATGATGAAGAAGCAAAATTGGCTATGATGGCTCACATCAAGTCTGCCTCTGGATTCAACACAAATTGTAACTCTAGAAGTGAATCAGAAGATGAAGAAGTAGAATTGGATATGATGGCTCACACCAACACTGCCTTAGGATCCAACACAGACTCTGACTCTGGAAGTGAATCAGAAGATGAGGAAGTAGAATTGGCTATGATGGGTGACACCAACAGTGCCTTGGGATCCAACATAGACTCTGATTTTGAAAGTGAATCATCAGATCAAGAAAAAGAGGTGTTTTTGGAATTCACCCAATCTGATTTAATTACTACAATGAATGACATTTTAAATGTCAATAACAAATTGTCTTTAAAACTGAAAACACTTAAGGAAGAAAATAAAATTCTAACCAAAGAAATCAATGTTTTAAAGAATCAAAATGATGAATGTAAAACAGAAAATGCAACTCTTAAAACTGATATTGTTGAACTTAAGGCTAAAAACCTAACTCTAAAAAGCAATCTTTGTTCAACATCAAGAGAAAATACTATATGTAATTCTGATGTACATGAACAAGTATTACAATATTTTATTGCTAATGGTTTAGAAAGAAGCAAATATGCTGCTATGATTTATGGAGTTAGTAACAATGGTAAAAGAGGCATAGGATTTGATGAATCTACAACTGAAACTAAACCTATTTCCTCTGATGTTTTGTGTGCTGTTTGTGCTAAGAAAGGTCACTCCTAATTGTCTTGTCCCATGATAAAATGAAGGAAAAATAAGAAACCTTTCAAGACTAACAAACCAGGACCCAATTAGATTTGGTTACCAAAAGACAAAATTGTTTATGCTGCAGATGTTTTAAGCAACCAAATTGAAACACCAGTCATGTTGCCTTGTCAATGGATGCTTGCAATATACGAAGTGAAAAAGGTCTATGTTCCAACATCTACCAAACAGAAGCCAATTAACTCTGGTGGAAGAAGAACTGGTCAACACAATGCCTATCAAAACCAAAACCAGAACCATATGATGAACCAGAAATATCAAAGAAATCACACATATGAACAAAATTAAAACAGACTTACCATCAGAGGAACCTGATATATCAGCAGAAAGAGAAGTGTCAGATTAACAATAAGAATCAAGAGACTTCTTTGAACACTCCAGTCAAATTCATCAAGACTACAAACCTGGATGGGAATTCAAATCCCTTCATCCATACCCTCTAATCATATAATATGCAAATTCAGAATCTAAAAACAAGAAAAGAAGAAATAAGAGGTTTTTCAGAGTGAAACTGAAACTGTTGACAGATGGGTTATATCTCTTTTTAAATATTATTATTGTTTTGATATTATGTTTACTGTGATAACTATAAGCTTGATCTTAAACATCAAATCTAGATAAGTATTTTGCAAGTTCTCAAATCAGAGGAACCAGGTGATCCACAAAATTTGAACACTTCAGCAGAAACAGCATACTAGCAGTTTCAGAAACAAGCAGAAACCACCAGAAACAAAATTGATGTTTTGGCTATATTGATTTCATTCTTAAATTATATGAGTTTTATTATGTTCGATGATAAACAGCTTGACCTTGAAAAGTCAAAGCAAGATGATGATAATGCAGGTTTACCAGAACTAGAGGAAGCTGATGGAGACAAACCGGAAGAAAATAAAAAAAAAGTAGAGGATCTTAGCAAATTAGTAGAACATGACCAAGCTTCAAAGGATGAATCTGAAGATAAGCCAGAAGGAAGATGTGGATGGAATTACCGGTCATCTCATCCTGAAACTCTAATAATTGGAAGTGCAAGTGATCTTTTAAGGACAAGATCTCAAGTAATGATAGCCGTCTAATTGGGTTACTCTCGTCTATTGAGCCTACCTCTATTGATGAAGCATTGGCATAAAATGGATGGATTCTTACAATGCAAGAAGAGTTAAATTAATTTGAGAGGAATGATGTTTGGGATTTAGTAGCAAGACCAGAATAGAACATTATTGGAACCAAGTGGGTTTTCAGAAACAAGCTAAATGAAAAAGGTGAAGTGGTCAGAAACAAGGCAAGACTTGTTGCACAAGGCTACAGTCAGCAAGAAGGCGTTGACTACATTGAGACATTTGCTCCAGTGGCTAGGTTAGAAGCTATTCGTATCCTACTTTCCTGTTCTGCAAATAATAACATTACATTATTTCAAATGGATGTTAAAAGCTCTTTTCTAAATGGTTATATAAAAGAAGAAGTCTATGTTAAACAGCCCACATGTTTTGAAATTTCTGAATTTCCAAATCATGTTTTTAAACTTAAAAAATCTTTGCATCGGTTAAAACAAGCACCTAGGGCATGGTATGATAGACTTAGTAACTTCTTGCTTACAAATAACTTTGAAAGAGGACAAGTAGACAATACACTTTTTAGAAAATTAATAGAAGATGACATTCTGATTATTCAAGTTTAAGTTAATATTATTTTTGGATCTACTAATGGCATTCTTTGCCAAGAATTTTCTAAATTGATGCAGCATGATTTCAAATGAGTACGATGGGAGAACTTAAGTTTTTCTTAGGGATACAAATTCAGCAAAGTCAAAAACGTATATACATTCATCAAACGAAATATACAAAAGAGCTTCTCAAGAAGTTTAAGATGAGTGACTGCAAACCTATGGCTACCCCAATGCACCCTACCTGCTCACTTGAAAAGGATGATTCAAGCCAAAAAGTTGATCAAAAAACCTATAGAGTGTATGTGTATGTTCAAGATTTCAGTCTGGCCCTAGGGAGTCGCATTTAACTGTTGTTAAGAGAATCCTTAGATACCTAAAAGGCACTACCAACCTTACCTTGTTCTACAAGAAAACTCTTACATACAAACTTAGTAGATATTGTGACTCTGACTATGTTGTAGATAAACTTGAGAGAAATAGCACAAGTGGAAATTGCACCTTTTTAGGAGACAATATAATATCTTGGTCAAGTAAGAGACAAAACACTATTCCAATGTCAACAACAGAGGCTGAGTACATTTCAACAGCTGGATGCAGTTCTCAACTCATTTGGATGAAACATCAGCTAGAAGACTACAAAATCCAGGAAACCAACATACCCATCTATTGTGACAACACTTCTGCCATCAATATAACCAAAAACCCTATACTTCATTCCAGAGCTAAACACATAGATATCAAACATCACTTCATCACAGACTTTTTTCAAAAAGGGGTACTCAACATTAAGTTTGTAGACACTGATCCCCAATGGGCTCACATATTCACCAAACCACTACTCGAAGATAGGTTTGACTTTTTCAAGAAAAACCTAAGTCTTACCTGAAGGTGCAAACACGAGAATAGGGGGTTGAATTGTCTTTGCCAAACTCGAATTCTTTTTGTTGTTTTTGATGAATGTTGATGTAAGTTATTTGTTGAATAAATAATCAGATTAAGCAACAGATAATAACAGCGTAGGAACACAACAATTTATCCTGGTTCACCATTAACTTGGCTACATCCAGTCCCTTCATCCTGAAGGCTTTATTACAATAATTCAAAACCTATGAATTACAACACTTGACCCTCCAAGCCAGTCTTCTCAAACAGCCTGACAACCCTAGACTTTTGAGGAATAACAACACCTTGATCCTACAAGCCAAGTCTTCTCAAACAGCCTGATAACTCCAGACTTTTGAGGAACGAGAACAGCACGTTAACCCTATAAGTCAAGTGTTCTCCTACCAATCAAACAACCCCAGATTGAAGAAGGAATCTACACCACTATCAGGTTAGATTACAAGGGTTTGGAACTTTGCAATGTTGCTTCTGGAAAGCTGATTGTTGCACTATTTTTCACACTCTTTAATTGCATCTAGAAAGCTGATTATAATGATGTTTCTCTCACTCTATGAAAACACTTAGAGCATATTTATTTTTCGCACAAATATTTCTCTCTTTTGAACTCTTGGATAACTTTGAATTGTAAGCTTGAGTTCTTGTGTTTTTCAGTCTCTATTGATGTGGCCTGAAGCTTCCTTTTATAGCTGCAATATGGGCTTTGTCCAAGCTTATTTTCGAGATGAATCTTGCTCAGACTTACGTTGAAAATTCTGTTGGCCAATCCTGTTTCTTTTTAATTTCGAACCATATCTTGTTTGCTTAGATTTCCTTTGTATTGCCTTTAGGTCTTTTTTGATTTTTGAATCAAATCTTCTTAAGCCTACGATCAGATCTCTTTCAAAATTCAGTCAAGTCCTCTTCTATTTTTAATCAAGTCTTCACTTGATTTGCATCATGATTTAAAATCTGGACCGTATGATCTGCTGATCTGGACCAAGTCTGGACCATGTGATCTGATCTGTACCATTCTGTTTCCTGATCTGGACAGTGTGATCTTCTGATCTAGACTATGTGATATTCTGATATGGACCTGTGATCTTCTGATCTGAACCATGTGATTTGTTCTGACCATGCTATCTTCTGCTCTGGACCAAGTCGAGACCAAGTCTTCTGTTCTGGACCAAGTCTAGAACATGTCTTCTATTCTAGACTGAGTTATCTTCTGAACTCTGTTTCCTTCTTGTCTGACCAAGTCTCCTTCTGGATAAGATTACCATATGGTCTTACCAAGTCTTCTTCTGGAAAATGTTCCGTTCTGGTCTGGACCAAGTCTCCTCCTAGACATGCTTCCTTCTGGTCTGGACCAAGTCTCTTTCTGGACCATGTTTCCTTCTGATCTGGACCAAGTCTCCTTCTAGATGCTTCCTTCTGATTTGGGCCATAAATAATATCCTCTGATAATGTCATTGTTTCTTCCCTCTTATGATATCCTCTGATTGATGATATTCTCTGATTTTTGCTTCTGATGGGATTCTCTGATGATATCTTCTAGTGATATCCTCTGGTAACATCTTCTGGTATCCTCTGGAGGTACCCTCTGGTGATATCTTCTGGTACCCTCTGGAGGTATTCTCTGGTGATATCTTCTGGTACCCTCTGGAGGTATCCTCTGGTGATATCTTTTGGTATCCCCTGGAGGTATCCTCTAGTGATATCTTCTGTTATCATTTACTGGCTGTATATTCTGGAGGTACCCTCTGGTGACTTTATCATCTGGTGACGTCATCTTCTGATTTTTCACTTCCTCTGATTTTTTATTTTTCTTCTAAGTCAAAATGTGATTTTCATAAAATACTTTTGTTAACATCAAAACATTAACATAAAATACTTGGTTCCAACATTACCTTCATCTCTGACTGACATTGTAATTACTTCAATGTAGTTTTGTTTTACATTAGTTTTTTATATTTTCTTGTAATATGTTCATGTTATTCAAAATAAAATAAAAAAAGGGGCGAGAAGATGAAAAAATAAAAAAAGGAGAAGATAAAAGGTGGAGCAAGATCACGTTCAAGCCTTTTTGTTTGATGACAAAAGGGGGAGAAGATATTTGATAAAGAAGATAAAGTGGGGCTTAGACTTAGGGGGAGAAAGATATAAAGTGGAGCTTAGTCTTAGGGGGAGTCAATGAAATAGAAAGATAAATGGTTATAAAAAATATCTGTTGGAGCCAAGTTGGTTTTATGTACTTAGGATTTTGATGTTTGCAAAAGCACCTCATGTAATCTTATTTTGTACTTTGAATTATTATATTAAATGCCACAAGAAGATGAAGTTATCAGAGGCAGAAGCTGAAGTCGCCAAAGGAAGGGGATGAGTAATCAGAAGGTAAAATCAGACCAGAGGATACACCTCAAGAAGTCACCAGATAATGCATCCAAAAGGTACTAGAGGATGCATCCTGAAAGCACCAGAGGATACTCCAGGATGTCAAAATACCATCAGAGGATATCTTTCCTGGCCCAGATCAGAAGGAAGCAGAGTCTAGAAGGAGACCTGGACCAGACCAGAAGGAAGCCTGCCAGAGGGAGACCTGTTCCAAACCAGAATGATTCATAATTCAGACTTGGTCCAAAAGTTATTCTGACCAGAAGATAGCTTGGTAGTGAAATGATAAACAGTCCAGACTTGATCCAGACTTAACTAGAGCTTCAGATAAGTGGTCCAGAACAAGTGACTTGGTCCAGATTTGGCCCAGACCAGAAGGTAGCATGGTTTAGAGTATGAAACTAAGTCCAGACCAGAATAAATGATGTCCAGATTTAGTTCAGAACTGATCTAGATCAGAAGGTAAATGTCCAGATAAAAATATCCTTTGTCCAGACTTAATTTCAGTTCAATCCAGACCCAGTCCAAAATTGGTCCAAATTAGAGGGAAGATGTTCAGATCAATGGTCCAGATTTAAGCATCATGGACCAGTATTGGCCGAGATTAGAAGATCGGACCATATGGCCCAGTATTGGCCGAGATCAGAAGATCCAAACGTGTGGTCCAGTATTGGCCGAGTTCAGAGGATCACAACAGATCAGATTACAAGTCCAGAGTAGTCGAGATCAGAAGATCAGAAAGTGTGGTCCAGGGTTGGCCGAGATCAGAGGATCACAGCAGATCAGATTGTATGGTCCAGATGTGGACGGGAGTAGAAGATCAAACAGTCAAGTTTTAATCAAAGTATTAAAAGGATTTGATACAAAAATAAATTGACGTCTTGTGGAATTCAGAAGCTATTGGCGGGAAGAAAGATTTGATCCAGAATTAATTAAGAACAGGATTGGCCAAAGTTATTTTCAAATGCATATCTGGAGCTAAAAGGATATGTTTTTTATTTAAGACAAACCTGATTGGCCAAGTTATTTTTGCAAGAGATCCAGCAAGATACAGCTCGAATTTAAGCTTGGAAGAGACCCTAATTCACATCTATAAAAGGAGGCTCAAGACTGAAAACTTAGCATCGAAAATCACAAAAGAGTCATAAACTTCCAAAAGCAAACACTCGACTTTTCAGTGAGGTTAATTGTGAGTTTCAGCTTTCCAGAATTATGGAAGCTAGTTGTCAAAGAATACACTGCACCTACTGTTCCAGGAGATCCAACTAAAGAACTGGACATGGAAGATATGAAACCAGATTAGAGAAAATTATACAAACTGCATCACATGTCTAGAACCATCATGATCAATGCCATCACATTCAAGGAATTTGACAGATGCACAAATAAAGAAACAACAAAGAGCATATTCAACAGTCTGGTTCTGACCTATGAAGGAAGCCAGCAGGTTCAAGAAGCAAGGGCTAACATACTGGTCAAACAGTATGAGATGTTCAAGATGGAAGATGATGAAGACATTGATGGAATGTTCTATAGATTCTAGACTCTGATATCTGGACTGAATGTCTTGAAGAAAAGCTACACAACAGCAGATCATGTTAAGAAGATTCTAAGAAGCTTACCAACCAAGTGGAGACCAATGGTTACTGCAGTTCAGCAAGCCAAAGATCTGAATAACTAAAGACTTGAAGATCTGATCAGCTCACTCAAGTCTCATGAAATAGAACTGGAAGCAGATGAACCAAAGAGGAAAAAGAATCTGGCCCTAAAGTCGAAAAAGAAGAAAGCTGCAAAGGCAGCACCAGAATCATAGGATAGCGACAATGACAATGATGATATGGCTTACTTAACAAAATAGATGGTTAAGATCTGGGAAAACAGGAAGAGGAGAAGCTTCAAGAAGAAACATAACAGCAAAGGAAAGGAAGAATCTGACAAGAAGAGCATCGTTTGTTATGGATGCAATGAACCTGTACATATCAAGTCAGAATGTCAAAATCTAGAAAAAGGCAAACAACACAAGAAGAGTTCCAGATTCAGAAAGAAGGGTCTGATGGCAGCCTGGGATGCATCAGAATAAGAAGAAGAATCGTCTGATGAAGAAGAGGCAGAAACAGCAATGATGGTACACATCAGGTCTGCTTCTGGACTTCATAAAGACACTGTTTCAGGAAGGAAAGCAGGCAGAAGAAAGAATGATCAAACCAGTCATTCAGGCAAGTCTAGAAGCACATCAGAGGAAGCAATTCTGGCTCTGATGGCTCATACCAACTCAAGTTCTGGATACAGCTCAGGCTCTAGAGCAGAATCAAAAGATGAAGACAGTGAGGTATTTTCTAATCTCACTAAATCTGAATTAATTGAAGCTTTAAAAGACTTTTTAAATGCAAACATAAAGATGTCTTTAAAACTGAAAACTCTTAAGGAAGATAAGAAAAATCAGACCAAAGAAGTCCATGTCTTAAAGAATCGAAATTCTGAGTATGCAACTGAAAACAAGGATTTTAAAACTGAAGTTGCAAGACTCAAATCTGAAAATCAAACTCTCAAAAGTAATATTTGTTCCACTTCCAAAACTGTTTGTGAATCTGATATGCATGAGCAATTTTTTCAAAACTTTATTTCAAAACAATAACAGTGGAAAGAGAGGTCTTGGTTTTACAGAAACTATTGCTGAAACTAAAGTTGTTCATTCTGATGTTATATGCATTATTTGTGCTAAGAAAGGTCACTCTGAATTATCTTGTCCAATGGTAAAATCTGAACAAGATCAGAGAGCTGTTAAAACTAACAAACCTGGACCCAATCGGTTCTGGGTACCAAAAGATCAAATTGTCTATGTTGCAGATATTCTAAGCAACCAGAAGGAGACACCAACAATGGTGCCTGGGCAATGGATGTTGGCAATGCACAAGCAGAAGAAGGTTTATGTTCCTGCTACAACAAGCTTGGTATCTTGACAGTGGCTGCTCCAAACACATGACATGAGACAAATCCATGTTTCTGAATCTAACGATGAAGAATGGAGGCAAAGTTTCCTTTGGACGAAACCAGAAAGGTCAAATTATTGGTACAGGAACTGTTGGTAACACTTTTTCTTCCCTTTCTATTAAAAATGTTATGTTAGTTAAATTGCTAAAACATAATCTTCTGAGCATAAGTCAATTAAGTAATTGCAATTATGATGTTATCTTTAATCAGAAAACTTACAAATTTGTCAGTCAACTTGATGGGTCTGTTTTATTCACTGGCATTAGGAAGGATAATGTTTATAAAATTGATCTGTTTAGTCTTGCTAAGCAACAGGTTAAATGCCTATTATCTGTAAGTGAGCAGAATCTAATTTGGCACAAGAGGCTAGGGCATGCAAACCCGAGACTTATATCTGAGTTGAGAAAACTCCAGTTGGTAAGAGGGCTTCCCAAGGTAAGTTCCAAAACTGAGATTCTGTGTGAAGCATGTCAAAGAACTGCTTCACTTAGATCTGTTTGGTCCTGTTCAAACAGCTTCACTCAGTGGTAAGAAATATGGTTTTGTGATTATTGATGATTACTCAAGGTGGACTTGGGTAAAAATTTTAAAGAACAAGGATGAATCTCACAAAGTGTTTATTTTTTTTTTTGTAAGCAAGTAATGAATGAATAGGGTGTCAAGATCATAACCATCATAAGTGATCATGGAGGTGAATTCGAGAACAAATACTTTGAAGAATTGTGTGATAAGAATGGTATCTCTCACAACTTCTCATCCCATAGAACACCACAATAGAATGGAGTAGTGGAAAGAAAGAATACATCACAGCAAGAGATGGCCAGAACCATGCTGAATGATATGAAGCTTGCCACTTACCTTTGGGCAGAAGCTGTCAACACAGCTTGCTACATTCAAAATAGAGTGTACATCAGGTCAATCTTAAATAAAACTCCATATGAACTATGGAAAGGTAAGAAACCTAACATTTCCTACATCAAGCAATTTGGCTGTACTTGTTTTATGTTGAACACTAAAGATAATTTAGCTAAGTTTGACTCTAGATCTCAAAAGTGTACCTTTATTGGATACTCTGAGTGTTTAACAAAGAAACTAAAACTGTGGAAGAATCAATCCACATTAAATTTGATGATAAACAGCTTGACTCTGAAAAGTCATAGCAAGATGAGGAAATTGCAGGTGAATCTGAGCAAGATGAGGAACCAGAAGCTGGACCAGCAGCAGAATTTGAGAAAGATAAAGATGAAAGCAAGGAAGAAGAACATGCTGACTCTGAAGACAAGTCAGAGGGAAAGAATGGATGGAAGTACAAGTCTTCACATCCAGAAAATCTCATTATTGGCAGTGCAGCAAAACCTTTAAAGACCAGGTAATCAAGTAGAGAAACCAGTCTGTTTGGTTTACTCTCAACAATTGAACCAAGCAATGTTGATGAAGCTTTGGCAGAGGAAGGTTGGATAGTTGCAATGCAAGAAGAATTGAACGAATTTCAAAGGAATGATGTTTGGGATCTGGTATCCAGACCAAACAAAAACATTATTGGAACAAAGTGGGTGTTCAAGAATAAACTCAATGAAAAAGGTGAAGTGGTCAGGATCAAAGCCAGACTTGTAGCTGAAGGATACAGTCAATAGGAAGGTATTGATTACACTGAGACTTTTGCTCCAGTGGCCAGGTTAGAAGCAATTAGAATTCTTTTATCATTTGCTGCTAATCATGATATAATGCTGTATCAAATGGATGTTAAAAGTGCATTCTTAAATGGCTATATAAGTGAGGAAGTCTATGTAAAACAACCCCCTGGATTTGAAAATTCTGATTTTCCAAACCATGTTTTTAAACTTAAAAAATCTTTATATGGTTTAAAACAAGCACCAAGGGCATGGTATGACAGACTTAGTAAATTTCTGCTTAAGAATTAATTTGATAGAGGCTAGATTGGTAATACTCTATTTAGGAAATCCATTAAAAATGATATGTTGATTATTCAAGTTTATGATGATGATATCATCTTTGGATCCACTAATGGCACTTTGTGCAAAGAGTTTTCTGACCTAATGCAGAAAGAGTTCCAAATGAGCATGATGGGAGAACTTAAGTTCTTCCTGGGAATTCAGATTCACCAAGTTAAATCACGTATACTTATTCACCAATCTAAATACACTAAATAACTTCTTAAAAAGTTTAAGATGAGTGACTGTAAGCCTATGGCCACCCCCATGCACCCAACCTGCTTTCTTGAGAAAGATGAAACAAGCCAAAAGGTAGACAAAAAAACATACAGCCTTCTTTATTTAACTACTTCTAGACCTGACATTTTGTTTAGTGTTTGTGTCTGTGCCCGTTTTCAAGATGACCCTAGGGAATCCCATTTAACTGTTGTCAAACGAATTTTGAGATACCTTAAAGGAACCACCAACATTACCTTGTTATACAAGAAAACCCCCACCTACAAACTAAAAGGTTTTTGTGATTCCGACTATGCTGGAGACAAGCTGGAAAAGAAAAGTACAAGTGGCAACTGCACTTTCTTAGGTGATAAATTGATCTCTTGGTCAAGCAAAAGACAAAGCACCATTGTTATGTCAACAGCTGAAGCTGAGTATATATTAGCAGCATGATGGAGCTCACAGTTAATCTGGATGAAACAACAACTTGAAGATTACAACATCTTTGAAACCAATATCCCTTTGTTATGTGATAACACTTCAGCTATAAATCTAACCAAGAACCCTATCTTTCACTCTAGAGCCAAACACATTGAAATAAAACACCATTTCATTAGGGACCATGTTCAAAAAGGGACTTTAAGCATCCAATTTGTGGACACCGATCATCAATGGGCTGACATCTTCACCAAAGCATTACCAGAAGATAGGTTCGAGTTCATCAAGAAGCATCTCAACATTATCTCCATATCTGATTAGCTCAAGTACTCTTCTTAGGAGTTTTTAATTTTCTTGTAATTTTAATTTTTGTCTTTTACTTTTTGTTTTTAATTTCTGTACTCTGTAAAGTGAAAAAAAAAGTACAAAAATAGTAGGACCTCGTTTTTGGCTGATGACAAAAAGGGGGAAAGAGAGAAAAAGGAGAAATAAGTAGAAAAGGAGAGATAAAAAGAAAAGAGGAGCGAAAAAGAAATAGATGAAAAGAGAAGGAGTTGAAAAGGAGAAGAAACAGGGAGAGAGAAAAATAAAGAGAGAAAAAGAAAGAGTGAAAAGAGAAGGAGTTGAAAAAGAGAAGAAACAGGGAGAGAGAAAAATAAATCAGAAAGAGATGAAAAGAGAAGGAGTTGAAAAGGAGAGGAGAAGAGAAGAAAAGAAAAAGTGATTCAAGAAGGAGTTGAAAATGAGAAGAAAAAGTCAGTATTAGACTTAGGGGGAGAGATTGGTTTGAGGGGGAGTATTTCAAGTACTTCGAGTTATAAGCTAGCAAAATAAGTTAAGGTTTTTTCATCATCAAAAAGGGGGAGATTGTTGGAACCAAGTTGGTTCTAAGTACTTAGGATTTTGATGTTTACAAAAGCATTCCATGTAATCTTATTTTGTACTTTTAATTATTATATTAAATGCCACCAGAAGATGAAGTTACTAGAGGCAGAAGATGAAGTCACCAGAGGCAGAAGATGAATTACCAGACGATAAAATCAGACCAGAAGATACACCACCAAAAGACACTAGATAATGCATCCAGAAGGTACTAGAGGATGCATCTTGAAAGCACTAGAGGATACACCAGGATGTCAAAACACCATAAGAGGATATCTTTCCTAGCCCAGATCAGAAGGAGACCTGGACCAGACCAGAAGGAATCCTGCTAGAGGGAGACTTGTTCCAGACCAAAAGGATTCATAAGTCAGACTTGGTCCAAAAGTTATTCTTACCAGAAGATAGCTTGGTAGTGAAATGATAAACAGTCCAGACTTGATACACACATAACTAGAGCTTTAGATAAGTGGTCCAGAACAAGTGACTTGGTCTAGAGTTGGCCCAGACCAGAAGATAACATGGTTCAGAGTATGACACTAAGTCTAGACCAGAATAAATGATGTCCACATTTAATCCAGAACTGATCGAGATCAGAAGGTAAATGTCGAGATTAAAAATATCCTTTGCCCAGACTTAATTTCAGTTCAATCCAGACCCAGTCCAGAATTGGTCCAGATCAGAAGATCAGACTATATGGCCCAGTGTTTGTCGAGATCAGAAGATCAGAACGTGTGGTCCAGTATTGGCCGAGTTCAGAGGATCACAACAGATCATATTGCAAGTCCAGAGTGGTCGAGATCAGAAGATCAGAAAGTGTGGTCCAGGGTTGGCCGAAATCAGAGGATCACAGCAGATAAGGTAGTATGGTCCAGATTGAATCATGATCAGTGGAGTCGTGATTATATTTAATCAAAGTATTAAACGGATTAGATACAAAAATAAAGTGAAGACTTGTGGAAGAAAGATTTGTTCCAGAATTAATTAACGTCAGGATTGGTCAAAGTTATTTTCGAAGGCAATCTGGAGCATAAAAATATATGTTTTTTATTTAAGAGAAACCCGATAGGAGAAGTTATTTTTGCAAGAGAATCCACTAAGATAGAGCTCGAATTTAAGCTTGGAAGAGACCCTAATTCACATCTATAAAAGGAGGCTCAAGACTGAAGACTCAGCATCGAAAAATCACAAAAGAGTCATACACTTCCAGAAGCAAAATCTCGAGTTTTAAGTGAGGTTAATTGTGAGTTTCAGCTTTCCAGAAGCAAGCACTCGTGTTTTTCTTTCCCTTGTGTTAGATCTAAGTTGTTGAAGTAGAGTCTACAATCTGAGGGAGTCAAAAGGGGTAGCAGATTACTTGGCAATTAGATTCAAGGCATTGTAATTCCTCTACAATCTGGGGTTGTCAGATTGGTAGGAGCAGACTTGACTTGAGAAGTCAAGGTGCTGAATTCCTCAAAAGTCTAGGATTGTTAGACTGTTTGAGAAGACTGACTTGGAGGGTTAGTGGTATTGTTGTAATTCAAGGTTTTGAATTAGTGAAATCCTTCAAAGTGAAGGCACTGGACGTAGCCTCGTTAACGATGAACCAGTATAAAATTATGTGTTTTTATTTTTACTTTATATCCACTGCTAACTCTGTTTAATTCATACATCAGGTTTTGTTATAAAACTGCAAAAACAGAAAAAGTATTCAAGTTAGTCAAACACAATTCAACCCCCCTTCTCGTGTTTGCTCCTTCAAAGGTATCCTCTGATTTTTGCCTCTGATGATATCCTCTGATTTTTGCCTCTGGTGGGATCCCTTGGTGATATCCTGTGGTGGGATCCTCTGGTGGCATCCTCTGGAGGTATCCTCTGGTGGTATCCTCTGTAGGTATCCTCTGGTGGTATACTTCTTCAAATTTAAATATCTCATACAATACTTTTGTTAACATCAAAACTCTTAGTGTAAAACCAACTTGGTTCCAACATTTCTGTCCAGAACATTTCAAGTTGCTGGGAGAACGTTCTCCCTTTTTTCTGGTTTTGAAAAATATCTGTTTTTATTCCAGATCATTCCAGCTTTATAAAACTTCTTTTGTTTTTTATTTTATCATTCCTTTTTTTGAAATAACATGCAAATTCTATATGTCCAATTTTATTACAATATGAACATTTTGTTTTGCATTTATTTTCTTTACTTTCGGAATAAAGAAATTTTCATACATTTTCTTTTTTTGGGTTTTCTCAAAACCAAGTCTTGCTTATCAAAGATACATACTTGAGATCCCATAATTTTTTGAAAGGTTTCAGTAGCTTTGATGAATTGTAATAAATCATTTTTAAGAATTTCAACTTCAACTTTAAGGAGAACGTTCTCCTTTTGTGCTGCAGAACATTCTTGTTTTTCTTGATTTTTCAGTTTTATAGTTTTCAAACTGAGATTGTTTCATATTGTGACTGATTTTTTTAAATTCCTTATTCATAGCCTGAGCTTTCTCTTATTCTTCTTTTTCTTTATAAAATTGTTCTTTCAAAGAGCTATATCTTTGAACATGAAAATTTGAATCATTAAGTAGATTATCAAACTCATTTCCCATTAGTTCACATAGAGAGCAGGGTTCAAATTCATTTACCTCATTTTCTTCTGTGTTTGCCATCAGACATATGTTGGCTTCTTTTTCTTCTTCGTCTTCTATTGTTTCTGATTCTTCTAAATCATCCCATATGGCCAACATTGATTTCTTTTTTAAAGGAAATCTTTTGGTATCTTCTTGTTTAATGGATATTCTGCTTCGTAGTGTCCAAGTTTGTTGCAACCAAAGCATGTGATCTGACTTTTATCCACTTCTGTCTTGGGATTTTCCCTTTTACTTGGGAATCCCTTTTTTTATCTGATCTCTTCTTTTCATCATTCTTTGAATCTTTCTGGTGAGCAGAGCTACTTCTTCATTAGCATCTTCAGTTTCTTCTATGTCCTCATCTATTTGTGATGGAGGACTTTGTTGTGATGCTTTTAAGGTTATTGCTTTACTCTTCTTGATTGGTTTGTCTTCTTGTAGCAACACTTCATGTGCTATTAATGTTCAAATCAGCTCTTCTAGTGCCAATACATCAAGGTTCTTGGCTTGACTTATGGCAATCACCATTGGTCTCTAGATTGTTGGAAGGCATCTCATGATTTTTCTGACTATGTCTTGTACTGAGTATGCTTTTCCTAAGGAGTGCATCTCATTTACAATAGTTGTAAACCTTGCATACATCTCATCAATGGTCTCACCTTCATTCGACTCGAAGAGTTCGAATTTCGTTATGCCTATGTCCATTCTGGTTTCTTTGACATGGCTTATTCCCTCATGATGAGTTTGCAATGTGTCCCATATTTCTTTAGCATTATTGCATTCGTCAATTCTTTCGCTTTCTTCTCTGCTTAAGGCACATGATAAGAATAATTGAGCTTTAGAGTTTAAGAGTACCTTAGTTTTGTCTTTGGCTGTCCAGTCAGCTTATCTTTTTTCAGCTGATGTTGGATCATCTTGATTTGTTCTTGGAATGTAATCTCCATCAGTTATGATACGCCACATTCCTGTGTCTTGAGATTTCAGGAATAGCTTCATCTTGTTATTCCAGAAATAATAGACTGTGCTCCTTCAAGATCCTCCTTCAACTATGTATTTTGCTTTTGACATCTCCTTCTAGATCTTTTCTCTAACATTGTTTAGGTGTTTTAATCTTAGAGACCGTGCTCTGATGTCAATTGAAGTGGAAATCTCGCTTTACAAGGAAGATGGGTTTGAATTGTAAAGCTATCTTTTAAATTTTTTCCTGTTAACACTTAAAAAATAACTCAAGAATAATCTTCGTTAATAAGAAAGAAAACAAAGAACGTTCTTGATTCTAGAAACAGAAAATGGAGAACGTTATTGGTTAATTTTAAAAGGCAGAATGATCCTGATAGTAAAAGTAGAAAAAGGAGAACGTTTTGGAAAACGGAGAACGTTCCTTGTTTGTTTTAAAAACAGAAATCGTTGTCAACTTAAGTAAGTAAATAGATGAAATTAAATAGAGATAGGGAATCGATAAGACACAGACATTTATCCTGGTTCACACAACTCGGACTATGTCCAGTCCTCACAACCGTGAGATTTTCTACTAAGTGTTAAAAACAAAGAACCTTCTTGGTTTTACAGCACCTAGCTCAGATCAACCTTGATCTATCACAGTTTTTAATCCTTTCCACCTAGAAAGAGATTCAATCGGATCAGCTATCAACCCTTGATAGGATTTTTACAATTCACCTTTTAACCTTAAAAGGATTTTTCTAAAACAACTCACTCAAGCTATAAACAAGCCTTATAGTCTTTAGTTTTATATAATAATGATAAGATGTTTAACAGAATCTGTTTTGACTCAACTTTTGTTTCAGGTTAGATTCTTTACAAGATGTTTCAGTAAACTAAATATAATGAATTTGAAACAGAAGGTTACTGATTTCTTGAGAAACTTTCAAGTGTGAATGTCACTGATTGATGATTTTTCTTTGCACTTGAATGTCGTGTTTTCCTCTTGAGCAGTGAGGATCCTTTTATAGATTTTTTAGGAAGTCCTTTTAGGCTCAATATTACCATTTGAGGAGGTTCCCTTGGTCAAGGTGCAGAATAAAATAGTCAGTCCTTATGTTAATTCTTTTGACTGAACTTTCTGCCTTATTGACTTTTTGACTTTATGATATTTGTTTATTTTCTGTCATCTGATTTGTGCATACTTTAGGATCACTTTGATCATGAGAATACATGTCAGAATGTGATGTTATACAATAAAAATTGTTCTTCATTTGCTTCTGAAGTTGGAGAATGTTCTGGTGCAGAAAGACAGAAATTGGAGAATGTTCAAGAGCCTGGAGAATGATCTTTTTCAACTGATTCTCTTACTTTGCTTTGATCTAAATCTTTTCTCCTTAGATCTTTTAAAGTCTTTCTTTTTCTATTTTTAAAGCTTCATATCCCATGAAGATGTACTGGAAATCCATTTAAAATAAGTGTGAGTTTTCCTTGCTTAAAATTCTAGTTCAAACAGTCTTGATGAAGTGAAAAAATCCTGGAGAACGTTCTTGGTTTTTCTAGAAAAAGTCCAAAACGTTCTTTGTTCTTGGCTGTCCATTTTTAGCTTTGTTCTTTAAACTGATTTTGCTTGGTAATTATCTTGGATAAATACATTCAAATACACATGTTAAATAACAACTAACTTAGAATCATAATTAGAATCTTAAATTAATCTTTGTTTGTTTTCATCAAAACACTTTAATTGAGATTTTGTTTTAATAGGAATGTGTGTCTAACACTGAGTGTTTTCGTCTTTTTTATAGCCCTAGGTGTCATCATGAGCTTTAATTACAAGAAACCATCAGAATATCCTAGAAGAAAAACGGTTCAGCAGCAGAAGACGAACAATTTATGGCTATAATGGCCATTACTGTCAGGCAGTAATAGGTTCAGCAGCATAAGATGAACAAATTATTGCCATAACGGTTATTACTGCCAAGCAGTAATCCTTGCTGACTTGGAGTTGCAAATTCCTGTTTTTTTTCTTGTTCATCCATTATGGTCATAATGGCCATTACGGCCAAGCAGTAATGTTTGCTGGAACTTGAGTTTCTTTGGTTTTCGTGATGCATCATGACTGCACCACTTGACTTCAAGGCTCTTTTGCCTAAAAAATCTTCACTTATTCCTTCACTTCTCCTTGCAATCTAAACAAAACAAAAAGGTAGTAAAATAGAACTAAAACCAAATTAAAAGCATCAAATTAACCTATCAAATAAAGATATAAAATAGATAAATTCTAGCTTGTCAAATTCCCCCATGCTTGAGTCATTGCATGTCCTCAAGCAATTTTTTCAGGTAAAGTTTATTGATGAGTAGCCACCATGAATAGGGAACTCAAAATTCAGTTCAAGTGTAGGCAAAAGGCTAACCAACTTCAGTTCCAAATTAGTGACTTAGGCTCCTCTGAAAACATAATTCCCATCCATAGGACACTTAGCTCTCAAATATTCCCAATGTTTCACGGTAAACAACATTCACTCAAAATTTCACCAATGCAAAGTTTCCTGCCATAGACTTGATTATTAAGCAAATCTCCACTTCATCTCTCATGAGAGCATATGTGAATCGAAAACACTTTTCCAGGTTGTAACGAGGCCAAGGGACAATAGGTGGGGAAAACTAAAAAAGGATATTCAAATGGCTATATCAAATTAAACATATGATTATAGATACCCTTTTTGAATAATTGGAGCTCAACGTATTCAAACAATCTTTCATAAGCTCAAACATCATTCATCAACCAAACATGTTACTCCAAGTGGAACACCTTATCGTATATTTTCAAACTGGGATTAACAACATTTTTTTTCTTTTTTTTCTTTCTTATTTATTTATTTATTATTATTATTATTTTAAGTTGCTCCACTTTATCAAAAGGGCACCCAAGAATGGTTTTATCGATAAAGCAAGGGACCAAGAATGATAATTCATGTAAGGCTCAAAGTGGGCAACTAGTGGAAAGTATGAAACAAAACAAAACAAGTTTTGAGGCCTGGAAAAACTAATCCTACAGTGTTTTTTTCTTCAAACATGATCACAATAGAATTTAGCCTTGACACGGTAGCAAGTCAAGTTCTAGAGAATACAGTCAATTGTGAATAATCACTCATAACAAAGAAAATGGGCATAATATTTGATGATATAACACAAGCTCCTATATAAGCCCAAAACTCACATTTCGTAGTTAATTAAATGAGAACATGCTGTCAGAGAAAAGCTAATTTATCAAACTGATAGTGTGGTATCCGAAGGTGAGTTCATTGCCAATTTAACAACATGCACAAAAATTATAGTTCCCTATCAAGGACATCAAAGGGTTTTCTTTCAAGCAAGGAGAAATTATTTATTCATAACAAAAACTAAAATTAACATGCTGAGCAAACAAGAAAATGTATCCCCCATGCTTGGAACAGACATTGTCCTCAATGTAAAAAGTAAAATAGTTATGAAAGGGGCAGGAAAGCTCACAAAATTATGGTGGTGGTGGAAAATAGACTTGTACACGTATTATGGCCATTGCTTGGCCGTAATCTATGATGCCTTCTCCTGTTTTTTGCATTTTTCTTATTTTAGCTTAGCCTACAAAAAAAAAAAACAAAATTTTAAAAAATTAAACCTATGGGTTGCCTCCCGTTAGTGTTTGTTTATGGTCCTTAGCTTGACCTTCATTTTGTAAATCTTAAGTTGGAGATCGAAGGATAAGACTTACCCATTTCTCTATTGGATTCCCAACTACATACTTTTTACATAGTGTGGTATCCGAAGGTGAGTTCATTGCCAATTTAACAACATGCACAAAAATTATAGTTCCCTATCAAGGACATCAAAGGGTTTTCTTTCAAGCAAGGAGAAATTATTTATTCATAACAAAAACTAAAATTAACATGCTGAGCAAACAAGAAAATGTATCCCCCATGCTTGGAACAAACATTGTCCTCAATGTAAAAAGTAAAATAGTTATGAAAGGGGCAGGAAAGCTCACAAAATTATGGTGGTGGTGGAAAATAGACTTGTACACGTATTATGGCCATTGCTTGGCCGTAATCTATGATGCCTTCTCCTGTTTTTTGCATTTTTCTTATTTTAGCTTAGCCTACAAAAAAAAAACAAAATTTTAAAAAATTAAACCTATGGGTTGCCTCCCGTTAGTGTTTGTTTATGGTCCTTAGCTTGACCTTCATTTTGTAAATCTTAAGTTGGAGATCGAAGGATAAGACTTACCCATTTCTCTATTGGATTCCCAACTACATAATGCTTCAACCTTTGACCATTCATAGTGAAAACTCCAGTGGCCTCGCTCCATATTTCTACAACTCCAAACGGGAACACCTTGCGGATTTGAAATGGCCCGGACCACCTCGAACGAAGTTTACTCGAAAACAACTTCAATCGGGAATTGAAAAGTAGTACGAAGTCGCTTTCTTTGAATTCTCCTCTTGTTATGTGCTTATCATACCACTTCTTGGTTCTTTCCTTGTAGAGTTTAGCATTCTCATAAGCGTCCAACCTCAACTCATCAAGCTCACTGAGTTGGAGCTTTCTTTTTTCACCAACAGCCTTCAAATCAAAGTTAAGGATCTTTATTGGCTAGTATGCTTTGTGTTCGAGCTCAACTAGGAGGTGATAAGAATTTCCATAGATCAATTTGTAAGGAATCATACCAATGGGAGTCTGGTATTTTGTACGGTAGGCCTAAAGAGCATCATCTAGCTTCACGAACCAGTCCTTCCTTGATGTAGAGACAATTTTCTCAAGAATGCTCTTGATTTCTCTATTGGAAACTTCTTCCTGTCTCCTAGTTTGAGGGTGATATGTTGTGGCAATTTTGTGCTTCACTCCATACGTTTTTAGCAGGCCTTCAAACTATTGAGCTATGAAATGAGAGCCGCTATCTCTAATCACCATCCTTGGCACACCAAACCTCGAAAAGATTACCTTTTTAAAGAGCTTAATCACTACTTTAGCATCATTTTTTGGGGGCAGCGATAACTTCAATCCACTTGGACATGAAATCCACCGCTACAAGGATGTATTGATTTCCAAGAGACAATGGAAATGGTCCCATGAAATCAACTCCCCAAACATCAAAGATTTCAACTTCGAGGATGTTGATCAAAGGCATTTCATTTCTTTTTTATATGTTTTGGTATGTTGGCGTTGATCACATTGAAGCACAAAACGATGCACGTCTTTGACGAGTGTGGGCCAGTAGAAGCCTGCTTGAAGTATCTTTGTTGCAGTTTTTGAATTACTAGCATATTCACCTTAAGAGAAGGAATGATAGTGAAACATGATGCTTTCCATTTCTTCTTCTGGGACACATCTTCTGAAAACTCCAGAAGCCTCTCTCTTAAAAAAAGAGGTTCATCCCAATAATAATGTTAAAGATCTAAGAAAAACTTCTTCTTTTGTGGATAGTTCAAATCTGGGGTTAGCACTCCACTTGCTAGGTAGTTCACAAAATCAGCAGACCATGGTGCTTCTATTTTTGCAAGAGAAAAAATTGATCATTAGGAAATGAATCATCCAAGGAAAAATCATTTTCATTTTTTTCATGTAACCTTGAGAGATGACCTGCCACCATATTTTCAATCCCCTTTCTTGTCTTGAATTTCTAGATCAAACTCTTGGAGAAGTATTATCCATCAGATCAACCTCAGCTTAGCATCTTTCTTGCTCAAGAGATATTTAATTGTTGCATGGTATGTGTAAACAATTATCTTCGATCCCACCAAATAGGAACAAAAATTGTCAATGGCTAACACTAAAGGCAATAGCTCATTCTTGGTTGTGGCATAGCTAACTTGAGCTTCATCCAAAGTCTTACTGGCATAATAGATAGCATGAATTTTCTTGTCTTTTCTCTGCCCCAACACTGAACCTACAACAAATTCGCTAGCATCGCATGTGATTTCAAATGGAAGACTCCAATCAAGTGGCTGCATAATCGGGGCGGATATCAATGCTTCTTTTAACCTACAAAATGACTCAAGATAAAATTCATCAAAGACAAAAGTTGCAACTTTTAGGAGCAGATTGGGTAGAGGTTTAGAAATCTTAAACAAATCTTTAATGAATCAGCGGTAAAATCCTGCGTATCCCAAGAAACTTCTCACTTCTTTTACATAGGTGGGAGGTGACATTTTCTCTATTACCTCGATTTTTTCTTTGCCTACCTCAATACCTTGCTCGGACACCAAATGTCCAAGAACAATTCCTTCTCTAACCATAAAGTGGCATTTCTGCAAATTTAATACAAGATTAACTTTCAAGTACCTTTTCGAGATTGACCAAACAATTAATGAAGCTAGACCTATACACAGAAAAATTATCCATGAATACTTCCATTATATCCTCAATAAAATTAGAAAAAAATTGACATCATGCAACTTTGAAAGGTAGCAGGGGCATTGCACAAACCAAAAGGCATTCTCCTGTAAGCATTAGTGCCATAAGGACAAGTAAACGTGATTTTTTGTTGGTCGCTAGGATGAATGGGAATTTGAAAAAAAAACAAAATAACCACCCCGTAACTGTCCTAGTTGCAATAAATTCATTTTTTTCATTTTTAAAAACAGTGATACCTCATTTTTTTGGAACTACTTGAACGGGACTAACCCATTTGCTATCAGAGATAGGGTAAATTACCCCGGCATCCAAGAGTTTAAGTACCTCTTTTTTCACAACTTCTTTCATGTTAGGATTTAACATCCGTTGATGTTTAATAGAGGGTTTATAGTCCTCTTCAAGTATTATCCTATGCAAATAAATGGATGGATTAATTCCCTTTAAGTGCTCAATAGTATACCCAATACATTTTGGATACATCTTGAGGACTCCAAGCAATTTTTTAGTTTCTTCACCATTTAATTCAGCACTTACAATGACAGGAAATGTAGAATTTTTGTCAAGGAATTTATACATGAGATTTGCAGCAAAGGCTTAAGTTCTACCTGTGGAGCCTCTTTCGGGAGAGGGGTTGAATTTTTCGTTGCTAATGCCTCTGATAACTCTTCATCATATGCATATTTGTCATTGTTTTTAGTCTTATTTATAGGAAATCACTATTTAATTTAAGGATTTATTTAATATATTTCGTTTATTTTAGCTTTTGGATTTAATAACATGTTTATGTTCGTATTTCCTTGATTAATTAGATATTTTTAATGGTTTTATGTTATTTCTTTATTTTTAGTGCAATGCTGAATTTTGGTGAGAAATCAACATGTCCTACATGGAGTATTTCTACCATATCTGGAGTTGTAGACGTCCAATTGGAGTCAAACCAAGTGAAAATAAAACCTAAGATCCATAGCTACAACTTGCATGAAGACACCGGAACCAAATTCGGACTCGAAAGAGGAGCAAAATGCAATAAATGCCAGACATCAGATGTTGTGCGCCTGAAGCGCAACTCTTGCGCCTGGGGCACGTGGCGCGCTGAAGAATGCATGAAACCGAGTTTTTCTGAATTTTTAGGGATCTTTTGGTCAATTGGGAAGCTCAGAGACTTGTGCCCTAGCTGTTCTACACCATTTAAGGAGTTTTATCAAGAATCATTCATGTATCTTTCTTGTAATTCTTCTTTAATCTTCAATATACCAGTAGACCGAATATACCAGTTCCTCCCGAGAAGAATTGGGACTTGGGAGTCTTCTTCCATTTCTAACACCACAAAGTCAGCCGGTATAATCAATTGTCCTACTCTAGGAACATCCTCTAATATTCCCACCGGATACTTGATAGATCGGTCAGCTACCTGTAAGGAAATGTTTGTGGGCTTTCACTCACCCACATCAAGCTTCTTACAAACTGACAAAGGCATAAGGCTTACACTCGCCCCAAGATCACACAAAGCACGTTCAAAATTCATATCACCAATAACACAAGGAATAGAAAAACTTCTAGCATCATTAAGTTTGGGAGGAAATTTATTTTGAATTACAACACTACATTCCTTGGTTAAAGCAACTGTCTGTTAAGGGGAGGATAATTTGGTTTATTCCTCCACCCTTGATTATAAGTATTGGAAAAAGGGTCCCCATTTTAAGGATTGTTAAGATAACTAAGTTGCTCATTACCCACCCCACCATTAATATACATTCCGACTTGGCATTAAGCAGCCACATGATGAATAATACCACAAATTTCACAAGGAGAAAAATTTGGTGTGACAACATTTACATTCAATTTTTCAAATTTATGAAACAATGCATCTACCTTAGAAGCAATACGATCTAATGCATCAACGTCATACTTGCCTCATTTCTTCTGAGGAGATCAATCACTTGACCATTGGTAGTGGTTATGTGCCATGTCTTCAATTAGAGCATATGTTTCTACTATGTTATTGTTCATCAATGCTCCTCCGGAAGCAACATCTACCGTTATTCTTGTAGTGTATGAGAGTCCATTGTAGAATGTATGGAAAATTAAGAATCTCTTCAGTCCATGATGAGGGCACAATCTCAACATCTCTTTGAAGCGCTCTTAAGCGTCATTGAATGATTCTTCTTCCTTTTGAGAAAAACTTGTGATTTGATTTCTCAAATGTGCAGTTTTTCTTGGTGGAAAATATCTAGCAAGGAATGCTTGCTTTAACCGATCCCATGTTGTAATGGATTCAGAAGGCAGTGAATGTAGCCAAGCTTTAGCTCTATCCCTTAAAGATATAGGGAAAAGCCTTAGTCTAATGGCATCACTAGTCACTCCATTCATTTTCAAAGTGTCACAATACTCTCAAAAATCTGTTGGAGTATCGGAGAATGGGTTTTATTGTACCATAGATATCAACGTAGGTTTTAATTCAAAAGTGTTAGCCTCTACCATCGGGCGCGCAATACTCGAATGTGGTACCATAGTATTGGTTGAGGCATATTCTTTCAAGGTTCTATTTTTAGCCATTTTTTAATATTTTTCTTGTTCACAAATATTTGTCTCTCTTTTTCTCATATGGAAAAATCTTTCTATCTCGGGTATTGGATCGATAAGATTCCCAAGACTTTCAATTCTTTGCATTCAAAGAGAGAAAAATCAGTAATATAAAAAATGAATATTTTAGTCTAATCAGTATATGAAAAGAGAATTAATATCAAAAGACCGCTAGTGTTTTAATTACAAGAAACCGTCATAATTTCCTATAAGAAAAACGGTTCAGCAGTAGAAGATGAACAGATTATTGCCATAATGGTCATTACTGCCAAGCAGTAATCCTTGCTAACTTAGGGTGGCAAATTCTTTTTTTTTTCTTTTCTCGTTCATCCATTATAACCGTAATGGCCATTACGGCTAGGTAGTAATGCTTGCTGGAACTTGAGTTTCTTTCATTTTCTTAATCATGATGCACCATGAATGGACCACTTGACTTCAAGGATCTTTTGCACCAAAAATATTCACTTATTCCTTCACTTTTCCTTGCAATCTTAACAAAACAAAAAGGTAGTATAATAGAACTAAAAACAAATTTAAAAGCATCAAATTGACCTATCAAATAAAAATATAAAAATAGATAAATTCTAGCTTGTAAGGTGTATGATGAGAAGAAAAAACATGATCTTAAAGGAACCTTTATCCCCAAATAGGACCTTCAAGGTTGGTATTACATTGCTAGTATAGGAGTGTCTTGTAGCTGAATTTAATAATGAGTAGTGGAAATGACAAAGAAAGTTTGGGCATCTTAATTTCAAGAGCCTAAGTTTTCATGAGAAGAAAGGAATGGTAGGGGATTAACTTCAATAAACATAACAAGTAAAGTGTGTCGAGGATGTTGTAAAGCCATTCAGCCTAGAAAGTCATTCAAATCCACAATTCCTAAAGGTGCAAATACGAGAAGGGGGGTTGAATTGTGTTTGCCAAACTTGAATTCTTTTTGCTATTTTGTTGAATGTTGATGTAAATTACTTGATGAATAAATAATCAGACTCAACAGCGGATAATAAGAGCATAAGAACACAGAGATGTATCCTAGTTCACCATTAACTTGGCTACATCCAGTCCCTTTACTCATAAGGCTTTAATCCACTAATTCAAAACTTTGAATTATAGCACCTGACCCTCCAAGCCAGTCTTCTCAAACAGCCTGACAACCCCAGACTTTTGAGGAATAACAGCACCTTGACCCTACAAGCCAAATCTTCTTAAACAACCTGACAACCCTAGACTTTTGAGGAACAGCAACACCTTGACCGTACAAGCCAAATCTTCTCCTACCAATCTGACAACCCCAGATTGAAGGAGGAATTCACACCACTATCAGGTTTGATTACAAGGGTTTGAAACTTTGCATAATTGAGTCTGGACCATGTCTTTTGATCTAGACCATGTCTCCTTCTAGACCAAGTATTCTTCTGATTTGAACCATGAGTGATATCCTCTGATGATGTCATTGATTCTTTCCTCTGATAATATCCTCTGATTAATGATATCCTCTAATTTTTGCTTTTGATGACATCCTCTGATTCTTACTTCTGATGGGATCCTCTGATGATATCCTCTGGAGGTATCCTTTGATGATATCTTCTGGTATCCTCTGGTGATATCTTTTGGTATCCTCTTGTGATATCTTCTGGCATCCTCTGGTGATATCTTCTGGTATCATTTACTAGTTGTATCTTCTGGAGGTATCCTCTGGTGACGTCAGCCTCTAGTGATATCATCTTCTGGATTCTGTATCTGGTGACGTCATCTTCTGGTTTCTGCTTTTGGTGACATCATTTTCTGGTTTCTGCTTCTGGTGACTTCATCTTCTGGTATCTGCTTCTGGTGACGTCATCTTCTAGTATCTGCTTCTAGTGACGCCATCTTCTGGTTTCTGCTTCTGGTGACGTCATCTTCTGGTGTCATCTTCTGATTTTTGCATTCTTCTTCGAAGTCAAATATATTATTTTCATAAAATACTTTTGTTAACATCAAAACTTTAAGTGAAAGAACCAATTTGATTCCAACAATTCCCACTAGCTAGAATGAAGCTAGAGGCGATACATTCATATGCATGTGGTCCTTTTGAATTGAAATAACAAGGAGGTAATATGTACTTTGTTTCATTCATTGATGACTATACTAGGAAAATTTTGATTTATTTGTTGAAAAAGAAAAGTGATGTTTTTCAGGTTCTTAAAGAATTTAAGTTATTTGCTAAAAAATCAAGCTAGTAGTGTGATTAAAATACTGAGAACTAATGGTGGAGGTGAATATCAAATAACAATGTTAATCACTAGAAATGAGGGTTTGAATTGTGATTACCTTTTTGAAATTAATTTTTGTATTAAATTCAGTTAACTCAAGATTGATCTTGGTTTGATAAACAATAAAGGGAGAATGTTCTTCAATAGTAATATAACAATAAAAACTTTACGAAGTCATTAGTGCTAAGTAGTGAGAAATAAAAAGAGATAAGGGAAAGAGAATTCACTCAACAATATATCCTGGTTCACCCAAAATGGGTTACATCCAGTCCTCAAAGTTTGTGAGCTTTTTCACTAAGGTGTTCAAACAAGAATGTTCTTGCTTTTCCCACCAATGTTCGAGATCAATCTTGATCAGTTACAATATTTCACATGTCAACCTTGAAAGGACTTTCAATGATTACCTTTCACTCCAGAAAGGATTTTACAAGTCATCTTTTAAATTCAAAGGATTTCTCCAATATACTCAAACTATCATAAATCTATAGTGTTGAGTTTCAACCAAAATGATTTTAAAAGGATTTATGGATCAAACTATACTCAACTCTTGTTTGAGTTTAATTTTCAGCAATCAAACTCTAAGAATAGATCCTTAAATCTAGTGAAGAAGAGTTAGAGTATTTGCTTAATTGAGGAGCGTATATTTCTCAAGAATGATTCTTTAAGTGAATGATTATTTGCACTTATATCTCTTGTTGTTTCCTTTTATAGGCTTGACGAAGCCTTATGACAACTCATATAGCCGTTGGGAGACAGGTTGTTCGGTGTATAGTTTAATAGATATGTTTTATAATAAAGCAAGAACATTCCTGCTTAACCATCATAACGTTCTTAGTTTCTATTTTGGGCAAATGCTAGATTCTGACCTTTTGACAGTTGTTTGTATCTCATGCTTTTTGTACTTGTGTTAATGATACAATGCCTTATTTGTCCAGATTGTACTTGCTTATCTTAGCCATCAACCTTGGAGATTGATCTTGCTATTTACTCTTGAAGCATTGCTTTGCCTTTGTTGATTCATTTTCTTTCAACGAATTTTTCCAGAACGATCTTGAGTATGTAATTATGTTCTTTGTAACGAATACAGGTGATTTGTAATGTAGATATATGTGTTTCTGTGGCCTAGAACGGTCATCAATTCAAGCAGGCTTTGTTCTTTATAAACCAGAATGTTCTTAGATTAATGGTGTGACAAACAGATCGATCTTTGTTTCTCTATTTAATAACCAGAATAGTCCTGTTTTCTCCAGATTGATCTTGCTTCTTTCAAATTGATCTTTGTTGTTATATTTTATGACTATCTTTAATTAATACACTCAAAAACTCATGTTAAATGACAACACATGTTTAGAATCATAATTAGAAGATTAATTAACTTTGTTTGATTATCATCAAAACATTAATTTGGGATTTTGCCTCAACAATCTCCCCATTTTTTATGATGACAAACATGTTAATTAGATTTTTTTTAATTTGATTCTAAGAATTTTTTAGAGAAGGCTCCCCCTCAATTTGTATTTGAAGTAAATATTTTTTGAAGCAAAAATAAAACTTTTCATAATGCTCAAATGATTGTTAATATGTCAGGTTCATAACAATTATAACATGTTCATAACAAATATAATAAGTTCATAATAAAATAAAAGCTGAAGTACATAGTATATCAAAAGAGACTTCTGAATAACATAAAATTAAAAACCTAATTAATTCTCCCCCTTTGTCAAATCAAAATGCAGAGGGATGATAATAAGTAGAGGGAACAAAATTAAAGGGACAGGGAAGGTGAGAAGCCCTAAGAGGAAGAGGAGATAGATGGCTTGGGAAAATCTGGAAATGTTGTAGGTGGATTTTGCAGAGGCGGTGCCAGGCCTAACTTAGGCTTCAACTGAGTAGCTATCCATTCTTGTAAGAGTTCATTTTCCCTATCATGATGGGCTTGCCGATCAATTATGTTTGTTGTTGATTAAGCTGGTGGCAGGGATGACTTTGCAGAGATGGTAGTTGAATGGAGTGAGGAGTGAAAAAGATTAAAGATCTACATTTTTGATGAAGACAAAAAGTTCATTGATCAAAAAGCAAAAGGATATTAAGTCAACTCATCCTTCAAATTTATATTAGGTAACATAGGACTTAAGGTATTTAATATTAAATCAAAATACATTTCAAATACAATATTATGAGAACCCTCTTGATAGCATATACATTAAAATGTTTTATAAAAATATTTAAATACATAAACATATGTTTGAAAATAAAGTTTTTACAAAAACTGCAAATCTGTATTCGAATACGAAGTGTCGTAGCCGAATACAGATTATAAGTCAGTAGCTAAAACTGAAGAACTTAGTTCGAATATGAAGTGTCGTAGCCGAATACAGATTGCAAGTCAGTAGCTAAAACTAAAGATATGTATTCGAATACGAAGTGTCGTAGCCGAATACAGATTGCAAGTCAATAGCTAAAATTGAACTTTTGTATTCGACTACAGCTTCGCGTATTCGAATACAACTCAAGTCAGTGGCAAAAATCTCATACTTGTATTCGACTACGAGGTATCGTATTCGAATACAAAGTTCAAATTTTAAATAAAAATTGAACGTTATAGAAATGTATTCGAATACACTAAGGCTGTATTCGAATACAACTTCGAAACAATGCAATTTTTCAGTTTTGGAACATTGCATAAGTTCATCAAAACTTATGGGAACAATTGCCACTAATCTGAAGTGTTACCTATGGAGTATAAATACTTCATAGCTTCAGTTCTTACTTACAACTTTTGACTTACTAATCTTAGAATCAATTTTCTAAAATATCAAAGACTTCAAAAGCTTAAGTTTCATATTTTCAAGTACATGCTTTTCATTTTCATATCATTAAGAAAGGTTCTCAGTTGTACTTGGAAGTGTGCATGATTGAGTATCAAATACTTAGTGCTATAACCTTGTTCTTAGTTAAGAACATCATTAGAAAATCAATTCAAGTCATTGTATCACTTGAAGAACTTAGTGTAGATTCTTCAAGTATTGTTAACTCAAATAGTGGTGTACTATCTTCGGTTAAGTGTTAAAAAATTTGTAACTAAAGTCTTAGTGTTAGACTTGTAACTTATTCAAACAATTAGTGGAAAATCTCTTGTGGTGTGCAAGAGGACTGGATGTACCCTTGGTTATAAGGGGAACCAGGATAAATTTCTGTGTGATTTATTTTCAGTATGTTACAATCAGTATTAGGAATGGATGAATTCTTTCGTATATCCCACTGCAAAACAGCAAAAGAAATATGGGATACTCTTGAAGTTACCCACGAAGGAACAATTGAGGTAAAATGTTCAAAACTAAACACTTTGTCTCAAGAATATGAAATGTTTCGAATGCACCCAGGAGAAGCAATTCTAGACATGCAGAAACGATTTTCTCACTTAACAAATCACTTGACAGCACTTGGCAAAATTTTTACTAATGATGAATTGAACCTAAAGGTTCTGAGATCATTAACTAGAGCATGGCAGCGTAAAGTGACAGCAATTTCTGAAAAGAAAAGTTTATCTAAAATGTCACTCTCAGCACTTTTCGGAAAGTTACAAGAGCATGAAATAGAATTAGAAAGATTGGAAAAGAATGAGAGTTTAGAAAAGAAATCAAAGAATATTGCATTAAGAATAGAATCAAAAGATTTGTTGAATGAAGAAAATTCAGATGAAGAGGAAAATATCACTCTTCTTGTTAAAAAATTCGGTAAATTTCTTCAAAAAGATAGAACGTTCAAGAAAAAGAAAAACTTCATAAAGAAAGATGGTTCCACTACAAATCAAAATTTTACTTGCTTTGAATGTGGAAAACAAGGACACATGAAAGCAGAATGTCCTAACCTTATCAAGAAGAATGCTAACAGAAGGAAGGAGTTCAAAAAGGCATACATAGCATAGGAAGATAATGAAGTAAGTTCATCTTCAAATTCAGAAAATGACGAATGCGCAAATGTTGCCTTGATGGCATCTCACCATTCTGATGACGCAGAAGAGGTTAGTAGCAAAAATACTTGTTATAATGATGATTCATGTGTTGAAGATAGTGATGCACAACAAGCTATAAGAGAACTACTTATAGAATGTAGAAATCTGTACAAAATAGTGTCGAATCAAAAGAAACAAATTTTATCTCTAAATGAAAAGATCGACAGTATGCAATAAATGTGATTCTCTCTCATTTAAAATTGTCCAAATGAATAGAGTTATCGAAAGATACGAAAAAGGACAAATTGGATTGGAAAATTTACTTAACATGCAAAGATATTCAAACGATAAAAGTGGACTTGGTTACTCAAAATTTGATAAACCAAGTACTAGTAAGACTATCTTTGTTAAACCAAGTAATCAATCCAAAAATGCGAAAGAAATAGCTATTCAAAAGAATCATCATTATTCTAAAAAGAGTACTATTCAAAAGAAACAATGTTTTTCTAAAAGGATTACAACATGTTTCTATTGTGGTCTTAATGGCCACACACCTAATGCTTGTCATTTTAGGAACGTTGGTATTCCACAAGGGCATTATGTGTGGGTCAAGAAAGGTACTAATCATCAAGGACCCAAAACACTTTGGGTACCTAATAAACTATAAATCTTGTTTTGTAGGAATACACACAAAGTACATCAAATATGTGGTACTTGGATAGTGGATGTTCAAAGAACATGACCGGTGACAAAACAAAATTTTTAGCATTAACTCTTGAGTCAAAAGGTTATGTGATCTATGGAGATAACAACAAAGCAAAAATTTTGGGCATTGGAAAAGTTGGCATTGCTCCATCTCCTTCAATTGAAGATGTCCTCTATGTTGAAGGATTAAAACACAATCTCTTAAGCATAAGCCAGCTTTGTGACAAAGGTTACAAAATCACTTTCAACAAAGATGATTGTATTATCCAAAATGAGGTAACAAATGAAATTCAGTTTATTGGTAAGCATTGCAAAAGTATTTTTACAATTAATCTTGATGATTTATCCTTAAAAATGAAATGTCTTATGGTAAGTGACAACAATGATGCTTGGCTATGGCATAAAAGATTTGCACATATCCATATGGATCACTTAAACAAGTTAGTCAAGCATGAACTTGTTGTAGGCATACCAAAAATGAAATTCATTAAGGATAAATTATGTGACGCTTGTCAAAAAGGTAAACAAACTAATGTTTCCTTTAAACCCAAAAATATCATATCAACTTCAAGACCACTTCAATTAATACATATGGACTTGTTTGGACCATCAAGAACTAAAAGTCTTGGTGGAAATTCATATGGACTAGTAATAGTTGATGATTTTTCAAGGTTCACATGGACCTTATTTTTGGAAAATAAAAATGAAGCTTTTAAAGCTTTTAAGAAATATGCCAAACTAGTCCAAAATGAACAAGCAACCAAAATTGCATCAATTAGAAGTGATCATTGAGGAGAATTTCAAAATGCCTCTTTTGTAGAATACTGTGAAGAAAATGGAATCTTCCATAATTTTTCTGCACCAAGAACACTTCAACAAAATGTAGTTGTTGAGAGAAAGAATAGATCATTGGTAGAACATGCAAGAACTATGCTAAGTGATTCAAGTCTACCAAAATACTTTTGGGCAGATGCTGTAAGTACAGCTTGTTACGTATCCAACCGAGTCATAATCCAGCCAATGCTGAAGAAAACTCCATATGAACTTTATAAAGGAAGAAAGCCGAATATCTTTCACTTTCACATATTTGGATGCAAATGCTTTGTGTTAAATAATGGTAAGGATAATCTCAGAAAATTCGATGAGAAGGTCGGTGAAGGTATTTTTATTGGTTATTCCTTAACTAGTAAAGCATTTAGAATTTTTAATAAAAGAACTTTGATAGTTGAAGAATCTATACATGTATCTTTTGATGAATCTAACCCCTCGAAAGAGGATAAAATTATTTATGATGATGATGATCTCCAGATTTGATCCAGAACTGATCCAAAACAGAAGGTAAAACGTCCAGACTAAAATATTATTTGTCCAAATTTAATTTTAGTTTAATCCAGACCAAGTCCAGAATTGGTCCATATCAGTGGGAAGATATTCAGATCAATGGTTCAGATTTAAGTATTTGGCCCAGTGTTGGCCGAGATTAGAAGATCAGACCATGGCCCAATGTTGGCCGAAATCAGAAGGTCAGAATGTGTGGTCCAGCATTGGCCGAGATCAGAGGATCACAGCAGATCACACCATGGCCCAGTGTTGGCCGAGATCAGAAGATGAGAAAGTGTGGTCCAGGGTTGGCCGAAATCAGAGGATCACAGCAGATCACTTAGTATGGTCCAGATGTAGACTAGCGGAGAAGATCAAACGGTCCAGATTTAATCATGAGGATTAATGGTGGAGATTTAATTAAATTTGATCAAAGTATTAAAAAGATTTGTTACAAAAATAAAGCGAAGACGTATGGAAGATCAGGAGCTGTTGGCAGCAAAAAACTAAAGACATGATTGGCCAGTTATTTTTGAAAGAAAATCTGAAGCATAATAAAGATATGTTTTTTATTTATGTGAAGCCCGTTTGGTCAAGATATTTTTGCAAGAGAATCCAGCAAGATACAGCTCGAAATTAAGCTTGGAAGAGGCCCTAATCTGTATCTATAAAAGGAGGCTCAAGGCAGAATACTTAGCATCAAAAATCACAAAAGAGTCATACACTTCCAAAGCAAACACTCAAGTTTTCAGTAAGGTTAATTGTGAGTTCCAGTTTTCAAGAAGCAAGCACTCGTGTTATTTTCATGCCCTTGAGTTAGATCTAAGTTGTTGAAGTAGAGTCTACAAGCTGAGGGAGTCAGAAGGGGTAGCAGATTACTTGGCAATTAGATTCAAGGCGTTGTAATTCCTTATACAATCTGGGGTTGTCAGATTGGCAGGAGAAGACTTGAAGTAGGAAGTCAATGTGCTATATTTCGTAAGAGTCTAGGATTGTTAGACTGTTTGAGAAGACTGACTTGGAGGGTCAGTGGAATTGTTGTAATTCAAGGTTTGAATTAGTGAAATCCTTCAAGGTGAAGGGACTGGACGTAGTCTCGTTAACGGTGAACCAGTATAAAAATTATGTGTTTTATTTTTACTTTATATCGCTGCTAACTCTGTTTTTTTTTCATACATCAAGTTTTGTTTTAAAAGTGTAAAAACAAGAAAAGTATTCAAGTTAGTCAAACACAATTCAACCCCCCCTTCTCATGTTTGCACCTTAAATTGGCATCTGAGCTCGGTCTCAAGGCTGAGCACTTAAAAGTGTTTGAGGAAAGGTCCAAGGGATTCAACATGGCAGAATCCATAGATGAATTGGGAGACAACATCAACAGACCACCACTGTTTGATGGAGAAAGGTTTGAGTATTGGAAGGACAGAATGAGAAGTTTCTTCATATCTCAAGATCTAAATTATGGAAGATGGTAATCAAAGGATACACTGCACCTACTGATCCAGAAGATCCAACTAAAGAACTAGACATGGATGATATGAAACCCGATCAGAGCAGATTATACAAACTTCATCACAAGTCCATAAAAGTCATGATCAGTGCCATCCCATTCAAGGTGATAGATGCACAGATAAAGAAACAGCAAAGAGCATCTTCGACAGTCTGGTTCTAACCTATGAACGAAGCCAGCAGGTTCAAGAAGCAAGGGCTAACATACTGGTCAAACAGTATAAGCTGTTCAAGATGGAAGAGGATGAAGACATTGAAGCGATGTTCACAGATTCCATATTCTGGTATTAGGTTTAAAAGTATTAAAGAAAAGCTACACCACTGCAGATCATGTAAAGAAGATCCTCATAAGCTTATCAGCCAAATGGAGACCAAAGGTTACTGCAGTACAGGAAGCTAGGGATCTAATGGCTCGAACAGAAGCTAAGTCTGGATATGAGTCTGACTCTAACTCTGATTCTGACTGAGAAAAGGCAAGGTCTGATCAGCAACACAAAACTTGGTATCTTGACAGTGGCTGCTCAAAGCACATGACAGGAGACAAATCTATGTTTCTGGATCTGACTATGAAGAATGGCGGCAAAGTTTCCATTGGAGGAAACCAGAAAGGTCAGATTATTGGTACAGGAACTGTTGGTAACACTTCTTCTTCCCTTTCTATTAAAAATTTTATGTCAGTTAAAGGGCTAAAACATAATCTTCTTAGCATAAGTCAATTAAGTGATTGCAACTATGATGTTAATTTTAATCAAAGAACTTGCAAAGCTGTTATTCAACTTGATGGGTCGGTTTTATTTACTGGCACTAGGAAGGATAATGTTTATAAAATTGATCTGTTCAATCTTGCTAAGCAATAGGTTAAATGCCTATTATCTGTAAGTGAGCAGAATCTGATTAGCCACAAGAGGCTAAGGCATGCAAACCCTAGACTTATATCCGAGTTGAGCAAACTCCAGCTGGTAAGAGGGCTTCCCAATGTAAGTTCCAAAACAGAGATTCTATGTGAAGCATGTCAAAGAGGTAAACAAACTAAAAGCTCTTTTAAAACTAAAAAATGTGTTTCTACCTCTCAACCACTTGAATTGCTTCACATAGATCTGTTTGGTCCTGTTCAAACAGCTTATCTCGGTGGTAAGAAATATGGTTTTGTAATTGTTGATGATTACTTAAGGTGGACTTGGGTAAAAATTTTAAAGAACAAAGATGAATCTCACAGAGTATTCATTTCTTTCTGTAAGCAAAATATGAATGAACAGGGTATTAAGATCATAACCATCAAAAATGATCATGGAGGTGAATTCGAGAACAAGTATTTTGAAGAATTCTGTGATGAGAATGGCATCTCTCACAACTTCTCATCCCCCAGAACACCTCAACAGAATGGAGTGGTGGAAAGGAAGAATAGATCACTGCAGGAGATGGCCAGAACTATGCTGAATGATATGAAGGTTGCCACCTACCTTTGGGCAGAAGCTGTCAACACAGCCTCCTACATTCAGAATAGTCTACATTAGGTCCATCTTAAATAAAACTCCCTATGAACTGTGGAAAGGTAAGAAACTCAATATTTCCTACTTTAAGCAATTTGGCTGCATCTGTTTTATGTTAAACACTAAAGATAACCTAGCTAAGTTTGACTCTAGATCTCAAAAGTGTATCTTTATTGGCTACTCTGAGAGATCAAAAGCTTATAGAGTGTTTAACAAAGAAACTAACACTGTGGAAGAATCAATCCACATTAAGTTTGATGATAAACAGCTTGAGTCTGAAAAGTCAAAGCAAGATGAGGAAATTGCAGGTGAACCAGAGGCACAGGAACCAGAAGCTGGACCAGCAGCAGAATCTGAGAAAGATCAAGATGAAGAAGAACATGCTGACTCTGAAGACAAGTCAGAGGGAAAGAATGGATGGAAGTACAAGTCTTCACATCCAGAATCTCTCATTATTGGAAGTACAGCAGAACCTTTCAAGACCAGATCATCAAGTAGAGAAACCAGTCTGTTTGGTTTACTCTCAACAATTGAACCAAGCATTGTTGATGAGGCTTTGGCAGAGGAAGGTTGGATACTTGCAATACAAGAAGAGCTTAATGAATTCCAAAGGAATGATGTTTGGGATCTAGTACCCAGACCAAACAAAAACATTATTGGAACCAAGTGGGTGTTCAGGAATAAACTTAATGAAAAAGTTGAAGTTGTAAGGAACAAAGCCAGACTTGTAGCTCAAGGATACAGTCAACAGGAAGGTATAGACTACACTGAGACTTTTGCTCCAGTGGCCAGGTTAGAAGCAATTAGAATTCTTTTATCATTTGATGCTAA
Source organism: Cicer cuneatum (assembly GCA_037974295.1). NCBI lineage: Eukaryota > Viridiplantae > Streptophyta > Magnoliopsida > Fabales > Fabaceae > Cicer > Cicer cuneatum. The sequence continues at coordinate 38,900,257 of JBBPBO010000004.1, read as the reverse complement.
TCATGATATAATGCTGTATCAAATGGATGTTAAAAGTGCATTCTTAAATGGCTACATAAGTGAGGAAGTCTATGTCAAACAGCCCCCTGGATTTGAAAATTCTGATTTTCCAGACCATGTTTTTAAACTTAAAAAATCTTTATATGGTTTAAAACAAGCACCTAGGGCATGGTATGACAGACTTAGTAACTTTCTGCTTAAGAATGAATTTAATAGAGGCCATATTGATAATACTCTATTTAGGAAATCCATTAAAAATGATATTTTGATTATTCAAGTTTATGTTGATGATATCATATTTGGATCGACTAATGGCACTTTGTGTAAAGAGTTTTCTGACCTAATGCAGAAAGAGTTCCAAATGATCATGATGGGAGAACTCAAGTGCTTCCTGGGAATTCATATTCACCAAGGTAAATCAGGTATACTTGTTCACCAATCTAAATATACTAAAGAACTTCTTAAAAAGTTCAAAATGAGTGAATGTAAGCCTATGGCCACCCCCATGCACCCAACCTGCTCACTTGAGAAAGATGAAACCAGCCAAAAGGTAGACCAGAAAACATACAGAGGTATGATTGGATCCCTTCTTTATTTAACTGCTTCTAGACCTGACATCTTGTTTAGTGTTTGTGTCTGTGCCTGTTTTCAAGCTGACCCTAAGGAATCCCATTTAACTATTGTCAAACGAATTTTGAGATACCTTAAAGGAACCACCAACCTTACTTTGTTATACAAGAAAACCCCCACCTACAAACTCAGAGGTTTTTGTGATTGCGACTATGTTGGAGACAAGCTGGAAAGGAAAAGTACAAGTGGCAACTACACTTTCTTAGGTGATAATTTGATCTCTTGGTCAAGCAAAAGACAAAGCACCATTGCTATGTCAACAACCGAAGCTGAGTATATATCAGCAACAAAATGCAGTTCACAGTTACTCTAAATGAAACATCAACTTGAAGATTACAACACTTTTGAAACCAATATCCCTTTGTTCTGTGATAACACTTCAGCCATAAACCTAACCAAGAACCCTATCTTACACTCTAAAGCCAAACACATTGAAATAAAACACCATTTCATTAGGGACCATGTTCGAAAAGGGACTTTAAGCATCCAGTTTGTGGACACTGATCATCAATGGGCTGATATCTTCACCAAAGCATTACCAGAAGATAGGTTCGAGTTCATCAAGAAGCATCTCAACATTGTCTCCATATCTGACTAGCTCAAGTAGTCTTCTTAGTTGTTTTTTTTTTAATTTTCTGTTTTTACTTTCTGTAATTTGTAAAGAGAATAACAAAAAATTACAAAAATAGTAGGACCTCTTTTTGCCTGATGACAAAAAGGGGGAGAGGGAGAGAGAGAAAAAAGGAGAAATAAGTAGAAAATGAGAGATAAAAAGAAAGGAGGAGCGAAAAAGAAAGAGATGAAAAGAGAAGGAGTTGAAAAGGAGAAGAATCAGGGAGAGAGAAAAAGAAATAGTGAAAAAGCAAATAAGTTGAAAAGGAGAGGAAACTGGGAGAGAGAAAAAGAAAGAGTGAAAAAATAAGGAGTTGAAAAGGAGAGGCTATGTGAAGGGAGAAAAGAAAGAGAGAATAAAGAAGGAGTTGAAAAGGAGAGGAAAAGTGAAGAAAAGAAAGAGCGAAAAGAGAACGAGTTGAAAAGGAGAAGAAAAAGTCAATATCAGACTTAGGGGGAGAGATTGGTCTGAGGGGGAGTAATTCAAGTCTTCGAGTTATAAACTAGCAAAATAAGTTAAGGTTTTGTCATCATCAAAAAGGGGGAGATTGTTTGAACCTTGAATTATTAAATCAAATGCCACCAGAAGCTGAAGTAATCAGAAGCAGAAAATCAAAGGGTTCCAGAGATTGAATCCTGAAGGTACCAGAAGATACTCCATTTGTCAAAACATCACCAGAAGATATCTTTGCTGGACCAGATCAGAAGGAAGCAAAGTCAGAAAGAGACCTGGACTAGACTAGAAGGTAGCCTGCCAGAGGGAGACTTGATCCATACCAGAAGGAATCATTTTTCAGACTTATTCCAGAAGTTATTCTGACCAGAAGATGGCCTGGCAATGAAATAATAAACAGCCCACACTTGATCCAGACTTAATCAGAGGATAAGTTAATGGGTCCAGAATAAGAGAATAAATCCAGATTTGACCCAGACCAGAAGATAGCATCATTCAGGGTATGAAACTAAGTCCAGACCAGAAGAAATGATCTCCAGATTTGATCCAGAACTCATCCAAAACAGAAGGTAAAATGTCCAGACTGAAATATTATTTGTCCAGATTTAATTTCAGTTTAATCCAGACCAAGTCCAGAATTTGTCCAGATCAGATGGAAGATATTCAGATCAATGGTTCAGATTTAAGTATTTGGCCCAGTGTTGGCCGAGATCAGAAGATCAGACCATGGCCCAGTGTTGGCCGAAATCAGAAGATCAGAAAGTGTGGTCCAGCATTGGCCGAGATCAGAGGATCACAGCAGATCACACCATGGCCCAATGTTGGCCGAGATCAGAAGATCAGAAAGTGTGGTTAAGGGTTGGCCAAAATCAGAGGATCACATCAGATCAGTTAGTATGGTCCAGATGTGGACTAGTGCAGAAGATCAAACAGTCCTGATTTAATCATGAGGATTAACGGTGGAGATTTAATTAAATTTGATCAAAGTATTAAAAAGATTTGTTACAAAAATAAAGTGAAGACGTATGGAAGATCATGAGCTGTTGGCGGGAAGAAACTAAAGACATGATTGGCCAGTTATTTTTGAAAGAAAATCTGAAGCATAAAAAAGATATGTTTTTTATTTAAGTGAAGCCCGATTGGTCAAGATATTTTTGCAAGAGAATCCAGCAAGATACAGCTCGAAATTAAGCTTGGAAGAGGCCCTAATTCGCATCTATAAAAGGAGGCTCAAGGCAGAATACTTAGAATCGAAAATCACAAAAGAGTCATACACTTTCAAAGCAAACACTCAAGTTTTTAGTGAGGTTAATTGTGAGTTCTAGCAAACACTGAAGTTAATTGTGAGGTTTAGGGTTTAGGGTTTATGGATGTCAAGAGTGCGTTCCTAAATGGCTATATCAACGAGGAAGTCTACGTCAAATAGTCACCTGGCTTTGAAGACTTCAAAAATCCTTCACATGTCTTCAAATTAAAGAAGGCGCTTTATGGTTTGAAACAAGCTCCAAGAGCTTGGTATAATAGGTTGAGTAAATTCTTATGTGAACATGGATTTGAAAAAGGTAAAGTTGATAAAACCTTATTCATTAAAAGAACAAATGATCATACCTTACTTGTTCAAGTTTACGTAGATGATATCATATTTGGATCAACCAAAAATGAAATATGTGAAGAATTCTCATTAATGATGCAAGCAGAATTTGAAATGTCCATGATGGGAAAATTAAATTATTTCCTAGGACTTCAAATTAAGCAACTTAAGAACGACATCTTTATTCATTAGACAAAATATTGTAAAGAATTATTAAAAAGATTTGAGATGGACAGCAGCAAAGAAAGTGTGACTCCCATGGGATCCGGAATATATGTTGATAAAGACGAAACTGATAAATCAATTGATATATCAAGGTATAGAGGTATGATTGGGTCTCTCTTATATCTAACGGCCAGTAGGCCAGATATTATGTTTAGTGTTTGCTTGTATGCAAGGTTTCGAACAGATCCGAAGGAATCACATCTTGTAGTAGTAAAGAGGATAATGAAATATCTAAAAGGAACGACCAATGCTGGCCTATGGTATCCAAAAGGTAGCATATGCAATCTCATTGGTTATTCTGACTCTGACTATGCAGGATGTAAGACGGATCGAAAAAGCACAAGCGGCACCTGTCACATTCTAGGAAATGCACTAGTATCATGGTCTTGTAAGAAATAAGCATCGTGGCCTTAAGTACTGCCTGCAGTTGTTGTGCTCAAATCCTTTGGCTTAAGCAACAACTATGTGACTATGGACTTGATCTCGGGTGTATTCCTCTGAAATATGACAATACCAGTGCTATCAACATCACTAAGAATCTAGTCATGCACTCTCGAACCAAACATATCGACATACGTCATCATTTTTTGAGAGATCATGTGCTCAAAGGCAATGTTGAAGTTACCTTTGTCGACACTCATAATCAACTAGCGGATGTTTTTACAAAGCCACTACCTAGAGAATCATTTTACAAGATACGAAGGGAACTAGGCATTCTAAATGAGAATGATCTCTAAAAGGTTTGAATGCTTTGTAAGTCATATCACTTTTAATTTTAACGTTTCCATCTTCTCTTACTTTATATATGATTCTTTGATATCTATGTGTTTTAATACATGTTTAAAATTGTTTTTTGGTTTATTTATTGTTAAAATTTCATTTTAGAAACGAAATTTTTACTGTCGTATTCGAATACACGTTCCTAGAAAAATCTGTATTCGAATACATCAATCCTGTAGTCGAATACAGATTCGAGTTTTTCAGCATATAAAAACGTTTTTAATAGATTTTAGGTTTTTTTACCGAATACAACCTGATAGTAGCCGAATACAATCAAAATCTCTGGTTTCCTTTCCTTCAAAAACTTCATCTACACTTACATGCAATCATCTCTAAACCTTCCCCTCATCATACATTACATCTAAGATTGTTTTCAAATCAAACCCAAAATCCAATTTCCTCAAAACCGTAAAACTTCATCTTCTCAAATATGGATGCACAGAAAAGAGGTCCAAGAACAAAGGTTGCTGCAATAGGTCCTTCAAAGAAAAGAAGGAATGATAATATGGCTGATTTATCCCGGTAACTTCACTCGTCGGAAGAAATTGACAGGTTCAGAACCCATTTCTCAGACAAGAAATTAATAACTCCAAAAATTGGTACGTTAGCTTCCTTTTCTGATTTTAAATTCCCTGAGTTGTTGAAAGCTCAAAAATTAGAGGAATTCATTGGCTATAATGGTCCCATCTATCCTGACCTTGTTAGGGTTTTCTTCTGTAATCTTGAAAAAGATGGTTCTAGGCTGGTGTCTAAAATTAAGGGAAAGATTATTAGTTTAAACACTAGAAGTATTGGAGAAATCCTACACATACCATCTGAAGGTCAGAAAATGTGTCCAGGACACTTATGTGAATGGGTAAACACAACCAAATATGATGCGTATATCTCACTGTGTCGATTTGATAAGGAGACTATGGAACAAAAAAGAACACATGCTGGTTCCGAATACGCTCGACAAAGATATGGGGTTGGTAATCTCACAATTGACAACAGATTACTTCATTACTTTTAAGTTATATTTTGGTACCAAAAGCTGGAAATTACTCACAAATATCTGAGTTCAAACTTCAAATTATGATCTTTATGATTGAAGGGGCTGATCTCAATTGGGCTTACTTTGTTTGCTCAGTTATGTTTGCTTCCAAAGACTCTATAGCTTTGCCCTACGCAAGAGAAGTCACAAGAATTCTGGAACATTTTAAAGTTAATTTCTCAGGCGAGGTGCTGTACCAAACAACCAAAGACTTAAGTGTTTTACCTAGCATGAAAATAGTATGGAATGAATCACTTCAAACTTATGTTCATAAGGGTGATATTGGACAAAGATCATCAACTGCCCAAGATGACAATGTAGAAGAAGCAGAACCAACAACAGGCCCAGTAATAGCACCAGAAACAGCACCAGAAGAAGCAACAGCAGTAGCACCAGAAGCAGACAACATAGCACATGCTGAAGACATCATTTCAGACAGAATGATCATGGACAAACTTAACTCCATTCAATCCTGTGTCGCAGATCGATTTCAACACTTGAATGATTCTTTCAGCAATCAAATTCAAAACATGACTGCATCCTTCAACAACAAATTCCAACACATCAAAACAACCATCACTCAACACCATGCCTCTTTTCATCAAGAAATGAGTAACCTATCTGACAAGATTGACCATCTTCATCTCCCACCAGAATTTGATGATTAGATTGGCTATTTGAAAGTTTTTGTGTTTCTGCTTTTTTAAATTTTCCGTTAAAACTCTTAGTTTCCTTTTAATATGTATAACTAGACATGGTTTTGTAAAACTTATTTCATTTGATTGCAAATCCTTCTAGATATCATGTGATGCTTCTATTTTGATTGTGTATGCTTTGTTTATAGTATCCTCTTCCTTTTTGATAAAGTCAAAAGGCGGAGAAAAAGTGTATATATATTGTTGGTTGCTAGTTATTTTCTACAGATCCTCCAACACATAAGAAGGAGAAAAACATATATCAAGGGGGAGTAAGCACATATCTAGGGGGAGAAATCAAGATGTTGAAAAATTCAAGCTACAAGATTTTTGTCATCATCAAAAAGGGGGAGAATGAAAAAGATTAAAGATCTACATTTTTTATGAAGACAAAAAGTTCATTGATCAAAAAGCAAAAGGATATTAAGTCAACTCATCCTTCAAATTTATATTAGGTAACTTAGGACTTAAGGTATTTAATATTAAATCAAAATAAATTTCAAATACAATATTATGAGAACCCTCTTGATAGCATATGCATTAATATGTTTTATAAAAATATTTAAATACATAAACATATGTTTGAAAATAAAATTTTTACAAAAACTGAAAATCTGTATTCGAATACGAAGTGTCGTAGCCGAATACAGATTACAAGTCAGTAGCTAAAACTGAAGATCTATATTCGAATGCGAAGTGTCGTAGCCGAATACAGATTGCAAGTCAGTAGCTAAAACTAAAGATCTGTATTCGAATACGAAGTGTCGTAGCCGAATCCATATTGCAAGTCAGTAGCTAAAATTGAACTTTTGTATTCGACTACAGCTTCGCGTATTCGAATACAACTCAAGTCAGTGGCAAAAATCTCATACTTGTATTCGACTATAAGGTATCGTATTCGAATACGAAGTTCAAATTTTAAATAAAAATTGAACGTTATAGAAGTGTATTCGGATACACTAAGGCTGTATTCGAATACAACTTCGAAATAATGCAATTTTTCAGTTTTAGAACATTGTATAAGTTCATCAAAACTTATGGGAACAATTGCCACTGATCTGAAGTGTTACCTACGGAGTATAAATACTTCATAGCTTCAGTTCTTACTTACAACTTTTGACTTACTAATCTTAGAATCAATTTTCTGAAATATCAAACACTTCAAAAGCTTAAGTTTCATATTTTCAAGTACATGCTTTTCATTTTCATATCATTAAGAAAGCTTCTCAGTTATACTTGGAATTGTGTTTGATTAAGTATCAAATACTTAGTGTTATAACCTTGTTCTTAGTTAAGAACATCATTAGAAAATCAATTAAAGCCATTGTATCACTTGAAGAACTTAGTGTAGATTCTTCAAGTATTGTTAACTGAAATAGTGGTGTACTATCTTCGGTAAAGTGTTAAAGAATTTGTAACTAAAGTCTTAGTGTTAGACTTGTAACTTATTTGAAGAATTAGTGGAAAATCTCTTGTGGTGTGCAAGAGGACTGGATGTACCCTTGGTTATAAGGCGAACCAGGATAAATTTATGTCTGATTTATTTTCAGTATTTTACAAAGCATTCATAAACTCAAAACAATTACTTGAACAATCTCACAAAACTCTAAAAACAGAAAAATCGTCTAACAGCTAATTCACCCCCCCTCTTAGGTGCACCTCTGTTCTTACAAGGAGTAGGAATAACAACAGAAGGATTAGCAGTAGGAGAGGAGTCTGATGGAGGAGTGGAAAAAAGGAGTCTATGTGGATGAAGTAGAGAATGATCTTCAGGAATGTTAGGTTCAATAGTTGGTATAAGAACTTGTTTTTGTGTGGAGCGTTTTCTTTTTAGCAAGGTAGGAGAAATCAGTTTTAGTGTGGGCAATGTTGAGGGATCCTAGAATAGATTGATCTTTTTTTACGTGACATATATTTTTTTATGAGAATTGAGATTTTGAAGCTAGAAGTTTCAATGGACAGTGGGATATTGAAGTATCTAAAAATTCTAGTGAGAACCATACTGTAAGGCACAGTGTGTATTTTGTAGTCACGTTTTGTTGAGGCTATCATGTTTTGCATAATTATGTGAGGGAGGTTTAACTTTCGGTAGTGAATGAGACGGTAAATGATCAAAGCATCATTGTCTGAGACATACTTGTGGCTACCGCAATGAGGCGGGATCGAATGTTGGCTGATGTTATTGAAAATTTTGGGAAGAGGTTTCAGATCAGCAGAAACAAAGCTGGTAGAACCAGGGATAAGCAATTCTTGTAACACCAGATATTTGTTGATGTTAAGCGCGAAATACCAATCCTTCCCAAAGACAGCAAGTCCTTTAGAGGGCAATTGGAGGATTTCAGCTAGGATGGTAGGTGTAAGATGAATTTCAATACTCTTCAGATTTGAAACATGAAGGGATTTATCCGCAAAATCCGGAGCTTTGCAGTAGAAAGCTCAAATCACCTCAGGATAGAAGGAATCAGAGACTTTGAGAAATTGTGTCCAACCAAGAGCATTAATGTGATGTTTGATTGAAGTACCTTCATATTAAGGATCACGCAACATGAAAACTCTGCCAATGCCAATTGTGCATTTGGCCCATTTGTCTTGATAAATTTTTTGATACTTAGAAGGTGGAATATGAATTTTTGAAGCAGAAGAGGTTTGGTGAGATTGATATTGTGAGAAAGATGGTTTTCGAGTTTTGGGATGAGATGGAGAACGTTCTAGTAATATGGGTTTTGCTAAAGAACGTTCTTAATTTTTGGGAAATGTTTTTAGGGTTTTTGAGGTTTCGTTTAGCAAGATATTGAGATAAGGTGGAAGATGACTTGCAGATTTCAGAAGGAGTGGATTTTGTTGGAGAGATGAAATGTTGGAAGAAGAAAAGATTGTTTAACAGGATTTGTTGTTTGGTGTTTGAGAGAGGGTTTTGAGGGCTTTGATGGAGCGTCCTGCGTTGAAGAAGGTGCAAGTTTAGAGTCATCATCAGATATGGTGTGGATGGTGGTGTCAATGTTCTTGGTTTTAGATGAGGTGCCAACTCCTGCCATAATGCGCATTGACTTATGTTTGGAGGAAGTAGTTGCAGATGAGGTCTTGAAGGATGGTTTTTGAGATGAGGAGGAATTTGGCTGGTGGTAGAAGGGTTGCATTGATAGAGAGGAGGAAGAACAATTGAAAGTGGAGTAAGTGTAATAGATCTTGGGCTTTCTTCAGGACATGAGGATAGGTAATCAAATAAGGTTTTTACTGAAGAGGAGATTTCTAGATATGTGGGTCGTGGTGGTGGAGATTGGGGTTTTTTTGAGCAAAGGACTTTGTGCGTGCCATTTTTGTTGACGAGATGATGAATGAAGGCAGAGAAGAGAAAACAAAGGTTGCAGATAGAGAGAAAGCGTGCATTTGTTTTCAGAAATGGAGAAGGGGCAGTTTGTGGGAAGATGAAAAGAGCCACGCGTGAGTTGTAGAGGTGGTGGGTGATTACATAGTGACAAATCATGTTGGGAAAGAGGAATATAGGGGAGGATGTGGTAGATGTAGGCAACTGTAGCCGTTTTGCTTTCTGGGTGTAAGAGACAAAGAGGACGGTTACCATTAATGAAAAGCTAAGCTGAGTTTTTTTTTATCTTCCTTTGGAAATGGAGATTGTTGCATGAAAACGAGAACGTTCTTGGTTTTTGACCAAAACATTTTGGTTAGTATTTTCAATGAGAATTGACTGGATTTTTAATTTTTCTTTGATAAAATTGAAACTTTCTTCAACAAGGGGTTTAGTAAATTGTCACCAATTTATTTTTGAGAATCCACAAAAATTAATTCAACTTCTTTTTTGTTGACATGATCCCTGATAAAATGATGTTTTATCTCAATGAGTTTAGACCGTGAGAGCTAAATGGGATTTTTAGAGAGATTAATAGCACTTGTGTTGTCACAATAAATTGGGAATTTTGAATAACTTACAGATAAGTCTTCAAGTTGATTTTTTATCCATAAAACTTGAAAGCAGTAGTTTGCAGCTGAGACACATTCAGCTTCAGTGGCTGATAGTACAATTGTATTTTGTTTTCTGCATGACCAGCTTATTAAGGCTTCTCCAAGATTCATCAACTATGGCTTCCTTTATTGATTTTGGCTCAATTTGAGATACCATTGCCATGTTGTTGTTGATATCATCCTTAAAAGACACTTTGCTTCTGATTCCATCAGATGTATTTCCTATGATTTGATTTTGAGGATGATCTCTTATGATTCTCCAGCTTCTATGAGGAGTTTGAAAAGGAGATTGTTTATCGATCTCGTTTTCATGGGGATCAATCTGTTGTTGCTATCCAGATTGTTCTACTTCTTCATCGTCTATCTTATGTACATCGAGATCAATAAATTCATCAAAAAATACATGCATGCTTATCTCAACAGTTTTAGTTCTTAAATTAAATATGCGATATCCTTTAGAATCGGTTGAGTATCCTAAAAAAATGGCTTTGTCTGATTTTGCATCAAACTTTCCAAAGTTATCTTTGTTATTTAAAATATAACAATAACACCTAAAAATGTGAAAGTATGAAATGTTTGGCTTTTTCTTTTTCCATATTTCATAGGGTGTTTAGTTGATGATTTTCCTTATTGATACACAATTCAAGATATAACATGAAGTGTTGATAGCCTCAGCCCAAAAGTATTTTTCAACATTTGATTCTTCCAAGATTGATCTTGCCATTTCTTATAGTGTTCTATTTTTTCGTTCAACAACTCCATTTTGTTGAGGAGTTGTTGTACAAGACAGATTATGAGAAATGCCAAGTTCATCAAAAAAGTTTTTAAAGGAAGTATTTATGAATTCTCCTCCATGATCACTTCTTACAGAGATTATGTTAGAGTCTTTTTAATTTTGTACCTTTTTGCATAAGGTTTTGAAAGCATCAAATGGATCATTTTTTTTAAAAGAAGAGTACTCATGTGTATCGAGAAAAGTCATCAACAATAACAAAACCATATTTCATTCCTTATAAGCTTGTTGTAAACTTGTAAACTTGTTCTTTTAAACTTGTTCTTTTATAAAACTACATTTTTGGACAAGAAAATTTGAGCCATTTAACAAATTATCAAATTCTTTTTTTCATTTGTTCACACAAATGACATAGTTCAGAACTTGTTACCTCATTGTCTTATGAGTTTTCCATAAAACATATGTTGGCTTCTTCACTTTCTTCTGTTTCTGATTCATCAGGATCATCCCAAGTAACCATCATGGATGTTTTCTTGAATGGGAACTTTTTTGGTGTTCTTTTGTTTGAAGGAAATTTAGTTTTGTAATGTCCTAGTTTATTGCATCCAAAGCATGTAATCTGACTTTTGTCTACTTCTGTTTTAATGTTTTGCTTTTTATTTGGAATGTCTCTTTTGATCTGATCCCTTATTTTCATCATCCTTTGAATTTTTCTCGTCAGAAGGACTATTTCTTCATCAACATCTTATGGGCTTTCTTCTGATTCTTCTTTTTCATTTAATTGTAATTACGTGTTTTGAGAATTCTGAGATGCTTTTAAGGCTATTATTTTGCCTTTCTTCCCTGGTTTGTCCTCATGCAGTAGCACTTCATGTGCTTGTAAGGTTCCAATGAGTTCTTCCAATCCTAGTACCTCAAGATTCTTGGCTTGACTTATGGCTGTTACAATTGGTCTCCATATGATTGGAAGACATCTCATGATTTTTTTTCTTACTATGTCTTGTACTGAGTATGCCTTGCCAAGAGAACGCATTTCATTAACTATGATTGTAACTCTTGAATACATTTTAATTTTCCAAAAGTAGTAGTTTGTACCATCAAAGTAAGGTGGTCTATTCAAAGATCCTCCTTCAACAATGTACTTAGCTTTTGATATTGTCTCCAGGATCTTTTCCTCTAACACTTATTTTTAAGTGTTAATTCTTATAGACCAGGCTCTGATTCCAATTGAAATGACAATGTTAATCACCAGAAAGAGGAGGTTTGAATTGTGATTACCTTTTTGAAATTAATTTATGTATTAAATTCAATTAACTCAAGATCGATCTTAGTTTGATAAACAATAAAGGCAAAACGTTATTTGTTAGTAATATAACAATAAAAACTTTACGAAGTGATTAGTGCTAAGTGAGTGAGAAATAAAAAGACATAAGGGAAAGAGAATTCACATAGCTATATATCCTAGTTAACCCAAAATGGGTTACGTCCAGCCCTTACAGTTTGTGAGCTTTTTCACTAAAGTGTTCAAACAAGAATGTTCTTGCTTTTCCCACCAATATTCGAGATCAATCTCGACCACTTACATTATTTTGTCTTTCAACCTTGAAAGGATTTTCAATTATTACCTTTCAGTCCATAAAGGATTTTACAAGTCACCTTTTAAATACAAAGGATTTCTCAAATACACTCAAACAATCTTTAACTCTATAGTGTTGAGTTTCAACCAAAATGATTTAAAAAGGATTGACGGATCAAACTATACTCAACACTTGTTTGAGTTTAATTTTTAGCAGTCAGACTATAAGAATAGATCCTTAAATCTAGTGAAGAAGAGTTGGAGCCTTTGTTTAATGGAAGAGCTTAAATTTCTTAAGAATGATTGTTTAAGTGAATGATTGTTTGCACTTAGATCTCTTGTTGTTTCCTTTGCCTTGAGTTTCCTTTTATAGGCTTGATGAAGGCTTATGACAGCTCATATAGTCGTTGAGAGACAGGTTGTTCAGTTTATAGTTTAATAGACATGTGTTGTAATAAAGCAAGAATGTTCCTGCTTAACCATCAGAACGTTCTTCGTTTCTGTTTTGGGCAAATGATGGATTCTAACCTTTTAACAATTGTTTGTATGTCATGTTTTTCTGTACTTGCGTTAGTGATGCTTTTCCTTATTTGTCTAGGTTGTACTTGCTTATCTTAGTCATCAATCTTGGAGATTGAACTTGCTATTTACTTTTGATGCATTGTTTTGTCTTTGTTGATCCTTTTTCTTTGAACAAATCTATCAAGAATGATCTTGAGTATATAATTATGTTCTTTGTAATGAATACTTGTGATTTGTAATGTAGATAAATGTGTTTTCGTAGCCTAGAACGATCTTGAATTCAAGAAGGCTTTGTTCTTTGTAAACCAAAATGTTCTTGGATTAATGCTGTGAAAACCAGATCGATTTTTGTTTTTCTGTTTAATAACCAGAATAATCCTGCTTTCTCTAGATTGATCTCGCTTCTTTCAAATTGATCTTTGTTGTTATATTTTAAGTCTATCTTTAATTAATACACTCAAAATTACATGTTAAATAACAACACATTTTTAGAAACATAATTAGAAGATTAATTAACTTTGTTTAATTATCATGAAAACATTAATTTGGGATTTTGCCTCAATAGAATGCACATACTTAGAATTCAAAAGTTTTTATAAGAATGAAGGTATAGATCATGAAATAATGGAATCATATACCCCTCAATACAATGATACTGTTGAAAGGAGAAATAGGAACTTGCTCAGCATAGTGAGAAACATGTTAAAAGAGAATAAGTTGCCAAATAATCTATGGGCTAAAGTTGTGTCAATAGCTGCATACATTTTCAATAAGAGTCCAACAAAGAGACTTGGTGAAATGACTCTTGAGGAAGCTTGGTCAAGAAGAAAGCCCAATGTGAATCACATGAATTTGTTTGGTTGTTTGTGCTATAGACATGTCCCTGAACAAAATAGAAGAAAGCTAGATGCAAGAGCTCAACCTATGATAATGATTGGATATCATGTCACTGGTGCATACAAATTATTGGATCAAATTTAAAAGAAGGTTGTTATCAGTGATGATGTGATGTTTTATGAGAATAAGAGCTGGGAATGGAGGGCTGATGAAACAAGTAGTAGTGATAAAAATGTGACAACTGACTTAAAAGATCAGAACAATAGTGATGTTGAGAAAAATGCAGAAGTCAATGAAGAAAGTGATAATGTGGAAGTAATTTAGCAACCAAGAGCAACCATCATCCACAAGAATGATGCTCATATGCCTATATGTTGATGATTTACTAGTCATTGGAGATAATGAAACTGAAATCACTGAATTCAAGAGCAAAATCATGTGTTAATTTGAAATGATTGACTTAGGAAATTTTTCATATTTCCTAGGTATGGAGTTTGTGACAACAAAGAATGGTATATTTCTTCACCAAAGAAAATATGCCATTGAAATTTTGAAAAAGTTCAACATGTGGGGATGTAACTCAGCCCCAACACCAATTGAGACATGAACAAAGTTGATAAAGGAGATGGATGAACCAAGAGTAGATGCCACCATGAACAAACAATTGATAGGCTCACTGAGGTACCTCTGCAACAGTAGACCTGATCTTGCATATATTGTTGGAATGGTTTGTAGGTTTATGGAGGAGCCAAGGAAGTCACACATGACAACAACCAAAAGAGTACTAAGATACATCAAAGGGACTGTGAGCTACGAAATTATGTTTTCAAGAAATCAAAAAATGCAGAAGTAGAATTGTTGGGTTTTACTGATGTTGATTGGAGTAAAGATGCAGAAGATAGAAAAATCATTTCAGTATATATATTCATGATTGGAAGTGCCCTAGTTTCTTGGTGTTCAAGGAAACAAAATGTTGTGGCTTTATCAAGTTGTGAGGCTGAATATATAGCAGCTGAACACGAAGCTAGCCAAGCACAATGGCTGGAAATGTTGGTGAAAAAGCTGAGCATACAAGAGAAGCAAGTGATGAAGCTGAAAGTGAACAACAAATCTGCAATCAATCTAGCAAAACACCCAGTTACTCATGGGAGAAACAAACATATAGAGATCAAGTATCATTTCTTGAAAGATCAAGTTAATAAAGGGAAGCTTGTATTGAGTTACTACAAATCAGAAGAGAATGTGGTTGACATTCTGACTAAAGCACTGAAGACAAGCATATTTGAAGACTTAAGAAGCAAATTAGGAGTTTGTAACTTACCTAGTTTGAATTAAGAGGTTGTGTTGTTATGTAATTCATAATTAGCTAATTGTAAAAATTAGTTAGTTAGTTAGTGTGGTAGTTAGAGACAGTTAGTTAGTTGCTCAAATGTCATGTTTAAGAATCAAGCTTAAAGAGTAGTTATAGTAAGATAATACAAATCAATAAAAGACAGATTTTGATTCTCATTATTTTCTCTCCTTCTCAAAATTTGTAAACCAAGTAACCTTCATTATCGCCAACAAAAGTCTCATAATGGTGAATGATAGGCTTTTTTAGGATGAGACTAACAAAACATGGAATTCTAACCTAAAATAGAAATAAGAGAACTATCTAGAAGTATAAAAATATTCATTTTATTCATTTGTTAATTTGAAATGTCCCAATGGGACTATATATATAACTAATAAGGGATAACCTAAAAGACTTAAAACTTAAAAAACCCGCTTAAACAATCATAAAAATAAAATTTCAAACTAATATAAATTCTACAACTTTCTTAAATATTTAAATTTAGTAATTAGATATAATTTCATCCTTTATCAATGATTGTCGCTGTTTTGAGTTATTGGCCACTGATTTCATTCTATTATCTCTACTCGTCCTAGGGTTTTTTATCCATTGACACTTGAACTAGGGTGGGGGTGAGTGAGGGAGTTATTGCAAATATATATTGTGTTTGCATGATTGGTCTTTTTATCTTAATTTTATGTATGAGAAAATATGAAATGCATTATTAGTGTAAATTAATTTTAGACATAAGATTGAAGGATTTGATGGTTATTATTAAAAAACGGCTACAAAATATAATTATACGATAAGACGAAGAGTTGTTATTAAGTAACGGTGTAAAATTATTTTACACAATTATAATATATTGTATTTTTAAATATTATTGAAAAAATTTATTTGATGGTAACATAGTATATTTTGTTCATTCTCTTTATTTTGATTTTTATATTTTGTATATTTTCGTTGATTGCGATGAAATACTTATTTTTATCATACTGTTTAAGGGCATATATATTATTTTATAAGCATGCATAATGCCTTCTTATCATAATTTCTCTCATACCATATTTTTAAATAATAATTTCTTTTTATTTTTTTTTTCTCTATCTTTCGTTAATCAACCACATAAATTACAAAGAAAATAAAAATTAAGTTGTCTCAATTTATTTTTTTCATAGATTAAAAATTACTTTTATTTTTTAGAAGTTAAATTGAATCTTATAATTTTTCTGAGGGACTGCAACAGGCCTTTATCTATTTTTTAATTAAAAAATCAGCTTGAATATTGAATTGATCTGGACTAGGTTTTAGCGGATTTGACTAGATTATATGCATAAATGGTCCATAGAAGTGACCAAAATCGATCATGAGTCTAGTTTTCGGTCCAATTGGTTCCACCAGTCAATTAATCATCAATGAGCAACACACGTAGAGAAAAATAAAAACTAGAAGCAAATGCAAATAAGGATTTTTTTTTTTTACCAAGTCTAAATATATTAGTGTGCAAAGAAAAATCTATCTGCCCAACTCTTTCTTTTATATTCTTTTTCATCTATTTAAGAAAGGCGGTTGAAAGCCAATTTTTTTTATCTCAAATCACCTCTTAAATTTTTTTTTATTTAAATAAGGAAATTCTCTCATATTTTTTTTAAATTCTAAAGAGGAGTGTTTTTTTTAGAGCAACATTATTTTGTTTTCAATTTTGATCATGTGTGTTTTAGTTTCTCGTGTTGATGTGACATTCATTTCATTTATATTGACATATTAGTTTCGGTCCAATTCAAATTCAATCAATAATTTTTACATTTTTAATGTTATAGATCTAAAGGCACACGTGAGTATTTCAGACACTTCACTTTTATCATATTTATAAATTTTATTTTATGTATTGACATTTTATTATTTTATACTATTAACTCAGATGCTGAAAATAGGAGCGAAATCAAAATTGAATTGCTGGAGTGGCCAATTATATTTAAATGATTTATTTATTTTAAGAAAAATCATATTCATATCAACTATCCACATTAATAATTTATTAAAACACATAATGTCTCTATGAGTTGATAAGATTTGATCGATTGCTCTATCTTTAAGTTGCAAAAAGTAAATAATTTTTTAATTAAATAATATACAATCTTCGTATCAATTAGTTACACAACCACTTTTATTTATATTTAATTTTTTATAAGGTACCATCAATTACTTACTTACTCTTAAAATTGATGCACTATCATTACCAAACTCTCAAGTTAACACTTTATATGGTCCATATCATATGGCAAGAAAACTTCAGTATATCATATGGTTTAATTACTAACATATAACTGAAAATTTGTTTGTAAATTCCTTTTTTTTAATAATTTTAAATTAGTATTCTATTGATATATTATATTTATTTGAACGGATGTATATTATTTCTCTTGTAAAAAAAATATTAATGTGCATGTACTAATTGCTCAATATTTAGAGGAACACATGCATGTCTTCCACTAAAACATTTGTTCCCATATATTTCATTTGTAGCTTCAGTGGTGTGTCCAAAGTCGTAAAAATAATATTGCTTTCGGTTTTCACAAGGTTTTGCTCCTTCCCCAACACATGAGTCACAAATATTTGTGAATCCTGAAAATTAAATAAAATATTAGTGTTACTGAACTAAAACAATAATTTTCATTTATAAGAAAACAAAAACAATCAAGGAAAGTCATGCAACAGTTGTTAAATTAATTATTTAATTAATCAATTATAAATTGATAATAATCAATTATTATAAATTATATATTATTAATTAAATTATTATTTAATTAGCATTAAACATTAAGTTATATGTTGGACTTTTTTGTTGTTGAATGAATTGCGATGAGTAAAACTACTCTATTAAATCCAATGAAAAATCTCTCTCTCAATCCTTTAACTATTTAATGGTTATCTTATCAGATAGAGCTAAATAGCATTCGTAGTCCTTAACTTAATTTTAGTTAACGTTTTAGTCTTTTATCTGTTTTTTTTTTTTTTCGATTTGGTCCTTTATTTTAATTTTAAGTGACAATTTGATCTTTTATGTTTTAAAATGTCAACAATATTATCCTTTTTTTTTACAAAAATTCAAAAAATTCATCAAAATTTTCAACCAAAACCTATAAAATTAATTATATTTTTTAATATAATACAAATTTAATCAAATTCGTAACTCAAATCTTCAAATAAACTCATACAAAAATTTCATCAAATTTCATTCTTTATTTGATGTTGTTAGAGATGGATAGTTAACTTAATACTACTAACACCTAAATATTAATTCGAGCAAACTTTTTTTGAATTGTTTAAGCGGGTTTTTATTGATTCGTGTGTGTTATTTGTTTTTCTCTATTTCAAACACTAACATTTTTTTTTATGGATAAATTCTAATAATTTCTTTTCTTTTGGAAAAATAGTTGTTAACTCACCAAATTTTTCAGGAGAATTTCTTATTTTTTTGAAAACCTTGAAACTGTCCAAAATAGTGAACAGTGAACCTGAGAGTTGAATCTTCAACTCTTGAAGCTTCCATGGGAGTTTCTTTGAGAAAGGCTTAACCTTTTGATTCACATCTTCATTACAATCTTGGGAATGTGATTTTTTGATAATATAACCTGGGATACATCCAACTGGACCAACACCAATTATCACAAATTTTCGTCCACCTAGATCATAAATTTTCTGGAAAATAAAGATTAGTAAAAATTAGTGACGGAAAAAAATGAAAATATAAAACTTCGACTATAGTAATGCATTATATATATATCATATTAAAGGAGAGAAATTTTATAATGAAAATGCTAAATCTTAACTACATAATTATATATAAATTATATATAAATGATTAAAATTAGAAGAAAAAATCGTATAATTTTTTTAAGTAATTATGTGTTATTTAAATATTAGAGACATCAAAATTAAAGAACAATCAAATATTTACCTTTATACTTGAACCCAATTGCTGGAGAAGGTAATCTGCATATTCTTCAGGATTTCCATTTTGGTTGGTTCCTATTTCTTGTCTCAAATAATTGAGAATATAATCATTGGAACCAATTGATTAAAAGTATATAGATTTGGATAAATAATGCCTCAATTTTGTTTTGCTACGAAAGTTTCTTGGAAGATCTTTTGTAACAGTTGATGTGAAATATTCAATTTGTTTGTCCAATGACAAGCATTCTCCCTTTGACACAGAATAATATATATGGTGAGTGATTGAAAATTTTCATTTTTAATTGGATAACAAAGTGGTGCAAAAAAAAAATTCTCACATTTCTTGTTGAATTCAAGATTCCACATGAAGCTGATGCATAGTTGATGCCTGAGGCTATTTGATATCTTTCAATTTCAGTGACACCCAAGTATGGAGGTGGGATTGGTAAACCCAACTTAATAGCTTCAAAAAATAATTTAAAAAATGTTTGCCTTGCAAGTCAAGAAACCATCGTAATTAAAATATAACTTTTTATGTGATATAATAATTAGGGTAATTTGGTCACAAAAATTATAATAGTGATAATGCTTATTAACTTTAGGTTATATGTAGTAAGTGCAATGCCATCTTAATGAAAATGGTGAATATTATATTGTTACTGAATTGTATACTTTGTTAAACTCAAGGTTCAGAAATTGTTTATTTTCCTCTTTAAATAGTGTTGTGTTAGAAGATGGAGCAAGATTAAATGATGTTTCTAAACTAGATAATTTTTGTTTAAGATTATTTGTGCAGAAAATCATTTATCAATTAAAAAAAAACAACTTTTATGTTTAAGTTGTGTTTGTGTAAACTTTCATCAAAAATCAATTTGTTGAAAAAATAATCTTTAAGTTGAAAATAATTTTTTTATTAGTTTTTAAAAATCATTAATAATAGAAGAGTGTGAAATAAAAAATCATTTTTTATAATTTCAACCAAACACAAAACTTTTACTTTTCTTAAAAATCTCTAAAATAATAATATCAAAATTATTTATATCAAAACTACTTTTATTTAATTTAGATTTAACTGCAGTTTTAGTCTACTTTTATTTTAATTTAGGTTTGATTGCATTTTTAATTTTTTTTTTAAAATAATAATTTTACATATTTTAAATTACATGACATATGCTATGATTATGTTGAATAATTAACACTCTTGATATTACAGTAAAACTATTAAAAAACTTCAGTTTCAACTTCAAAAATTATCCATTTTTGTAATTTAAATAATAATATACAAATAATTAATGTATCTAAATAATTTTATATCATAAAATTGTATATCACATTATTTAAAATATGTTATGTTATCATTTTTTAATCTAGAAATTTGAAACAAAAATCAAAACTGTAATTAAGCCTTTAATTTATATCAAACGAAACGTGAAACTCACCAATAATATCCGCAAAGGTTTTGCCATTACTAAACCTGCCTGTGGAACAATTATTGAAATCTATGCCATAAGGGAATGTATTAGCCTTAGCAGCTGTATTCAAATTGTTGTTGTTTCCAGCATCTACACTTGAATCACCAAAAACATACAAAGCTGGCACAAGGCTCTTTGTACAATAAGAATTAGCCAAGAAAACTTGGAGGGTTATAAGAGATATAAACCATAAAACTTTGAATTTAAACATGTCTTCTTATGATTTTTTTATCAATTGAAAGATGTTAAAATCCTATATATATTATATGATATATATACCAAATCTTGAAATTGAAGAAAGTTGGTTTTATATGTGTTTTTTTTTTCTTTGGTTTTATATGTTTTACTTGTGTTAAATATTTTAAACAAGGTTGTTACAAAACCGTGGCTAAAGAAATTTTTGAAGTTGCAACGTATTTTTAAAATAGAGACAACTCAAACTTTGTTTCAAACTCTGTTTCAAACTCAGTTGAGAAACAATTATAATTTGCATACAATATTAATGTTAAAAAATAATTTTTATTATTTTGGATAAACGTAATTTTTATGTGTCAACAATTTGCGTATATATCTCGCAACTTGTGTTTCAGGATCCAAACAAATTTTCTATTATTAAGATCTTTGTCATCTATTTTCTTCCAAAAATAGTCAATATTGTCAAAACTGAAATAACAGTTGGATTTGTTATGTTTTTTAGTAATATTAAATTAAACATAAGGGAAGCCATAACCATATACAACTAATTTTATTTGGTTTGGAAAAATGGAAAAACAAAAAAAATCTTAAAAATCCCTTAACCTTTTCCTTTGATAGCTATTATAAGGCTTTGCTTCAACATGTACTGAAATAGTGTAAAAAGATGGAATGAAAAAAAATTAAGAATTAAATACTTTTGTAGTCCTTTCAATATATTTTTTCGAAGATAAAATATAGGTAAAATTAATTTATATTTTTTGAAATTAAATATAAACAAGAATCAACAACTTATTTTATATTTTAAAGATGATATCTTTAAAATATTTTTTTTTCAATTTAATCTTTTCTATCTTCAATGATCCCATTTATTAATTTTGGAGGATATTTAACCAATAAAATTACTTTTTATTAGGTTTTTTTTTTTAATTATCTCATATTATTAAAAAAGATTAAGGGCCCATCAGAGACCAAATTAGCAAGTACAACATAGAGTAAAAAAAAAAAGAGGGATATCTTCTATCCACACCCCTTCTGAACAATCAAATACAACTTTGACAAGGTTATGGGCTACATTACTATGCCAAAAACAGAAAAGACAACTTTTTTTGAATTTTAACGAAGTTTAAAAACGCTATCTATTTTAAGTAGGTTTAGACAATGTTTTTTACGAAATAAAAGTGTTGTCTAATAATATCTTTAAAATAAAATGTTCTACTTAACGGTATTTTTAGAGAACACTTTCAAAATAAAGCAATTTTTACATGAACAATTAGATATGACTTTTAATTTAAGATTGTTGTCTAATGACCACTTTAGATAATACTTTATTCTAAAAGTGCTATCTAAAGTTTTTATTTATAATAGAAGTGTTATTAAATTTAATTTTTCCATATCACTTTTTGTCTTAAACAATTATAAAGAGTTTATATTTATTAATAATTGAAAAATAACTTAAAAATATATTTAACGTAATATATATATATATATATATATATATATATATATATATAATCGCTAAAAATATTCAAAATATTCAAAACAATACATTTAATATATCAATCAAGTAAATAAGTAATTATAAAATGACTTACATTAACTAATATTTATAAATATTAGTTTCTTTTTATAATTGTTGAACTTGATGGTATCAAATGTATATTCCAAATATATTAGTTTTTATCGAAATTGCAAATTTCCACCTCAATTTTCCTATCTACAAAGTATTTCTAACTTCTATTATCTCCGTGTTGTTGTTTGAATCTTAAAATTTATCATAACCTAAAAATAGACAAAGAAACAAATGTAAAGAACAAAATTACAATATCATATTAAACTAATGATAAGTATTACTCTTTCGCACCTCAACTTTAATATCATTAGTGTCTAAGTCACTAACATACTAATAACATTTAGCTTCCACTAAAGACAACCTTTTTTACATCTGAATATGAATCATACACAAAACATAATAATTCTTAATTATGTTATTCTTTCAAATACTAACAACACCTCCACTAAGAAACAACAAATACCAAGTCATTTACATCATTAACAAATTCCTTAGTGTTCTGAAAATAAAAATAACAAACATTATTTATCAATTACTAGGTATTTAACAATTCAACAGATGTAATAGCATATAATAGGATAGCCATCACTAGACACATCCGGATAGACAAAAACTTCAACATAATTTAAACACAATTAACTATCCTCACAAAGTACCTACTTAATGAAGAAATGGTTTAGTGTGTTGGAGTCTAGCAAGATTAGGTTCATAAATAAACATGTCAGCATTGAAATAGAAAAAAGTCTTGGGAACAAAATCAAAAGGCTATCAAACCTTATTATAGTAGTTTCTTACACAATCTAAAGTAGAAACTATGAATAAATTAAATTAACTTCATTGCACTTAATGTCCTTCATGATCTATCTCTAGCTCTAACTACATTAGCTTCAAACAACATGATTCTAGCTTCTAGTTGTTGTATATAAGCTTGTAAAAAAATATCATAAATGAAATGTATTTTTGGTATATCTTTCTAATATAAAGTATAAATCATCAAACATTTTTCGTTGAATGAATCTTACAAGCAGCCTCCCCATTTTGTGCAAGACTTCGGTATCTCCCAGTTCAATCATACTGAAATTCTTTGTATTTCACTATATGTATGAAAAGGTATAATTGCAAGCTAAACATCTAAAATCAAAAAGTAGAGGACCTCCTAATTTGTCGGGCATACATCTTCCTCAAAATCTTTTCATCAAACATGGCATGTACAATATTCAGTTCTCATGTTTACACATTATTTAAAGTAAATTGACTGATAAAAAGATTGATAATGCATAAAAAGCTTGTTTGATTGATTGAGCGTGTCTAAAATATTACAAGTATTTGTATTTATAGGCAAAACTAGAATTAGCTTGTCTTTCTACTTTTTTGGCACGTCCCATTGGCAATATCCTCACATGTCTTTTCTCGAAATCATGCCTCAGTGTAGATTGATAGTGGTGTTAAAATGGTGAAGGATGAGATAAACTTCCATATTATCAAGATAAAGGAAGCTTTGACCTGTTCCTAAGCTTATCTGACATTTATAGATTCTTGTAAACTTGAGAAAGATTCATTGACTCATATTCAGTTATTATTTACACACATAACCTTACTTCGGCTAAGGGGAATTTGGCTACCCCAAAGATTGACTGTCTGTCGTTGTTGCCTAACAAATTATTTATTTTTAGGTGTAAACAAATGTCCCTTTGTATTGCTTTATATAACTTTTGAGATGTTGTTATAAACTCTACCTTAGCTTGCAAAAGGGAAAAACTTAATGATACTAGCTGATTTAATTACCTTAACGGTAACCTTGATTATCTCAACTAATCAAACATAATTATTGCTCAATCATTAGATTATAAATATAGCCTTAGCTGATTTCTTCACTCCTCACTTCTTGTTACACAGTCTCCAAATTCTTCCTTGCTACCTCAAGAACATTTTTGCAATATTTAGTGGCCTTTTCTTTTGTGTAATTTTTTCTTAATCCTTACACAATGTTTGAAGTGGCTAGAATATCACTAGAAGGGGGGTTGAATAGAGATATTCAAGGTTTTTAAAATTTTGTTAACTACTGTCCTCTTTCAGAGGATGATTATCAGATGTTGAGAGTTGAGAGAGAGAGAGAATAATGACACACGAATTTTTATACTGGTTCACCCAAAGATGGCTACGTCCAGTCCTCACACTCTTGTGAGTTTTCACTAAGTATCAAAAGCTATCAGCCTCTCACTGAGGTTGATTACAAACTGTGTATTCTTTAGCTTCACCAAGCTTACAATTCTTTCCTTCTGATTTCTCTTCAAGTGTTTCTCACTTGAAGTTCTAAAGATAATATGAAGTAGTTTGATAGGATTTACTTTCTACAAAGATGATACGTAGTTTGATAGGATTTACTTTCTACAAAGATGATACAAAGATCTAGTGTAAGATTATAGAAAGCTTGAAAGGAGATTGATAATGCTCTTGATAGCCTCTTGATATTCTTCTGTTTTTTGCTCGTGTAGTTGTGTGTTTCTGCTGAAGAAGAGCAGCCTTCCTTTTATAGGGAGAAGGAAACTTTCTCTTCAAGAAAATTTTCCTTTCTGACCATTTTTTCAAGATGTAATGAACCTCACTGTTGTTGCAAATTTACAGCCTTGCCATTCTGTCCTTTACAGCCTGGCACATGGGAGGTTACTTCTTTACTTGGCTTTCCAGGAGGATAAATCAATCTATATGGTTTTAACAACTGGTCAGTGCTCTTTTCTGGTTCCAAGTCATGACCCTTCTCTGGTCGTGGATGATGCAGCTTTTGATACTCTGGAACTGTTAGTTGTTCTTAATGTGAGAGGATGAATGAGCAACTAGAAATTATCCTCTGGTAATTTCCTTTTGGTGTCTGAAGTTCACCTTATGGTATCTGACTTCTGATATTTACCTTCCAGAGTTCATCTTCTGATATTTATCTTCTGGTGTGTATTTTCTGGAATTCATCTTCTGATGTTTATCATGTGAAGTTTGTCTTCTGAATTTCTGGTATTCATTTTCTGGTGTATTTCATGTGAAGTTCGTCTTCTGAGTTTTATCCTTTGATGTTCATCTTTTTATCCTCTGATATGTTTCTTCTGAAATTCATTTTCAGATGTATATCTTCTGATATTCATTTATGATTTTCATCTTCTGATATTGGCCAATCTGGACTAGCAAACTGGTCTGCTGAGATCCTCTGATCTCGGCCAACACTGGACCATTTATTCTGTCCTTCTGGTTTCGACCAACACTGGGCCATTTATTCTGACCTTCTGATTTCGACCAACACTGGGCCATAGTCTGATCTTTTGATCTTGGCCAACACTGTACTGGGTCTGGATTAGTTCTGGACAAAGGATATTTCAGTCTGGACCTTTTAGCTTATCTTCTGATTAATCCAGGACTGTTTTTTCACTTCACTGTCAGGCCATCTTCTCGTCAGAAGAACTTGTTGAATAAGTCTGAGTTATGATATATTCTGGTTTGGATCCAGTCTTCCTCTGGCAGGCTTCCTTCTGGTATGGTCTATGTCTCCTTCTGACTTTGTTTCCTTCTGATATGGGCCAGCAAAGATATCCTCTGGTGATTTCAGGATGCATCCTCTGGTATCTTCTGGATGCATTATCTGGTGTTTTCAACTCTCAGGTTTTCTGCTTCAGCTTCTGGTTTTCTGTTCCAGATGTTTTGCTTCTGGTTTCCCAAATGTTCTGCTTCTGGTGTTTTCTAGATGTTCTGCTTCTGGCGTTTTCCAGATGTTCTGCTTCTAGTTTCCCAGATGTTCTGCTTCTGGTTTCCCAGATGTTCTGCTTCTGGTGTTTTCCAGATGTTCTGCTTCTGGTGTTTTCCAGATGTTCTGCTTCTGGTGTTTTCCAGATGTTCTGCTTCTGGTGTTTTCCAGATGTTCTGCTTCTGGTGTTTTCCAGATGTTCTGCTTCTGGTGTTTTCCAGATGTTCTGCTTCTGGTGTTTTCCAGATGTTCTGCTTCTGGTGTTTTAACTTCAGATTTTCTTTATGGATTTAACAGCTTTGTTTCCTGCATGGATTCATTCTTCTGGACAGGAGGTTGCGATCTTTGGATCCTGTTCCTTTCTTAGTACAAAACTTAAATGCACGCATTAGTGTAATCATAATCTTAAGATAATTTTGTTATCATTAAAAGAGATTTTTTCTCAACAATGTTACCATGTCTTCCTATGACTTCCAAAACCGTGACCACAACTATGGTGATGACTACCTTTCCGATATAGTTTCTTCTACCTCATCATCCTCAATTGCAGCTACTGTGCAACCTGTTCATCTTAGCCTACAAATTGCTATTCATAACCACTTTTCTCTTTGTCCTTCAACTTCCACTGTGAGTGACAAGGCTATGTTCTTTGGCTCGTGTTTATGTTCTGCTAACTATTACCATCTTCCTATTACAAAAGATTGGTTTTCCTCTAAAGCTAGGTCAAACGATTTTAGAACCTTTCCCCATCCAATGACTGACTACTTGGCATGTCTGACTTAGATGGAAACTACCAAAGACCAAGAATGGAGAAAGCAGGGCATTTATGATATGATTATGCTTTATAGAGATTCCATGAATTAGAGCACTGCTTCAGTTTTCTTAGCTATTGGTTTGTGAGTATAAACATTTTCGTCTTTCCTTAGAGCATGATGACCCCTACCCTCCTTATGCGGCTAAGCACAATGCGTTCTTCTTTTATTGGTCCATCAAGTTATTTGTTTGTACTGGTTCTGTATCTGTGGGCCAAAAGCTACAATTATATGTTGCTATTCTGAATAACCCAAATAGGCCTATGTCTTGGGGTTTTCTCTTTTCTTTCTTCGTTTTACCATTCTTTATTCAACATTTTAGATTGGTTGATAAAAAATAAAGATATCAAAACCATTAGTGATCATATATGGTTTCTCCAATTATGGTTTCGACTTTATTTTCCCGAACTTCGTGAGAAGAACTTTATTTCAAGTTCAATTCCTAGAGTTGGGTAGGTTTTGTGGGAAACTCTATTTCATTATCTTGTGGTTTCTACTACCTTTTTCTCGGTGGCTAAATAACTTCGCTCACTTTAATGGAGTTCAACAGAGTACGCTCTAATACTTTCTGAAAATAGTACCCCTGCTTTGGTTACTAACATAGCCACAACTTACTTATCTCCCCTGGCTGAGAGTGTTGTCAGAGAGAACTGGGAAATAATCCTCATAACTATGGATCTTCCCTGTAGTTTGAAGCCAAGTAGCCGAAACAACAAAACTTATGTCGAGCCATAATTCCTCATTGTGTTTCTTGTCAACTAGGACTTCTTCAACACATCTTATTGAGCTACAAATCAAAAGTTACTGCTCTGGCAAGGAACTCCCCAAATGGAGAGGAAGTGTTATAACTAGCATGCCTTAATTGGAAAAAGCTTTTGGCATTCAAGATGGAACTTTTTGGCAAACAACCTTGGGAAATGGTTGCCAACCAATTGGTGGTCTTCAGTTAAAGATGTCATGTTTTTATTATCTGACAACTATCAACCTTCCTCATACTACCATCCCTAAAAGGAAAAAGGATAACTTCTACTCCCCAGCTCCAAACTGCCAAGACAACAACCCCTTTTGCAGCTAGGCCAAGTGCCAAGATTCAAACGACATTGGCTCCCAAAAAAGGTAACTCTGCTTCCCTATTTTGTTGATTATCTCGTATTGCTCATTACTCTTCGTTTATTGTGATTTCTTATATGCATATAAAGAACATGTTCAAATCGACTTGGTGTTAGATAACGAAGACGACAAAGATGAGGTTCCTTTAATCTAGAGGAAAAGATTGAGATATAGTGGTGCTCAAACTAAGGTACATGTTTAATGGATGATGATTTCTATTTGATCTTCTAAGCTAAGATGTACATGATCACTTTACCTTCCTAGAATCTTCATCATCAACGCCTTATATTGTTGGCTCACCACTAACTCTAAGGTCTTCATCAAGATCTCCCATAATGTAGCAGTTATTATAGGATGAGTGGTTGGTGTAAGATCAACCTTACCACCACTTTCATAGGTTTCTAGAACAATATAATTTGACATAGTTTCTTGCTCATTGAACATTGTGTCTCTACTTCTAATAATTTTTCTCTTTTCTGGATCTCATACTATCTCAAGAATGTCAAAGCCCAAATGAATAGATGGAGATCTTTTAATTAGGTAGCATATATTGTGAACAATTTCACCCGAAATGGCTTAGGTAGTTTAGCCATTTTAAAAATGCATCTAACTTTTCTCCATAATGGTTTAGTTGATTCATTCAACTACACCATTATGTTGTTGGCATGTTAGGTATCGTATTCTCATGCATGATGTCATGCTCAGAACAATAGGTTTTAAATTCATGGAAAGTATTGTCACTGCTATTATTCAAACAAAAATATTTCAAGGGTTTACCAATTGATTTCTCTACCATCACGTAAAACCTTTTGAAGTACTAAATAACTTAATCTTTTCTTTACAAAAAGTACACCCACACCTTTCGTGAAGCCTCGTCAATAAAGGTGTAACAATATATGCTACCACAAGAGTTTCCACTTCCACGAGTCCTCACATATTAAAATGCACTATATTCAATATATTATCTTACAACATCGAAGTTCTATTGAAAAATACTCTTTGATGCTTTCCAAACAAACAATAATCACACGAGTTCAACTTAACTCCTTCATTAGATGGAATGAGATATTTTCCTTAAATTTGAACTTAAATGGGCCAATCTTTTATGCCATGAATTTGGCATAGCATCATCCCTGATTGCATTCAAACCGTCTTTGATAAGCTTGACTTGTGTTTCGTATTGTGTCGAATACACCGTGCCTCTAGCAACCATCAGTGGTCCTTTGGTTAGCTTCCATTTTTGTCACCAAATTTGTTGTGGAATATGGCTAAATCAGGAGCATGCACAACAATTAGATTTAGACACATATCTAGTAAATGAGGCACGTCCTTCAATGTTAGTGTGCAACTAGTATTGGTCTCAATACACACATCACCCATTCCAACAATATATTAATTGCTACTATTGTCCATCTTTACTTTACGAATATTTTCTATTTTGAACATAGTAAAGACTTCCTTGATGAAAGCGACATGCTAAGATGTTGTTGAGTCAATGGCCAATTCAACACACATATATGCAACATGACATTCTTCTTCTTCAACAAAGAACAACACCACTTCCACGTCAATTATAGGGTTGTGTTATTGTCATCTTCACCTAGTTTTTGACTCCTCCCGTCATTCCTTTCTTTGTTCTTCCACGATTTGAAATTCCTTTCGATGTGACCCTTTTTTCCGTAGTTATAGCACTTTAATTTTTCTGAGGCTGAGATTGGGATCAATCTTTGGATTTATTATATTTCCCTTTGCTCTTACTTCTCCCCCAAATCTGTGACAAGGGCTTGTGAGCTACTTGATCCGGTGTCTTTTCTTCTTATCTCTTCATTGAACATACTTTATTTTATCTACGACAAAGTCAATGCTTCATTTGGAAGTGTTGAAGGGTCAGTTGATGTGGTTGAGGATCTGCTTCCTCATGTTGTAGTTGTTCTTGGATGAGAGTGTTTGAAAACATATAGTGGTATTCATGTTGTATGTATTGAAAGAAAAGGAAAGAGATCGAGATGGAGGCTTTAACGACACTTAAAAAGAAAGAAGAAAAATTCATGATGTATACCTCGTTGTGTTGTATACAACTTGAGATAGAAATAGATAAATGATACTGATATGTGATAGATCGATGATGTGATACAAACAGAGATAGAGATAAAATAGGATGTTGAATAAGTATATGAAAATTTGGAGTGTATATGTATCTTTGTTGTTAAATTAATTTAGCTTTTGTTAAACTAAATTAAAAATAATTAAAGTTATAACAAGAATTAAAAAAAATGACTTAATACCGCAAAAAAAATTTAAAAAGTGGCTTGGCATCCATAAACATAATAAATTAATTCCAGAAAAATGTGCCACATCATAAAAAATTTAATTGTTGGATTTAATTTCAAAAATAAGATCAAATTTGTAAAGTTAAAAACGTGGAAATTAAAACTAAAAACTGACAATATAAAAGAGCAAAATTATAATTAAGTTTTTCAATATTTTTTCACAAATTCTAGACATTTATCTATGTGGCCACACGGTGAAAATACACTTAGATCCACCCACTCCATGATTAGACTAACACCTTCCAATGAAACTAATTTCAATCTTCATCTATCACCATTTTCGGCTTTGTGTCTCCCTTTTCTACAATATCATACACATACATATCATTGTAGAAAACTATACACTCCATTTTTGGATTCCAAATGTAGTAGTGTTGTAAAAGTGAGCTTTATCATACCACCGGTGTTCTCCTGATCTCCTCCATTTAATTTACACTATAATATGGAGCTCTAATAGAAGCTCTGATACCACTTGAAATTGAATCTTGTAGTGCAGCAATAATAACAAAAATGAATATCAATGTTTAATGTGGAAAACCCTCTAATGATGAGGAAAAAAAACCACAAGATAAACTTTGAAAAATATTCCATTATATCAAACAACATTACAATATTTTCCTCGTTCTCTTTAAAAAAAATTTTCAATTTTTAATTTTTAAATTTTTTCCGTTTTCATTTTTTATCTGTATTTTTAAGTCAACTTATATATATAATTCAAATTTTAAAATAAATTTTTCATCTTCTTGAATGATATTGTTAAAAAAATTTAAATTTTTATAAAAGAAATATTTATAATACTTCAAATAAAATATGATTGCAAAAATTCATTTAAAAATTAAAAAGATGCATACAAGTTAGACTTAAAAACATAGATAAAAAATGAAGATAGAATTTTTTTGGAACTAAAAGTTTGAGAAATTTTTAATAATGACAAAATATCTTTAAAATTTTATAGAAACTAAAATCTTATTTAACCCAAAAATTTAAAATATTAAGAAAATGAATTATCTCTCTAATTATATCATTCATTTAAGATATTCTTAATTTATATAGGACTAATCAATCGCATTTTGTCAAAATAAAAATAAAAAATAAAAAAAACTAATCAATCACACTTTAATTTCAACATCTAGTACATGAACTAATTTCAACATCTAATACATGGATCACTTTATAGAAGTTGGATAGAGTGTGTATGCGTTGATATATATTGTTGTTAGACATTGATTAATAAAAACAAAATCCCTTTAATTCAGTACAAAAAAATCCATTTAATTAAAAAAAGAATGTGTGCCCTTCAAGCCGGCCGATGCATTTTCTGAACATTTGTTTTTGAAAGTTTAGATGTCATCACATATATATCATAACTAATTATTATTAGTGATGCATGTACACGTAAAATTAATCATATATTTAATGAACAATAGTTTGTATTATTCATTTTATTTTTTACAATGAGTTGTTTCCTTTAGAAGAGTCAAATCTATATACTTAGAATTTGACTCTTCTAAATTAAAAAGTTGATAAAGTGAGTAGATCAATAATTGATATTATAATCATGGATTTGATCATCAATAATTTATATTACTCACTTTATTCTTGAAAGCAAGTTATTCACTTTAGATGAGTCAAATTTATAAACTTAATTGCACAAATAACCTGATACATTGAGTTAATTGTATTCACAATCTTGTTTTTAACCATATTAGACTTTCATATTAAACATCTCTCATTGTTATAAAATTGACTTATAAAATGAAGGGTGTCATTATTTATAAACTCTTATAGAATTTCATATCTTATCATGTTAGAACTTGGATTTTTCTGGATACACCCTATCACGTCCATCTCTATTAAGCTTGATGTGAATAAATGATCTGATCGACAAACTCTGATATCATATTAGACTTTTATATTAGACAAATTCATCTTTACCAAAATCTACAATAGAGACCATGGAAGAGAGAAAATATTCAATTTCAAAATAAATACTTTATTAATAGAATGAGAAAAGATACAAAAGATAAATAATAAATGCATGATATGTTATGTATATACAGCTAGTGCAGAATTAACAAACTAATTAATCACTTAAAAACTAATTCTAACTAATGTTTACATTTAAATCTAACTAACATTTGTATTTAATATTCTCACAAGCATGAATGTGTTTATTACACTTTCAACTTGAAAAATGTTAGGAAAAAAATGTCGTAAAATACATTAGCTAAAAAGAATTTAAGATACACAAAATTTATCCGCTAAAGAGAATTTAAAACGACAAAAATTTATCGACCGAAAAAATATGAGTTTTGCACTTATCCATTCATTCAAATGCTCATTGGCTTTTTTTTCTTTCAAAAAGCAGAATATCACCAATATTTCATAATGAAATTCTTATTTCCTAGAAACAAGAAAGATTTTGATGCAGCTTTGATTTTTGTTTTCAATTTTTTTATGATCTTTGTCCTTGATCTTTCTTGTTTTTCTCCAAAATACTTCATCCAAAACATTTTTTGAGCTGATAGGCAACAACTTCTTACCTTGACTTTTGCTGAAAATTTTTTTTTCTTTAATTACCATAAATATCTATGATTGGTTTACAATTGGTAGCATTATATAACTGAAAGAATCGAAACTCCTTGTATATATATAACCATCTTCTGTCTTTTTTTAATCTTTGAAATAATTTTGTTCATTTTTGTTAATGTTAATTAAAATATTGAAACTTAAAAAAAAAATCTTCAACACTCTCTTGAAGACAAAGATTTTGATTTTCTTCACACTTTTCATTTTTCTCTACTTCTTTTTATTTACGCGGTGGTTGAACCATCTTTTTAAAAACTTTACAACGATAAATTAATAAATATGTTATCATACATGTTAGAATCTCGATAAAAACCGTAAAATTGATAAAACATGAAAATTAAAAATAAATTTATATTAATAGATGGAAAAAAGATTAAAAAAACTATAAAGTGAATATATATATATATATAGAGAGAGAGAGTGAATGAAGACTTAAAAAACTAAACTACCTAAAAACTAACTCTGACTAACCATTCTATTTAATTCTAAGTAACATTTATATCTAATAATTTTCTCATGTATTGATGTAGGAAACGATAAAAAACCAACATCAACAACAAACACATGCAACCAAACATATAAGATAGAGTGAATAAGGGTCAGTTTTTCTGTAAAAAAAAAAGGGTCACTTTAAACATTTCTTCTTTTAATTTATTAAAATTTGTATTACCTTTAGTTGTTAATAAAAATATAATTAGATATTTTTGAATTGACCAATTATCTACGTTAATTTCTATAAAAAAATAAAAATGTATAAATTTGTTTTCATTATTTTTATATATACATCTTTATTAACTAATATTTTATTTTTCTCCATTAAAATAGTTTATTTCAAAAGTTTTTTATCAAAAATAAACTGAACTAAAGAGACCTAAGTTTAATGAATAGTTCATTTCACAAAATGTTCTTATAAAATAGAGAGGCCTAAGTTTAATGAATAAATAAATAAATCAATACATATATGATATTGTCTCACGTAGATAACTTGATTGATAAGTTAAAAGACGTCGAAAAAATTATAAAAAAGACATTTTATATTCAAATATAAAAAAATTAATCCAACTATTAATTTATTACCATTTACCTTAAAAAAAAGCATATGTGATTATAAAAGCTACTCATTAATAAGTTGGAGTGATAAGGCAAACTCTAACAAAAAAAAATCATGGGTTCTATCACCGAAGAAATTCAAGTTCTTCCAAAAAGTTCATCTCTTCAAACAGAGGATGATGAAGCATGTCTCTCTGCTATGTTTCTTTGTTGTGGTCCAATGATTTATACGTCAGTATTAAAAGCTGCAATTGAACTCAATTTATTTGAGATCATATTTAAGGCAAATCCACAAGGTGTTTCAGCATCTTATGTTGCTTCAAAATTACCAACAATAATAACACAACATCCTCAATTGCCTCAAAGGCTTGACCGAATTTTGGGTCTTCTTGCAAGTCACTCTCTTCTTGTTTGTTCTATAAGTACAAATGAAGAAGGTGGGATTGAAAGACTTTATGAACTTTCATTGGCTGGTAAATACTTTGTTAATGATGAGAATAATGGATCTGTGGCTTCATTCTCAACATTTATGAATCATCAAAAGCTCATGGATGCATTGTAAGTCATTTATCTATAAAATATATAGAAATATATCTATTTATCTTTTGATGAATAAAATTTAAGTTGAGAAGATCAAACTCTAGTTCAAAGTAGAAAATACATTTGGGTTTAAAGAGCAGTTACAAAAGAATTTGCATTTAAATCACTCAAACGATACGTAATTGGACTTAGAACCTTTGAATCTAAGATATGTCTTTTTAGCGACAAATCTAATTTATTTGTCTCGTAAAAAAAAAAATCTTATACTACAAAAATATGTAGAAACTTTATTGGCATTTTTTCTTTCCAAAAAAACTAAAATATATATAAACAATCCCTCAATATTATAAAAGAGCTTCTAAATAAACTAAAATATATATTAACAATTCTTCAATAGCATAAAAGAGCTTGTAAATACTATTGGTTAAATTGGTCAAAATCATAGCTAAAGTTGTTTAGGTACACTTAAACTAAAACTAAATAAAGAGTTTCACAGGAATTGTTGAAAGAGTGAAACACTTTGTTTACTTTTGATTTAAGTGTAATTTGTATTGTAAATGCTTCATCATTCCTCCGAAATCAACACTAGTGTCAATTCTTCTTCCCACTCAAACAACCTTCTACGCACCTCCACAAGCACATATTTAATAAACGCTAAATTGAGCAAACGCAGATTGTGAATGTTAAAACTATTTTTGAAACTTCTTTAATTTTGTAATTGTTAAGAAATTACAAATTTATTTGTTTATCAGTTATGAAAATATAATAATTAGTCTAATAATTCAAGAAATTTTTTAGTTAAGATTTGTTAAAATAAATGACTCAAGCTCAAGCTTTACTATTTTGGTTAAGGTTTATTAAATAAATGATTCAAAAAAAAAATTGACAAGTCAAATTCATTTAAATAAATGAATCTAGCTTGATCCATTTAAGTAAAATTTGACAACTCAAATTCATTTAAAGTTGACAAGTCTTGTTTACACCTTTAACAATTAAAATTGAAAACAATGTAAAACTACTTTTTAATCTTCCTCTAATAAATTTTAGGATGAGGGGTTAGTAACTTAATATGACTAAGTTGTTATGTTTCATCTTTGCCAGCAACAATTTTAGGGAGATACTATTAGATTGTGATAGTGGACTATATATGAAGGTTCATGGAATGCCTGTTTATCAAGGCATACAATCTGATCCAGCTTGGAATCATATGTTTAACAAAGCAATGAGTGATATTTGCACCCTAGAAATGAAGAAGATATTAGAAAAATATAAAGGGTTTGAAGGAATATCAATGTTAGTTGATGTTGGAGGAGGAATTGGACAAAGTTTGAATATGATAATCTCTAAGTATCCTTCTATAAAGGGTATTAATTTTGATTTGCCTCAAGTAATACAAAATGCTCCAACTTATCCAGGTATATCTCTTTTCATATATATGCAATAGAGGATTATAATTGTTTTTCCTTTTTTTTTTTCTATACTATCTTCTTTCTAAGGAACAGTTGACCAATTACTTAAATATTTTTCTCTGTTTTTAATTAATTATAACACTTTACTCTTAATTGTTACAATTTTGTCGCTCAATATTAAACTCTTTTGAGTAAATTTGTTGATAATTAATATGGTTTTATAAATTTACCCCTCAAAAAATAGAATTTGTTAATACTTTTATTATAGTACTTTTATATGTATGCATATATGTTACTAAGGACTGAATTGTTGATTCTTCAAGGGATTGAGCATATTGAAGGAGACATGTTTAAAAGTGTCCCAAAAGGTGATGCAATAATATTGAAGGTTGGTACATCTATATCATACCACACTTATATATATAAGCCTCGTGTGAAAAAACTGTCTTAAAAAAATTTATTTTTAATTTCTAAGTTATTAGATTCCTTACGATCTTTTACTGTCATTCTTTAACTAAAAGGTAAGGTTGAAATATCAATATACAAAATGAAATACATTTTTTAATTTTTTTACTATATGTAAAATAATTTTAAGATGTATATATAATAATAAATAGAAAAACAGAGATTTGTAATCTAAATTGTATTCATTAAATCATATATACGAAAATTGAAGTTTAAATTTCATTGAAAAGGATGAATTTGTCATAGAAAGAGAGAGAAAAAAATAATAATTTTTACATAGTCTAAGAGTCACAATACATTGATTTAGTTATTTATACTATCTATAACTTAGCTAGTTCTAATTGTACTTGTTACAAAACTAAAAACTGGATCCAATAGCTACTAACTGAATTCCTAACTAATTTTTGTATTAGCTACTTTTTACTCCTTCTTTCTCAATCTTACAGCTAACACCCTTCCTCAATCATTCCAAGCTTGTTGTGCAAGGCATTAAACAGGCCTAGATTAAATGATTATACTAGAAATAAGTATAGAACTCTAACAAGGTTCGCAACTATGTGTAATGATGATCTCTTATCACAATATACAATGACATGAGAAGAATGAAGGTACAAGCATGTCATGTAATATGTATAGTAACCATTGAGCCTCACATGTTGCATGTGTCAATGCTCTACATTCTTCCTTGGATGAAATCCTAGACACAACATACTTCTTCTTACTTTTCTAGCTAATCAGTGATGTTCCAAGGAAGAAATAGAAGCCAGTTGTGGAACGCCTAGTATCAGGGCAAGCTCCTCACTCAGAATTAGAAAAACTTTATAAGTAAGAGGTGATGTTGGACTAAAAAATAAGTCTTGACCAAGATTGTTTTTGAGGAATTTCAGGACATGTAAGCCATCTAGCATGTGATCATCCAGAAATTGGTTGAGCTTGCTAACAACATAAGAAATTTTGTCTTGAATGAGTTAAGTAGAGGAGTCTTGCAACCAATCTCCTATAGGTTGTTGGCTTAAACAATGGTTCACCAGATGATTTGTGTAATTGAATTTGAAGTTCCATGGGAGTGGACCAAGAAGACCAGCATCTTGGAGTAAGTCTAAAGTGTACTTCCTTTGACATAGTGAGATTCCATCATCTATCCAAGCTACTTCAAAGTCCAGGAAATATTTTAGAACTTCCAAATCTTTGATATTGAATTTATCATCTAAAAGGGTCTTAAATTTGTGAATTTCATCAACGTTAGTCGCCCCTAAGACCAAAAAATCTACATTAATCTAAAATGATTGTAAAACCAATGGAACACTTCTTGGTAAACAATTGAGTAATTTGCCTTGAACATAACCGGAAGTAATAAGTGTGCCAGTCAGTTTAGTATTCCATTGTCGATCGGCTTGCTATTAGCCTATACATGGATCTTTGCAATTTACAAACTAAATTGGGATGAGGAACAATAAGACCGGGAGAAGGTTGCATGTATACTTCTTATTTGAGGACACCATGAAAGAAAGTTATGTTAACATCACATTGAAATAAAGGCTAGTTCTGAGATGCTGCAACAACCATGAGAACTCTAACAGTAGTTTGCGTAAAACACTTTGCTACTAAGTGTGTTTTATGCCTTTCAACAGTACCATTGACATGTAGCTTCAATTTGAATACACACTTGCATCCAATTTCTCGTTTGTGGGCAGACAAAAGAACAAGATTCCAGGTATTGGTTTCATCTGAGCAGTAAACTCAGTTTTGACATCAAAGATTGTCGAGAGGTGTAAAATATAGTGTTTGTGGGCAGAAGAGAAATTATGATAAGACATAAATGAAGATATAGGACACTTACTGCTCTCATGGGATGAGACATGAATTGTATTAGTTAGAAGATTACAGTGAAAGTCTTGAAGGTAGGTTGGTAATCTGGAAAGCCTAGTGAATTTTCTTAATATAGGGATAATAATGTTGTCACTTTAGGGAGGTGTAGAAGTGGGCATGGAAATAGACAATGTAGTAGTTTATCTTGAAGGTGCAAACACGAGAAGGGGGGATTGAATTGTGTTTGACTAACTTGAATACTTTTCCTGTTTTTACACTTTTAAAACAAAACTTGATGTATGAATAAAAACAGAGTTAGCAGCGGATATAAAGTAAAAATAAAACACATAATTTTTATACTGGTTCACCGTTAACGAGGCTACGTCCAGTCCCTTCACCTTGAAGGATTTCACTAATTCAAACCTTGAATTACAACAGTTCCACTGACCCTCCAAGTCAGTCTTCTCAAACAGTCTAACAATCCTAGACTCTTGAGGAATACAGCACCTTGACTTCCTAAGTCAAGTCTTCTCCTGCCAATCTGACAACCCCAGATTGTAGAAGGAATAACAACGCCTTGAATCTAATTGCCAAGTAATCTGCTACTCCTTCTGACTCCCTCAGATTGTAGACTATACTTCAACAACTTAGATCTAACACAAGGGAAAGAAAATAACACGAGTGCTTGCTTCTTGAAAGCTAGAACTCACAATTAATCTCACTAAAAACTTGAGTGTTTGCTTTGAAAGTGTATGACTCTTTTGTGATTTTCGATTCTAAGTATTCTGCCTTGAGCCTCCTTTTATAGATGCGAATTAGGGCCTCTTCCAAGCTTAATTTCGAGCTGTATCTTGCTGGATTCTCTTGCAAAAATATCTTGACCAATCGGGCTTCACTTAAATAAAAAACATATCTTTTTTATGCTTCAGATTTTCTTTCAAAAATAATTGGCCAATCATGTCTTTAGTTTCTTCCTGCCAACAGCTCCTGATCTTCCATACGATTTCACTTTATTTTTGTAACAAATCCTTTTAATACTTTGATCAAATTTAATTAAATCTCCAACGTTAATCCTCATGATTAAATCTGGACCGTTTAATCTTCTGCGCCAGTCCACATCTGGACCATACTAAGTGATCTGCTGTGATCATCTGATTTCGGCCAACCCTGGACAACACTTTATGATCTTCTGATCTCGGCCAACATTGAGCCATGGTCTGATCTGATGTGATCCTCTGATCTCAGCCACTGCTGGACCACACATTCTGACCTTCTGATTTCGGCCAACACTGGGTCATGGTCTGATCTTCTAATCTCGGCCAACACTGGGCCATATACTCAAATCTGGACCATTGATCTGAATATCTTCCCTCTGATCTGGACCAATTTTGGACTTGGTCTGGATTAAACTGAAATTAAATCTGGACAAATAATTTTTCAGTCTGGACATTTTACCTTCTGTTTTGAATCAGTTCTGGATCAATTCTGGAGATCATTTCTTCTAGTCTGAACTTAGTTTCATACCTTGATTCATGCTATCTTCTGGTCTGGGTCAAATCTGGATTGATTTTCTTGTTCTGGACCCTTTAACTTATCCTCTGATTAAGTCTGGATCAAGTCTGGGCTGTTTATCATTTCACTGCCAGACCATCTTCTGGTCAGAATAACTTCTGGATTAAGTCTGACATTTGATTCCTTCTGGTCTGGAACAAGTCTCCCTCTGGCAGGCTTCCTTCTGGTCTGGTCCAGGTTTCCTTCTGACTTTGCTTCCTTCTGATATGGGCCAGTAAAGATATCCTCTGGTAGTGTTTTGACATCCTGGAGTATCTTCTGGTACCTTCAGGATTCAATCTCTGGAACCCTTTGATCTTCTGCTTCTGATTACTTCAGCTTCTGGTGGCATTTGATTTAATAATTCAAGGTTCAAAATAAGATTACATGGAGTGCTTTTGTAAACATCAAAATCCTAAGTACTTAGAACCAACTTGGTTCCAACATATCTGCTATGAGGGCCAGACTTTGTAGTGGATGTGGAATGTGGTGTTGGTCTAACATGACATGGGTTTAAGGATGTGTTGTTGTAAAGATGTGTGATATTTTGGATATCTATAATTATGTCATCAAAATATGGTAGGTTTGTAGTGTGAGTAACATGTGCTTTTTTAGATGTATAAGAGGAAAAATATGTTCAAAAAATATCACATCTCTTAAAATAAAAATTTCTTTGGAATTTAAATCAAACAAAATATGTCCATTGATTCCAATTTGATTCCCAAATAAATGCATTTTCTAGATCCAAAATCCAATTTCTTTCTATTTGCCTTTAGAGTTGAACCAAAACATAATGATACAAAAAATTTAAGGGAATGTATGTCAAGAAAATACTTGATTGAACATGAAAAGGGAGAATTATATATAAAATGTGTTGGTAATTTATTTATGATGTGGACAGCATAGCTAATAGCATGAGCCAAAAATTTGATGTTTTCTTTCTACTATACATTTTGTTGGAGTGTCACACATGAAACATTATGTATAATTCCTTTTTTTAATGTAAAAGTATTTGAGCATGATCGTTTATTGTCATTATCATACGTTATGCATTTGATTCTGGCATTGAATTGGGTGCCCACCATTGAGACAAAAGATTTAACAAGATTTAAAGTTTCAGATTTTAATTTCATGAGAAATAACCAAGTGTATCTACTTTTGTCATCAATCATAATTAGAAAATATTTGAATCCAAACATAGATGGAACAGACATGGGACCCCAAATATCCATATGAACTAAGTAAATTTTTTCAATAGATATGTGAGAACTATGTGGAAAGGGAAACCTCTTCTATTTTGCATATAAAGCATGTATCACAAGGAATAATTTGTTCCAACCAATTTTCATATGAGGGATGTGCAAAACGCATATGCCGAACATTACAATCACAGTTTTTGTCTAAACTTTGTATGGTACTAATACAATGTGATAAAGCTTGTTGTGACAAACTTATTAATTGAGTGATGAAGATATACAATTCATTACTCTTCTCAACTGCAGCAATTATGTTCTGGGAGTAGTTGTCCTGTATAACACATTTGGCATTATCAAAAATTAGTTGGCATTTTATGGGTATGTTCTCAAAGGAGGTATAGTGGTTAGATGATTCACACTATGAGCCTGCAATGCAGTAGAATTTTGAAGAAGTGCTAACAAATCTTTGCACTGATCTGGTATGAAGGTCAAGTTTTCTACATCAGTACAATCTTCATCATTTCTTTTGTATTTTGAAGAAGTGCTAACCAAATACTAACTGAATTCCTAACTAACTTTTGCATTAGATACTTCTTTCTCAATCTTACAATTAATAAAGTAACATTTCTTTTTCTTTTTTTAATGTGGTTGGTTAATGATTGTAGGCTGTATTGCATAATTGGTCTGATGAAAATTGTTTGAAAATCCTAAGTATGTGCTACAAAGCTTTGCCAGAGCATGGGAAAGTGATCGTTGTGGACTTCATAATGCCTCAAGAAATTCAGCATACAAAAGCTGATAAGATGATTACTAGCTTTGACAACCTCATGTTTTTGGATGGTGGTGCTGAAAGAACAGAGAAAGAATTCCAAAAGTTATGCAAATGTTCTGGTTTTTCCAGTTTTAATGTTGTTTCTCTTGCCTTCTCTGCTCTAGGAGTCATGGAGTTTTATAAATAAATAAACAAGAGTAAGGCTACTCGTTATGTAACGAACTTTGGATCATTGATAAAAAATTTGGATTCTCAATATTGAATAAAGTAAGAAAATCAAAGTTGATATTTAAAATATTCATAATTTGTTTCTGATATGCATATATATTCATCCTTGATGTATAAATTAACTATTGTTAATACTTATTTTATACTTTAAAGGGAATTATTCATTTTAGAGAAATATAATCTTAAAAATTTATATGTTTTTTAAGAATAAATAATATGACACTCCCCTTGAAAAAGAACCTAGGTTTGATTCATGGAGCCATTCATTTAGGAACTAGTCCAGCCTTGGTAAAAAAAACAAATGTCCTGTAGTCAACTCGGAGAATTGTCCCATAGCGGGATTAAAGGGTCTTTGTCGTGAAGATACTTTGGCGCACCTATTGGAGGTGAAAGATCTTAATTACAATAGGTTAATAAATAATTGCATCATTAATTTCTTTTTAATAAATTATAAATTTATAATTTACAAATAATATTATTCACCGGAATACAAGAAATATTCCAATCCACAACATAAAGAAAGTAACAGACAATAATTTAAATGCTAGAAAGCACCCTATTAGGCAGTTACCTGAGGGTGAATTATTGGATTATTTTGGACTAGCATAGCCATATTTTTTTCTAATATTCAAATTAAATTAGATGTAATAGTTTATTTCCTCTCTCACACAAAAATTAAAAGATCTGTAGATTGTTGATAATGGGCTCATTAAATAAATAATTGCATCATTAATTTCTTTTTAATAAATTATAAATTTATAATTTACAAATAATATTATTCACCGGAATACAAGAAATATTCCAATCCACAACATAAAGAAAGTAACAGACAATAATTTAAATGCTAGAAAGCACCCTATTAGGCAGTTACCTGAGGGTGAATTATTGGATTATTTTGGACTAGCATAGCCATATTTTTTTCTAATATTCAAATTAAATTAGATGTAATAGTTTATTTCCTCTCTCACACAAAAATCAAAAGATCTGTAGATTGTTGATAATGGGCTCATTGTCATCTACATGTATAGGTAAGTCTAAACTTTAATATTTTTAGTAATGATTATTGTGTTATCATGTTACAATTAGGATTAGATATTATTTTAATTGAACTTACTATTTTACAATCCGTGTCAAAACCTTTCTTATCATGATTGTTTTTTTAAAGAGGAAAACTTAGCTCATTTAATTAGCAACAATAGAGTCAATACAAGATGGTGTATCAACAAAAAAGGTTGACACTAACTAAGGATGTGGCCGCCTTTGCTAAAACATGAGTTGTCATTCAGAAATATAAAGAAAACATACCTCGACATTCAGAAAAAATTGCACCAAACTCAGAGACATCTTCCCAAGCAACAAGAAAACTATCAACAACTATTTTAGAATCTAGCTCGAAATCCACGCCAAAGAATAGCGGATAAAATGCCACAAGCCTCACCCACATCCATTGTATAGATTAGAGCTATCAATTTG
The DNA here is from genome assembly GCA_037974295.1 of Cicer cuneatum. NCBI lineage: Eukaryota > Viridiplantae > Streptophyta > Magnoliopsida > Fabales > Fabaceae > Cicer > Cicer cuneatum. The sequence goes on along the minus strand of JBBPBO010000004.1, from coordinate 38,857,003 downwards.
TCAAGCCCCCTCTATATTGGTCTCAGTCCACATATTGGAGGGGGCCAAAAAATCTTATAATATAAAAGCCTATTAAAAGAAAGTTCCAAATGTAAAAAAATCCTCAAAATTATATGGGCTTAGAGAGTCCATAGGTCCATTAAAAAATCAATTATTTTTTTGAAATAAAAAATATTTCAATTTTTTTTTGAATTTTTTTCGATTTTTTTTGTTTTTTTTTTTATGTTCTGAATAAAATTAACAAATTCAATAATTTTTTAATTTCGATTTTTTTTTCCAAATTTTGTTCGATTTAGAAATTGTCGATTTATTTTTTGATGTTCTGAATAAAATTAACAAATTCAATAATTTTTCAATTTCGATTTTTTTTTTCGAATTTTATTTGATTTAGAAATTGTCGATTTTTTTTTATGTTCTGAATAAAATTAACAAATTCAATAATTTTTTAATTTCGATTTTTTTCCGAATTTTGTTCGATTTAGAAATTGTTAATGAAAAAAGAAATGGGCCCTAGGCCCCCCGGCCCAAGCCCACAAAAATTAAAAAATAGGGGGCTCGGGTCAAAGAAATTTTTTTATTAAGAGTGACTTAAAATTTGGGGCCTAATAAGAAATTTATTAAAGGGGATTTTGAGATTAGGGGCTTTTTTGACAGCTCTAGTATAGATGGGTGAGAGCCATTTGATTCTAGCAAGAACAAACCAACCATCGTCATCTCGAATACACATTTAAGACGTGAGCATGATGGAGCAAACCATTGTAGTTGACCCACATCAGTACCGCTGCCTACAAGAATGCACTACAACAACATGATTGTTACTATGAGTGGGCAAAGTTTGGTTCTAAACCAAAACTGGATGTGAACTAAATTGAATTGTTTTCCATTTTGATAAAATTGAACTAAACTAGTTTTGGTTCACGCAAACTGGATCATTAAACCAGTGAACTTATTCAACAACCCCAAACCGAAGCAATTTCAATTTAATTATACTTGTTCAAATTGAACTTAACTATTATAATATTCAATCAAACCGAACTGTTTATGTATCGATTTGAACTAAAATTTATTCCTAAATGAAAAAGAATTTTTAAATGTAGCATTGTGTATGATTGAATTTTCCCATCAAAGGCTTTGATATCAACTTTATGAAGGAAAACAATCTCTCACGATTTTCAGCTAAAGTTTAGATTCACAAATTGCTCCATGTTTTAGTTTGATTTTCCATTTTACAAACCAATTCAATTTAAAAATAATTTGATTCAGTTCAGTTCTTTGAAAATTACCTAGCGATGTTTACGCATGATATCTCCTTAAACACTCGTTTAAAAAGTGATTCACTGTCAATACTCCAATGACACAATTAATATAGATACATTTTTATGCACTAAAGTTATGGATTACTTCAACACTTTTACTACCTACACCTCCCATATTGTTACCCACACCCACCAAATTTTTTTAAAAATCAAAATTTCGAATATACCCTTCTGTTTTTAAACATCTTTTTAACTGATGATATCTTCTGATGATATCCTCTTATTCAAATGTATCCTCTGATGGTATCTTCTGATGATATCCTCTGATTCTAATGGTATTCTCTAATGGTATCCCCTGATTCTGATGATATCCTCTTATTCTGATGTATCCTCTAATGATATCCTCTGATTTCTGTCTTTGACGGTATCCTCTGATTCTAATGATATCCTCTGATACTGATGGTATCCTCTGATTTCTGCCTCTGATGGTATCCTCTAATTTTTGCCTCCGATGGTATCCTCTGATTTAGTTATGGTTCTCTCTCTCTTTTTAAGCACTAGATGTAGATAGTTTGCTTGCATCGTATAATTTTTAAGCAACAGTTTATTAAGTCACTAAAATCACAGAAAATATTGGTTCAAAATATCAGGCTACGACAATTAAATATAATACGTGATCAATATTAAATTTCATACGTCATCAATATTAATTATTTAGTTTACAATAAAATTATGTACAGTTTCTGAAAATATCTGCAACCAATGTTGCATGCGATCATTGTAAATAAACTCCAATTTTCGTGCTTCTTGAGTGCAATACTTTTTCCACAAATTACTTGTTGGTGGCATAGGAGAATCAGGCTTGAAGTAAACCTGTTGAATTTAATAATTTATTAAATTATTAAGAAAAGTTGACAATTGTTAAACTATTGAACTATTTAATAATTTATTAAACTATTAATACCTACACGAAATGACAATTGTTAACAAATGCTATGACAATTATACGATGATCTGTCGTAGATGTTGGTGGTGGACTTCTTAGAGGAAAAAATGTTTGTGATTGGTTAAGTGATAATGCAACGAAAATCAAGTTAAATTTCGAAGCAATCACATAACCAATTTCTGGAAGTGTCATCCGATTATCCGTAGTTGCAACTTGTTCAACATATACATATACATTATCTATAAGGTTTTGAACAAAATTAACTCCACCATATATTGTACCATAATGAGACATGAACTCTTGAAGCTCTACTATACACTGTTGATAAATGAATGCCTAAGAATTCTCACCAATTCCAAGTAAAGCTGCAACTGCACGATATCCATAATTACCATCTGAACCGACATCAATAATGTCATATATGAATTTATGAATTTCAACCATTCGAATAATGTCACAAAATTGTAAAAAAAATGTATTTTACGTGAGCTCAGTTCACGTATGTTCACGTGAACTGAGTTCACGTACTCATTAAAATTGTAACTTACATGTATTGTACGTGAACTCAGTTCACGTATGTTCACGTGAACTTAGTTCACGTACACGTTAAAATTGAAACTGAAATGTATTGTATGTGAACTTAGTTCACGTATGTTCACGTGAATTGAGTTCGCGTATGTTCACGTGAATTGAGTTCATGTACCTTGGCTTCAGATGAGTTCATGTAAACATGCTTTGAATTTGTAAACTCCGTTGTTTACGCAAACTCAGTTCACGTACGTTTACGTGAACTGAGTTGACGTACTTTCTTCAAATTCTAAATATTTGATACGTACATAAACTCAGTTCACGTATGATCACAACGTACGTGAACTGAGTGCACGTAACATTTCCAAATTTCAAAAAAAATTTTAACGCAAATACAGAACAACAACATTACCTTATTTGGACACTTTAACCACAATGAGAATATGAGATTAATGGGTTGTAAGATATTTGAGTGAATGTTGTGAGTTTTGAATGATAATGAGTTATGGTGGGTGAGCTATGGATGATTTTTAGGTTATGTGAGTTTTGAGTTTAAAATGATGAAGAAGGGAAAGAAGATGTTTAAAAACAGAAGGGTATATTCAGAATTTTGATTTTAAAAAAAATTTAATGGGTGTGGATAACAATATGAGAGTGTAGGTAGCAAAAGTGTTACTTCACTTTCGTAATAGGCTCAATTGTTTATTTGGGTCCTGAGAAAACAAATTTTAGAAAAATTTACACTATATTCCTACATATTTTACTCTACCTCCACAAACCCCTGAGCTACCATTAATAATAACAAAATAATAATAATAATTTTTTTAAAAATATTTTTGGAGCTTAAGTACGTGGAGTTGATTTTTGTGTTTTCCATCATTTTCTAAAGTGATTTTTCAGAATAGAAATTTCATTTGGAAAATTTCATAATTGAAATTTTTTAAAATATTGAAAGTTTTAATTCTGAGATTTTCTAAATACATTTTATGTTTTTTAGTACAATATGTATTAAGGAAAAGTCAAATTTTAAATATTTGAAATTCAAAAATTTTAATTGAAAATTTTTCGACATGCAAATATATTTTAAAAAATGTAACCCAAAGAGTAGATAAAAGTGAACATGAGAGAAAGAAAGGAATGTAGAACAACTAAAATGCAAACATAGAGAATAGAAACACAAAACTTTGCAACATTAAACAACAACTACATCTACTCTTCTTAACACTCTTCAGATGTGGTTCTCGTTCTTTCTCACTTCTCATTCTTCAACCAAATTGTTCCGATTCTTTTTAACTCCGAAAATTCCTATCAACAGCGAATCTACTTGCCGCCTCTGGTGATCATAAAATGAGCCCTTACACTATTTTTATGACACCACTTTCTATACAAAAGAAATCTTAGACAATGAAGCGTTTTCCAAGTTGAAAGAAGCAATGTTTTCATGAGTTTAGAATAAATAAAGTCATGGGGAAAATATGAATAAGAAAGCATAAGCAATGTTTTTCAGTTTTCAACGAATCCGGTTTTTTCGTTTTAATTAATTAGTAAAGAAGATAAACTAATTTTTTTTCCAGAAAATATTCATAAAATGAAGAACAAATTGCATCCTCTGATTAGTCCACGTGTTCCTTAATGATCTTTTTAACGTTTGATTAACTGTAAGGACTAAAAACAAAGGTATATTTATATAGACTAAATACATATTTAAATCAATTATCTAAATATATTGCACATCTCTTATTCACAATCATTATACTTTGTAATAGAAAACTAATTACGTTACATGGAGGTTATTGTCATCAATTGTTACAATAAAAACTCTATCAAGCGAAATATTTTACCTTATTTCATTTGATATTTTAAAAATGTGGTGACGAATGAATCCTTAAGTAAAATTTAAAACGGAAAATTTTGAATTTTTACATAAAATGAACCCGTCTCAACTACTATATAGATAGCAATCACTCACTCACATGATTTATTGTTCTCGTTCGGTACAAAATATCTGTCTTCTTTTCTTCTATATATTATGTTCTCTTATTCTCTTAATTTGGCTATGGTAAGAAAAAAAACATGTTATATATATAGGTTATGTTTGGTAAAATTAGCTTGTAGCTGAAAAGTTAGTTTATAGTTGAAAAATTAGCTGATGATAATTTATAACTTATAGTTGAAAATTTAAATAAATAGAAATTAAAGTGTTTGATAAATTTAGCTTTTAATAGTATTAAATGACATAATTATTTAATTTAAAATAACAAAATGTGTAACATTTTTATCCAATCTCTCCTAAGTATTGTTTTACTCTATTTTTTTTTATCAATTTTCCTACTTTACTTTATTTGGTAGAAATTAAAAAAAAATTACAACAAAAAGTTTTGAAATAAAAACTAGAACCACGCAATTCATTTTTTTTTGTGACATCGTTTACTTTTTTTTTTATTACAATACAAACATAAATTTCAAGAGTTATCTAAAAGTTTAGCAAGCTCCATATGTATAAATAGTAATCGTAAAAACAATGCAATTCATTTACTATTTACAATTTGCCATAAAAAATGAATTTAACTTTATGATAAATTAGAAGTTGAAGAAATAATAATAAATATAGAAATGCATACCTTAATCAATTTCTTGTAAGATGAATAACGTGAAATTTTTTTTGAGTTATTTTGGCAAGGAATTAAAGAAACCGAGTATAATTCACCGAGAAGATATACGTGAAGCTGTGAACTAGTAGGTGAGTGAGTGGGGTAGTTATTTTGTATTACATAAAGATAAAAAATAATAATAAAAATAAAATAATAAGGTTATAAATAAAAGAAAATATAAAAAATTATAAGCTATAAATTCAAACGCTACTTAAAATAGCATCTCAGACTAAATTATAAACTGGTGAGAAAAACTTGTTTACTAAACATATCTCTTTTAATCTTACTAGCTTATAAGCTAGTTTAATAAGTTATAAGTTAGTTTATTAGCGTTACCAAACAGTGTCATACTCTGAATGCATCACCCGTGTTTTTTTAAATTTGCACCTATTAGTATATTAGAATTTTTTATTAATTAGAGGTTTTTTCTAAGTTACTTTTAAAGAATTATGGATACTTATCCAATACCAAATAGAAGGATTCGCTTATTTTGTACCGAAGATACTTTTTAATATACAAATGGGTTAACCGGCGAATCCCCTTCATGATACTTTGGAATCTTTGAAGTGAAATGAACATTCACATCAAGCCTATTGATTAATGATAGTTTACAGAATAAAGTTCTTTCATTTACTCTCGTGCACTAAAGAAAAGAAGAAATGACTCAAAAATATTTTTGACAGAAATTTGATTCATGTAACATGAAAATTGTCTTCTGTTTTATGCCTCTAAAGTATCTCTATTTATAGAGAAACTCATACCAATTGATAAAAGAAAACAACTCTTGAAAAAGTTTGTAACCCTTGGTAACTTAAAAGATACATTGGTTTGAATTAAACTCAAACATTGCAACCACTTGACCAAGTGATACATTAAGTTATTTAATTTTGCTACATTAATATAGCTAATAGAGAATTCCAAATATATTATGGAAATTCCCCTCACAATCCCCACCATTTTCAAAATATATCTAAATCTGTTATTATGGAAATCTCATGGTTTCAGATAAAGGTATCTTATGATTTGAACCATTACTTAGTAAATTATGTTTTCACTCATCCTCGAATAGATTGGTAGACAAACTTTGAACCAACCATTCATTAGAACAAGTGTGCATAACTCACACATGAAATCTCGGTATCATTGATCAATCATAAAGATGACATTTGATAAGGCCGTGTCTCTCATATCCTTTTCATGAGAATTTAAGAGTCAAGCCCTTGAACTCTATGAAGTGGCCCACTTCATTCTCATATAGGTGGACTATATCATAAATGCACCCATAATTATACATTCCAGCAAATATATGCTATATGTCCATTAAGAGGAGACCTTATCCTAGCACTTTTATTTTATGGTCCAAGTACTTTTACACTTTGGGATGTATCTATTGTCAAGTACTTCAATTACTTTAATAGTGTACTTCCATTATTGAACTCAAGACTTGATGTTATTCAAGTGTGAGTTGATCGTTTCCACCATTGGTGATTATTTAGATATGAGCATGTATCACATCCCTAATTATGTCTTCAACACCATGTCCTTTGTCAGACCTTTCGTCAAATGATCTACAAGATTTTTTTAGTTCTTACAAACACTACGAATATCACTCCATTAAATCCTTTACATAGCTATGTCTTAAACAATATGTATAGATTTTCTATTATATACTTGGATATATGCTTTTGATAGTGTGGATTGACTATCACAATGTATGGAAACTGGTGTCATTGACTTTGGCCAAATTGGTATCTCATACAACAAATTTCTTAGTCATTCGGCCTCTTTACTACTTGTAGTTTGAACAATAAATTATGCAGTCATGGTGGTGTCGGCAATGCAAGTTTATTTCTTTGTGTTAAGACAAAATCTTAATTAATTGTTTCCATGAAAACAAACAAAGATTCATTAAAGACTCTAATTATGATTCTAAATTATGTGCTATTTAACATGTATATTTGAGTGTGGTAATCCAAGATAGGTACTAAGCAAAAGCAAGCAAAATCAATTTAAAGAATAAGCTAAAAATGGACTGCCAAGAACGTTATGGACTTTTTCTGTAACAACCAAGAACGTTCTCCAGGATTTTTCACTTCATCAAGACTGTTCGAACTAGATTTTTATGCAAGGAAATATCATGCTTATTACGAATGGATTACCAGTACATATACAAAGGATATACAACTTAAATAATAGCAAAAAAAAAGTACTCTAAAAGATCTAAGGAGAAAAGATTTGAATCAAGACAAAATGACAAAATCAGTTGAAAAACGATCATTCTCCAGGCTCCATAACATTCTACAGTTTCTATCATACAACACTAGAACGTTCTCCAGCTTCTGAAGCATAGACCAAGAACATTCTTGAGACTCCAGCATCACATTATGACACATATTCTCGTGATCAAATAACCTTCAAACACTGTACAAATCAAAAGAAAGAGAATGCACAAAGACCAAAAAGTCTTAATGTCAAAAAGGGAAAAAGTTCAGTCAATAGCCTTAAATTAAAGACTGATTATTTTAATCTGCCACTTGACTAAGGAAACCTCCTAAAACGATAATATTGAGCTGACATGAACCTCCTCAAATTTCTATAAAAGGAACCTCACAACTCAATGGAAATCACGACATTCAAGTACAAAAGAAAGATCATCAATCATTCACATTCAACTTGAAAGTCTCACAAGAAATCAGTAACATTCAGTTTTAAATTCATTATCATTAGTTTACTGAAACATCTTGTAAAGAATCTAACCTCAAACAAGATTAAACAGATTCTGTCAAACACTTTAATCATTATCTTGTAAACTCAAGACTATAAGGATTGTTTATAGCTTGAGTGAGTTGTTTAGAAAAATCCTTTTAAGGTTAAAAGGTGAGATGTAAAAATCCTATAAAGGGTTGATACGTGACCTGTTTGAATCTCTTTTTGAGTGGAAAAGATTGACTATTGTGACAGATCAAGGCAGTGCTACTCGATCTTCTCACCCCCCTAACCACCTCGTGGAAATAGTGAGTTTTTTCCTTCTGTAGGAATCGAGCTCGGTACCTGGGGGATAAGTACCGCCTCATCATATTCCCACTACCAATTGATCGAGGTGGGTAGGGGGGTGAGAAGACCAAGTAGCACTGCCGATAATAGTGGAGATCGAGGTGCTACAACAATGAAAAAGGTAAGGTTGAAAAGATGCCATTGTTGATCAATCTTGGATAGATGCAATGAAAGAAGAACTTCTTCAGTTTGAAAAGAATGAAGTCTGGGATGTTGTTCTAGATCCACATAATCAAACCATCATAGGAACGAGATGGGTATTCATAAACAAACTATATGAAGAAGGTAAGGTTGTTCGAAACAAAGCAAGGCTGGTTGCTCAAGGTTACAGTCAATAAGAAGGTATAGATTATGATGAAACTTTCGCGCCAGTTGCAAGGTTAGAAGCCATACGAATCCTTTTTGCATATGCATCTCATAAACTCATAAAAAAATTTCAAATGGATGTTAATAGTGCATTTTTAAATGGTTTTTTAAATGAGCAAGTTTATGTATGACAACCTCCCAGTGTTGAAGATCAATCAAAACCAAATCATGTTTTCAAACTTACCAAAGCTCTCTATGGTTTAAAATAAGCACCAAGAGCTTGGTATGAAAGATTAAATTCCTTCTTAATCAAGAATGGATTTTCCAGAGGAAAAATTGACACCACTTTTTAAGAAAAATGATAAAAATGATTTACTCATAGTTCAAGTGTACGTTGATGATATTATCCTTGGTTCAACAAATGAGAAAATGTGTGATGCTTTTTCAAAACTCATGCAAAGTGAATTTGAAATGAGCATGCTGGGAGAGTTAAGATACTTTCTTGGTTTACAAATCAAACAACATGATGATGACATTTTTATTTGTCAAGAAAAGTATAAAAAAGATCTTTTAACAAAATATAAAGTGAATGAAGCCCAAAATCATGACTACTCCCATGCATCCATCTTCTTCGTTGGACAAAGATGAAAATGGAAAATATGTTTATGAGAAGGAATATAGAGGCATGATAGGATCTTTGCTTTACTTAACTGCCAGTAGACCTGACATAGTATTTGCAGTAGGATTATGTGCTAGATTTCAATATGCTCATAAAGAATCACATTTAACTACTGTAAAAAGAATTTTTATGTCTTGTTGGTACTACTGATCTTTGCCTTTGGTATAGAAAAGGTTGTCATTTTGATCTTGTAGCTTACTGCGATGTTGATTACGCTGGGGATAAAACTGAACGAAAAAGTACAAGTGGTGCATGTCAGTTCCTCGGAGAAGCCTCAATCAGCTGGTCATGCAGAAAGCAAAACTGGATTGCGCTCTCAACAACTGAAGCTGAATACATATCCGCGGCAAATTGTTGCTCCCAAGTAATTTGGATAAGGAATTAACTTGAAGACTTCTCTGTAAGTTATTCAAATGTTCCAATTTACTGTGATAATAATAGCGTAATCAATTTGTCTAAAAATCTCATTCAGCATTCTAGATCTAAGCATATTGAAATTAAGCATCATTTTATTTGTGATCACGTTAATAAAAAAGACGGTGAATTAATCTTTGTTGAAACTCAAAAAAAACTTGCTAATATATTTACAAAGCCTTTGTTAGAGGAAAGTTTTAATTTCATCAAAGAAAAAATGAAAATCATCAAAAAACCGAACTGAATGCATTAGAATTTTTTTTTTTGCAAAACCAAGAACGTTCTTGGTTTCGCGATCAATCTCCATTTTTCAGGCATCATTCTCCGTTTTTTCTTCCCCACTCAAAAAAAATGGAAAATGCGTTGCTTGTGTTGCATTTAATGATCTTGTTTGTTAATTTTGAAAAGCATCTGACACGCTGACCTTCGCCCCTCCATACTCTCACGCTTTTAAAATCAATCATCCCTTCAACTTCCAACTTTCTGAAACCTCCCATCTTCCAACAACTCTCCGATTTTCCCTTCTGTTTTTCTCTGCTCCTTCATCCTCCATATTCCATTTGCTCTCTGAACAAAACCTTCTCCAAAAAATTCCTAAAAATGGCAAGAACTAAGGCATCCGCACGTAAGAATCCATGCCCTAACTCACCCTCTTCATCATCCCCGTCTTCTTCCTCTCCATTTCAAAACCGTTCATCATCGCCGCCGCCCAGACCATCACCATCATCAGATAAGACATTTTCTAACCACATGTCTTCATCATCTAGAGAATCCAGCCCCATTGTACTTCCTCTTCGACCCTTTGCCACTATTCTTCCACATTTCTTCTCTCAACCACAACAAAGTGTTTCTCAAGCCCCTCCACACTTGAGAAAACATGCAACAAAACCCACCAAGGCCCATCGACGATCTATGCGCATCCTTGCTGGAATAGGAACATCCAAACCTAGACAATCTGACCCCATTGTGTTGATAATTTTTGACAGTGATGAATCTGAAAACGATGCCCCTCCTGAACCCACTCAAACATCGTTTCCTTCCCACACATCTCCATCTTCAAAATCATCTCATCAAACCACCCAAACTGCTCCTTCACAATCATCAGTTCCTTCTCAAACAACTCCTCCCAACCAAAAACAAAAATCCATAAATGAGATTTTCTCCACCTCCAAACTTGTTCCTCCATCCCCTCTGAAACCTAACCCTAACACTAAACCTAAAACTCAAAACTTAAGGGTAAAATCAACCCCTACCCTTTTTCAATTCTTGGCCAAAAACAAGCTTAAGAACCTTCAAAAGAGAAAAAAACAACTGCCTCCAAACAGAAACCTCGAGAACGTTCAACCTCTTCAGAACGTTCTCCAACTCCACCACCAGAATGTTTTGCTCCCCAACACAATGAACCAGAACGTTCTGCTCCTCAACATTCAAAACCAGAACGTTCTTCTCCTCCCAAAATTGGCCCAAAATATCGCTTCCCATCTCTGATTCCCTCTTCTCTCTAGAAAACTTTTTCTGAAAAATGGGCTGAGAGACCCGTTGGTGTTGGCAGGGTGTTTTTGCTAGTCAATCTCACCCTCGGAGGCAAAACTATCAAGAATCATACTGATTCGCTTGGATGGACATCCTTCCTCCAAACATTAGAAAGATTTTATCCTGATGTTGTTACTGGTTTTACTGACACGCCCCAGCCCAAGTTTTTGCTGAGAAATCCTTGTTGGTATCCACCATTAAGGGGGTTGAAATTAGGCTGATCCCTGACATTTTGGTCTCAATCCTAAACCTCCCTACTAAAGGATCAACAGTTTTTTGAAAAAACTAGTTTTCTGTTCTGAACGTAAACATAAAGGAAGTGCTTTCTAACATTTTCTAGCCCAACACCTCCAATTTTCTATCCTCCTTCTTAAGGCCTCTATACAAAGTGTTTAACATCATAAGCCAACATTCGGTCTTGCCACATTGTGGCAGTCATGAATATGTTTATGATAATCATGCTTTAATCATCTATCATCTTCTTCACCAAAAACGCCTCAACCTCCCATACATTATCTTTCAAAACATGATATTTGCCACTACCAAAGACTACAAGAAGAACATTGTCCCATATGGCATGGTTCTCACTCACAAAAATCTATAGCCACTTCAACATACCCCTCGCCACAGAATCCTCCATCCTTAAAATTTCAAAATTTTAGGCCAAGAACATCTCTCACATGAAGAAGATTTCCTCTGACCAACCCAAATCCGTTTTGCCAACCACAACCACCAAAAGGAAGCGCTTAGCTCGGGGCAAAGCTGCAAATCTTCTGGTTCAACTCCTATTGAAAATCCAGCTCAATGTCCAAATGAACAGCCTGTTGGAACAAAGTTGGTTCTAAAGCACTCCATGTAACCTTATTTTGTACTTGAATTATTAGATTAAAAGCCACCAGAAAATGAAGTTTCCAGAGGCAGAAGATAAAGACACCAGATAATGCATCCAGAAGGTACCAGAGGATGCATCCTGAAATGACAGGAGGATATCTTTGCTGGCCCAGATCAGAAGGATGCAAAGTCAGAAGGAAACCTGGACCAGACCAGAAGGAAGCCTGCCAGAGGGAGACTTGATCCAGACCAGTAGGAGTCATAAGTCAGACTTAATCCAGAAGTTATTATGACCAGAAGATGGCCTGGTAGTGAAATAATAAACAGCCCAGACTTGATCCAGACTTAATCAGAGGATAAATTAAGGAGTCCAGAACAAGAGATTAAATCTAGATTTGACCCAGACCAGAAGATAACATGGTTCAGGGTAAAGAACTAAGTCCAGACTAGAAGAAATGATGTCGAGATTTGATCTAGACCTGATCCAAATCAGAAGGTAAAATGTCCAGACTGAAATATTTTTTGTCCTGATTTAATTTTAGTTCAATCCAGACCCAGTTCAGAATTGGTCCAGATCAGAGGGAAAAGGTTCAGAACAATGGTCAAGATTTAAGTATATGGCCTAGTGTTGGCCGAGATCAGAAGATCAGACCATGGCCCAGTGTTGGCCGAAATCAGAAGGTCAGGATATGTGGTCCAGCATTGGCCGAGATCAGAGGATCACATCATATCAGTTTGCAAGTCCAGGATGGCCGAGATCAGAAGATCAGAAAGTGTGGTCCAGGGGTTGGCTGAAATCAAATGATCACAACAGATCACTTAGTAAGGTCCAGATGTGGACTAGCGTAGAAGATCAAATAGTCCAGATTTAATCTTGATGATTAATGGTGGAGATTTAATTTAATTTGATCAAAGTATTAAAAGGATCTGATTCAAAAATAAGTTGAAGTCGTATGGGAGTTCAGAAGCTTTTGGCAGGAAGAAAGATTTGTTCTAGAATTAATTAAAGACAGGATTGGCCAGTTATTTTTGAAAGCAAATCTGGAGCATAAAAAGATATGTTTTTTATTTATATGAAACCCGATTGGTCAGAGTATTTTTGCAAGAGAATCCAGCAAGATACAGCTCGAATTTCAGCTTGGAAGAGACCCTAATCTGCATCTATAAAAGGAGGCTCAAGGCAGAATACTTAGTATCGAAAATCACAAAAGAGTCATACACTTCCAAAAGCAAACATCAATAGACCACCACTGTTTGATGGAGAAAGGTTTGAGTTTTGGAAGGATAGATTGAGAAGCTTCTTCATATCTCAAGATCTTGAATTATGGAAGCTGGCAGTCAAAGGATACACTGCACCTACTGTTCCAGGAGATCCAACTCAAGAACTGGACATGGAAGATATGAAACCAGACCAGAGCAAATTATTCAAATTGCATCACAAGTCCAGAAACATCATGATCAATGCCATCACATTCAAGGAATTTGACAGATGCACAGATAACGAAACAGAAAAGAGCATATTCGACTGTTTGGTTCTAACCTACAAAGGAAGCCAACAGGTTCAAGAAGCAAGGGCTAACATACTGGTCAAATAGTATGAGATGTTCAAGTTGGAAGATGACGAAGACATCAATGGAATGTTCTTAGATTGTAGACTCTGATATCTAGACTGAAGGTCTTGAAGAAAAGCTACACAACAGCAGATCATGTCAAGAAGATTCTAAGAAGCATACCAACCAAGTGGAGACCAATGGTTACTGCAGTTCAGCAAGCCAAAGATCTGAATAACTTAAGACTTCAAGATCTGATCAGCTCACTCAGGTCTCATGAAATTGAACTAAAAGCAGATGAACCAAAGAAGAATAAGAATCTGACCCTAAAGTCGAAACATAAGAAAGCTGCAAGGGAAGAATCAGAATTAGAGGATAGCGACAGTGACTGTGATGATATGGCCTACTTAACCAAATAGATGGTTAAGATCTGGGAAAACAGGAAGAGGAGAAGCTTCAAGAAGAAACATAATAACAAAGGAAAGGAAGAATCTGACAAGAAGAGTATCATTTGTTATGAATGCAATGAACCTGGACATATCAAGTTAGAATGTCCAAATCTAGAAAAAGGCAAACAGCACAAGAAGAATTCTAGATTCAGAAGAATGGTCTGATGGCAGCCTGGGATGCATCAGAATCAGAGGAAGAATCGTCTGATGAAGAAGAGGCAGAAACAGCAAAGATGGCACACATCAGGTCTGCCTTTGGACTTCATAAAGGCACGATTTCATGAAGGAAAGCAGGCAGAAGGAAGAATGATCAAAGCAGTCATTCAAGCAAGCCTGGAAGCACATCAGAGGAAGCAGTTATGGCTCTGATGGCTCATACCAACTCAAGCTCTAGATACAGCTCAGGCTCTGGAACAGAATCAGAAGATGAAGACAGTGAGGTATTTTCTGATCTCACTAGATTTGAATTAATTGAGGCTTTGAAAGACTTTTTAAATGCAAACAATAAGATGTCTTTAAAACTGAAAACTCTTAGGGAAGATAAGAAAAATCTAACCAAAGAACTCCAAGTTTTAAAGAATCGAAATTCTGAGTATGCAACTGAAAACAATGATTTTAAAAATGAAGTTGCAAGACTCAAATCTGAAAACCAAACTCTCAAAAGTAATATTTGTTCTACTTCCAAAACTGTTTGTGAATCTGATATGCATGAACAATTTTTTCAAAAATTTATTTCAATGGAATGGAAAGAAGTAAATATGCATCTATGATTTATGGAAACTGTAATAGTGGAAAGAGAGGTCTTGGTTATATAGAAAAAATTGCTGAAAGTAAAGCTGTTCAATTTCATGTTTTATGTATTGTTTGTGCTAAGAAAGGTCACTCTGAATCATCTTGTCCAATGGTAAAATCTGAACAAGATCAGAGAACTGTTAAAACTAACAAACCTGGACCCAATCAGTTCTGGGTACCAAAAGATCAAATTGTCTATGTTGCAGATATTCTGAGCAACCAGAAGGAGACACCAACAATGGTGCATGGATAATTGATGTTGGTAATGCACAAGCAGAAGAAGGTTTATGTTCCTGTTACAACCAGACAGAGGCAATCTGAGTCTGATGGAAGAAGGTCTGGTCAACTCAACCAGAACCGAAATCGAAATAAGAACCAGAATTGGAACCAGAATCAAAACTCGAACCAGAATTAGAACAGGAACTGGAACCAAAATCAGAACTGGAACCAGTATCAGAAGCACAGAAACTGGAACCAGAACCAATACTGGAACCAGAATCAGTACTGGAACTAGAACCAGAATCAGAACTAGAACAAGAACTACCAAAATTACCAGAATCACCAGATTCATCAGAACCACCAGATTCACCCAAATCACCAGATTCATCAAGCTCGTCAGAATCACAGGATTCATCAAAATTACCAGAACCAAAACATGTTCCAGAATCATCAGCGGAACATGGTTTATCGACCAAAGCAGAATCAAGGAAACTGCTCAAACAGGCCAGAAGCAGAACTGGCTCTGATGGCTCGAACAAAAGCTGAGTCTGACTCTGACTCCGACTTTGAAGCAAGGTCTGATCAGCAACACAAAGCTTGGTATCTTGACAATGGATGCTCCAAACACATGACAGGAGACAAATCCATGTTTTTGAATCTGACTATGAAGAATGGAAGCAAAGTTTCCTTTGGAGGAAACCAGAAAGGTCAGATTATTGGTACAGGAACTGTTGGTAACACTTCCTCTTCCCTTTCTATTAAAAATGTTATGTTAGTTAAAGGGCTAAAACATAATCTTCTGAGCATAAGTCAATTAAGTGACTGCAATTATGATGTTATCTTTAATCAAAAAACTTGCAAAGCTGTTAGTCAACTTGATGGGTCTGTTTTATTTACTGGCACTAAGAAGGATAATGTGTATAAAATTGATCTGTTCAGTCTTGCTAAGCAACAGGTTAAATGCTTATTGTCTGTGAGTGAGCAGAATCTGATTTGGCACAAAAGGTTAGGACATGCAAACCCCATGCTTATATCCGAATCCAGCAAACTCCAGTTGGTAAGAGGGCTTCCTAAGGTAAGTACCAAAACTGAGATTCTGTGTGAAGCATGTCAAAGAGGTAAACAAACTAAAAATTCTTTCAAAACTAAAAACTGTGTTTCTACTTCTCAACCACTTGAACTGCTTCACTTAGATCTATTTGGTCCTGTTCAAACAGCTTCTCTCAGTGGTAAGAAATATGGTTTTGTGATTGTTGATGATTACTCAAGATGGACTTGGGTAAAATTTTTAAAGAACAAAGATGAATCTCACAAAGTATTTATTTCTTTTTGTAAGCAAGTTATGAATGAATAGGGTATTAAGATCATAACTGTTGGAACCAAGTTGGTTCTAAGTACTTAGAATTTTGATGTTTACAAAAGCACTCCATGTAATCTTATTTTGAACCTTGAATTATTAAATTAAATGCCACTAGAAGCTGAAGTAATCAGAAGCAGAAGATCAAAGGGTTCCAGAGATTGAATCCTGAAGGTACCAGAAGATACTCCACGATGTCAAAACATCATCAAAAGATATCTTTGCTGGCCGAGATCAGAAGGAAGCAAATTCAGAAGGAGACCTGGACCAGACCAGAAGGAAGCCTGCCAGAGGGAGACTTGATCCAGACCAGAAGGAATCATTTGTCAGACTTATTCCAGAAGTTATTCTGACCAGAAGATGGCATGGCAGTAAAATAATAAACAGCCCAGACTTGATCCAGACTTAATCAGAGGATAAGTTAATGGGTCCAAAACAAGAGAATAAATCCAGATTTGACCCAGACCAGAAGATAGCATGATTCAGGGTATGAAACTAAGTCCAGACCAGAAGAAATGATCTCTAGAATTGATCCAGAACTGAATCAAAACAGAAGGTAAAATGCCCAAACTGAAATATTATTTGTCCAGATTTAATTTCAGTTTAATCCAGACCAAGTCCAGAATTGGTCCAGATCAGAGGGAAGATATTCAGATCAATGGTCCAGATTTGAGTATATGGCCCAGTGTTGGCCAAGATCAGAAGATAAGACCATGGCCCAGTGTTGGCCGAAATCAGAAGGTCAGAATGTGTGGTCCAGCAGTGGCCGAGATCATAGGATCACAGCAGATCAGTTTGCTAGACCGAGATTAGAAGATCAGAAGATTAGAAAGTGTGGTCCAGGGTTGGCCGAAATCAGATGATCACAGCAGATCACTTAGTATGGTCTAGATGTGGACTAGCGCAGAAGATCAAATGGTCCAGATTTAATCATGAGGATTAACGGTGGAGATTTTAATTTATTTTGATCAAAGTATTAAAAGGATTTGTTACAAAAATAAAGTGAAGTCGTATGGGAGTTCAGAAGCTGTTGGTGGGAAGAAACTAAAGACATGATTGGCCAGTTATTTTTGAAAGCAAATATGAAGCTTAAAAAAGATATGTTTTTTATTTAAGTGAAGTCCGATTGGTCAAGATATTTTTGCAAGAGAATCCAGCAAGATACAACTCGAAATAAAGCTTGGAAGAGGCCCTAATCTGCATCTATAAAAGGAGGCTCAAGGCAGATTACTTAGCATCGAAAATCACAAAAGAGTCATACACTTCCAAAGCAAACACTCAAGTTTTCAGTGAGGTTAATTGTGAGTTCCAGCTTTCCAGAAGCAATCACTCGTGTTATTTTCTTTCCCTTGTGTTAGATCTAAGTTGTTGAAGTAGAGTCTACAATATGAGAGAGTCAGAAGGGGTAGCAGATTACTTGGCAATTAGATTCAAGGCGTTGTAATTCCTTCTACAATTTGGGGTTGTCAGATTGGTAGGAGAAGACTTGACTTAGGAAGTCAAGGGGCTGTAATCTTCAAGAGTCTAGGATTGTTAGAGAGTTTGAGAAGACTGACTTGGAGGGTCAGTGGAACTATTGTAATTCAAGGTTTGAATTGGTGAAATATTTCAAGGTGAAGGGACTAGACGTAGCCTCGTTAATGGTGAACCAGTATAAAAATTCTGTGTTTTTATTTTTACTTTATATCCGCTGCTAACTCTGTTTGATTTTGTTATAAAACTCCAAAAATAGAAAAAGGAACCAAGTTAGTTAAACACAATTCAACCCTCCTTCTCGTGTTTGCACCTTCAATTGGCATCAGAGCTCGGTCTCAAGGTTGAGCACTTAACAGTGTTTGAGGAAAGGTCCAAGGGGTTCAACATGGCAGAATCCAGAGATGAACTGGGAGGCAACATCAACAGACCACCACTGTTTGATGGAGAAAGGTCTGATCAGAAATAAAACACATAATTTTTATACTGGTTCACCATTAACTAGGCTACGTCCAGTCCCTTCACCTTGAAGGATTTCACTAATTCAAACCTTGAATTACAGCAGTTCCACTGACCCTCCATGTCAGTCTTCTCAAACAGTCTAACAATCCTAGACTCTTGAGGAATACAGCACCTTGACTTCCTAAGTTAAGTCTTCTCCTGCCAATCTGACAACCCCAGATTGTAGAAAGAATTACAACGCCTTGAATCTAATTGCCAAGTAATCTGCTACCCCTTCTGAGTCCCTCAGATTGTAGACTCTACTTCAACAACTTAGATCTAACACACGGGAAAGAAAATAACACGAGTGCTTGCTTCTTGAAAGCTGGACCTCACAATTAACCTCACTGAAAACTTGAGTGTTTGCTTTGGAAGTGTATGACTCTTTGTAATTTTCGATGCAAAGTATTCTGCCTTGAGCCTCCTTTTATAGATGCAGATTAGGGCCTCTTCCAAACTTAATTTCGAGCTGAATCTTGCTGGATTCTCTTGCAAAAATATCTTGACCAATTGGGCTTTATTTAAATAAAAAACATATCTTTTTTAAGCATCAGATTTTCTTTAAAAAATAACTGGCCAATCATGTCTTTAGTTTCTTCCCGCCAACAGCTCATGAACTTCCATACGACTTCACTTTATATTTGTAACAAATCCTTTTAATACTTTGATCAAATTTAATTAAATCTCCACCGTTAATCCTCATGATTAAATCTGGACCGTTTGATCTTCTGCGCTAGTCCACATCTGGATGTGTGATCTTGTGATCTTCTGATCTCGGCCATCTTGGACTTGCAAACTGATATGCTGTGATCCTCTGATCTCGGCCATTGCTGGACCACACATCCTGACCTTCTGATTTCGGCCAACACTGTGCCATGGTCTGATCTTCTGATCTCAGCCAACACTAGACCAAATACTAAAATCTAAACCATTGATGTGAATATCTTCCCTCTGATCTGGACCAATTCTGGACTTGGTCTAAATTAAACTAAAATTAAATCTGGACAAATAATATTTCAGTTTGGACATTTTACCTTCTGTTTTGGATCAGTTCTGGATCAATTCTGGAGATCATTTCTTCTGGTCTGGACTTAGTTTCATTCCCTGAACCATGATATCTTCTGGTCTGGGTCAAATCTGGATTAATTCCTTTGTTCTGGACCCATTAATTTACCCTTTGATTAAGTCTGGATCAAGTCTGGGCTGTTTATCCTTTCACTGTTAGGCCATCTTCTGGTCAGAATAACTTCTGGATTAAGTCTGACTTATGACTTCTACTGGTCTGGATCAAGTCTCCCTCTGGTAGGCTTTCTTTTGGTCTTGTCCAGGTTCCCTTCTGACTTTGCTTCCTTCTGATCTGGGCCAGCAAAGATATCTTCTGGTGATGTTTTGACATCCTAGAGTATCTTCTGGTACCTTCAGGATTCAATCTTTGGAACCCTTTGATCTTCTGCTTTGATTACTTTAGCTTCTGGTGGCATTTAATTTAATAATTCAAGGTACAAAATAAGATTACATTGAGTGCTTTTGTAAACATCAAAATGCTAAGTACTTAGAACCAACTTAGTTCCAACAATCTCCCCCTTTTTGATGATGACAAAACCTTAACTTATTGTGCTAGTTTATAACTTGAAGACTTCAATTACTCCCCCTCAGACCAATCTCTCCCCCTAAGTCTGATACTGAATTTTTCTTCTCCTTTTCAACTCCTTCTCTTTTCACTCTTTCTATTCTTCTCTTCTCCTCTCCTTTTCAACTCCTTCTTTATTCTCTCTTTCTTTTCTCTCTTCACCTAGCCTCTCATTTTCAACTCCTTCTTTTTTCACTCTTTCTTTTTCTCTCTTTATTTTTCTCTCTCCTAGTTTCCTCTCCTTTTCAACTTCTTCTCTTTTTCACTCTTTCTTTTTCTCTCTCCCTGATTCTTCTCCTTTTCAACTCCTTCTCTTTTCATCTCTTTCTTTTTCGCTCCTCCTTTCTTTTTATCTCTCCTTTTCTACTTATTTCTCCTTTTTCTCTCTCTCCCCCTTTTTGTCATCAGCCAAAAAGAGGTCCTACTATTTTTGTAATTTTTTGTTTTTCTCTTTACAAATTACAAAAAGTAAAAACAGAAAATTAAAAAGCATAAAATAAAATTACAAGAAAATTAAAAAAAAAACCTTAAGAAGACTACTTGAGCTAGTCAGATATGGAGACAATGTTGAGATGCTTCTTGATGAACTCGAACCTATCTTCTGGTAATGCTTTGGTGAAGATATCAGCCCATTGATGATTAGTGTCCACAAACTGGATGCTTAAAGTCCCTTTTTGAACATGGTCCCTAATGAAATGGTGTTTTATTTCAATGTGTTTGGCTCTAGAGTGTAAGATAGGGTTCTTGGTTAAGTTTATGGCTGAAGTGTTATCACAGAACAAAGGGATATTGGTTTCAAAGATGTTGTAATCTTCAAGATGATGTTTCATCCAGAGTAACTGTGAACTGCATCCTGCTGCTGATATATACTCAGCTTCAGCTGTTGACATGGCAATGGTGCTTTGTCTTTTGCTTGACCAAGAGATCAAATTATCACCTAAGAAAGTGCAGTTGCCACTTGTACTTTTCCTTTCCAGCTTGTCTCCAACATAGTCGGAATCACAAAAACCTCTGAGTTTGTAGATGGGGGTTTTTTTGTATAACAAAGTAAGGTTAATGGTTCCTTTAAGGTATCTCAAAATTCGTTTGACAGTAGTTAAATGGGATTCCCTAGGGTCAGCTTGAAAACGGGCACAGACACAAACACTAAACAAGATGTCAGGTCTAGAAGCAGTTAAATAAAGAAGGGATCCACTCATACCTCTGTATGTTTTCTGGTCTACCTTAGCTGGTTTCATCTTTCTCAAGTGAGCAGGTTGGGTGCATGGGGGTGGCCATAGGCTTACATTCACTCATTTTGAACTTTTTAAGAAGTTCTTTAGTGTATTTAGATTGGTGAATGAGTATACCTGATTTACCTTGGTGAATCTGAATTCTCAGGAAGAACTTAAGTTCTCCCATCATACTCATTTGGAACTCTTTTGGCATTAGGTCAGAAAACTCTTTGCACAAAGTGCCATTAGTCGATCCAAATATGATATCATCAACATAAACTTGAATAATCAAAATATCATTTTTAATGGATTTCCTAAATAGAGTATTATCAATCTGGCCTCTATTAAATTCATTCTTAAGCAGAAAGTTACTAAGTCTGTCATACCATGCCCTTGGTGCTTGTTTTAAACCATATAAAGATTTTTTAAGTTTAAAAACATGGTCTGGAAAATCAGAATTTTCAAATCTAGGGGGCTGTTTGACATAGACTTCCTCACTTATGTAGCCATTTAAGAATGCACTTTTAACATCCATTTGATACAGCATTATATCATGATTAGTAGCAAATGATAAGAGAATTCTAATTGCTTCTAACCTGGCCACTGGAGCAAAAGTCTCAGTGTAGTCTATACCTTCCTGTTGACTGTATCCTTGAGCTACAAGTCTGGCTTTGTTCCTTACCGCTTCACCTTTTTCATTTAGTTTATTTCTGAACACCCACTTGGTTCCAATAATGTTTTTGTTTGGTCTGGGTACCAGATCCCAAACATCATTCCTTTGGAATTCATTCAGCTCTTCTTGCATTGCAAGTATCCCACCTTCCTCTGCCAAAGCCTCATCAACATTGCTTGGTTCAATTGTTGAGAGTAAACCAAACAGACTGGTTTCTCTACTTGATGATCTGGTCTTTAAAGGTTCTGCTGCACTGCCAATAATGAGAGATTCTGGATGTGAAGACTTGTACTTCCATCCATTCTTTCCCTCTAACTTGTTTTCAGAGTCAGCATGTTCTTCTTCATCTTGATCTTTCTCAGATTCTGCTGCTGGTTCAGCTTCTGGTTCCTGTGCCTCTGGTTCACCTGTAATTTCCTCATCTTGCTTTGACTTTTCAGAGTCAAGCTGTTTATCATCAAACTTAATGTGGATTGATTCTTCCACAGTGTTAGTTTCTTTTTTAAACACCCTATAAGCTTTTGATCTCTCATAGTAGCCAATAAAGATACACTTTTGAGATCTAGAATCAAACTTAGCTAGGTTATCTTTAGTGTTCAACATAAAACAGATGCAGCCAAATTGCTTAAAGTAGGAAATATTGGGTTTCTTACCTTTCCACAGTTCATAGGGAGTTTTATTTAACATGGACCTGATGTAGACTCTATTCTGAATGTAGCAGGTTGTGTTGACAACTTCTGCCCAAAGGTAGAAGGCAACCTTCATATCATTCAGCATGGTTCTGGCCATCTCATGCAGTGATCTGTTCTTCCTTTCTACCACTCCATTTTGTTGAGGTGTTCTGGGGGATGAGAAGTTGTGAGAGATGCCATTCTCATCACAGAATTCTTCAAAATACTTGTTCTCGAATTCACCTCCATGATCACTTCTGATGGTTATGATCTTAATACCCTGTTCATTCATAACTTGCTTACAGAAAGAAATAAATACTTTGTGAGATTCATCTTTGTTCTTTAAAATTTTTACCCAAGTCCACCTTGAGTAATCATCAATAATCACAAAACCATATTACTTACCACCGAGAGAAGCTATTTGAACAGGACCAAACAGATCTAAGTGAAGCCGTTCAAGTGGTTGAGAGGTAGAAACACATATTTTGGTTTTAAAAGAGCTTTTAGTTTGTTTACCTCTTTGACATGCTTCACACAGAATCTCAGTTTTGGAACTTACCTTGGGAAGCCCTCTTACCAACTGGAGTTTGCTCAACTCAGATATAAGTCTAGGGTTTGCATGCCCTAGCCTCTTGTGCCAAATCAGATTCTGCTCACTTACAGATAATAGGCATTTAACCTGTTGCTTAGCAACAGTAAACAAATCAATTTTATAAACATTATCCTTCCTAGTGCTAGTAAATAAAACAGTCCCATCAAGTTGACTAACAGCTTTGCAAGTTTTCTGATTAAAGATAACATCATAATTGCAATCACTTAATTGACTTATGCTCAGAAGATTATGTTTTAGCCCTTTAACTAACAGAACATTTTTAATAGACACAGGAGAAGAAGTGTTACCAACAGTTCTGTACCAATAATCTGACCTTTCTGGTTTCCTCCAAAAGAAACTTTGCCTCCATTCTTCATAGTCAGATCCGGAAACATAGATTTGTCTCCTGTCATGTGCTTGGAGCAGCCACTGTCAAGATACCAAGTTGTGTTGCTGATCAGACCTTGCCTTTTCTTTGTCAGAATCAGAGTCAGAGTCAGACTCATATTCAAACTTAGCTTCTGTTTGAGCCATTAGAGCCAGTTCTTCTTCTGGCCTGTTTGAGCAGTTTCCTTGATTCTCCTTTGGTTGATAAACCATGTTCCTCTGAGGATTCTGGACATGTTTTGATTCTGGTAATTTTGGTGAATCCAGTGATTCTGATAACCTTGATGATTCTGGTGATTTGGGTGAATCTGGTAGTTCTGATGAATTTGGTAATTTTGGTAATTCCTGATCTGATTCTGGTTGTGATTCCAGTGTTGATTCTGATTCTGGTTCCAGTACTGATTCTGATTCTGGTTCCAGAGTTGATTCTGGTTCCAGTTCCTGTGCTTCTGATACTGATTCCAGTTCTGGTTCTGGTTCCAGTTTCTGTGCTTCTGATACTGGTTCCAGTTTTGGTTTTGATTCCGATTCTGGTTGAGTTGACCAGACCTTTTTCCATCAGACTCAAATTGCCTTTGTCTTGTTGTAGTAGGAACATAAACCTTCTTCTGCTTGTGCATTGCAAACATCCATTGTCCAGGCACCATTGTTGGTGTCTCCTTCTAGTTGCTCAGAATATCTGCAACATAGACAATTTGATCTTTTGGTACCCAGAACTGATTGGGTCCAGGTTTGTTAGTCTTAACAGCTCTCTGATCTTGTTCAGATTTTACCATTGGACAAGATAGTTCAGAGTGACCTTTCTTAGCACAAACAATGCATACAACATCAGAATGAACAGCTTTACTTTCAGTAATCGTTTCTGTAAAACCAAGACCTCTCTTTCCAGTGTTACTGTTTCCATAAATCATAGATGCATATTTACTTCTTTCCATTCCATTGGAAATAAAGTTTTGAAAAAAATTGTTCATGCATATTAGATTCATAAACAGTTTTGGAAGTGGAACTAGCATTACTTTTGAGAGTTTGGTTTTCAGATTTGAGTCTCGCAACTTCAGTTTCAAAATCCTTGTTTTCAGTTGCATACTCAGAATTTTGATTCTTTAAAACTTGGACTTCTTTGATCAAATTTTTCTTATCTTCCCTAAGAGTTTTCAGTTTTAAAGCCATCTTATTATTTGCATTTAAAAAATCTTTCAAAGTATCAATTAACTCAGATTTAGAGAGATCAGAAAATACCTTATCGTCTTCATCTTCTGAATCTATTCCAGAACCTGAACTGTATCCAGAACTTGAGTTGGTATGAGCCATCAGAGCCAGAATTGCTTCCTCTGATGTGCTTCCAGACTTGCCTGAATGACTGCTTCGATCATTCTTCCTTCTGCCTGTTTTCCTTCTTGAATTCGTGCCTTTATGAAGTCCAGAGGCAGACCTGATGTGTGCCATCTTTGCTGTTTCTGCCTCTTCTTCATCAGACGATTCTTCCTCTGATTCTGATATATCCCAGGCTGCCATGAGACCTTTCTTTCTGAATCTGGGACTCTTCTTGTGCTGTTTGCCTTTTTCCAGATTTGGACATTCTGACTTGATATGTCCAGGTTTATTGCATCCGTAATAAACAATACTCTTCTTGTCAGATTCTTCCTTTCCTTTGTTGTTATGTTTCTTCTTGAAGCTTCTTCTCTTCCTGTTTTCCCATATCTTAACTATCTTTTTGGTTAAGTAAGCCATATCATCACAGTTACTGTCACTATCCTCTGATTCTGATGCTGCCCTTGCAGCTTTCTTTTGTTTCGACTTCAGAGCCAGATTCTTCTTCTTCTTCTTAGGTTCATCTGCATTCAGCTTTATTTCATGAGACCTGAGGGAGCTAATCAGATCTTCAAGTCTTAAGTTATTCAGATCTTTGGCTTGCTGAACTGCAGTAACCATTGGTCTCCACTTGGTTGGTAAGCTTCTTAGAATCTTCTTGACATGATCTGCAGTGGTGTAGCTTTTCTTTAATGCTTTTAAACCTGATACCAGAATTTGGAATCTGCTGAACATTGCTTCAATGTCTTCATCCTCTTCCATCTTGAACAGCTCATATTGTTTGACCAGTATGTTAGCCCTTGCTTCTTGAACCTGTTGGCTTCCTTCATAGGTCAGACCCAGACTGTCGAATATGCTCTTTGCTGTTTCTTTATCTGTGCATCTGTCAAATTCCTTGAATGTGATGGCACTGATCATGATGTTTCTGGACTTGTGATGAAGTTTGTATAATCTGCTCTGGTCTGGTTTCATATCATCCATGTCCAGTTCTTTAGTTGGATCTTCTGGATCAGTAGGTGCAGTGTATCCTTTGACTACCATCTTCCATAGTTCAGGATCTTGAGATACGAAGAAACTTCTCATTCTGTCCTTCCAATACTCAAATCTTTCTCCATCAAACAGTGGTGGTCTGTTGATGTTGCCTCCCAGTTCATCTATGAATTCTGCCATGTTGAACCCCTTGGACCTTTCCTCAAACACTGTTAAGTGCTCAGCCTTGAGACCGAACTCTGATGCCAATTGAAGGTGCAAACACGAGAAGGGGGGGTTGAATTGTGTTTGACTAACTTGAATACTTTTCCTGTTTTTACACTTTTAAAACAAAACTTGATGTATGAATAAAAACAGAGTTAGCAGCGGATATAAAGTAAAAATAAAACACAGAATTTTTATACTGGTTCACCGTTAACTAGGCTACGTCCAGTCCCTTCACCTTGAAGGATTTCACTAATTCAAACCTTCAATTACAGCAGTTCCACTGACCCTCCAAGCCAGTCTTCTCAAACAGTCTAAAAATCCTAGACTCTTGAGGAATACAGCACCTTGACTTCCAAAGTTAAGTCTTCTCCTGCCAATCTGACAACCCCATATTGTAGAAGGAATTACAACACCTTGAATCTAATTGCCAAGTAATCTGCTACCTCTTCTGACTCCCTCAGATTGTAGACTCTACTTCAACAACTTAGATCTAACACACGGGAAAGAAAATAACACGAGTGCTTGCTTCTTGAAAGCTGGACCTCACAATTAACCTCACTGAAAACTTGAGTGTTTGCTTTGGAAGTGTATGACTCTTTTGTAATTTTCGATGCTAAGCATTCTGCCTTGAGCCTCCTTTTATAGATGCAGATTAGGGCCTCTTCCAAGCTTAATTTCGAGCTGAATCTTGCTGGATTCTCTTGCAAAAATATCTTGACCAATTGGGCTTCATTTAAATAAAAAACATATCTTTTTTAAGCTTAAGATTTTCTTTAAAAAATAACTGGCCAATCATGTCTTTAGTTTCTTCCAGCCAACAGCTCCTGAACTTCCATACGACTTCATTTTATTTTTGTAACAAATCCTTTTAATTCTTTGATCAAATTTAATTAAATCTCCACCGTTAATCCTCATGATTAAATCTGGACTGTTTGATCTTCTGCGCTAGTTCACATTTGGACCATACTAAGTGATCTGCTGTGATATTCTGATTTCGGCCAACCCTGGACCACACTTTCTGATCTTCTGATCTTCTGATCTCGGCCATCCTGGACTTGCAAACTGATATGCTGTGATCCTTTGATCTCGGCCATTGCTGGACCACACCTCCTGACCTTCTAATTTCGGCCAACACTGGGCCATGGTCTGATCTTCTGATCTCGGACAACACTGGGCCAAATACTTAAATCTGAACCATTGATCTGAATATCTTCCCTCTGATCTGGACTTGCTCTGAATTAAACTGAAATTAAATCTCGACAAATAATATTTCAGTCTGGACATTTTACCTTCTGTTTGGATCAGTTCTGGATCAATTCTGGAGATCATTTCTTCTGGTCTGGACTTAGTTTCATACCCTGAACCATGATATCTTCTGGTCTGGGTCAAATCTGGATTAGTTCCTTTGTTCTGGACCCATTAATTTACCCTCTGATTAAGTCTAGATCAAGTCTGGGCTGTTTATCATTTCACTGCCAGGCCATCTTCTGGTCAGAATAACTTCTGGATTAAGTCTGACTTATGACTTCTACTGGTCTGGATCAAGTCTCCCTCTGGTAGGCTTTCTTCTGGTCTTGTCCAGGTTCCCTTCTGACTTTGCTTTCTTCTGATCTGGGCCAGCAAAGATATCTTCTGGTGATGTTTTGACATCCTGGAGTATCTTTTGGTACCTTCAGGATTCAATCTCTGGAACCCTTTGATCTTCTGCTTCGATTATTTTAGCTTCTGGTGGCATTTAATTTAATAATTGAAGGTACAAAATAAGATTACATTGAGTGCTTTTGTAAACATCAAAATCCTAAGTACTTAGAACCAACTTGGTTCCAACAGAATACAAGCACTCGTGTTTTTATTTCCCTTGTGTTAAATATAAGTTGTGGAAGTAGAGTCTACAATCTGAGGGAGTCAGAAGGGGTAGCAGATTACTTAGCAATTAGATTCAAGGCGTTGTAATTCCTTCTACAATCTGGGGTTGTCAGATTGGTAGGAGAAGACTTGACTTGAGAAGTCAAGGTGCTGTATTCCTCAAAAGTCTAGGATTGTTAGACCGTTTGAGAAGACTGACTTGGAGGGTTAGTGGCGTCGTTGTAATTCAAGTTTTGAATTAGTGAAATCCTTCAAGGTGAAGGGACTGGACGTAGCCTCGTTAACGATGAACCAATATAAAATTCTGTGTTTTTATTTTTATTTTATATCCGTTGCTAACTCTGTTTTATTTATACATCAAGTTTTGTTTTAAAACTGCAAAAACAGAAAAAGTATTCAAGTTAGTCAAACACAATTCAACCACCTCTTCTCGTGTTTGCACCTTCACAGCCTACTCGAGAACGTTCTCCAACAAGACCTCAAAAACGTTCTCCACTTACCATCATTCTCCCTCCCCCAGTTTTGCAACGACACCTTCCCCCTCTCTTCGATCAATCTACATCTGAACCTTCTCCCTTCCATACCAACCTCTTTCCTCTCTAAAGAAACCTCTGCTCTCAGCTCCCACCACACCAAACCTCCACCATGTCACTAGCCTTCGTATCCCCACAAAAATTCAGCTAATCCATATTTGGAATAAGCCAATTTTTGGTTTTTCTAGATAGTCCAAGACCCTCTATTAACCACAACAAAAGACCATTAGATCCTCTTCCCCACATAGCTACTTCCTTTGCCTCCCTCTCAACCTTCTGCACTAAACCAATCCCTACAACCCACCCCCTACCCTCCACTCCCAAGGCTGATTATGCAGAGCCATCCAAGCGACAGATGACTGAGAAGCATACATCCAACTTAGCCATTCTAGCTGCTCTCGAGACCATCATGGCTAGACAAGCTCTTTAGGATAGAGAGTCTGCCATTCTCAAAGAATGGATGACTACACAGCTTGCTCCCAAGCTCGGGATTGACCCTCTTCCTCCTCCTTTTGTACATCCGGTTCCAGACCCTTCACGCTCATCTTCCTCAAAAGGATCCTCTCATTCCCTTTGTGTGTGAAGATTATGCTTTGGATGTTTTTCTATTTTTTGCTACTCCCGCTTCTTTTTGTAATGACAAAGGGGGAGAAAGTAATTTAGATTTTATTGCTTTTTACTGCTATGTGAAGTTTCTTTTTGTATATTGAAACTCTGTTAATTAGCTTGTAATCATCCTTATTTAAATGTTAATGAAATATCTGTTATTTTGGATCAAATCATCTATAGCATATTCTGAGGGGCAGCTTTAAGCTCTCTGTGAATATAGTTAGAATCAAAATTAAAATCTAAATTATACTATGTTTGTTATCATCAAAAAGGGAGTGATTGTTAAGACCCAATCTCAATTAACTGTTTTGAGGAAAACAAACAAAGATTAATTAAAGACTCTAATTATGATTCTAAATTATGTGTTATTTAACATTTATATTTGAGTGTGATATCCAAGATAGGTTCTAAGCAAAAGTAAGCAAAATCAGTTTAAAGAATAAGCTAAAATGGGACTACCAAGAACCGAGAACGTTTTGGACTTTTTCTGGAAAAACCAAGGACGTTCTCCAGGATTTTTCATTTCATCAAGACTGTTTGAACCAGATTTTTATGCAAGGAAAGATCATGCTTATTTTGAATGGATTACCAGTACTTATACAAAGGATATACAACTTTAATAATAGCAAAAGAAGTACTCTAAAAGATATAAGGAGAAAAGATTTGAATTAAGACAAAGTGACAAATCAGTTGAAAAACGATCTTTCTCCAGGCTCCAAAACATTCTCCAGTTTCTATCATACATCACCATAATGCTCTCCAGCTTTTGAAGCATAGACCAAGAACATTCTTAAGACTCCAACATCACATTATGACACATATTCTCATGATCAAATAACCTTCAAACATTGTACAAATCAGAAGAAAGAGAATGCACAAAGACCAGAAAGTCTTAAAGTCAAAAAAGGAAAAAGTTCAGTCCATAGCCTTTAATTAAAGACTGATTATTTTAATCTACCACTTAACCAAGGGAACCCCCTCAAATGGTAATATTGAGCTGACATGGACCTCTTCAAATGTCTATAAAAGGAACCTCACAACTCAATGGAAATCACGACATTCAAGTGCAAAAGAAAGATCATCAATCACTCACATTCATACTTGAAAGTCTCACAAGAAATCAGTAACATTCAATTTTGAATTCATTATCATTAGTTTACTGAAACATCTTGTAAAGAATATAAACTCAAACAAGAGTTGAGATTAAACAGATTCTTTCAAACACTTTAATCATTATCGTGTAAACTTAAGACTATTAGGATTGTTTATAGCTTGAGTGAGTTGTTTAGAAAAATATTTTTAAGGTTAAAAGGTGAGTTGTAAAAATCCTATCAAGATTTGATAGGTGACCTGTTTGAATCTCTTTCTGGGTGGAAATGATTGACTATTGTGACAGATCAAGGCTGGTCTGAGCTAGGTGCTATAAAACCAAGAAGGTTCTTTGTTTTTCACACTTAGTGGAAAATCTCACAGTTGTGAGGACTGGACGTAGCCCGAGTTGGGTGAACCAGGATAAAATCATTGTGTGATTTCTCTTCCTTATCTCTCTTTACTTTCAGTCTTTCATTTACTTAAGTTAAAAATCAATTTATGTTTTTAAACCAAACAAAGAACGTTCTCCGTTTTCCAAAACATTCTCCGTTTTCTGCTTTTACTATCAGGATCATTCTGCCTTTTAAAACTAACCAAGAACATTCTCCGTTTTTTGTTTCCAGAACCAAAAATGTTCTCTGTTTTCTGTTTTCTTAACCAATATCAATTTGAGTTATTTTTAAGTTTTAAACAGTTAAAAGGCAACATTAAAATTCAAACCCCATTCCTTGTAAAGCGACATTTCTACTTCATTTTGAACCCCATGAAATTGCACATCCACCTAGGTTGAAGATCCATCCACTTATGGAAGCATGATCCTCACCGTAATCTACCCAACTAACATCTGTATATCCTTCCAAGATTGAAGGATATTCATTATAGATTAAACTATAGTGAATTGCTCCTTTCAAATATTTTAATACTTTATTAATAGCATGTCAATCCGACTTAATCTTTCAACAACATATGCTATATAAGGTCTCGTACAAGTCATGACTTACATCAAGCATTTGATTACCTTTAAATAATCTAGTCGTGCCACTTGACATAGATTTACAATCAAAATGATCAAATTTCTTTAACATTTTCTCAATATAGTGAGATTGAGATAAACTAATATTTACACCATCTCTTATGATTTTAGTTCCTAAAATCACATATGTTTTACCTAAATATTTCATATAAATTTTTTTTTATAAGAAAGTTTTAGTTTTTCCTACCTCATTTAAATTGATGCCTAAGATTAACATATTATCCATATATAAACAAATCATAACAACATTTATATATTCTGGATAGTGTTGGCCAACTATCACCAAACCATGATACTCTTCACATTATCTGTAGCTCCAACCATTCTAGTGAACTGGTTGAGACCAACAGCTATGAATATCCTGTGTCAGTTGTGCGAAGGCAGCCTCAATAAAAATCAAGAAAAACTGGGTGTGTATATTTTTAGGCTTTCATAGTTTTGGTTTGTATATTCATAATGATACCATGAGTGCTTTAGGGCGCCCTCAAGATATGTTTTCAGATACTGCTATACAATTGCAACATGTCTTTTCTCAATGGATACAAAATACCCATGCTATAGCACTTGGCAGAAAATGGCCTTACTCAACAAGCGCACCTTTATTAGTAAGTTGTTTACACATTGAAGATTCTATCTACAAAAGAAGGTCAATGGGGGATACTCAAGTTGCTCTCACTGACACCATCTACGAGAAGGTGAGGTCGTCTTTCTTTTCAACCGCCATACGGTTCGCCTTAAAGCCGGAGAAAGGGAGGAGCAATTATATATGTAATTACGGTCTTTGTTGGCCGTTGTTCCTGTCGAGCACTCTATTTTCTTTGCTTTGTTAAATAGAGTCTTACCAAACAAGACTTACTTCTGACCAACCCGCAAAGGGTTGTGAAGTTGGACCAGGTACGAAGAATGAATCTATATCTGTGTACGGTACGAAAGTTGCTCACATATAATTAATAAGCATCTCAATGTCATATGCATAAACTTTTATGTCATTCTACCTTTTACTATATTTAACAAACATCTCAATTTTAAATTTTAATTCTCTTTTCAATATATATCCAAATCATTTTTAATATAAAAAAAAACAAGAAATTGACAGATACTTTCATACTATCATGCACATATAATATGAGTTAATCAATTCTAGATTTAATAACTTCTTATATGAAGAATCACTATCATTGAGACATACACTTGATATTTATGACAATTTATGTACAGTATTTTAAATAAATTAATGTATTAAATATGCATCTTAAACCATACATATTCATACTTGTCAAGATTTAAGAGACCAAAATTATAAATAAACTTTCTTCCACCGGTCAATCATAAATTCTTGTTCTTCGTCTAAAAACATCAACAATAGACAAACACAAATTTCATCAAAATATATTATCTCTAATTCCATATTATTAATTTTCCACATTCTATCTCCATATTATTATATATGTATCCGAAGAGGAAAATTTATTATATATGCATTTCAAACATGAATGTAATATATAAATGTATTAACACTAAATAACTTCCAGTGTCCAACCATGAATTTTTATGTGATTATTTCCAAGACTTAAACAAATATAATTACTTTGGAGAACCACATATGAATTTAGAACTTCAAACATATCATATATATTCATATAAATTAAATGTGTACCATTCACCATGGCCAAGAAAGTCTATCTCCTTTAAAAGTTGCAGTCATAAATAAATTTGATAATTGAAAGATCAAACCTAAAGATTGTTGTCTCTTTTGTTGGGGGTACGCTGCAAATCTTGAACAAAAAGATGATGAAATTGGTGATGATGAAGGTTGTACAAATAAATTCTAAAGAGCGTGTATCACATTAAGCTTTAGGTTCAATTCGTCTCCACCAATCTTGTAAGACCCTTAATTTTAAAATTAAATTATGGATTTAATATCAAATATATTTTGGGATATTTGTAAAATATTTAATATATGTATATTTTTATATATATATAAATATTTTTGAGATTGACTAAAATTATTGGACGAAGGATAATTTAATTTAATTTAATTACGAGTAATTAAATATCGGGCAGTTGATCAAGATTTTATTTGCCAATTGAGTTGCGACGGGAGTATTTAGTTACTTGAGGGTCAAGTTTAATTATAATATTATATATATACATATTAGGTGGCAAGGAGTATGTGTATATATATGTTTATGTGTGAGAGGCAAGCAAAGGAAAAAAAAATCAGAAACAGAAAGAGAAAAACTTCTTCCTCTCTCACCTGCCGCGTGTTTCTTTCTTTTCCTTCTTCTTTTCATTCTGTTTGTGTTGGTGGAAAAACAATATATGCTCAAAACCCATATTACTTCGAAATCCAAGCCTCAAATCGAAGAGTGTCAAGAGGGAAAGTTACTCCTCTCATCATTACGGTGCTAGTGAACCAGCTTTGGTAGCGATGACGCGGGCGAGAGTTTTGCTGGTTTTAGTCGCGGTAACAAAAATGAGCAAGAAAACATAACGAAGGTAAGGGGCTCCTTCCAACTTTTTAGATTGCATGTAGGAAATTTAAATGCATGTTTGATGGATGATTATTGTGTTATGTTTGTTAAAAACCGTGATGTTATGTTTTGACAATAAAACTGTCATTGCATGTTTGTTGTGGATGATCAAAATGCAGTGTATTGAGATATTGCTGTTCTGTTGTTGTTGCTCGCTTTGTTGTTGTATTGATGATGCTTTTGTTGTTGTGTTGATGAGCAAGAAATCATTTATGTTGTGTTGATGATGTTCTGGGTTTTGTGGTTAAAGAAGTTGTGATGGTGTTATGGTGTTTGTGTTGGTTTTCAAAGAAAAGAGTTTTGAAACTGAAGTGAATATTCTAGAAAATCCCACTATTTTTTAAGATGTATTCGAATACAGCACTGGCGTATTCAAATACACTTCTGCAAAGTTCAAGTTTTTATTCAAATTTTGAACCTCGTATTTGAATACGACACTCCGTATTCGAATACAAATACGTGATTTTTGTTACTGACTTAGCATCTGTATTCGGCTACGACCCTGTCGTATTCGAATACATAATTGCAGTTTTTGCTTCTGACTTCGCATCTGTATTCGGCTACGACAACCTCGTATTCGAATACAGAATTGCTGATTTTGCCACTGTTTTAGCATCTTTATTCGACTACAAGGAAGCTATATTCGAATACATATTAGATTTTTGTCAAAAATTATATTTTTAAACATTGGTTTAAGCACTTAATTATTTGGAAAACATTTGTCAGGCATGTGATGAATTATATGAGGTTCTTTGAGATAGTTTGATGTGGTGATGAAGTGTTTGGGTCCCATATTGCATTTGCATACTGATTTCAGTGAAGAGAAACAGAGCTTGCTCATGCATTACATAGTCAGATGGTGACCGCGATGGGCCACAGAGTTTGATGCGGTGACCATGATGGGCCATGAAGTTAAGTAGTGACCGCGATGGGCTGCGGAGTGGTCGCGGTGTTCGTGGTGATCCATTCTATCCGTGCGAGGATTTAACTTCTGTGTGTAGGGCTTGTGAAAGGCTAACACACGTAAATCGTCCTAGTATGTGATGCGACTGCACCTTGGTAATTAGTATCTTGGCATGTGATGAGGGGTACAATTACGATTTACACCCCTTCGAGGAGGGTTTAGTTGGTATGTGGTGACCGTGATGGGCCACGAAGTTAAGTAGTGACCGCGATGGGCTACAGAATGGTTCCGCGTGTATTTGACGGTCCATTCTATCCTTTCAGGGATTTAACTTATGTGTAGGCCTGTGATAGGCTACACCCGTAAATCGTGTTAGTCTGTGATGCGACTGCACCTTGGTAATTAGTATCTTGGCCTGTGATAGGCGGTACAATTATGATTTACGCACCTTTCAAGGAAGGTTTTCATCCTGGTAATTCTAGAGTTGTGTACATTGGCATAGACACATTGCATTGGGTTGGTTGACTTGAGAGTTGGGATTTTTATGAATCGATGTGTGCAAGTATCTTAAAAATTCTAAGTGCCTAATGAGTTATTGTGATTTGTTGATTGTATTTGGACTTGCAATATGATTTATATGTTAAATCGTTTGTTTCTCAAAAATGTGGATGTCATACATTTTAATAAGTGAGCATACTTATTTATCATTGTTGTTATAGCATTAGAACATGCCATGTATGTACTTGCTAACTATGACATAACTGCTAATTGGTAATTGTTAATTTCAGTTGGTGACCCTTTACAATTATTGTGGAAAATTGGGCTTTGCCCCAGATGATACCCAAACCGGTACCACCGACGGATAAACTAACGACGGAGACGTCGTTAGTTTTCCTTGACCTTCACGTACGAAGTATTTGCGGACAACGCAGAGGGTCCGACAGCTTGGATGGAGACGAGACTTGTAGAGAATGAGGCGGAAACCCTTGCTACTGTAGCTTTAGTGCATGATCAGACTAGGCTAGTTTGGATGTATAGGGCCCTGGTATTTTGATTGTTGTATTTATTCCTTTTGGGATGACTGTATCTATTACGCACTCTGATAGTGATTTTAGTTGGTGGGCCCATGATCCAAATTTTTTGGTGTAATTATTTAATTACTTTTGTTGTTTTGAATTACGACGCCTTACTATGTTTGAATGGTTTAATTTTTAATTTCTCTTAATTCTTTTGAATTAAGTTGAAGTTCTTTTATTTGTTTTGAAAAAAAAATACACTCACGCTGTTAAAAATCGAGGTGTTATAAATCTATATATATTGGATGGAAATGGGTTAACCGGCGAATCTCTTTCATGATACTTTGGAATCCTTGAAATGATTTGCACATTCACATCAAGCATTTCGATCAATGATAGTTTACAGAATAAAGTTCATTCATTTACTCTCGTGCACTAGAGAAAAGAAGAAATGACTCAGAAATATTTTTGACAGAAATTTGATTCATGTAACATGAAAATTGTCTTATGTTTTATGCCTCTAAAGTATCTCTATTTATAGAGAAACTCATATCAATTGGTGAAAAAAAACAACTTTTGAAAAAGTTTGTAACCCTGGGTAATTTAAAAGATACATTGGTTTGAATTAAACTCAATCATTGCAACCACTTGATTAAGTGATACATTAAGTTATTTAATTTTGCTACATTAATACAACTTTAGAGAATTTCAAATATATTTTGGAAATTCTCCTCACATACAATTCTTTTGGAAAAATGAATTAGTCTGACACTATGATATTTATAACCATTGTCACATGTGATTTCAAAATATGTTCTACCACTTAAATCCGTCATCCCTAGAGAAAAAAAAAATTTAACAAAAGCTAATGTAATATATTTTTTATTCAAAGTGAGTTAAATGTAAATGAATTTATATGAGCAATATACTATTAATAAATAAATATAGTACCATGTTAAACTTACAAAAACAAAAAGAATAACTCTTAATACTATATTTTCAAACAAAGAAATGTCTGTATTATCAGTATTGCCACACATCTAAGGTTGCATTAAATTATCGTGTTATTAAAAACTATTATATTCAATACATTACTAACATTAAATATTAAGCATTTGAATATAAAATATACTTGTGTGTGCATGAACATATTGTTTTTGTTCTCTTGTGTATAGGTAGTGGAGAAGAATATTGGTCAAGATTCCTCCAATGCCCTTGGCTATCAAGTATCCGTTTAATGTTTTTTGCAACTCAATATTCAATTAACTAAATAAAGGGTCTTTGTAAATGGAAACATACATGTAGGTGACATGAGATAATAAGCATTGTTAATGTCAAACTCATAGTTTTTATAGATTTGTATGATATATTCTTTCCAAATACTTATTTATATGATATTTGTATAAAATAATACTAATGAATGTCTCATTGAATATTAGTTATTACGCGGTTTTACGGGTTTGGTGTAAATTGTTTTTAAAGAATTGTTTAACTCACATTTTTGTTTGTTTTACTTAAAGCCTCATGTGTGAGAACTATTGGATGTAATTCTAAAATGATTGTAATATGTTTATAATTCAGTTAGCATAGTTAAAATGTTAGTTAGTTTGTTAAGCAAAACATTATTCAAAACTGTGTTAAATAAGTTTGTAAACCAAGAACATTCTTGGTTAAGTGTTAAGACTGATAATCAATCTTCATTTTAAACATTATCTGTTTTACTTTCTTCTCTATTTTTAATTTCTCTTTGATTACACAATTTGTTCCAACAATTGATATCAAGAGTAAGGTTCTAATCTTGGGAAACACGAGTGAAAGTGTGAGGGGATTACAAATAGGGAAACACAAGTGTGAGTGAAAGAAAAGAAAAGAAAACATGAATGGAGGAGGTTTTCGATCGAATCTTCCAATCCTTAATGGGAAGAATTGGGAGAGGTTGTCTGCATCAATGAGATCGTTGTTGGGAGCTCAAGAAGTGTTTGAGATTGTTCAAGATGGCTATGAACAGCTTGGTGCAAATCCTACAGAAAGACAGCAGACAACTTTCAAAGATTGCAAGCAAAAGGATTACAAGGCATTGTTTTACATACAGCAAAGTGTGGATTCAAACAACTTTGAGAGAATTTCAAACGCATCTACATCAAAAGAGGCATGGGAGATCTTGGTTAAGTACTATACAGGTGGCGAAAAGGCCAAGAAAGTGAAGCTCCAAATGCTAAGAAAGCAATAAGAACTATTGCAGATGGAAGAAGATGAAGTTGTGGCAGATTACTTCAATCGTGTGCTGGTTGTTGTTAATCAGATGAGGACAAGTGGTGAACCATTAACTGAAGTTGTGGTTATTGAAAAGATCCTTAGAACATTAACACAAAGGTATGATCACATAGTGGTGACCATTGAAGAATCAAAGGATCTTGATAAGATGAAGGTGGAGGATTTGCAAGGTTCCCTTGAAGCTCATGAATTGAGAGTGAGAGAAAGGTGTGCAGCAACCTCAGCATCTCAAGTGCAGGCCCAAGTTAGCAAGAAGACCAACCAAGGTGATATGAAGCACAAGAATGGAAAGGGTAAACTCAAGTGGTACAAGAAACATGACTCTGATGAAGAGACTAACAATTTTGATGAAGGAGTTGGCAAGGTCTTGATTCAAAGAAGGGATGGCAAGCAGACTTTAATATGTGATGTGTTATATGTGCCAAATATGAAGAACAATCTGCTGAGCCTTGGACAATTGCTGGGGAAAGGATATTCTATGAATATGGAGAATGGACAAATGAGGCTATTTGATAGTGCAAAGAGGCTTGTCTTGAAGGCACACTGTCCAAAAACAGAACCTTCAAGATTGGGATCCAGATTAATCAGAATTAGTGTCTAGCTGCTGAAGTCAGAAGTAACGATTGGCTGTGGCACCAGAGGTTTGGACACTTGAACTTCAAAACCCTTCAAATGTTGCAGAGCAGAGAAATGGTGCTAGGAATTCCAAAAATTTAGATGTCAAAAGAGGTATGTGAGGAGTGCTGCCAGGCCAACCACCACAGGAACAAATTTAAATCAGAACTTCCAACAAGATCTTCAAGAATGATGGCTGTAATCTTTTCTAATGTATGTGGTATTTTTGAAGAAGTGTCAATAGGAGGTAATTACTTCTTTTCTAATGTATGTATGATTTTACAAGGAAAATTTGGATATACCTAATCAAAAGAAAAAGTGAAGTTCTTGAAGTTCTTAAAAGATTCAAAGTGATGGCAGAAAAACAAAGTGGCGTTAGTATGAAGATCATTAGGACAAATGGAGGAGGAGAATATAATTCTCATGAATTCAATGTGTTTTGTGAAAAAGAAGGGATATTGCATGAAGTGACTGCACCATTTACTCCACAACATAATGGCACTGCTGAAAGGAGAAACATAACTATATTAAATATGGCTAGGAACATGCTGAAATGCAAGAAGATGCCTCACAAATTCTGGGGGGAAGCAGTATCAACTACAGTGTACATTTTGAACAGATGTCCAACCAAGAGACTTAGCACTAGGACACCAAAAGAAGCTTGGACTGGAAGAAAGCCAGTTGTGAGTCATTTGAGAGTATTTGGCTCATTGTGTTTCAGACATGTGCCAATGCAAAGCAGAAGGAAGCTTGATGGAAGGGCTGAAAAAATGGTGCTGTTGGGTTATGATTCAACAGAGGCTTACAAGTTGTATGTGAAGGTGCAAACATGAGAAGGGGGGCTGAATTGTGTTTGTCAAACTTGAATTCTTTTTGCTGTTTTTGATGAATGTTGATGTAAGTTACTTGTTGAATAAATAATCAGACTTAGCAGCGGATAATAACAACATAAGAACACAACGATTTATCCTGGTTCACCTTTAACTTGGCTACATCTAGTCCTTTCACTCCGAAGGCTTTAATCCACTAATTCAAAACACTTTGAATTACAACACCTGATCGTCCAAGTCAGTCTTCCCAAACAGTCTGACAACCTCAGACTTTTGAGGAACGATAACAACACCTTGACCCTACAAGTCAACTCTTCTCCTACCAATCTGACAACCCTAGATTGAAGGGTTTGGAACTCTCGGATTATGTTGAATATGAAGCTTGAGTTCTTGTATTTTCGATGCCTAATGCTTCTGCCTGAAGCCTCCCTTTATAGCTACAATTAGGGCTTTGTCCAACCTTAAATTTGAGTTCTTGTTTCTCTTAATTTCAAAACGTATCTTTTAGCTTCAGATTTCATTCGAATTTCCATCAAGTCTTCAGTGATTTTTGAATCAAATCCCCTTAATACTTTGATCAAATTTCTATCAAAATTCAATCAAGTCTTCTTTGAATTTTAATCAAGTCTTCACTGATCTACATTATGATTTAAATTCTGGACCGTATGATCTACTGATCTGGACCAAGTCTGGACCATGTGATCTGATCTATACCATTTTGTCTCATGATCTGGACTGTGTGATCTTCTAATCTGGACCATTGATCTTCTGATATGGACCTAGTCTGGACCAAGTCTTATGTTCTGAACCATGCAATCTTTTGGTCTAGACCAAGTCTGACTTATGTTTCCTTCTAGTATGGACCAAATTTCCTTCTGGACAATGTTTCCTTCTGGTTTGGACCAAATCTCCTTCTGGACATGTTTCTTTCTGGTCTGGACCAAGTCTTCTTCTGGACCATGTTTCCTTCTGGTCTGGACCAAGTCTCCTTCTGGACTATGTTGTTGGAACCAAGTTGGTTCTTGCAATTAAAGTTTTGATGTTAACAAATGTATTTTATGAAAATCGTATTTTGACTTAGAAGAACAAATCAGAGGTTGTGCAAAATCAGAGGATGACACCACCAGAGGATACGTCCAAAGGAAGCAACCAGAGGATAAAAACGTCACCAGAAGGATACACCTCCAGAGGATATCAGAGGATTCATCAAAGGAAAACATAAGATGATAGCATCAATCAGAGGATATCATCAAAGGGAAGGAAAAATAAAATCATCAGAAGATATCTTTCTTGGCCCAGATCAGAAGGAAGCAGAGTCCAGAAGGAGACCTGGTCCATACCAGAAAGAAGCTTGTTAGAGGGAGACTTGGTCCAGACCAGAAGGAAACATAAGTTAGACTTGGTCCAGACTTAATCCTGACCAGAAGATAGCATGGTCGTGAATATAAGACTTAGTCCAGACTTAATCTAGACTTGGTCTAGACCAGAAGATAACTGGTCCAGAACAAATGACTTGGTCCAGACCAGAAGATAACATGGTCCATATCAGAAGATATAATTGTCCAGAACATAGGACTTAGTCCAGATTTAATTTAGACTCAATCCAGACTTGGTCCAGATTAGAGGATAAATGTCCAGATTAAAATATCAATGGTCCAGATCAGAAGACAAATTGTCCAGATTAAAAGATCAATGGTCCCGATTAAAACATCAATGGTCCAGATTAGAAGATCAATTGTCCAGATCAGAGGATCACAGAATGGTACAAATCAGACTTAGTCCAGAATTGGTTGAAATCAGAGGATCACAGAATTGTTACAAATCAGACATGGTCCAGAGTTGGTCGAGATCAGAGGATCACAGAATTAGTACATATCAGAATTACATGGTCCAGAGTTGGTCGAGATCAGAAGATCATACGGTCCAGAATTTAAATCATGATGCAAATCAGTGAAGACATGATTAAAATTCGAAGAAGACTCGATTAAATTCTGATAGAAATTTGATCAAAGTATTAAGGGGATTTGATTCAAAAAATCACTAAACACTTGAAGAAATTCGAATGCAATATGAAGCTTAAAAAGATATGGTTTGAAATTAAAAGAAACAAGATTGGTCAACAGAATTTTCAAGTGCAATCTGAAGCTAAAAAGATACGATTTTAATTTAAGTGAAACAG
Organism: Cicer cuneatum; assembly: GCA_037974295.1. NCBI lineage: Eukaryota > Viridiplantae > Streptophyta > Magnoliopsida > Fabales > Fabaceae > Cicer > Cicer cuneatum. The sequence goes on along the minus strand of JBBPBO010000004.1, from coordinate 38,815,304 downwards.
GATTGGCCAACAGTATTTTTGAAGGAAATCTGAGCAAGATTTATTTCGAATTTAAGCTTGGACAAAGCCCTATTTGCAGCTATAAAAGGAGGCTTCAGGAAGCAGCATCATGCATCAAAAACACAAGAACTCAAGCTTCATATTCAACATTATCCGAGAGTTCAAAAGAGAGAATCACGTGAGTGAAAAGCAATATTTTCCAAAAGTGCAACAATCAACTTTCGAAAAGCAACAAAAGTGTGCAAGAATTAAGTGCAACAATCAGCTTTCCAAAAGCAAATTTGCAGAGTTCCAACCGTTGTAATCAAACCTGATAGTGGTGTAGATTCCTTCTTCAATCAAGGGTTCAACATGTCTGGAATCAATGAAGAAGCTGTTGGAGGATACATCAAAAGACCACCTATGTTTGATGGGGAACGGTTCGAATACTGGAAGGACAGGCTGAAGAGTTTCTTTTTTTCACATGATCCTGAACTTTGGGACATGGTGGAAGATGGCTATACTACTCCAAAAGATGCTGATGGTGTTAAAATTTCCATGAGAGATATGGATGCTGACCAGAAGAAGATGTTCAAGTTACATCACAAATCCAGAACATTCATGATCAATGCAATCACATTCAAGGAGTTCGACAAATGCACTAACAAAGAAACAGCAAATAGCATCTATGATAGTCTGGTTCTGACTTACAAAGGTAGCAAGCAAGTTCAAGAAGCAAAGGCCAACATTCTAGTCAAGAAGTACAAGATGGAAGAAGATGTCAAGAAGTACAGAATGTTTTCCAGATTTCAGACTCTGGAGTCAGATTAAGAGTACTCCAGAAGAGTTATACCACTGTTGACCACGTGAAGAAAATTCTTAGAATTCTGCCAACCAAGTGGAGACCAAAGGTCACTGCCATTCAGGAAGCAAAAGACTTGAACACTCTAAAGCTGGAAGAATTAATCAACTCCCTCAAGTCACATGAAATAGAGTTGGAAGAAGATGAACCCAAGAAGAAGAATAAAACCCTAGCCTTAAAGTCCAAACGGAAGAAAGTTCTAAAAGCATAAGTAGAAACAAAATTAGAATGAGAAGATAGTGATTCTGAAGACCAGAATCAGAAATCAGAAGCAGAAGACATTGCCTTCATAACCAAAAAGATTTTGAAGATATGGCAAAACAGAAGGAAGAAGTTTCCCCAGAGGAATTCCAAGCATTCCAACAGAGGAATGAACAAGACAAGAAGAGCATCATCTGCTATTGATGCAATGAACCTGGGCACATCAAGTCAGAATGTAAAAATCAGGAAAAAGGGAAAAATCATAAGAAAGACTCCAGACCCAAGAAGAAGAATCTAATGGCAACATGGGATGATTCTGATGAATCTCCTGAAGATGAAGAAGCAGAATTAGCCATGATGGCTCACATAATTTCTGCCTCTGGATCCAATATAAAATCTGACTCTAGAAGTGAATCAGAAGAAGCAGAATTGGCTCTGATCGCCCAAATACATTTTGCCTCCGGATCCAACTCTAGAAGTAAATCAGAATAAGCAGAATTGGCATTGATGGAACATATTCATTCTACCTTTTAGATCCAACCCAAACTCTGATTCTGGAAGTGAACTGGCTCTGATGGTTCACCCAAGCGCTGCCTCTGGATCCGATACAGAATCTGATTCTGGAAGTGAATCATTAGAAGATGAAAAAGAGGTATTTGCTGAACTCACTCGATCTGATTTAATTACTGCAATGAATGATATTTTAAATATCAATAACAAATTGTCTTTAAAATTGAAAACACTTAGGGAAGAAAATAAAACTCTAACCAAAGAAATTGATGTTTTAAAGAATCAAAATGCAGAATGTAAAACAGAAAATGCAACTCTTAAAACTGATATTGCTGAGCTTAAGTCTGAAAACCTAACTCTAAAAAGTAATCTTTGTTCAACATCAAGTAAAAATACTGTATGTAATTCTGATATGCATTAACAAGTTTTACAAGGTTTTATTGTTAATGGTATGGAAAGAAGCAAATATGCTTATATGATTTATGGAGTTAGTAACAATGGTAAAAGAGGCATAGGATTTGATGAATCTGTAACTGAACATATTCCCTCTACTATTTTGTATGCTGTTTGTGCTGAGAAAGGTCACTCAAAATTGTCTTGTCCCATGATAAAAACAAGAAAAGACAAGAAATCTTTCAAGACTAACAAACCCAAACCAAACCAGATTTGGGTACCAAAATTTAAAATTGTTTATGTTGCAGATATTCTGAGCAACCAAAGTGAAACACCAGTCATGGTGCTTGGTCAATGGATGCTGGCAACATATGAAGGGAAAAAGGTCTATGTTCCAACATCTGCCAAACAGAAGCAAACTGACTCTGGTGGAAGAAGAACAGGTCAACAAAATAACTATCAGAACCAGAACCGTATGAAGAATCAGAAATATCAAAGAAAGCACACTATCAACCAAATCAAAATAGCAGAGGAATCACACATATCAACAAAATTGGAACTACCAGAGGAATCAGAATTATCATCAGTTCCTGAACTACCAGAGGAACTTGATATATCAGCAGAAAGAGAAGAATCAGAATCACGAGAGGTCTTCAAACACTCCAGTAAAATTCATCAAGACTACAAATCAGGAAGGGAATTCAAAGCCCTTCATCCAAACCATCTAATCATAGAACACAGATTCAGAATTTGAAAATCAGAAACAAGAGGATTTTTAGAGTAAAATTAAAACTCTTGACATAGAGGTTACATCTTGATGTAAATACTATTATTGTTTGATATTTATGTTTATTGTGATAACAAGAAGCTTGATAGTAAAACAATCAAAGCTAGATAAGTATTCTGCAGGCTTTCAAACTGTCAGAGGAACCAAGTGATCCACGTGATATGAACACTTCAACAGAAACAATATTTCAGTGGTTTCAAAAACAAGCAGAAACCACCAAAAGCAAAATTAATGGTTTGAATATATAGAGTTCATTTTTAAATTATTTGGTTTGTATTGTTAAATGAAAAATAGCTTGACCTGAAAAAGTCAAAGCAAGATGAAGCTGATGCAAGTTAACCAGAACCAGAGGAAACTGATGTTGGTTTAGCAGTACCAGAGGAAACCGATGTAGGTTTACCAGAACTAGAGGAAGCTAATGCAGGTTTACTAGAACCAGAAGTTGATGCAAGCAAAAGAACATGAAAAAGCATAAGCTACAAGCAAGAATACGACAAATCTTCAGAGGAGATAAATCTGAAGATGAGTCAGAAGAAGGATATAGATGGAGTCTACCAATGCAAGAAGAGCTAAATGAATGATATTTTGGATCTAGTTCCAAGACTAGAAAAGAACATTATTGGAACCAAGTGGGTTTTCAAAAACAAGCTGAATGAAAAAAGAGAAGTTGTCAGAAATAAGGCACGATGTGTTGCACAAGGATACAGTCAGCAAGAAGGTATTGACTACACTGAAACATTTTCTCCAGTGGCCAGGTTAGAAGCTATTTGTATCCTACTTTCCTTTGCTGCTAATAATAATATTCCATTATTTCAAATGGATGTTAAAAGCGCATTTTTAAATGGTTTTATAAGTGAAGAAGTCTTTGTTAAACAACCCTCAGGTTTTGAAAGTTCAGAATTTCCAAACCTTGTTTTTAAACTTAAAAAATCATTGAAGGTGCAAACACGAGAAGGGGGGGTTGAATTGTGTTTGTCAAACTTGATTCATTTTGTTGTTTGTTGAGTGTTGATGCGAATTATTTGATGAATAATTTATCAGAGTTAGCAGCGGATAATAACAACTTAAGAAAACAGCAATTTATCCAGGTTCACCATTAACTTGGCTACATCCAATCCCTTCATTCTAAAGGCTTTAATCCACTAATTCAAAACACTTTGAATTACAGCACTTGACCCTCCAAGCCAGTCTTCTCAAACAGCCTGACAACCCCAGACTTTTGAGGAACGAAAACAACACCTTGACTCTACAAGTCAAGTCTTCTCCTACTAATCTGACAACCCCAGATTGAAGAAGGAATCTACACCACTATCGGGTTAGATTACAAGGGTTTGGAACTCTCCAATGTTGCTTCTGGAAAGCTGATTGTTGCAATGACTTTCACACTCTTTAGTTGCTTCTGGAAAGCTGATTATAACGATGCTTCTCTTGAGTAGTTGTTTCTGGAAAGCTGATTATAACATTGACTCTCACTCTCTGAAAACACTTAGAGCATATTTATTTTTCGCACAAGTATTTCTATCTTTTGAACTCTCGGATAACTTTGAATTGTAAGCTTGAGTTCTTATGTTTTTCGATGCTTGATGCTGCTGCCTTAAGCCTCCTTATATAGCTGCAAATTGGGCTTTGTCCAAGCTTAAATTCGAAATAAATCTTGCTCAGATTTCCTTCGAAAATACTATTGGCAATCCTGTTTCACTTAAATAAAAACCGTATCTTTTTAACTTCAGATTGCACTTGAAAATTCTGTTGACCAATCTTGTTTCTTTTAATTTCAAACCATATCTTTTCAAGCTTTAGATTGCATTCGAATTTCTTCAAGTCTTCAGTGAATTTTTTAATCAAATCTCCTTAATACTTTGATCAAATTTCTATCAAAATTTAATCAAGTCTTCTTCGAATTTTAATCAAGTCTTCTTCGAATTTTAATCAAGTCTTCACTGATTTTCATCAAGATTAAAATCTGGACCGTATGATCTTCTGATCTCCACCAGCTCTTGACTATGTAATCTGATCTGTGCCAATTCTGTGATCCTCTGATCTTGGCCAACACTGGATCATATGATCTGATCTGTACTATTTTATGATCTTCTGTTCTCGGCCAACACTGGACCATGATACTTAAATCTGGACCATTGATCTGAACATTTTCCCTCTGATCTGGACTGAGTCTGGATTGAATCTGAATTAAATCTAGACTTTTAATCTGGACCATTGATCTTTTAATCTGGACATTTATCTTCTGATCTGGATCAAATCTGGACTGAGTCTGGATTGAATCTAAATTAAATCTGGACTTATAATATATTAATCTGGACCATTGATCTTTTAATCTGGACATTAATCCTCTGATCTGGACTGAGTTTTATGTTCTGGACCATGCTATCTTCTAGTCTGGACTAAGTCATTTGTTCTGGACCAGTTATCTTCTTCTTTGGACCAAGTCTGGATTGATTTTTATATTCACGACCAAGCTATATTCTGGTTAGGATTAAGTCTGGACCAAGTTTGACTTATGTTTCCTTCTGGTCTGGACCAGGTTTCTTTCTGGACTCTTCTTCCTTCTGGTCTGGGCCAAGAAAGATATCCTCTAACGATGTTATTTGTCCTTTGATGTTTTGCCTTTGATGACATCCTCTGATATCCTCTGGAGGTGTATACTCTGGTGCCTTCAGGATGCATCCTCTGGCCGAACCTTCTGGTGACATTTCTATCCTCTGGTTGCTTCCTCTGGATGTATCCTCTGGTGGTGTCATCCTCTGATTTTGCACAGCTTCAGATTTGTTCTTCTAAGTCAAAATACTATTTACATAAAATACTTTTGTTAACAACAAAACTTTGATTGATCGAACCAACTTGGTTCCAACAATTGTATGGTTTAAACAAGCACCTAGGCAATGGTATGATAGACTTAGTAACTCCTTACTTAAAAATGACTTTGGAAGAGGACAAGTAGACAATACACTTTTTAGAAAATCAATTAAAAATGATATTCTGATCATTCAAGTTTATATTGATGATATTATCTTTGGATCTACTAATGGCATTCTCTGCCAAGAATTGTCTAAATTGATGCAGCAGGAATTTCAAATAAGCATGATAGGAGAACTTAAGTTCTTCCTAGGGATTCAAATTCAGCAAAGTCAAAAAGGTATATGCATTTATCAAACAAAATATACAAAAGAGCCTATCAAGAAGTTTAAGATGAGTGATTGCAAACCTATGGCTACCCCAATGCACCCTACCAGCTCACTTGAAAAACGATGACTAAGGCCAAAAATCTACAGAGATACCAAAAAGACACTACCAATCTCACCCTGTTCTACAAGAAAACTCCTACATATCAACTTAGTGGATATTGTGACAACACTTCAGCCATCAACCTAACCAAAAACCCTATCCTTCATTCTAGAGCCAAACACATAGAAATTAAACACCACTTCATCAGAGATTATGTTCAAAAAGGGACACTCAACATCTAGTTTGTAGACACTAACCATTAATGGGCTGACATATTCACTAAACCACTACTTGAAGATAGTTTTGACTTTATCAAGAAAAACCATAACCTTACCTTCATCCCTGACAAATAGCTTACTTTAATTTTTTTTTTTGTTATTGTATTTTTATTTTCGTGTATTGTTTTTCAAAATTAAAAAAAAATTAGACGATCTCCTTTCTTCCTTCAATCCTTTTTGTCTGACAACAAAGCGGGAGAAAATGTATTTGATAAAGAATCTTGGGCATTAGACTTAGGGGGAGAAAAAGTCAAAATAAAGCTTAATCCTAGGGGGAGTCAAAGTCAAAAGAAAGAAAAATATTTATAAAAAATACAAAGTTTTGTCATCATCGAAAAGGGGGAGATTGTTGGAACCAAGTTGGTTCTTTCAATCAAAGTTTTTGATGTTAACAAAAGTATTTTATGTAAATTGTATTTTGACTTAGAAGAACAAATCAGAGGTTGTGCAAAATCAGAGGATGACACCACTAGAGGATACATCCAGAGGAAGCAACCAGAGGATAAAAATTTCACCAGAAGTTTCGGCCAGAGGATACACCTACAGAGGATACACCTCTAGAGGATATCAGAGGATGTCATCAAAGGCAAACATCGGAGGATAACATCAATCAGAGGATATCATCAAAGGGAAGGAAAAATAACATCATCCGAGGATATCTTTCTTGGCCCATATCAAAAGGAAGCAGAGTCCAGAAGGAGACCAAGTCTCCCTCTGACAAGCTTCCTTCTAGTCTAGACCAGAAGGAAACATAAGTCAGACTTGGTCCAAACTTAGTCCTGACCAGAAGATAGCATGGTCGTGAATATAAGCCTCAGTCCAGACTTGGTCCAGACTTAATCCAGACTTGGTCCAGACCAAAAGATAACTAGTCCAGAACAAATGACTTGGTCTAGACCAGAAGATAGCATGTTCTAGATTAGAAGATATAAATTGTAGATGATACTCTTCTTGTCTTGTTCATTCTTTCCTCTATTGGAATGCTTGGAATACCTCTAGGGAAACTTCTTCTTTCTATTCTGCCACATCTTCAGAACCTTCCTGGTTATGAAGGCAATGTCTTCTTCTTCTAGTTTTTTATTCTAGTCCTCAAAATCACTATCTTCTGATTCTGCTTCTATTGCTTTTAGAACTTTCTTCTGTTTGGATTTTAAGGCAATGGTTTTGTTCTTCTTCTTGGGTTCGTCTTCATCCAGCTCTATTTCATGTGACTTGAGGGAGCTCATTATTTTGCCTTGATTGTTGAATCAGAACTAGTAAGTGATATAGAAGCTTTAAGTAATCCTAGATGGAGATCAGCAATGGATGAGGGGCTCAAAGCCATAGAGAAGAATAAGACATGGGAGCTGATGACCCTGCCGAGACCAATTGATGTCAAGTGGGTCTATAAACTGAAATTGAAGCCTGATGGACAGATTGTCAGGTTAAAAGACCAGACTTGTAGCAAAGGGATTCTTGTAGAGACATGGACTGGACTACGATAAAGTGTTTGCCCCAGTAGCTAGAATTGAAATAGTGAGGCTTGTAGTATCAATGGCAAGTTACAAAGGTTGGACCATTGCATCAGCTAGATGTAAAATCAGCATTTCTCAATGGATCACTAGAAAAAGAAGTGTATGTGAAGCAGCCACCATGATATGTGAAAACAGGCAGAGAAGATCATGTATACAAAATGAAGAAAGCTTTATATGGCCTGAAGCAAGCTCCTAGGGCCTGGAACAAGAGGATTGACAGAATCCTCATAGAACAACAGTTTGAAAAGTGTGCAAATGAGCATGGAGTTTATGTCAAGAAAGTAGCAGCAGTACCTGCAATATTGATATGTCTATATATTAATGATTTACTATTTACTGGCAGTGATGAAGTAGGAATCAAGGAGTTCAAAATCAGAATGGAGAAAGAGTTTGAGATGACTGATCTAGGCATACGGTCATATTTCCTTGGCATTGAGTTTGAAATCATGGAAAATGGAATTTTTATGCATCAAAAGAAGTATGCAAATGATGTATTAAAAAGGTTTAATATGCAAGATTGCAATGGAACAAGTACTCCATCAGATGCAGGGCTGATTCTGTCCAAGGAAGGCAATGAGGAGCTGGTTGATCCTACAACATTCAAGCAAATGGTAGGATCCTTGAGGTATTTGTGTAATCCAAGGCTAGACATTGCATATAGTTTTGGACTTATTAGTAGATATATGGAGAAGCCTAGAACACCTCACTTTTTGGCTGCCAAAAGGATTTTGAGGTATATTAAAGAGACTAGTGAGCTTGGACTACTTTATGCCAGGAATCATAATGGAAACGAAGCTTAGGTGATTGGCTACAATGATGTTGACTGGTGTGGAGATAAAGATGAAAGGAAGAGCACCACAAACTATGTGTTTATGATCAATGATTCACCAATCTCATGGTGTTCAAAGAAGCAAAGCATAATGGCATTGTCTAGTTGTGAAGCTGAATATGTGGCTGCATCAATGGGAGCATGCCAAGCTATGTGGCTGGTAGAATTAATGAAAGAACTGGGACTGAGAAGCAATGATGCAGTAATGATGAAGATAGATAATAAGTCAGCAATAGATCTAGCAAGACATCCAGGTGTTCATGGAAGGAGTAAGCACATAGAAACAAGGTTTCACTTTCTATGAGATCAAGTAATAAAAGGAAAAATAAAGCTAGAGCATTGTAGTACCAATGATCAAAAGGCTGACATCCTAACAAAAGGTTTGAAGAGAGTGAAGTTCCAAGATATGAAGAATAAGCTTGGATTAACATCACTATAATCATTTTACATTAAGGATGAGTGTTGGATGTAATTTTAAAATGATTGTAATATGTTTATAATTCAGTTAGGATGGTTAAAAAAAAGTTAATTAATTTGTTAAGCAAAGCATTCTTTAAAACTGTTATAAGTAAGTCTGTAAACCAAGAACGTTCTTGGTTAAGTGTTAAGACTGATAATCAACCTCCATTTTAAACATTCTCTGTTTTACTTCCTTCTTCTCTATTTTTAATTCCTCTTTAATTACACAATTTGTTCCAACAAGAACCACCCCTCCTTTTGTTTGTATTTTATAAATAAAAAGTTACTAAAAGAACTGAATGGGAGTATCAACAAACTTATTACGCAATATTTATTTATTAAAATTAAAATTCATGTTCAAATATATGTGTGTATACATTTCTCATGAAATGCATGTTCACATGATATTTTACTAGGGAAATTATCAAAACTTATTGGACTTTTGTCCAAATTCAAAAGCAGTGGAAGAGTAGAGTTATATAGGAACTGATTCATCAGCTTATGTATGTCCTACATCGTGCTCGACAAACGAGATACATTTTAATATATAAATATAAAATCCATGACAAACATTCACAGAGTAAAAGAAAAAGACTTCCTAATACAAATTTCTTGAGCAAAGAAATTAATCCAGTATTAGAATCTTTTTTAACCATGACCTCTAGTTCTTTCAAAACATGCACCATATATAACCCAAATCAGTCATCCCTAGACCAAAAAAATAAACAAAAGATAGTTTAATATATGTTTGGTTAAAAGTGAGTGAAATGTAAATTGATTTATACGAGTAATACACCATTTAATAAATGAATACAGTATCATGACAAACTTCCAAAAACAAAAAGAATATAACTTCTTATACTATATTTTCAATCAAAGAAATGTATGTATTATCGGTATTGCCAATATCTAAGGTTGCATCAAAATCTTATGTTATTAAAAACTATTCTATTCAATACATTACTAACATTAAATATTGAACATTTGAATATAAAATATATTTTTGTGTGCGTACGAGTGAGCATTCCTCAGCTCAATACTCATATCACTTAATAAGAGCCCCTGTAAATGGAAGAATTAAGAAATATAGGTGAAATGAGATAATAAACATCGTTGATGTTAAATTTAGAATTTTTATAGAATTGTATGATATGTTCTTCCAAAAACATTATTTTTATAATATGTCTATAACATGGGACCAATGAAGTCTTTATGGATGTTAGTAGTGAAGTGGTTTTAGAAATTTTGTGTCAATTTATTTAAAAAAGTGATTTAGCTCAAAACTATATAAATCAGTTTATTCAAAATATAGTTCAATACAGTTTGACTCACATTTGAATATAGTTCAATACAATTTGACTCACATTTTAGTTTGGTTTAATTTAAGTCTCATGTGAGTAAACTACCCCTCCTTATTTTATTTTATTTTGGGTTTTGTAAATAAAAGTACGTAAGGAATATAACGGGGTATCATTCATCTGCGGATTTTGTATTTTAATATACTTTTTTTTTTATTCTCAATATGTCCCACATTGAAAAAAAATTCTCAGAATGCCCTACATTTTGGGCTCAGTTGCTCGTCGCAACCTAGGCCTGCGACGACTTGAAGGGCCGTTTTTTCAGCCAATTGCTCATCGCACCTCCAGGATGCGATGATGTACCCCCCCCCCTTTTTTTTTTTGCTCATCACACCCCAGGGTGCGATGATGTACCCCCTTTTTTTTAATTTAATAATTAAAAATAATTATAATAAATTATAAATATTTAAAATAATTAATAAACCCTAAACCCTAAATTTTTTTTTAATTTAATAATTAAAAATAATTATAATAAATTATAAATATTTAAAATAATTAATAAACCCTAAACCCTAAAATGAAATAAAAAAATAAAAAACTTTCATAAATAATAATCATAATATTAATAATTTTAATAATATTAATAATTACAGATTAAATAATAATAATAATAAATAAATAAAAGAAAATTATAATAATAATAAACATAATAAAAAAATTAAAATAAATTAATATTTAGGATAAAAAAATTTGTAATAATAATAAACATAACAAAAAAATAAAATTATAAACATAATAATAACAATAATAATAATAAATTATATTAATAAAATTAAAAAAATACATTAATTTGAAATGAAAAAAATACATCAAATTTGAGTAGATGTGTCGGCAGCGTTTGGACAATGTTTTCTAGTATGACCAGAGACCCAACATAATCCGCATTTTCTTGACATTGTTTCTCTAGTGTCCATTTCTATTCTAATGCATTTTCTTTTTGGGCGACCTTTCTTGACTCTCCGCATGAGAGGATTGTGACATACCTTAACACCTTGATATTCTGGCCAATATCCTTTGTTTGGTATATGTCTGAACGTTTCGTCGTACACTTTTAGTAACGTTTCCACCTTGTACACATCAGGTATAAGCCTCCAATAATCATATTTGATACTAGAACATGCTGCTATCACATGTGAACAAGGCATGTGTTTAGCTTGATTTCCCACAGTCACACCAATTGTTAGAAAAGTTTACACTGTAATGACCAATTGGTCGTCCTTCTATTGGATTTACCGTCTTGTGGACCATGAAAGTATGGTTGCTTCGATCAAAACTATCAACTCTATGACTATTAGATTTACTTATTTCAGATTTCATAAAATTGAAGCATGTTTCTGTGAATACCTGACCAGAAGCTAAAATTGATGCATATAGTTTTCCCGTGGATGGAAATAGTGTCCCTGTTTTATAATATGTTGATTAGACCAAAGCAGTGATAGGAAGGTTCTGCGGTGCTTTTAATACTCCGTTGATTGACTCCACAAGGTTGGTGGTCATCTGACCCCAACGGCTACCTTCATCAAATGCTTGAATCCAATCTTGTCGCGGTATGTTATCTATCCATTTCAAAGCCTCCGGGTTTAATATGCTGATTTCTCTGCGGTAGTGTCGATATGTAGGTTCATTAATTGAGTAACCTGTATTGATATAGTAGACAATTCATTGTTAACTAATTATAAAAATTAACAATTAAATTATTAAAAATTACACTAATTATAAGAAATAAGAATGAAATTATTACCCATGCAAACAACTTTTTTCTTCAAAGCATTATCCTTAAATTCCCTTGCGAAATTTTGTGCAATATGTCGGACGCAGAACACATGCTTTCACGGAGGATCTTCCCATCCATTATTTGGATTGTTGTAAGCACTCTTAATGGATTCGTGTCTATCCGAAACCAAACAAATGTTGGGTTGTGGAGTGACATGTTTTCTTAAATTTCTCAAAAAGAAACTCCAACCCTTTTTTGTCTCACCTTCCACAAGAGCATAGGCAATAGGAATTACATGGTCGTTCCCATCTTGGGCAACTACTACTAATAGAGTTCCCTTGTACTTGTCGTACAACCAAGTCCCATCAACTTGTACAATTGGTTTGCAAAATTTGAATGCAGATATGCACAGAAGGTAAGCCCAAAATAGTCTATAAGCTGGGATCGTTCCATTTCAATTTTGGTTCCTGGAGCAAACGTTTGCATAACCAATAACCATTGTGGGAGTTGATTGTAAGACTCTTCCCAATTGCCATAAATTTTTTCGATGGCTTTATTTTTTCCCATCCAAGCCTTTTTATAACTAATTGTGTAGTTGTGTAAGGCTTGAATCTGAGCAATAATGACCTTCACTTTGATTGAAGGATCCACTTTCAAAACTTGCATTACGCTTGCACATATCATATTAGAATCGAGCTTCATATGATCTTGTGACAATGCCAAATTTGTGCATGTATGAGGCAAATTCAATTTACCAATCACCCACAAATCACTCTTTTTGCGTTTTGAAGCTCTACATCTAAACAAACAATTTGGAGATGAACAACAAATAACATACCTTTCTAAATCTGATTTTTGTACCACAAAATTCAACGATTGTTTTAAATGGTACCGTTTGATTGCATGTACGCATTCATCCTTGTTTTGAAACTTCATTCCAACGGCAAGAGTTCCATCTTTTGTTGGGTCTTCGTTAACGAACATGACATCAAATTCACTTGATTGCTCTGCATTATCTAAATTGATATTCTTCATGTATGAGGGTGGATTGAATTCTGCTTCCATATCTTCGTCAACAACAATGTCATCGTTAGAATCACCAGATGATTCATCGAAATTTGTCTCATCATCTTCACTATAATCACTCAATTCTTCCTCGTTGATATCATATAAGACACTAAGGGGAAGATCACATTGTGGACTTACTGGAAGATATTCCTGATGGAGTTGAAAACTTTCTAGATGAGTTTGTTCTAGTTGGCTAGAGTATGGTTCATAGTGTTGTGATGGTTCATAGTGTTGTGATGGTTCATATTGTGATGGTTCATAATGTTGTGATGAAGAATATAAGTTGGGTTTGTTGGAACCAAGTTGGTTCTAAGTACTTACGATTTTGATGTTTACAAAAGCACTCCATGTAATCTTATTTTGTACCTTGAATTATTACATTAAATGCCACCAGAAGATGAAGTTTCCAGAGGCAAAAGATGAAGACACCGGATAATGCATCCAGAAGATACCAGAGGATGCATCCTGAAATTACCAGAGGATATCTTTGCTGGCCCAGATCAGAAGGAAGCAAAGTCAGAAGGAGGCCTGAACCAGACCTGAAGGAAGCCTGCCAGAGGGAGACTTGATCCAGACCAGAAGGAATCATTAGTCAGACTTAGTCCAGAAGTTATTCTGACCAGAAGATGGCCTGGCAGTGAATTGATAAACAGCCAAAACTTGATCCAGACTTAATCAGAGAATAAATTAATGGGTGTAGAACAAGAGATTCAATCCAGATTTGACCCAGACCAGAAGATAGCATGGTTCAGGGTATGAAACTAAGTCCAGACTAGAAGAAATGATGTCTAGATTTGATCCAGACCTGATCCAAATCACAAGGTAAAATGTCCAGACTGAAATATTATTTGTCTAGTTTTAATTTCAGTTCAATCCAGACCCAGTTCAGAATTGGTCTAGATCAGAGGGAAAAGGTTCAGATAAATGGTCCAGATTTAAGTATATGGCCCAGTGTTGGCCGAGATCAGAAGATCATACCATGGCCTAGTGTTGGCCGAAATCAGAAGGTCAGAATGTGTGGTCCAGCATTGGCCGAGATCAGGGATCACAGCAGATCAGTTTGCAGGTCCAGGATGGCCGAGATCAGAAGATCAGAAAGTGTGGTCCAGGGTTGGCCGAAATCAGAGGATCACAGTAGATCACTTAGTATGGTCCAGATGTGGACGAGAGCAGAAGATCAAAGGGTTCAGATTTAATCATGATGATAATCGGTGGAGATTTGATTAAATTTGATCAAAGTATTAAAAAGGATTTGATACAAAAATAAATTGAAGTCTTGTGGAATTCAGAAGCTATTCGTGGGAAGAAAGATTTGTTCCAGAATTAATTAAAGTCATAATTGGTCAAAGTTATTTTTGAAAGGCAATCTGGAGCAGAAAAAGATATGTTTTTTATTTAAAGTGAAACCCGATTGGTCAAGTTATTTTTGCAAGAGAATCCAGCAAGATACAGCTCGAATTTAAGCATGGAAGAGACCCTAATCTGCAATTATAAAAGGAGGCTCAAGACAGAAGACTTAGCATCGAAAATCACAAAAGAGTCATACAGTTCCAAAAGCAAACACTCGAGTTTTCAGTGAGGTTAATTGTGAGTTCCAGCTTTCCAAAAGCAAGCACTCGTGTTTTTTTCTTTCCCTTGTGTTAGATCTAAGTTGTTGAAGTAAAGTCTACAATCTGAGGGAGTCAGAAGGGGTAGCAGATTACTTAGCAATTTGATTCAACGTGTTGTAATTCCTTCTACAATCTGGGGTTGTCAGATTGGCGGGAGAAGACTTGACTTGAGAAGTCAAGGTGCTGTATTCCTCAAAAGTCTAGGATTGTTAGACTGTTTGAGAAGACTGACTTGGAGGGTCAGTGGTATTGTGTAATTCAAGGTTTTTGAATTAGTGAAATCCTTCAAAGTGGAGGGACCGGACGTAGCCTCGTTAACGGTGAACCAGTATAAAATGTGTTTTATTTTTATTTTATATCTGCTGCTAACTCTGTTTGATTCATACATCAGGTTTTGTTATAAAACTGCAAAAACAGAAAAAGTATTCAAGTTAGTCAAACATAATTCAACCCCCCTTCTCGTGTTTGGACCTTCAGGGTTGATAAGGGTTTGTTTGATCAAAAGATGGGATGTAGTCGGGATTGGGTATGTTTGAGGACGATGGTTGATCAATGTTTGAGTATGTTTGAGGACTATCTTCAAAGTTAACATATAACTCAACAGTGCCAAGTTGTGACCATTGTGCATAAACATCAAACATGAGCTGAAAATCTTCGCTGTTGCAAACCTTCAGTAGTTCAAACCTTGTTGTATTTTCACCAAAGAAAACAAGGTGTCGATAAACTATATCAGTTATCGTCACTTTTTCATCGAGTTGTAACTTTTTTCTAATAACATTCTTTAGACGAGCAAGATTGCTTCCAGGATGTATTTTGAACGTCTTTTTGTAATCACTTACAAATGTTTTACCTTTAACTCCATCGACTATTGTACCATTGTAATAAACAATACAAATTTCTTGTTGAGAATCCATGATAAATTTTTTTTTAGTAAGTATGAAATGCTAGAAGGTATAATGAGATAGAAGGTGTGGTAAGATAGTGAGATTTATTGTTCTATTTATAGAATGTATTGAGATTTATTTTTCATCTAGATCATCCACAACCGTTGTTAAAAATAATTGAAAGGCCAAGATTAAATAGGATTGATATTTTTCATCCAGATCATCCACAACCGTTGATAAAAAAATTGTAAGGCCAAGATTAAATAGGAATTAGACCAATTTGATTGGTCCAAATCCAATAACTAGGATCCATCATCACAACCGTTGATAAAAAAAATTGGAAGGCCAAGATTTAATACAATTTGGACCAATTTGATTGGTCCAAATCAAATAACTTGGATCCATCATCCACAGCCGTTGATAAAAAAAATTGGAAGGCCAAGATTTAATACAACTTGGACAAATTTGATTGGTCCAAATAAAATAACTTAGATCCATCATCCATAGCCGTTGATACTATCAGATGGAAGGCCGAGATTAAACTAGATAAAGCTGACGCATAGCGCATCGTGGGGATGCGATGATCAGGAGTAGCAAATAAAAGCTGCCATCCAGCGCATCCTGGGGATGCAAAAATCAGAAGGGCGCGCATCCTGGGGATGCGATGATCAGAAAGGCCACGCAGGCCAGCGCATCCTGGGGATGCGATGATCAGAAGCAGCAGATGTGCAGCGCATCCTAGGGATGCGAAGATCAGAGGCAATCGTACGGTGGGGATGCGATTATATAATGGTACACACATCATCAACCTTCTCAATCTCAATCTCATTCTCAATCACAAATTGTTTTCAACCTTCTCAAAAAATTTTTTTTAACATTATCAATCAAAATTTTCACACATGGAATTATCTACTAATCATCGGGCTGAATTTCGATACATTAATGCATTTGTAAGTTTATTTATTATTAATATTAATTTCTTATGATATTATAATAATATATTATTAATATTATTTTCATTAACTTCATAATATTATTTTTATTATATTCATAATATTATTTTCATATTTTTTATTTACAGATACCATCCTCGGACAAGTTGAAATGTCATGGTCACGTGAACAAAAAACCAAATGCGGCGATATTACCATATTTGCAACAGGCAGGATTTGGTGAAGTCATCAAACTTGGAAACTATAAAATAGATGTCGGCCTAATTACCGCGATGGTTGAAAGATGGAGACCAGAAACTCATACATTTCATCTCCCAATAGGTGAGTGCACAATAACTTTAGAAGACGTGTATTACCTTTTAGGATTAAATGTTTCTGGTATTCCAGTTTCTGGTTCAAATTTTGTGAATATTAGAAGTGTCTGTGAAGAATATTTAGGAGTTATCCCACCTGAGGGGGAAACCACAGGTAATTTTATTAAATTAAAATGGCTTAAAGATGCATTTGACGGTATTGGTGAAGATGCATCCGAAGTACAAAAACAAGCATTGTGTCGGGCATAATTCTATGTATGATTGGTGGATTGTTGATGTCGGACAAATCCAACAACCGTGTACATTTAAAATATCTTTCTCTAGTAGGAGATTTAAATAAAGCATCCCAATATAGTTGGGGTTCGGCAGTTTTAGCTACGTTGTATAGAGAATTATGTGTTGCTACGAAACCCGACGTCAAGTCTATTGGAGGATGTGCTCTGTTGTTACAACATTGGGCATGGTATCGTTTGTCTTGTGTCGCTCCAAAATCACACAGTGCATGGATATTTCCGCTTGCACAAAGGTAACTATTGAAATTAATTTTTATATATTTTTCTTTTTTTAAAACTAACCACTTACCATATTACTAATATTATTATATTTTTTATGTTTGATATATTCGATAGATTTAATTCCGGTGGTCTAAAATTTAGTAGTGTTCCTCATAACGACATAGAAGGCTACCGGAATACAATCGATCACATGGTGGTTCAAGAAGTAATATTAATATTCATTCACATTTAGTTGAACTTCTTTAATTATATACTTTTATATATCTTAATATTTACTTAGCATATTTTTAACATATCAGTTTCGGTGGAGGCCGTATCTCGGGTTCCAACACGAGGTACCCGAACAAGAGATGAACACTTGGATGGCATGTACCTATCTACATTGTTATCACATTATCGAAAAACATCATGTAGATAGAGTCGCACTTCAGTTCGGCTTCCATCAACCAGTTCTGCAACCACCAGAGGACATGAAAATGTACCATGAGGTCGACATGAGGCGTGGTATTGATGAAAATTGGAGGGTGGTTTGGAAAGATGAGATTCAACATTGGTAATAGAAGGTTTTTTATGCCACAATAATGAATATATGAATTGGTTCAGACATCACACCAAATTATATATATATATATATATCTGTGGAAAGATATCTGCGTGATCCACGTTTGCAACCTTCAATGTATTTTGATGTTCACTCAACCCCTCAATCAATGCCACAACAACATACCATGCACCAAATACCATCTTTATCGTCACCAACACATCTACACGAATCTACATATATACCGACTCATGACTACGTTCCTTCAGTACCAACATTGCCAACACCCGTTCATCCGATAGATAGCGGAATTTTCTATAATTTGTTTGGTACTCATTGCACAACACCTGAGTCGGCTTATGCTGTTTTTGATTCGATGTATAACATCGATACTCAAAATTATACGGAGGCAGGTGGTAGTGGTTCTAATCCACATACAACTTATAACGAATATAATGATCAAAATGAGGATCAAACACAACAACCTGAACTCGTATAAAGGGCTAGACGAGTTCGACGACCGCGTAGATGTGGAACTGGAGGACATTTAGATGGAAATAATTAATTGCAAATTGATGTAGTTTTTTCTTTCAATTTGATATATTTTTTTCATTTCAAATTAATGTATTTTTTTTAATTTTATTAATATAATTTATTATTATTGTTATTATTATGTTTATAATTTTACTTTTTTGTTATGTTTATTATTATTACAAATTTTTTTATCCTAAATATTAATTTATTTTAATTTTTTATTATGTTTATTATTATTATAATTTTCTTTTTTTTATTTATTATTATTATATTATTTAATCTGTAATTATTAATATTATTAAAATTATTAAAATTATTAAAATTATTAATATTATTATTACTATTTATGAAATTTTTTATTTTTTTTATTTCATTTTAGGGTTTAGGGTCTAGGGTTTAGGGTTTAGGGTTTATAAATTATTTTAAATATTTATAATTTATTATAATTATTTTTAATTATTAAATTAAAAAAAGGGGGTACATCATCACACCCTGGGGGTGCGCTGGGGGTGCGATGAGCAAAAAAAATAAGGGGGGTACATCATCGCATCCTGGGGGTGGGATAAGCAACTTGCTGAAAAAAGGGCTCTTCAAGTCGTCGCAGACCCAGGTTGCGACAAGCAACTGGGTCCAAAAAGTAGAACATTCTAGAAAAAAAATTTCAATGTGTGGTATATTGAAAATAAAAAAAAAGGGATATTAAAATACAAAATCCTTCATCTGCTCACAGTATGTCCTACACCATACTAGCCGAGCAAGACACCCTTTAATATATAAATATGAAAACAATGAAAAACATACACAAAGATAAATAAAAACTTGCGCCTCCACCCTGATCGATGATCCTTAGATAAAAAAATAAGAACAATAGATAATTAGTATGTATTTTGGTTGAGTTAATTGATTATAAATAGATTTATGTTTCGATTCGTTGATGCAAAAGTGACTTTTATTAATTAATGTTGTCTGAATAGTTTAAATTAAAATTGTTTTTAAATATATAATTACAAAAATGAATTTTAATTGTAGATTTTCATTTATATTTTAGATAATTATTTAAATTTGTGTTGTTATTAAAAATATTTGTGTGCGCGAATGAGCATGCATGCACAAGTAAGTGGACAAACAATTATCATAATTTGGGTACAGTCAAAATATACTTTTAAATTGTTGTTATAGAAGATTTTTATCGCCGTATATTATTTATATACCCGAAAATGGTAGTAATTAACGTACATCTATTTCTTTTAAAAATAGATAGGGTTCTTATCCCAAATATGACACCACATTTACTAAATAAATACCCTTTTTACATATAAACTTTTAAATTATTTACTAACAAATCAATGGTCATAATATTGTATGATACACAAACTTAAATATCTTGTGACTATGGTTAAAGGTTAAGGGTTAAGATATGGTTAAAGGTTGTTAAGGGTAGTTAAAAGTAGTTAAGAATTTTGTTTGATGTAACTATGCAAACTGTGTGATATAAAAGTTAGTGATTGCCCTATTGCTTGCACAACAAGTAATGATACAATTTGATTCTTTCATTCACTTTTTGTCTACAATTTCAATTCTCCTCAATTCTATAATTTGTTTTAACAATTGGCATCAAGAGTTGGGTTTTAATTCAAGGGAAACACGAGTGAAAGTGTGAGTTTTTTAAATGTTGGGAAACACAAGTGTGAGTAAAAGAAGAGAAAAGAGTCACGAGTGGATTAGAGAGTTTTCCATCTAATTTGCCAATTCTTGATGGAAAAAACTAGAAAAGATGGTGTGCATCAATTAGGTCATTACTTGGAGCTCGAGAAGTGTATGAAGTGGTACAACATGGTTATGATCAGCTAGGTCCAAATCCTACAGAAAGACAGCAAGCAACCTTCAAAGATTCAAAGAAAATGGACTGCAAGGCATTATTTTACATCCAGTAGAATATGGATTCAAACAATTTTGAAAGAATTTTGAAGGCATCTACATCAAAGGAGGCATGGTACATCTTGGTGAAGTACTATACTGGTGGTGAAAAAGCCAAGAAAGTGAAACTTCAAATGCTAACAAGGCAGTATGGATTGAAGCAGATTGAGGAGGATGAGAGTGTAGTTGATTATTTCAATCGTGTGCAGGCAATCACTAATCAAATGAGAACTAATGATGAAGTGATGACCGAAGTGGTGGTTATTGCAAACATTATGAGGACATTAACACACAGGTATGATCATATAGTAGTGGCCATAGAGGAATCAAAGAATCTTGAGACATTGAAGGTGGAAGATTTGCAAGACTCCTTAGAAGCCCATGAACTGAGGGTAAGAGAAAGGAGTGCAGCAAATACACAGTCACAGGCACTGCAGGCTTAGGTCAGCAAGAAGAATAATCAAGATGAAGTAAAATACAAGAAGGGAAAGAGAAAATCCAAGTGGTACGGGAAGCAGGATCCTGATGAAGCTGCTGGAAATTCAAAGAATCAGAATGGCAGTGACAGTTATAGCAATAAGAAGTCAAATGGTAATAAAGAAGGTAAGAAGAAATTTAAAGAGAAGGGGATTCAGTGCTAAAATTTTCAAAACTAGGGCCAATTTGCTGATGAATGCAGAGCCAAGAAAGTAAAAAGAAAGGAAGATGAAGCTCATATGACACGGGCAGATAATTCAGATTTAGATGTGGTATTGTTGATGGCTACCACAAATTCAGATGATGAACCTCCAGAGTTATGGTATCTTGACATAGGCTGCTCCAATCATATGACAAGGCATAAGGAGTGGTTTGTAAGCATTGATGAAAAGGTAAATAGGGAGATTAAGTTTGCTGACAACAGTTCAGTGCCTGTTGAAGGAGTTGGAAAAGTGTTGATTCAGATAAGGGATGGCAAACAATCCTTCATATGTGATGTGTTTTATGTACCAAACATGAAGAATAACTTGTTGAGTCTTGGACAGCTCCTTGAAAAAGGGTATTCAATGAAGATGGAGCATGGGAAAATGAAGATGTTTGATAGCTCAAGAAGACTGATCTTGAAGGCACCACTCTCAAAGAACAGAACCTTCAAGATTGAAATCAAAATCAATGAGAATCAGTGCTTGACTATTGAAGTTAGAAGTGAAAGTTGGTTATGGCATCAAAGATTTGGTCACTTGAATTTTAGAAGTATCTAGATGTTGCACGACAGGGATATGGTGTTAAGACAAACTCTCAATTTAAGTTTTGATGAAAATAAACAAAGGTTAATTAAGAACGTTAATTATGATTCTAAATGTTATGTTAATTTAACTTGTGCTTTTGAGTGTATTAAATCAAAGATAGGATTCAGGCAAAGCAAAGAAATCATCATAAGAAGCAAAATTGAACAAACAAGAACGGAGAATATTCTTGACAAATTCTAGAAAAAGGATAATGTTCTTCAGGTCCAAGAATGATCAAGACAGCCTCAAGATCAATCAATCTCCATTAATTAAAAGAAGATAGTGCTTCTGGTATTAACATCAATGTTATCAATACTCTCTAAAGAGATATTAGGGTCCATTCTAGTCAAAGAAACCATTCGAATTACAAAGGGAAAAGGTCATGAATCAAGCAAGTCCAAACAAGTCTGAATCTTTTCCAACTTGACTGGCAAGAATGTTGAACGATCTTGAATGTACAAGACATCAGGGCAGATTCAAGAATGATCAGGAAAACATCCAGAACGATCAAGACTGAACATCCAGATTGATTATCAATCTCTAGAAAGTTCAAAGACTAGGACTCCAGAATTAAAACAGAATTGACTCTCTTGAGAATTGGAAGAATTTCAAGTATGTGAGTGAATGATTTGATCAATTGATTAGCACTTGAACTTCTGCATTTTACTTGAGCATTGGCCTTCCTTTTATAGGCTTGAGAGCCGTTAATGAAGGTCAATAGAGCTGTTAGAAGTGCTCTTGTCAGACTTGACCAGAGCCAATATTTTTGATTAAAAATATTCTAGCTTTTGACTACTTTTAAGTTCTATTTTGACTGGGCTGAAATCTTCGTTCTTGATCAAATTTTTTTGAGTCTAATGATCTTTTAATACTTTAGATATGTGGTGATGCCTTTAGCTTGAACTAAAGTCTTGATCTTTGTTAAAACAGATTTGAAAACATCATGAAGAGTTGTTGCAAAAAAAACTGTACTGAAGCTGCTGGAGATTGATTATCAATATGGACTTTTGAGCTTTTGAATTTCCTAGAGATTGATAATCAATCTGGACGATTTTCTGATCATTCTGAAAATTGTCCTGATGCCTTGCACATTGTCAAGATCGTTTATCATTCTTGATAGTTAAGCTGCAGACTGTTCAGTCTTGTTTGGACCAGCTTGATTCATAGCCTTTTTCCTTTGTGATTCGAATGACTTATTTGATTATAATGGATCCTATATGTTCCTTGTCAAGTACTAATAGTATTGATGTTAATTCCAGAGGCAATATCTTCATTCAATTAATGGAGATTGATTGATCTTGAAGCTGTCCTGACCATATTTGAACTTGGAGGACATTCTCCGTTTTCCAGATTTAATCAAGAATGTTCTATGTTCAGATTTATGCTTTACTAAGCTGATTTCTTTGCTTTTCTTGAAACTTATCTTTGAATTAATACACTCAAAAGCACACGTTAAATTAACATAACATTTAGAATCATAATTAACGTTCTTAATTAACTTTTGTTTATTTTCATCAAAACTTTAAAATGAGAGTTTGTCTTAACAATATCCACCTTTTTGATGATGACAAACATGTTAATTTAGATTTTAATTTTGATTCTAATTTTAATTTTGAAGAGCTTAAAAGCTCCCCCTCAATTTATGCAGTAATTGATTTTGACCGAAAGTTGAAAGCATACAGATTCAAGAACATTCACAGATTCATAATAAAGAGATTTTTCATTGATGAAATCAGAAGATAGATACATAGTAATGTTAATTCAAAATATACAGAAGTGTCATATACAAAAGGACTTCTAATTACATAGAATCTCCCCCTTTTTCATAGCAAAAAGGAAGGAAAAAAAGATCCTAACATGCAAGAGATGGTGCAGGCCCTTCAGATGATGAAGACTTTGCAGGGTCAGGAATTGGTTGAGCAAAAGGGGAAGGATGAACAAAATGAGGAACCTGTCCAAGTTTTGGAGCAAGATGCTCGATCATCCATGTTAGCAGTAGTGTGGACTCCAAATCCTATTGAGCCTGACGTGCCATGATGGTTTGAAGGGAAGTCATGATCTCAGTGTTCGTGGGTTCATTTGGTGGAGGATGAGCCATATGAGTAGCAGGAGCAGTGGAGTTTGTAGGTGTGGAGGCAATGATGACAGGGGATAAGGGATTGGAGATGGACTTCTAGTTTATGGAAGGTCCAGGGGTACCAGAAAAAGTCAGAAATTGACTTATACCAAATATTAAGGAGCTGGTTTTCTGAGGTGATATGAACACTGGTGACATGGTGGAGACATGTTGATTTGGGATTAGAGTGCACATATCATCAACTAGTGATTGGAAGTAAGAGAGAAAGTCAGCTGAAGATATGGTGGAAGGTTGGGGAAGAATGGAGAAAGTTGGTGTGTTCAGGAGAACGTTACCCAAGCAGTCCCCGTATTAGTAGCCCTGCTTGAAATGGGGTCGTATACCCAAGCAGTCAGCGTAGGTCGATCAGGGAAGTCTAACGCATCTCCGTTGTTAGGGTAACCGCCGGTGGAACGAACTCGGGTATCATCTGAGAGCAAAGCCCAATTTTCCACAATAATGTAAAAGGTCACCAACCGAAAATAACAGTTTACAATTAACAATTATGTCAAAAGACAACAATACAAACATAAAAGCTCCAGCAAGATAACAACAGTGACAAAATAAGTATACCCACTTATTGAAAGTGTATAACATCTAAGTTTTCGATGAAACAAAGATTGAGAATACATATCATGTTGCAAGCCCAAAATTACAATCAATCAATCACAACAACTTATTAGGAAAATGGAATTTAAGGTACTTGCACATATCATTTTCACATATCAGATCATAAAAAACATGACTCGCATGCCAAGCACCCTAATGCAATGCTTATATGCCCGTGCACATGATTCTGGAATTTCCAAGACAAAACCTAACCCTCCTTGAGGGGCGTAAATCATAATTGTACCGCCTATCACAGGCCTTAGTACTAATTATCGTGGTGCAGTCTCTCACAGACTAGCACGATTTACTTAGAGTGTAGCCTCTCACAGGCCTTACACATAAGCTAAATCCTCGTAAGGATAAGATGGACCATCTAATCACGTGGAACCACCCCGTAGCCCATCACGGTCACTACTTAACTTTACAGCCCATCACGGTCACAGCTGACACTGTGGCCCATCGCAGTCCCACAAACTATGAAATGCATGAGCATACTCTGACTCTATTCACTATAATTAGTACGTAAATGCAACTATGAACCCGGATACTTCATAACCATTAAAGAAACAATATTAAGAGAACCTCATATAATTTATCATAAGCATTAAAAATGTTTTCCAAGTAATAAAGTGCATAAACAAATATTTAAAAATAGGATTTTTGAAAAAAATCAAGGTTATATTCGATTACAGCTTCTCGTAGCCGAATACAGACGCAAAGTCAGTATCAAAATCTGGAGATTTGTATTCGAATACGAAGAGTCGTAGCCGAATACAGATGACAAGTCAGTAGCAAAATCTTCAATTCTGTATCCATATACGGAGAGTCGTAGTCGAATACAGATGACAAGTTAGTAGCAAAATCAGAACTTTTGTATTCGACTACATCCTCGTGTATAAGAATACCACACAAGTCAGTGGCAAAAATCATGTAGTTGTATTCGAATACGAGGTATCGTATTCGGATACGAGGTTCAAAATTTAAAAAAGAACTGAATGTTTGCAGAAGTGTATTTGAATACGATGTAGCTGTATTCGAATACATCTTCGAAATAATGCAGATTTTTTTCTTGTAAATTTCAACTTCAGCTCAAACTCCTTTAATCGAGAATAACTCATTACACAACCTCAACACAACAACAATCAATCTCTCAAATCCAACTCTTACCATCAACATTGATAACGACAACAACTCAATCAAAAGCATTTTCAACACAATAACACAACAACAACATCTTCAACAACAATGAGTCGGTTAAGAATTCCAAATGTATATATTTTCACGTCAAAATTTATTATCCATCAATCACACATATAGAGTTCCTATATGCAAACTAAAAATTTGGAAGGACCCCTTTACCTCCTTTAACAATTTCTCAACCGTTTTTTGCTACCGCGCTCAAACACGGCAAAACTCTCGCTCTCATCAACGCCTCAAAAGTTACCTCACAAGCACCATAGTGTGGAGAGGAGTAACTATCCCTCTTGACACTTCTCGAATGGAAGCTTAGATCTAGGAAATAAATGAGGGTTTGTGTTTGCGGTTTTTCTACCAACACTTAGTTTTTCGGAAACAGGAAGGAGAAGAAGAAGGAGTCGCGGGCAGGTGGGAAAATGTTTCTCTCTTTCTGTTTGCTTCCTCTCTTTCTTTGCCTCTCACATATATATATATATATAGTATAATTAAAACTAACCCACAAATATCTAAATACCTTTACACCCATCACTTCACTTTCATCTCAAACTATTCTGATAAAATATCTACTCTATCGCAACTCTATTGAAAGATAAAAAAAATTTGGTAAACTGCCCATTATTAAATTCTTCATAATATAATTAAATTATTCTTCGAAGAATAATTTTAGTCGAGTCTCAAAATATATATATATACATATACTAAACATATTACAAACATCTCAAAATATATTTTTGGTAATTAATTCATAAAATAATTTACAATTGGCTAAAAGTCCAAGTAGTTTTAACATAAAATACCCTAAAATTACATAAATTAGGATTTAAAATTAAGGTTCTTCTATCCACCTAAAATTACTTTCGTCCTCGAAACTATGTGTTCCCTCATCTTACTCTCTAGTTCCCAAGTTACGTCTCTAGAAGTTGGATTCCAAATCACTTTGACTAGCGAAACTTCCTTGTTCCTTAACTGTTTAATCTTCCTGTCCTCAATTCTTATAGGTAGTACTTCAAATGAAAGGTTATCCTTTAATAGAATTGTGTCTGGTTCGATCACATGTGACGGATCTGAAATGTGTTTTCTTAATTGCGATAAGCCACTGCTCCAATTCGTGCAGTAATTTGGTGTGGTCCAATAAATTTCAGAGTTAATTTTCTTGATTTAATGGCTCTACCAACTCCAGTTGTAGGTGTGACCCTTAGAAATACATGATCACCCAGCTCGAATTCCAAAGGTCTGCGACGCTTGTCCACATAACTCCTCTTACGGTCATGTGAGATATTCATTTTCTCTTTTATCCTTTTGACCTTGTCTGTAGTCTGTTGCACCATCTCAGATCCTACAATCATACTCTCTCCTTCCTTATACCAACATAAAGGCGTCTGGCACTTGCATCCATACAAAGCCTCATATGGTGTCATTCCAATACTTGCGTGGAAACTATTGTTGTAGGTAAACTCAATCAACGGCAATACATCATCCCAGCTCCCTCTATCATCTAATACACATGCTCTCAATAAATCTTCCAAGGACTGATTCGTTCTCTCAGTCTGTCCGTCTGCTTGCGGATGATATGCTGAACTCAATCTCAGTTTTTTTCCCAATGCTTCGTGCAACGCTCCCCAAAAGTGAGACGTGAATTTCGGGTCACAGTCCGATACGATACTCGATGGTACTCTGTGTAATCTCACAATTTCGGCAATGTAGATCTCTGTCAGCTTATCTACCTTATAGATGGTCTTTACTCGTAAAAAGTGTGCCGATTTGGTTAATCGATCCACAATCACCCAATTAGAATCATTCTTTCTCCTTGTGATCGGTAATCCAGTTATAAAGTCCATGGATATGCTGTCCCACTTCCATTCAAGTATATCCAAAGGTTGTAACATTCCAGCAGGTCGCTGATGTTCCAGGTTCGCTTTCTGGCAAGTTAAACAAGTTGATACATACTCCGCTACATGCCTCTTCATTCATGGCCACCAAAAATTTTGCCTTAAGTCCTGATACATCTTTGTCGCTACGGGATGGATACTCAATTTGCTCTTATGAGCCTCTTCTAAAATTGTTCTCCTCAGATCTGCAACTGCCGGTACACAAATCCTTCCATTACAGATCAAAATATTATCTGGTCCAATCTTGAACTCAGTCGTCTTTCCTTGTACTATTAGGTTCCTTTTCTCTTTGATTAATGTGTCATCTTGAAAATTCCCAATGTCCTCAAGTAGACCACTCGAAATTTTTATCATTCCACCTTTTATAATTCCTGGTGTGAACTCTACATCCAAGTGTAGATCTCTAAATGCTTCCCACAAGTCTTGTTGTCTAGCCATTATTGTTGAAGATACTGACACACTTCTTCTACTCAAGGCATCAGCCACCATATTGGCTTTCCCAGGGTGGTACTGCAATGTGAAATCAAAATCCTTGAGAGTCTCCATCTATCTCCTCTGGCGCATGTTCAATTCTTTCTATTCAAACAAATATTTCAAACTTTTATGGTCACTGAACACTGTGAATGTGCATCCATGTAAGTAGTGCCTCCAGACCTTTAATGCAAAAACTACAATAGCAAGCTCTAAATCATGAGTAGGATAGTTTCGTTCATGAGTTTTCAATTGTCTTGAGGCGTAGGCTACAACCTTTTTGTGTTGCATTAGAACACATCCCAAATCCTGGTGAGACGCATCACAGTAAACTTCGTATGGTTCTTCTGGTTGTGGTAAGACCAATACTAGTGAGGTTTTCAGCTTTTCCTTAAGTAACTGGAAATTTTCCTCATACTTCTCTGTCCATGCGAACGACTGATTCTTTCTAGTGAGTTGTGTCAATGGAGCTACAATCTTAGAAAATCCTTCAATAAACCTCCTATAGTATCCTGCGAGCCCGCCAAAACTTTGTGTGTCTGTGATAGTCTGAGGCTGTTTCCAAGCGAGGACTGTCTCAATCTTTGTCGGATCCACATCGATTCCTTCTTTGGTTATCACATGTCCTAAGAAGTTCACTTTTTCTAGCCAAAACTCGCACTTTGATAGATTGGCATACAATTGCTTCTCGCGTAAAACCTCAAGAACTTGACGTAAATGCCCTCTATGTTCTTCCTCATCCCTTGAATAAATCAATATATCATCGATGAACACTACAACGAATTTATCTAGAAATGGGCTAAAGATTCTATTCATGCAATCCATAAAAATTGTTGGTGCATTTGTAACTCCAAATGGCATAACAAGATATTCATAATGTCCGTAACGGGTTCTGAAAGCAGTCTTCTGAATATCTCCTTCTCTAACCCGAATCTGATGGTAACCTCACTCCAAATCAATCTTTGAAAACACCGCGGCTCCTTTCAACTGGTCCATCAAATCATCGATACATGGTAAAGGATAATGATTCTTAATAGTTGCCTTGTTAAGTTGCCTATAATCCACACATAAGCGCGAGCTTCCGTCCTTCTTCTTAACCAACAATACTGGAGCTCCCATGGTGACACACTTGGTTTGATAAATCCTTTCTCTAACAATCTTAAATTTGGCTTTTGAGCTCGTTCAATTCCAAAATATAACTTTAACAGCATCATCACTTCAGCACACCACAACTACACAAGACTTGGCACTCTAACCACTTACCCCGACGCATGATCAGATAATGACTCATAACCTACAAGTCAACCTACAATCTAACCAAAACTCTGATACCACAATTGTAACACCCCGATTTTTAAAAGTGTGAGTGTATTTTTTTTTTAAAACCACTTATTAAAATAAAACGTCGTAACACAAAACGACAAGAGAAATAAATAATTACACCATATATTCAAATAAATTAAAATAGTTTTTGAGACGATAATTCAAAATATACAAAAGAAAATACACCGGAGCTATGAGACCTATCAGATATTGCTCAAACCCCTCGGGTATTCTCGGCAGATACCTGCACAGAAGTACTTCTCCAAGAATGCTATTCCCCCCATGGTCACGTCAAAAAATGGAACATGGACCCACCAACAAAAGTCACTATCAAATTACGTCATAGGTACAATTATCCCAAAATCAAATAAGTACAACCACCAAAACACTAAGGCCCTATACAACAAAAACTAATCTGATCATCCACTAACAACTACAGTAACAACGGTGCTCGCCACACTCTGCACAAGTCTCGTCTGACGCAGTATCTCTCCTCGAAGTGACATCCTCCTCCTCATCAGTCCTAGAAGGATCAGTCTCCTCAGAAATCAGATCCACCCATGATATAGGTGGTTTCGGCGGCACTGGAATCTCAAAACAATCCTCTACTTTAGTGTTGGTCGGTAGGGGATCATTCACCAGAAGTGGAAGCTCAGGCTCATTCTACGGTGACACCATCCAAGGCACCAGTGGTCCATTAACAAAATCTTGGTCCCCTACCAGCCTAGACAGACCTACAATGTCATCCCCCACTAGCATCGGCCCCTTACCCTTCTCACTCGTTCCTGGTTCAAGCACCACATCCCCTGCTACTACAGTATGAGTCACCACCCCTATAGTGGCCTCCATCTCACCTCCAACTACATGACTCT
Organism: Cicer cuneatum; assembly: GCA_037974295.1. Classification (NCBI taxonomy): domain Eukaryota; kingdom Viridiplantae; phylum Streptophyta; class Magnoliopsida; order Fabales; family Fabaceae; genus Cicer; species Cicer cuneatum. Next base: position 38,785,102 of record JBBPBO010000004.1, on the reverse strand, counting down.
CTGCATCTGTATATACTTCATTCGCCTCGAGTACTAATCTTGAAGGTACAGGAAAGTCGATCCGCTCGTGAGTGTATTCCACATACGACACTGCCCCAGCACTCCTACTGGTTCTCACCACCCTCCCCATATAAGCAACCCTGCTTGAGATGGGGTTGTATACCCAAGTAGTCAGCATAGGTCGATGTGGGACGTCTAACGATGTCTCCATCATCAGGTTAACCGTCGGTGGAACGAACTTGGGTATCATCTGAGGGCAAAGCCCAATTTTCCACAATAATGTAAAAGGTCACCAACCAAAAATAACAGCTAACAGTTAACAATTATGTCAAAAGACAACAATACAAACATAGAAGCTCCAACAAGATAACAATAGTGACAAAATAAGTGTACCCACTTATTGAAAGTGTATAACATCTAAGTTTTTTATGAAACACAAGATTGAAATACAAATCATGTTGCAAGCCCCAAAGTACAATCAATCAATCGCAACAACTTATTAGGAACTTGGAATTTAAGGTACTTGCACATATCATTTTCACATATCAGATCATAACAAACATGACTCGCATGCCAAGCACCCTAATGCAATGCTTATATGCTCGTGCACATGATTCTGTAATTTCCAGGACAAAACCAAACCCACCTCGAGGGGCATAAATCATAATTGTACCGCCAATCACAGACCTTAGTACTAATTACCATGGTACAGTCGCATCACAGACTAGCACGATTTACTTAAAGTGTAGCCTATCACAGGCCTTACACATAAGTTAAATCCTCGTAAGGATAAGATGGACCACCTTATCACATGGAACCACCCTTTAGCCCATCACGGTCACTACTTAACTTTATGGGTGCAGTCTCTCATGGACTAGCACAATTAACTTAGAGTGTAGCCTATCACAGGCCTTACACATCAGTTAAATCCTCGTAAGGATAAGATGGACCATCTAATCACGTGGAACCACCCCATAGCCCATCATGGTTACTACTTAACTTCGTGGCCCGTCACGGTCACCACTTAACGACAAAAGCCTCCTCGAAGGGCGTAAATCATAATTGTACCGCCTATCACAGGCCTTAGTACTAATTATTATGGTGCAGTCGCATCACAGACTAGCACGATTTACTTAAAGTGTAGCCTATCACAGGCCTTACACATAAGATAAATCCTCGTAAGGATAAGATGGACCATCTAATCACCTGGAACCACCCCGTAGCCCATCACGGTCACTACTTAACTTCGTGGCCCATCACAATCACCACAAACACTGTGGCCCATCACGGTCACCACTTAACCCTCCTCGAGGGGCGTAAATCATAATTGTACCGCCTATCACAGGCCTTAGTACTAATTACCATGGTGCAGTCGCATCACAGACTAGCACGATTTACATAAAGTGTAGCCTATCACAGGCCTTACACATAAGTTAAATCTGTTGGAACCAAGTTGGTTCTTTCAATTAATGTTTTGATGTTAACAAAAGTATTTTATGTAAATCGTATTTTGACTTAGAAGAAAAAATCAGAGGCTGTGCAAAATCAGAGGATGACGTCACTAGAAGATAAAAAATGCCACCAGAAGTTTTGGCCAAAGGATACCAGAGGATACATCTAGAGGATACTAGAGCATGCATCCATAGGATACCAAAGGATGTCACCAGAGTATACCATAAGATACCTCCAGAGGATGTCATCCAAGGCAAACATCAGAGGATATCATCAAAGGGAAGAAACAATAACATCATTAGAGGATATCTTTCTTGGCCCAGATCATAAGAAAGCACAGTCCAGAAGAAGACTTGGTTCAGACCAAAAGGAAACATAAGTCAGACTTGGTCCAGACTTATTCCATACCAGAAGATAGCATGGTCGTGAATATAAGACTTTGTCCATACTTGGTCCAGACTTAATCCAAACTTGGTCCAGACCAGAAGATAGTCTGGTCCAGAAAAAAAGACTTGGTCCAGACCAGAAGATAGCATGGTCCAGAACATAGAACTTGGTCCATACATGGTCCAAATCAGAAGATATAATTGTCCAGAACATATGACTTAGTCCAGATTTAATCCAGACTTAATCCAGACTTAGTCTAGACTTGGTCCAGATCAGAGGATAAATGTCCAGATTAAAAGATCAATGGTCCAAATCTAAAGATAAACAGTTCAGATTAAAAGATCAATGGTCCAAATTAAAATATCAATGGTCCATATTAGAAGATCAATGGTCCAGATCAGAGGATCACAGAATGGTACAGATCAGATCACATGGTCCAGAATTGGTCGAAATCAGAAGATCACAGAAAGGTACAGATCAGATCACATGGTCCAGAGTTGGTCGAGATTAGAAGATCATACGGTCCAGAATTTAAATCATGATGCGAATTAGTGAAGACTTGATTAAAATTCGAAGAAGACTTGATTAAATTTTGATAGAAATTTGATCAAAGTATTAAGGGGATGTGATTCAACAAAATCACTAAAGACTTGAAGAAATTTGAATGCAATCTGAAGCTTAAAAAGATATGGTTTGAAATTAAAAGAATCAAGATTGGTCAACAGAATTTTCAAGTGCAATCTGAAGCTAAAAAGATACGATTTTAATTTAAGAGAAATAGGATTGGCCAATAGGATTTTCAAAGGAAATCTGAGCAAGATTTGTTTCGAATTTAAGCTTGGACAAAGCCCTATTTGCAGCTATAAAAGGAGGTTTCAGGCAGCAGCATCAAGTATTGAAAAACACAAGAACTCAAGCTTCATATTCAACACAATTCGAGAGTCAAAAGAGAGAATCACTTGAGTGCAAAAGCAAAATTTTCTGTATTTTCGAGAGAGAAATTTAGTTCAGCAATCAGCTTTTCAGAAGCAACTTTGCAGAGTCCCAAACCCTTGTAATCAAACCCGATAGTGGTGAAGATTCCTTCTTCAATCTAAGGTTGTCAGATTGGTAGGAGAAGACTTGACTTATAGAGTCAAGGTGTTGTTTTCGTTCCTCAAAAGTCTGGGGTTGTTAGGATGTTTGAGAAGACTGGCTTGAAGGGTCAGGTGTTGTAATTCAAAGGTTTTGAATTAGTGGATTAAAGCCTTCAGGATGAAGGGACTGGATGTAGCCAAGTTAATGGTGAACCAGGATAAATTTTTGTGTTCTTATGTTGTTATTATCCGCTGCTAAGTCTGATCAATTATTCATCTAATAATTCGCATCAACATTCAACAAAACAGCAAAAGAAATCAAGTTTGACAAACACAGTTCAACTCCATCTTCTCGTGTTTGCACCTTCAATTGGCATCATAGCTCGGTCTCAAGACTGAGCACTTTACAGTGTTTGAGGAAAGATCTAAGGGTTCAACAAGTCTGGAATCAATGAAGAAGCTTTGGAGGAAACATCAACAGACCACCTATGTTTGATGAGGAACGATTCGAGTACTGGAAGGCCAGGCTAAAGAGTTTCTTTTTTTCACAAGATCCCGAACTTTGGGACATGGTGGAAGATAGCTATACTACTCCAAAAGATGCTGATGGTGTTAAAATTTCTAGGAGAGATATGGATGTTGACCAGAAGAAGATGTTCAAGTTACATCACAAATCCAGAACATTCATGATCAATGCAATCACATTCAAGGAGTTCGACAAATGTACTAACAAAGAAACAGCAAAGAGCATCTATGATAGTCTGGTTCTGACTTACGAAGGCAACAAGCAAGTTCAAGAAGCAAAGGCCAACATTCTAGTCAAGAAGTACAAGATGTTCAAGAAGGAAGAAGATGAAGACATTGAAGCAATGTTTTCCAGATTTCAGACTCTGGTGTCAGGATTAAGAGTACTCAAGAAGAGTTATACCACTGCTGACCGCGTGAAGAAAATTCTTAGAAGGATACCAACCAAGTGGAGACCAAAGGTCACTGTCATTCAGGAAGCTAAGGACTTGGACACTTTGAAGTTGGAAGAATTAATCAGCTCCCTCAAGTCACATGAAATAGAGATAGAAGAAGATGAACCAAAGAAGAAGAATAAAACCCTAGCCTTAAAGTCCAAATGGAAGGAACTTCTAAAAGCAGAAGCAGAAAGAGAATCAGAAGATAGTGATTTTGAGGACCAAAATCAGAAACCAGAAGAAGAGACATTGTCTTCATAACCAAAAAGATTCTAAAGATATGGCAAAACAGAAGGAAGAAGTTTCCCCAGAGGTACTCCAAGCATTCTAACATAGGAAAGGATGAACAAGACAAGAAGAGTATCATTTGCTATCGATGCAATGAACCTGCGCACATCAATCCAGAATGTAAAAATCTAGAGAAAGGGAAAAATCAAAAGAAAGACTCCAGACCCAAGAAGAAGAATCTGATGGCAACATGGGATGATTCAGATGAATCTTCTAAAGATGAAGAAGCAGAATTAGCCATGATGGCTGACATAAATTCTGTCGTTGGATCCAACATAAAATATGACTCTGGAAGTGAATCAGAAGAAGTAGAATTGGCATTGATGACTCATATTCATCCTGCCTCTGGATACGGCACTGATGCTTACTCTAGAAGAGAATCAGAAGATGAAGAAGCATAACTGGCACTGATGGCTTACACCAGCTCTGCCTCTGGATCCAACCCAGACTCTAATTCTAGAATTGAATTAGAAACAGAACTGGCTCTGATGGCTCACACAAGCGCTGCCTCTAGATCTGATACAGAATCTGATTCTAGAAGCGAATCATCAGAAGATGACAAAGAGGTATTTTTTGAACTCACTCGATTTGATTTAATTACTGCGATGAATGATATTTTAACTATCAATACCAAACTGTCTTCAAAACTGAAAACACTTAGGGAAGAAAATAAAATTCTAACCAGAGAAATTGATGTTTTAAAGAATCAAAATGTTGAATGTAAAACAGAAAATGCAACTCTTAAAACTAATATTGTTGAGCTTAAATCTAAAAACCTAACTCTAAAAAGTAATATTTGTCCAACATCAAATATTGTATGTAATTCTGATATGCATGAACAAGTTTTACAAGATTTTATTGTTAATGGTATGGAAAGAAGAAAATATGTTTCTATGATCTATGGAGTCAGTAACAATGGTAAAAGAGGCATCGGATTTGATGAAACTGTAACTAAACCTATTTCCTCTGATGTTTCATGTGCTGTTTGTGCTAAGAAAGGTCAATCAAAATTGTCTTGTCCCGTGATAAAATTAAGGGAAGACAAGAAACTTTTCAAGACTAACAAACCTAGACCCAACCAGATTTGGGTACCTAAAAACAAAATTATCTTTGTTGTAGATGTCCTCAGCAATCAAGTTGAAACACCAGCCATGGTACCTAGACTGTGGATGCTCGCGACATATGACAAGGGAAAAGTTTATGTTCCAAGAACTAACCTTGAGCAAAGGAGGGACAGTGGCTTTTGGAGGAAAGCAAAAGGCCAAATCATTGGTCGAGGCACGGTTGGTAATGGTATTTCTTCCTCTATTAAAGATGTACTACTAGTTAAAGGTCTTAGGCATAATTTATTAAGTATTATTCAATTAAGTGATAGTAATTATGATATTATATTTAATCAAAAAACATGCAAAGCTATTAGTCAAAAGGATGGATCAATACTCTTCACAAGTTATAGGAAAAACAATATTTACTAGATAAATTTGTTTAGTCTAGAGAAACAACGGGTTAAGTGTCTAGTGTCAATAAATGAAGAGAAATTAAATTGGCATAAAAGATTAGGTCATGCTAACCTTAGATTAGTTTCAAAACTAAATAAACTTCAACTAGTGAGAGGTCTACCTAAGCTAAGCTACAAAACTGAAATTATGTGTGAAGCTTGTCAAAAGGGAAAACAAACAAAAAATTCTTTCAACCCTAAAAACTCAATATCTACCTCAAAGCCCCTTGAGCTATTACACATAGATCTATTTGGGCCAGTAAAAACAACATCTCTAAGTGGAAAGAAATATGGGTTTGTTATTGTAGATGATTACACTAGGTGGACATGGGTAAAATTTCTATGAAGTAAGGATGAATCCCACAAAGTGTTTATCACATTTTGCAAACAATTAATGAATGAAAAAGGTATTAAAATCATAACAATTAGAAGTGATCATGGAGGACAATTTGAGAACAAATTCTTTGAAAGTTTTTTAGATGAGAATGGAATCTCTCACAACTTTTCTTCTCCTAGAACACCCCAACAAAATGGAGTTGTAGAAAGAAAAAATAGAACACTCCAAGAAATGGCCAGAACAATGCTAAATGATATGAATGTTGCAAAACACTTTTGGGCAGAAGTAATTAATACCGCATGTTATATTCAAAATAGAGTCTATATTAGATCCATATTGAATAAAACACTCTATGAACTGTGGAAAGGTAAAAAGTCTAACATCTTTTATTTTAAACAATTTGGTTGTACTTGTTATATGTTGAACACTAAAGATAATCTTGGAAAATTTGATTCTCGATCTCAAAAGTGTACCTTCATTTGTTACTCTGAAAGATCCAAGGCCTATAGAGTGTTTAACAGGGAAACTAATATTGTGGAGGAGTCCATACATGTTAAATTTGATGACAAACAGCTTGACCTTGAAAAGTCAAAGCAAGATGATGATAGTGCAGGTTTACGAGAACCAAAGGAAGCTGATACAGATAAACCAAGAGAGCTTGAAAAGGTGGAGGATGAAAGCAAAACAGAAGAACCCGACAAATCTTCAAAGGATAAATTTGAAGATATGTCAGAAGGAAGATATGGATGGAAGTACAAATCTTCACATCTTGAAACGCTAATCATTGGGAGTGCAAGTGATCCCTTAAGGACCAGATCATCACTTAAAGAAACCAGTTTGTTTGGCTTACTCTCATCTATTGAGCCTACTTCTGTTGATGAAACACTGAGGGAAGATGGATGGATTCTTGCCATACAAGAAGAGTTAAATGAATTTGAAAGCAATGATGTTTGGGATCCAGTTCCAAGACTAGAAAAGAACATTATTGGAACCAAGTGGGTTTTCAAAAACAAGCTGAATGAAAAAGGAGAAGTTGTCAGAAACAAGGCACGGCTTGTTGCACAAGGTTACAGTCAGCAAGAAGGTATTGACTACACTGAGACTTTTACTCAAGTGGCCAGGTTATAAGCTATTCGTATCCTACTTTCCTTTGCTGCTAATAATAATATTTCATTATTTCAAATGGATGTTAAAAGCACATTTTTAAATGGTTATATAAGTGAAGAAGTTTATGTTAAACAACCCCCAGGTTTTGAAAGATATGAATTTCCAAACCATATTTTTAAACTTAAAAAATCTTTGTATGGTTTAAAACAAGCACTTAGGGCATGGTATGATAGACTTAGTAACTTCTTACTTAAAAATGACTTTGAAAGAGGACAAGTAGACAATACTCTTTTTAGAAAATCAATAAAAGATGATATTCTAATTATTCAAGTTTATGTTGATGATATTATCTTTGGATCTACTAATGGCACTCTCTGCCAAGAATTTTCTAAATTGATGCAGCAAGAATTTCGAATGAGCATGATGGGAGAACTTAAGTTCTTTCTAGGAATACAAATTCAGCAAAGTCAAAAACGTATATACATTCATCAATCAAAATATACAAAAGAGCTTCTCAAGAAGTTTAAGATGAGTGACTGCAAACCTATGGCTACCCTAATGCACCCTACCTGCTCACTTGAAAAGGATGACTCAGGCCAAAAAGTTGATCAAAAATCCTACAGAGGTATGATAGGATCTCTACTCTATCTCACAGCTTCGAGACATGATATCATGTTTAGTGTATGCGTATGTGCTAGATTTTAGTCTGACCCTAGGGAATCCCATTTAACTGACGTTAAGAGAATCCTTATATACCTAAACGGCACTACCAACCTCACCTTGTTCTACAAGAGACAAAGCACTATTGCCATGTCAGCAGCAGAAGCTGAATACATTTCAACAGCCGGATACAGTTCTCAACTCATTTGGATGAAACATCAACTAGAAGACTACAACATCATGGAAACCAACATCCCTTTATATTGTGACAACACTTCAGCCATCAACCTAACCAAAAACCATATCCTACATTCTAGAGACAAACACATAGAGATCAAACACCACTTCATCAGAGATTATGTTCAAAAAGGGGTACTTAACATTCAATTTGTAGACACTAACCATCAATGGGCTAACATATTCACCAAACCATTACCAGAAGATAGGTTTGACTTCATCAAGAAAAACCTCAACCTTACCTTCATCCCTGACTAGTAGCTTAGTAAATTTTTATCTTAGTCTGATTTATTGATATATGTATTATTTTCGTGTACTTTTATTATTATAAAAAAATAAAAAAGGTCAAAAGATGAAAAAAATAAAATAAAATAAAAATCAGGATCTCCTTTCTTCCTTCAATCCTTTTTGTCTTATGACAAAGGGGGACAAGATGTATTGGATAAAGTATCTGGGGCATTAGACTTAGGGGGAGAAAAATTCAAAGTAAAGCTAAGTCTTAGGGGGAGTCAAAGTCAAAAGAAAGAAAAAGTTTTATCAAAAATACAAAGTTTTGTCATCATCATAAAGGGGGAGATTGTTGGAACCAACTTGGTTCTTTTAATTAAAGTTTTGATGTTAACAAGAGTTTTTTATGTAAATCGTATTTTGACTTAGAAGAAAAAATCAAAGGCTGTGCAAAATCAGAGGATACACTAGAGGATGACATCACCAGAAGATAAAAAATGCCACCAAAAGATTTGGCTTGAGGATACATCCAGAGGAGGCATCTAGAGGATGCATCCATAGGATACCAGAAAATACCTCCAAAGGATACCAGAGGATGTCATCAAAGGCAAACATCAGAGGATATCATCAAAGGGAAGAAATAATAATAACATCATCAGAGGATATCTTTCTTGGCCCAGATCAGAAGGAAGTAGCTTTTAGAAGGAGACTAGGTCTAGACCAGAAGGAAGCTTGTCACAGGGAGACTTGTTCCAGACCAGAAGGAAACATAAGTTAGACTTGGTCCAAACTAATTCTAGACCAGAAGATAGTATGGTCGTGAATATAAGACTTAGTCCAGACTTGGTCTAGACCAGAAGATAGCATGGTCCAGAACAAAAGACTTGGTCCAAACTAGAAGATAGCATGGTCCATAACATAAAACTTGGTCCAAACTTGGTCCAAATCAGAAGATATAATTGTCCATAACATAAGCCTTAGTCCAGATTTAATCTAGACTTAATCCAAACTTAGTCCAAACTTGGTCCAGATCAGAGGATAAATGTCCAGATTAAAAGATCAATGGTCCAGATTAAAATATCAATGGTCTAGATTAGAAGATCAATGGTCTAGATCAGAGGATCACAAAATGGTACAGATCAGATCACATGGTTCAGAATTGGTCGAAATTAGAAGATCACATAATGGTACAGATCAAATCACATGGTCCAGAGTTGGTCGAGATCAGAAGATCATACGGTCCAGAATTTAAATCATGATGCAAATCAGTGAAGACTTGATTAAAATTCGAAGAAGACTTGATTAAATTTTGATAGAAATTTGATCAAAGTATTAAGGGGATTTGATTCAAAAAATCACTGAAGACTTGAAGAAATTCGAATGCAATCTGAAGCTTAAAAAGATATGGTGTGAAATTAAAAGAATCAAGATTGGTCAACAGAATTTTCAAGTGCAGTCTGAAGCTAAAAAGATACGATTTTAATTTAAGAGAAACAGGATTGGCCATCAGAATTTTCAAAGGAAATCTGAGCAAGATTTATTTCTAATTTAAGCTTAGACAAAGCCCTATTTACAGCTATAAAAGGAGGCTTCAGGCAGCAGCATCAAGTATCGAAAAACACAAGATCTCAAGCTTCATATTCAACACAATCCGAGAGTTCAAAAGAGAGAATCACTTGAGTGCAAAAGCAAAATTTTCTAAGTGTTTTCGAGAGAGAAATTCAGTGCAGTAATCAGCTTTCCAGAAGCAACTTTGCAGAGTCCCAAACCCCTGTAATCAAACCCGAGAGTGGTGTAGATTCCTTCTTCAATCTAGGGTTGTCAGATTGGTAGGAGAAGACTTGACTTGTAGAGTCAGGGTGTTGTTTTCATTCCTTAAAAGTCTGAGGTTATCAGACTGTTTGAAAAGACTAGCTTGAAGGGTCAGGTGTTGTAATTCAAAGGTTTTGAGTTAGTGGATTAAAGCCTTCAGGACGAAGGGACTGGATGTAGCCAAGTTAATGGTGAACCAGGATAAATTGTTGTGTTCTTATGTTGTTATTATCCGCTACTAAGTCTGATCAATTATTCATCTAATAATTCGTATCAACATTCAACAAAATAGCAAAAGAAATCAAGTTTGACAAACACAATTCAACCTTCCTTTTCTCGTGTTTGCACCTTCAAAATCCTCGTAAGGATAAGATAGACCATCTAATCACGTGGAACCACCCCGTAGCCCATCACGGTCACTACTTAACTTTGTTGCCCATCACAGTCACCACTTAACGAAAAAACTCTCATCGAGGGGCGTAAATCATAATTGTACCGCCTATCACAGGCCTTAGTACTAATTACCGTGGTGCAGTCTCTCACAGACTAGCACGATTTACTTAGTAGCCTCTCATAGGCCTTACACATAAGTTAAATCCTCGTAAGGATAAGATGGACCATCTGATGACGTGGAACCACCCCGTAACCCATCACGGTCACCGCTGACACTATAGTTCATCGCAGTCACCACAAACTATGAAATGCATGAGCGTACTCTGACTCTCTTCACTATAATCTGTACGTAAATGCAACTATGAACTCGGATACTTCATAACCATTAAAGAAACAATATTAAGAGAACCTCATATAATTTATCATAAGCATTAAAAATGTTTTCCAAGTAATTAAGTGCATAAACAAATATTTAAAAATAGGATTTTTGAAAAAAATCAAGGTTGTATTCGACTACAGCTTCTCGTAGCCGAATACATACGCGAAGTCAGTAGCAAAATCTTCAATTCTGTATTCAAATACGGAGAGTCGTAGCCGAATACAGATGACAAGTCAGTAGCAAAATCAGAACTTTTGTATTCGACTAAATCACGTAGTTGTATTCGAATACGAGGTATCGTATTCGGATACGAGGTTCAAAATTTAAATAAGAACTGAACGTTTGCATAAGTGTATTCAAATAGGATGTAGCTGTATTCGAATACATCTTCGAAACAATGCAGATTTTTTTCTTGTAAATTTCAACTTCAGCTCAAACTCCTTTAATCGAGAATAACTCATTACACAACCTCAACACAACAACAATCAATCTCTCAAATCCAACCATTACCAACAACATTGATAACGACAACAACTCAATCAAAAGCATCTTCAACACAATAACACAACAACAACATCTTCAACACCAATAACACAACAACAATGAGTCGGTTAATAACTCCAAACGTATATATTTTCACGTCAAAATTTATTATCTATCACTCACACATTTAGAGTTCCTATATGCAAACTAAAAATTTGGAAGGAGCCCCTTACCTCCTTTAATGCTTTCTCAATCGTTTTCCGCTACCGTGCTCAAATACGGCAAAACTCTCGCTCCCGTCGACGCCTCAAAAGTTAGGTCACAAGCACCGTAGTGTGGAGAGGAGTAACCTTCCCTCTTGACACTTCTCGAATGGAAGTTTAGATCTAGGAAATAAATGAGGGTTTGTGTTTGCGGTTTTTCTACCAACACTTAGTTTTTCGGAAACAGGAAGGAGAAGAAGAAGGAGTCGCGGGAAGGTGGGAAAATGTCTCTCTCTTTCTATTTGCTTCCTCTCTTTCTTTGCCTCTCACATATCTATATATATTTATATATATATATATAACACTTCTACTACCAACTATATATATATATATATTATAATTAAAACTAACCCACAAATATCTAAATACCCTTACACCCATCATTTTACTCATATCTCAAACTATTCTAATAAAATATCTACTATGTCGAAACTCTATTGAAAGATAAAAAAAATTTGGTAAATTGCCGAGTATTAAATTCTTCATAATATAGTTAAATTATTCTTCGACGAATAATTTTAGTCGGGTCTCAAAATATATATATAAATGTATACATATACTAAACATATTACAAACATCTCAAAATATATTTTTGGTAATTAATTCATAAAATAATTTACAATTGGCTAAAAGTCCAAGTAGTTTTAACATAAAATACCCTAAAATTGCATAAATTAGGATTTAAAATTAAAGGTCTTACAGAAGTCTTCACGTTGATTTTTAATCCAAAGTACTTGTGAGCAGCAGTTTGATGCTGAAACATATTCAGCTTCGGTGGTTGATAAGGCTATTATGTTTTGTTTCTTGCAAGACCAGCTTATCAATGCTTCACCTAGGAACTGACATGCTCCACTTGTGCTTTTGCATTCAATTTTATCTCCAGCGTAATCGGCATCGCAATAAGCTACAAGATCAAAATGTGAACCTTTTCTATACCAAAGGCCAAGATCAGTAGTACCAACGAGATATCTAAAAATGCGTTTTACGGTTGTTAAATGTGATTCTTTAGGTGCAGATTGAAATCTAGCACAAAATCCTACTGCAAATACAATATCAGGCCTACTAGCAGTTAGATATAATAAAGAACTAATCATGCCTCTATATTCCTTCTGAGAAATAGATTTTCATTTTCATCTTTGTCCAATGAAGAAGATGGATGCATGGGAGTAGCCATGATTTTGGCTTCATTCATTTTATATTTTTTTATAAGATCTTTTCTATATTTTTCTTGACAAATAAAAATGCCATCATCATGTTGTTTGATTTGTAAACCAAGAAAGTATCTTAACTCTCCCATCATGCTCATTTCAAATTCACTTTGCATGAGTTTTGAAAAAGCATCACACATTTTCTCATTTGTTGAACCAAAGATAATATCATCAACATACACTTGAACTATGAGTAAATCATTTTTATCATTTTTCTTAAAAAGTGTAGTGTCAATTTTTCCTTTGGAAAATCCATTTTCGATTAAGAAGAAACTCAATCTTTCATACCAAGCTCTTGGTGCTTGTTTTAAACCATAGAGAGCTTTGGTAAGTTTAAAAACATGGTTTGGTTTTGATTGATTTTCAAAACCAGGAGGTTTCGCACATATACTTGTTCATTTAAGAAACAATTTAAAAAAGCACTTTTAACATCCATTTGAAATAATTTAACAAGCTTATGAGATGCATATGCAGGAAGTATACGAATAGCTTCTAACCTTGCAACAAGGGCAAACGCTTCGTCGTAATCTATACCTTCCTGTTGATTGAAACCTTGAGCAACTAACCTTGCTTTTCTTTACGAACAACCTTACCTTCTTCATCAAGTTTGTTTCTGAATACCCATTTTGTACCAATCATTGTTTAATCTTGTGGATCAGGGACCAAAGTCCCGACCTCATTTTTCTTAAACTAAAGCAGTTCTTCCTTCATGGCTTCTATCCAAGATTGATCTATTATTTCTTCTTTGATTGATTTGGGTTCAATTTGAGATATCATTGCCATACTGCTTTCATCGTTCTTGAATGACTTTCTTGTTCGAATTCCATCAGCTGTATCTCCAATGATTCGTGTTTGAGGATGACATTCAATTGTTCTTCAGCTTTTTGGTGGAAAATGAAACGGAGATTGTTTATCAATCTTTGTTTCCTGCACATCATTCTGTTGCTGCAAACCAGTTTGGATTTCCTCTTCCTCATCATTTTTACTTAGATCCAAATCATCAAACTCATCAAATAATACATGCATACTGATTTCTACAACCATAGTTGTAAGATTAAACATTCGATATCATTTAGAGTCAGTTGCATACCCCAAAAATATTGCTTTGTCGGACTTTGCATCAAACTTTCCAAGAACATCTTTGTTGTTTAAAATGTAACAATAACATCCAAAAATTTGAAAATAAGAGATGTTTGGTTTTCTATTTCTCCAAATTTCATAAGGAGTTTTGTTGATGATTTTCCTAATGGATACGCGATTTAAAAAGTAACAAGAAATGTTAATGGCTTCTGCCCAAAAATATCTTTCAACATTTGATTCTTCCAAGATTGTTTTTGTCATTTCTTGAAGTGTTCTATTTTTTCATTCAACAACTCCATTATGTTGTGGAGTTCTTGCACAAGATAGATTGTGAGAAATGTCAAGTTCATCAAATAACTTTTTAAAAGAGGCATTTATGAATTCTCCTCAACGATCACTTCTTACAGAAATGATGCTGATTCCTTTTCATTTTGTACCTTTTTGCAAAATGTTTTAAATTCATCAAATCCATCATATTTTTGCTTTAAAAACAGTACCCAAGTGTATCTTGAGAAATCATCAACAATAACAAAACCATATTTCATTCCTCCTAGACTTGTTGTTTTGATTGGCCCAAAAAGATCTATGTGAAGTAATTCAAGAGTTCCGTTTGTATAGTTATATAATCTTTTGAATGAAATATACTCTTGACTTGCTTTCCTTTAGCACAAGCTTCACATATTTTATCTTTATCAAAATTCAGTTTGGGTAACCCTCTAACAAGATCTAGTTTAGAAATTTTTGAAATTGTTTTCATACTTATATGTCCAGCCCTTTTATGTCATATCCATTTATCTTTATCGATTGACATAAAACAGGATTCATCTGTAACTCTTCTAGATAAGAACTTATAAATTTTTCTTTCTATTTCCAGAAAATAGAACTTCTCCAGATTCTGTTTTTCTAACTTCACATACTTTTGGTTTGAAGATAATTTCAAAACCATTGTCACATAATTCACTTATGCTTACAAGATTATGTTTCAAACCTTCAACATATTGAACATCAATTATTTGAGCAGAGATTGCCTTACCAATAGTTCCTTTACCTTTAATCTGAGCTTGATTGTTGTTTCCAAAAGTAACTGATCCTCCATCCTTTTTAATGAAGAACATGAAAAAAAAATTTATCACCTGTCATGTGTCTTGAACAGCCACTGTCCAAGAAACAAGGCTTTCTCTTGGCATTTTGAAATCCAACCTACATAAGAGTTTACATCCATTTTAGGTACCCACTTTGTCTTGGGTCCTTGAGAGTTACTCTTAAAAGTTTCTTTCTTTTTGAAATAACAGATTGATTCTTGATGACCAAATTTGAGACAGTATGAGCATTTAACTGTTGATCTTAGAATAGATTTCGAAATCTGGGTTTTAAAGGCTTTAATCTTGATTTTGCAAAAGTTCCATATCGTTCTCCATTTTTCAGACTTTCTGGAGAAAGTTCAGTTTTTGTTCCAGAACGTTCTCCGTTTTGGGAACAGTCTGGAGAACGTTCTCTTTTCTACAGATTTTTCAAAACTGGTTCTTTATTTGCAAAATACTCTTTCCTTTTAAAAGTTCTTTTGCTTTTAATCTTTTCATCCCTTTTCTTAAAGTAGCAAGCAAATTCCAAATGTCTAAGTTTCTTACAATATGAACATTTGTTTTTACATTTTTCTATCTTGCTTTCAGGAATAAAAAAGTTTTCATACATTTTGGTTTTTTGAGTTTGATTTAAACCAAGACCAGCTTTATCAAATATTCCTACTTGAGATCCCTTGATTTTTTGAAATGATTCAGTGGCTTTAATAAAGTTTAACAAGTCAGTTTTAAGAATTTCATTTTCAGTTTTAAGGAGAACGTTCTCCTTTTTAACTACAGAACGTTCTTGACCTTTTTGATTTTCACAACTTTGCAATTTTGATTCTCTTAGTTCTTGAATGGTATTTTTGAGAATATCAATCATAGCCTAAGCCTTTTCTTTTTCTACTTTTTCTTTAAAAATTTGTTCTTTTAAAGAACTACATTTTTGAATAAAAGAGTTTGAATCATTTAGCAAGTTGTCAAATTCTTTTCCCATTTGTTCATATAAAGAGCAAGGTTTAGAATTTGTTACCTCACCTTCTTCTGTATCTTCTATCAAGCATATGTTGGCTTCTTCTCCTTCTTCTGTGTCTGATTCATCTAAATCATCCCATGTGGCCAACATTGATTTCATTTTGAAAGAAAATCGTTGTGGTGTTTTCTTATTCAAGGGGCATTCAGCTTTGTAATGTCCTAACTTTTTACAACCAAAACATGTGATATGGCTTTCTTCTGTTTCTGTTTTCGGATTTTTGTTTGGAAATCCTTTCTTGATTTGATCTCTACTTCTCATCATTCTTTGTATTCTTCTGGTGAGAAGGGCAATCTCTTCATCAGCATCTTCTTGTCCAGTTTCTTCTGGTTCTTCATCAGTTTGTATTGTGATGCTTTCTTGAGATGCCTTCAGAGCTACTACCTTGCCTTTCTTGACAGGTTTATCTTCTTGTAGCAATATTTCATGTGCTCCTAAGGTTTCTATTAGTTCTTCTAGGGGAAATGTTTCAAGATTCTTGACTTGGCTTATAGCTGTTACCATTGGTCTCCATATAATTGGAAGACATCTCATGATCTTTCTTACTCTGTCTTGTATTAAGTAAGTTATGCCAAGGGAACGCATCTCATTTACTATTGTTGTGAATCTTGTGTACATTCCATCAATAGTTTCTCCTTCTTGCATCTCAAACAATTTGAATTTTCTTATACCAATGTATATTCTTGTTTCTTTTACATGGCTCGTTCCTTCATGGTGAGTTTGCAATGTGTCTCATACTTCTTTAGCAGTTTCACATTCATCTACTCTTTCACTTTCTTCCCTGCTCAAAGCACACAATAAGAATAATTGAGCTCTAGAATTTAGGACTACCTTAGCTTTATCATCAGTAGTCTAGTCTGCTTCTTTCTTCTCTGTTGAAGTTGAATCTTCTTGATTCACTCTTGGAATGTAATTACCATTGATTATGATGTTCCACATTTCTGTGTCTTGTGATTTAAGAAATAGTTGCATTTTGCTTTTCCAAAAATAGTAATCTGTACCATCAAAGTATGGTGGTCTATTTGAGGATCCTCCCTCAACAATGTATTTCGCTTTCGACATTTTTCTGGATCTTTTTCTCTAACACTTGTTAGGTGTTCTTTTTTGAGATCGTGCTCTGATGCCAATTGAAGTAGCAAAATTGATTTACAAGGAAGGGGGTTTGAATTGTAAATCTTCCTTTTTAAAATTTCCTAAAAAAACTTAAGATTTTAACTCAAGAGTGATCTTGGTTAAGAAAACAGAAAACGGAGAACGTTCTTGGTTTTTATCAAAAAACGGAGAACGTTCTTGGTTAGTTAATAATCAGAAAAACAGTTTGTATTTTTAACTTGAAAATCAATCAGACATAATAAAGAGATAAAGGATAAGAGATATCACACAAGGATATATCCTGGTTCACCCAACTCAGGTTACGTCCAGTCCTCACAATTGTGAGATTTTCCAGTAAGTGTTTAAAACAAGAACCTTCTTGATTTACAGCACTTAGTCTAGATCGATCTTGATCTATTTACCATTTGTAATCTTTCCACCTAGAAAGATACACAATCAGTCTCCATATCAATCTTTAGATAGGAGTTTACACTTCACCTTTTAACCATAAAAGGATTTCTTACAATCTACTCAAAATATACTCAACACTTATAGTCTTGAGTTTTTACACAATAATAATGAGATTGTTTGTTTAGAATCTGAGATGTCTCAACTCGTGTTTGAGATTAGTTTCTTCACAAGAGATTCAGAATAAGTATAACAACAGATTGAATTAAAACAGAATTGACTCTCTTGAGAATTGGGAGAATTTCAAGTATGTGAGTGAATAATTTGATCAATTAATTAGCACTTGAACTTCTGCATTTTCCTTGAGCATTGGTCTTCCTTTTATAGGCTTGAGAGTAGTTAATGAAGGTCAAGAGAGCCGTTGGAAGTGATCTTGTCAGGCTTGACCAGAGCCAATATTTTTTATTAAAAATATTCCAGCTTTTGACTACTTTTAAGTTCTGTTTTGACTAGGCTAAAATCTTCGTTCTTGATCAGATTCTTTTGAGTCTAATGATCTTTTAATACTTCAGATATGTGATGATGCCTTTAGCTTGAACTGGATTCTTGATCTTTGTTAAAACAGATTTGAAAACTTCATGAAGAGTTGTTGCACAAAAAAATTGTACTAAAGCTGCTGGAGATTGATTATCAATCTGGACTTTTGAGCCTTTGAATTTCCTAGAGATTGATAATCAATCTGGACGATTTTTTGATCATTCTGGAAACTATCCTAATGCCTTCCACATTGTCAAGATCGTTTATCATTCTTGACAGTCAAGCTGGAGACTGTTCAGTCTTGTTTGGACCAGCTTGATTCATAGCCTTTTTCCTTTGTGATTCTAATGACTTCTTTGATTATAATGGATCCTATTTGTTCCTTGCCAAGTAGTGATACTATTGATGTTAATTCCAGAGGCATTACCTTCATTCAATTAATGGAGATTGATTGATCTTGAAGTTGTCCTTACCATATTTGAACCTGGAGAACATTATCCATTTTCTAGATTTAATCAAGAATGTTCTCTGTTCAAATCTATGTTTTACTAAGCTGATTTCTTTGCTTTTCTTGAAACATATCTTTGAATTAATACACTCAAAAGAATACGTTAAATTAACGTAACATATAGAATCATAATTAATGTTTTTAACTAACTTTGGTTTATTTTCATCAAAACTTTAAAATGAGAGTTTGTCTTAACAGAAATCAATCCAGTGGAACGGAACTCAAAATATTCAAAGGCTGGAATATTTTTATTCATATAAATTGGTTTTGGGTGAACCAGGATATATCCTTGTGTAGTATCTCTTATCCTTTCTCTTTTTATTAAGTCTGATTGATTTTCAAGTTAAAAATACAAATTGAATTTTTGATTTTTTAACTAACCAAGAACGTTCTCCATTTTCTGGTAAAAAACCAAGAACGTTCTCTATTTTATGTTTTCTCAACCAAGATCATTCTTGAGTTAAAATCTTAAGTTTTTTCAGAAAATTTTAAATATGAAGATTTACAATTCAAACCCCCCTTCCTTGTAAATCGACATTTAAAGAAGATGGAGGTAACCTTTTCTGATGTATGTGGACCATTTAAAGAAATGTCAATAAGACGTAACAATTATTTTGTAACATTCATTGATGATTTTACAAGGAAAACTTGGATTAATCTAATCAAAAACAAAAAGTGAGGTGATGGTTGTGTTTAAAGGATTCAAACTGATTGCAGAAAGACAAAGTGGTTGTGATCTTAATGTGATTAGGACAGATAGAGGTGGTGGATATCAATCTCATGAGTTTTATGAATTTTGTGAAAAAGAGGGAATGATACATGAAGTGACTGCACCATATACACCACAACACAATGGGCTGTAGAGAGGAGGAACAAAACTATCTTAAACATGCAAGGAGCATGCTAAAGGGAAAGAAAATGCCTCATAAGTTTTGGGGAGAAGAGTATCCACAACTGTCTACATATTGAATAGGTGTCCAACTAAAAGACTTGGTACCAAAACCCCAGAAGAAGTCTGGTTTGGAAGAAGACCAAATGTGAGTCATCTAAAAGTGTTTGGATCATATGTTTTAGACATGTGTCTGCTCAAAACAGAAGAAAGTTGGATGATAGGCTGAGTAAATGGTATTGTGAAGGTGCAAATACGAGAAGGGGTTGAATTGTATTTGCCAAATTTGAAAACTTTTTGATAATTTATAAATAAATTAAAAACTAGTTTGGTTTTTGGTTACTTACTCGGAGTAGAAGCAATCAGATTCAAAGGCAGCAAGCAATGAAAGCATAATTAATTTGACACATAGATTTATCCTGGTTCACCACTAACTTGGCTACATCCAGTCCCCTCATTCATAAGCTTTTAATCCACTAATTCAAATACCTTGAATTACAAAGCACCTGACCCTCCAAGCCAGTCTTCCCAAACAGCCTGACAACCCCAGACTTTTGAGGAACAACACCACCTTGACCCTACAAGCCAAGTCTTCTCCTGAAAACCCCAGATTAAAGAAGGAACTAACCACTATCGGGTTGGATACAAGAGATTGGAACTTGAGTAGTTGCTTCTGGAAAGCTGATGATAATAATAACTTTCACACTCTAAGAAAAGAACACTCAGAAAATATTTCTAACTTGAAACGAGTATTTCTCTCTTTGAACTCTAAGATTTCTCTTTTCTGCTTTTCGATGATTTTCTTCTTCAGCCTTGAGTATCTATTTATAGTTGAAATTTGGGCTTCAATTTGGTCCTTGTTTAATTCTGAATTGTATTTTGTTCAAGTTGCGTTTGTAAATTCTTCAAATTGATTATGTTCCTTTTTTGTTGTAGATAAATCTTGATCAAATCTTCTTCAAATTTTGATCAAATCTTCTTCAAATTTTAATCAAATCTTTTTCAAATCTTCTTCATATCTCTTTGAAGTCAAATATATTTTTCTCATAAAATACTTTTATTAACATCAAAACTCTAAATGTAAAACCAACTTGGTTCCAACATATTGTTGGTATATGACTCAATTGGGGCTTATAAACTCTATGATCTAAACAAAAGGAAAATAATTTTAAGTAGAAACATATTGGTGGATGAATCTAAAGGATGGGACTAGAAGATGGGTGCCACAGCCAACTCAAGCAGGGCAGTAGCAATTGAACTAGATGATGATCAAGTGCCTAAATCAGAAGCTCAGCTAGCCCCAGAACTAGTGAGACATTCTAGGAGAATCAAACAGCCTTTAGTAAGATTGAATCAATTAGAGGTAGCATTTGATTCAGCAATCAATGTAGATGGAGAATTGATACATTTTGCATTGCTAGTTAAATCAGAACCAGTCAATGATGATGAGGCCTTAAGTGATCCATTCTGGAGACTAGCAATGGAAGAAGAGCTCAATGCCATAGATAGGAATAAGACTTGGGAGCTAATGACTTTTTACCAGTACACAGAAGACCAATTGATGTGAAATAGGTCTATAAAAGCAAGATGAAGCCTGATGGACATATTGCCAAGTACAGGGCCAGACTTGCGGCAAAGGGATTCCTACAAAGACCTGGACTGGATTATGATGAAGTATTTGCACTAGTGGCCAGAATTGAAACTGTAAGGCTTGTAGTGTCAATGGCCAGTTACAAAGGCTGGTTAATGCATCAATTGGATGTAAAGTCAACATTTCTCAATGGACCATTAGAAGAAGAAGTTTATGTGAAACAGCCACCAGGATATGAGATAAAAGGAAAAGAAAAAAGTGTATACAGGCTAAGAAAAGCATTGTATGGGTTGAAGCAAGCCTCTAGGGCCTGGAACAAGAGAATTGACAGGTTTCTCCTGGAACAACAGTTTAAGAAATGTGTGAATGAGCATAGAGCCTGTGTTAAGAAGGTAGCAGCACTACCTACATTATTGATATGTCTCTATGTTGATAACTTGTTAGTGACTGAAAGTGATGAAGCAGAAATCCATCAATTCAAGGCCAAAATGGAAAAGGAGTTTGAGACGACAGATCTGGGCACGTTTTCCTATTTCCTTGGTATTGAATTTGTGACCAGAAAGAATGGAGTCTTCATGCATCAAAAGAAGTATGCCACTGTTGTATTGAAGATGTTTAATATGCCAGATTGCAATGGCACGAGCACTCCATCAGAAGCAGGGCTGGTACTATCAAAAGAAAAGGATTAGGAGCTGGTTGACCCCACAATATTCAAGCAAATGGTAGGATCTTCCAGGTATTTGTGCCATACAAGGTCTAACATAGCTTATAGTGTTGGACTGGTCAGTAGATACATGGAGAAACCTAAAACACCTCATTACTTGGCAGCAAAGAAGATTTTGAGGTATATTAAAGAAACTAGTGAACTTGGCCTACTATATCCTAGAAATTCACATGAAAATGAAGTTGAATTGACTGAATTTACTAATGCTAATTGGTGTGGAGACAAGGATGACAGAAAGAGCACCACGGGTTATGTGTTCATGATGAATAAATCACCAATCTCATGGTATTCAAGGAAGCAAAGCATAGTAGCATTGTCCACTTGTGACGCTGAGTATGTAGTTGCATCAATGGGAGTTTGTCAAGCTCTTTGGCTGGAAAAATTGATGATTGAGCTCGGGCTGAAAAATGAAGAACTGGTGAAGATAATGATTGACAACAAATCTGCAATAGATCTAGCCAAGCATCCAATAGCTCATGGAAGAAGCAAGCATATTGAAACACAATTTCACTTTCTAAGAGATCAAGTGATCAAAGGCAAGATAAAGCTGGAGCACTGCAGTACCAAGGATCATAAAGCAAACATTCTCACCAAGGGATTGAAGAGGGTGAAGTTTCAAGAGATGAACAAACTTAGAGTAACATCCTTAAAATGCATTTTGAATTAGGGAGAGTGTTAAAATATGTAATTCATAAAACAGTTAGAGGATGTTAGGATGTGGTTAGAGGTTGTTAAGGGTAGTTAAGAAGTTTATTTGATGTAACTATGCAAAGTGTTTGATATAAAAGCTAGTGTTGGCCCTGTTGCTTGTACAACAAGTAATGATACAATTTGATTCTTTCATTCACTTTTCTTCTACAATTTCAATTTCCCTCAATTCTATCATCTGTTCTAACATTTACATGATCGATCACACCTCTTCTTGCAATATAAACCTTTGCTTCTAATTGCATTATGTCGACCACTACATTTCATCTTTTTTTGTTCTTTTTATTTATAAGCATTGAATCTAAACTCGCTCAAGTCTTTTCTTCATTCTGCGTAATCACATTTTCTAAGTTCTAATAGTAAGGAAAGAAAGTGAGATATGATAGTGAGGACCGGCCAATTTTGTGGTTACACCGCTTATGTTCAGTTCTTCTCATTTCGATTCTTTAAGACTAACGGTTTATATGGACTTACCAAACCGAACCAGACTATGATTCTCAGTCAACTAGTTGAACAGACTCTAATTTTGTTGTTCATGTTCATGCCTCCACATACTTTTCTCTTATATATTGTATACTTTTTATTAATAACAATGATTAAACTAGTCACTAAAAAAATAATAAATGAATATGTAGACATTATACTCTCTTTAAATGAGTTAACAAAAAAATTTCCACTCAGTTTTATTCTTTTTTATTTCATCCTAAGATTATTATAGTTTTTGATATTTTTCTAACAATAAAATATTAAAATATTTCATATAACATTATTTCTCATACAGTTTTTTTAATCCAAGAAACAAAAAAAAACTAAATAAAATGTGTAAAAATTTATCTTTCAACAACAGTTTATATATACTAGATAAACACATTAGATTGGGCAAAAAAATTTACAAATAATTTTTACCCCTAGTAACCAAGAGTTAAGACGAGATAAGAAATTTATGATCACATTTTCCCAAAGCTTGAATCAACTCACATTTCTTGAATTCTTCCATGCAAATAGGATTCAATAGTTTCTTGTCAATAAAAGCTGTTAATCAAAGGCAGTACTCTCATCGCACACCTAACAATACCTGTTCTTGTGACAAAAGACACATTAATCTCTTAATCATGTGTGTAATGTTATTCCCTCCTATAGGTCATGCGGTTCAATTCATACATTCAAATTCTCTCATTTAATACCGTGTAATCCCTTAATTTTAAATAAAGTATTAAAAAAATATAATTAAGTTTTATGTTTTAAAATTTTTTAAAAGTAAAATAAACTGTGAAGTTTAAAAAAAAAATTAGCACTTGATTGGAATAAAATAAAATAAAATAAAAATATCTTTTTTGAATAAAATAAAATAAAATAAAAATATCTTCTTTGAAGTATAAAGTAATCCACTTTTAAATACTCAATGTCTTAATTCAACGTACTATAAAGACACATCAACATAAGCAATGTAACATAAAGTAAAATAAATAAATTCTAAATCTTAAACTCTGACGTTGATTTGGTATCGCGAGTTTACTCTACGTTAAATAGTAAATAAGTAATTCGAATATATTCATCAGTTTTTTAATGTTAAATACCTCGAAATATCACTACAACAACTTAGCGAGTTATAAACTTAATAACATAAAATAAGAAAAATAATTTTAAGATATTTACGACTATACTTAGTGTACTAAGTATATGAAAAAGCCATCTCATCGTTAACTTTTAAACTCACCTGCAACATAACAGAATTAAACTAGTATTTCGGTCATTAAAATACGGTTACAACAAAAATTCAAAAATGGAACGTATGCTTAATTTTAAAAGATAAATAAAGTAAATTCAGTTCTGAAAATTGGGATTGTTACATACCTCATGTATATGGATCGACTCGGCATATAATCTACTATTCTTGTTTCTAATGATCTAAAAAATGTATACATATATATAAAACAAGATCGCTGCCATTATACCAATATAATAAATAAATCCAGATGATGATGTGACATCATACACCAAATGTTGGCCATTATGTAACAATAAGAGAAGTAAATTTTTTTAATTATGTGCTTGATTGAGAATAAAGAGAATTAGCCAGCAGAGAGTTCAGAGATTAAACATGCAGTTCAATATACATATTTTTCACACACTTTAATTATACATAACAAAATATAATAAACAACACATATTTAAAATACGTATAAGCATGGATATTAACATACACTTGACATGCATTTTTCATACACTTCAACTTACATATCAATATACAAATAAGCATTTAAACAACTTCAATGGTTTAGTCTAGTAGATAAAATATATGCTTAGGATCTATAAATTATTCGTTTTAGTACATTAATACTATGAGAGAAAGATAAATATAAATTTATTTGTAAGTGATCATTGAATCTTATAGTTTTACTTACTTTACACTACAGCATCATTCACTCACCCTATATTTATTTAATTAAAAATTAAACATTTAGACATATATATTAACTTAAATGTACATATGTAACATACAAATACATATTAATTAACATACATTTTTTCGTACACTTAAACATACGAATTAACTTTTTTTGACAAAAAAAATTAATATTCATTCATTCAAATTGATAGAAATCACATCAATCGAAAACAATACAATAGAAGTCGCTAAAACTAAAAAGGACGGCCATGCAAAGTAACTCACAACACTCAGGTTGATAGTATAAAACAAACAAAAATGATTATAAATGTGACAAAGCCTACAAATATGAAAAAATTAAAAGTGTTTGGAATACTCATGTCTTCGGAGTTGTAGCATTGACAACGCCAAGTAGATTGAATTAGGACTAGATCAAAGTTGATATGTCTATATAAACCAAATAAACACCACAACAAGATGTGAAACCAAAACGTTGCACTAAAATGATGGAAAAAAACAACGCTGCACTAAGAGGACAAAATCATAAAAAAAATAAGAAAGAAAAACTAAATATGTGTGTAAATCATTTATGTAAATTAAAAAAAAAAATGAATTAGAAGTGTGATTTCAGACAAAAAATAAGCCCTAAATCACCTTTGTTCGTTGAAGAAAAGAGAAATGTAACAGAGAAAAAAACATATTAACTAAGACATGCATATTTAACCTACATATTAACATACACTTAAACATATTCAGTCAAAAAAATACACTTAAACATACAATTACATTTTCATACACTTTAAAAACGAACACCTTGAAATAATCATAACATTTAATATTATCCGATGATGGTGAGTTGTGCTAAACTTGTTATTTTACTACCAACTTAGCAACCATAGTTTACAGCTGAAACAAAATCCAAAATCTACAAAAACAAAAGAACATACTATTAAATATTTAATTAAAAAAACATTAACAATACTCATTCTTTATCAAAAATATTGTGCTCTAGATGTCACAAAATGATCTGATTATGCAAAAGAAGAGAGAAATATAAAAAGAGTGGAGAAAGCTGGAATTTGAGAACAAAAACAATGTTGTTGCAAGTCTTCCCTGTAGTAATCTACAATCCAAAACATGTGCTTTAAAAAGAGTATCACATTTTCATACATTTTTTTAGCACCTTCAACTATAGTGGGTTAGTATGATGATGGTTTGTAATTCAAAACAAATGGTTATATCACAAACTTACAGTAAACTCAACTAAGTTATTAAAGCATTACTTTCAAACCATAACATGTGATTTAAAAGGAACATCACACACTTTCACACATTGTTCATCACCTTCAACAATAGTAGGTTAGTTTAAGGAAGGTTTGTAATAGAAAGAAAAATGTTATATCACAAACTTATAGTAAATGCAACCAAATCATTCAACACCTAAAACCGTTCATCCATTTTAGACAAATTCGACCCAACTTTTGCAATTAATAACTCCAATTCCGTTGCTATTTCTTCTTCAAAATCAAAAAATTGCATCCTCCAACACCATTTTCAAACCCACTAACCAGCAACCCACACTCCCATTTCAACAATACTAGCCATTTTATCTAATTTAACATGAGAATCTATTTCATCATTCAAGAGGCAAGTCTACCAAATGTCAGGTCTTGTTAGATTTTAAAAAATCTATTTCATCGTTTCATAATTTCTTACTAAAGATCTACATCTAATGATGACAAAACTTCTTTAAGATTTGCATGATCCTCTTCCAAAATGAAATACGCTAACCATCTCCCAATTTTCTTCTCACAATAGTGTTAAACCAACAAGAATTAGAAAAAAAAATTCAACCTCCATAATCACCAATTCACTTCAACCATATAGAATTTCTCCTATCCACCTCATTGTAATGTATGCTCACAAAAGTATTTATCTTGATATATATACATAAAAAGAAGGAAAATCACGTCTAATAAAATCCTTATCCCGTAAACAACGCTAAATCCACTTTTACACACAATCCATGTTTGAGATTTAATAGCACACCTTTAATAATAAACACTATGAAATGTTGCACAGAAACCTTTTACAGTGCTTTGTGAAAAAAAAAGACTATAAATTGTTTAGCTATAACACACATTTAATGACGCTTACTATTATAAATGTTATTAAATAGTTCACCGAGACTTTTTATATCATATCATGCAACAAAAAAAAAGATTAAGTTGTGTACTTTTATTTATATATATATTAAGCCGGGCAATTAAACACTTAATAAAAGAACAAAACTTAATCTTTTTTCTTAAGGAAAATAACCAAACTTAATTATTTTTTCAAGGGCAAATCTAATGAGTTACTTACGTTTTCTATTTTTATTTTCTTAAATATGTGTATTTTTGGGTCTGTAATATGTATATACTTTAATTAGGTTATACACTACAACATTTATTGTCTCTCGCATTACTTTTTTTGTAAAATGTGCAAATTGTTGTCTAAAAGTAGATCAAACAACATTTTATGAACGTTGCATGCAATCCAATGTTTCTGCAACAACTTATAAATGTTCCCTAAAATCATCCTGAGAAAGTTTTAAAAATGTTCCTTTGATATTTTTTTGCAATAATTTCAAATTTGGGATTGATGATACATTTCCATAAATAGTAAAAATATCTTCGTGTTAGCAATTGAATTTAATACAAATTTTAAAATATAAAAAATATTTTCACAATATTTTAATTTTGTTAATTGTAATGATATGTCTCTCGTTACAATTGAGAATGTACCATACATGGTTGATGTAGTACTTATCTACTATTGTAGTCATTGAATGTTATCATGCACTATTATTTTCACAATTTTTTAATTTTTTTAATTATAATGATGTATCACTCATGTCCTATGACTTAGTTACTAATACATTACCATAAGTTTGTTTGTTGTAAATAAATTAAAAAATATAGTAGTATATTTTAAAACTTTATAATTTAAATATTTATTTTTATATATTATAATTATTATTAATTAAATTTTAAAGATTGCAAATTCTGAATTTGGGTTTTTGATCCACCATTGCATTTTGTAAAAATCATTAATGCTCCATAACCACGTAAAAGATAACCAAGTCACAAAAATCATAATACATAAACACACATATTCATTCTTCAATAAACACATTAGAAAAATTCATATTCAAATCTCCATTAAGACACAAAATAAAAAAAATATAGTTAGTTTAATTAGTTAATATTGAATTATTGGATCATCATAATTAGAATTTCTAACTCAGAGTTAATCTAACTAGTTTATATTGAACTATTGGAGTATCGAAATTAAAATATCCGCATAATCATTATTCTAACTAGATAAGATTTAATTGTTGATAGTCAAAATTAGAATTTCTAAGTCATTGTTAGCCTAATCAGTTAAGATTGAATCATTGAAATTATAATTATAATTATACTTTCTATGTCATAGTTTGTCAAATTAGTTAAAATTTAATTGTTGGATCATTAAGATAATAATTTCTAAGTAATAGTATGTCTAATTAGATTAGATTGAATAATTAGATAATCAAAATTAAAATCATAGTTAGTGTAATTAGGATTGATTGAACCGTTGGATCATTGTAATTAAAATTTCTAAGTTATAGTTAGTATAATTATGCTAGATTAAACTGTTGGATCATCTAAAAATTGAATCATTGAACGATACAATCTTAACTAATTAGATTAATTACGACTTATAAATTATAATTTTGATGATCTAATAGTTAGATATAACATAATTACACTAACAATTACTTATAAATTTTTATTTAAGTGAATCAATGGTTCACAATCTTAACTAATTAGTTTGACTAAGACGTATAGATTCTAATTTCGATGATCCAACGGTTTAATCTAGCATGATTACACGAACAATGACTTAATTAAATAGAACCGTTGGATCATAGAAATTATAATTTCTAAGTCTTAGTTAGTCTATTTAGTTAAGGTTGAATAGTTGGACCATCAAAATTGGGATTTCTAAGTCATTCTTTGTGTAATTAGTTTAGATTGAACTGATAAATCATTAAAATTATAATTTCTAAGTTATATTTGGTTTATTTACTAAAGAAATTTTAATTTCGATGATCTAATGATTCAATCTTAAATTATTAGATTTACTATGACTTAGAAACTCAAATTTTTATGATTCAGCTTCCAATCTAACCTAATTAGACTAACTAAGATTTAAAAATTATAGCTTTGATGATCTAATAGTGTAATCAATCCTAACCCTAGATCAAAGTTTATGTGCAAATTTTAAACTTTAATTAATAATAACTATAATATGTATAAATAAAAATAAATATTTAAATTATATAATTTTAATATATACTATATATTTTATAGTTTATTTCCAAAAAAATAATTAATAATATATATATATATATAAAATTTAAATCTACGAACAACTTTTACATTTAACAATTTAGCTTGGTGGTAAAGTATTTGTAATAAAACTCCAGGTATAGGCTCAAACTTTGTAGGCTCCATTTTCTTAAGAATTTACCTTTAATTTAATATAAATTTTAAAAAATAAAATATAGAAAATATTTTGACAATATATTTTGTTTTTTTAATAAACACGCACTTTTGTCTCTGAACGTAACAGGTGTGTCATAATATTTTATGAAATAAAGGAAATTAATTTGGTCATTGTTGAATGAATTCTATTTTTATGTTAACTAGCAAAAGTAGAAGTTCGACTTTATAAACATAAAAAAAAATTAATTTTTAAAAATAATTTTAATGGTGGAATAGATATAATATAAAAAATTTAAACAAAATATTAAAAATTTAAAATTGTTATTTAATTTAGAATTGGATTGATTTAATCCTTACAAATGTTCTTAGTATTTTTTTTTTTTGACAAGACAAATGTCTCTGGTATGTTTGAGCAGTAAATTATAATTTGTAAATTATAAATTTTTAGATTTATGCACGTAAACTACAATAAATTATAATTAATGTATTATAATTTTTTTTATGCTTTTATTTATAAGTTACTCAAGAGATGTTAATGATTAAATACACATTCTTTTAACTAATTGACCTATGTCTTTGTATTAATTGATCAATGACAAAAATTTATTTTGGATACTGTTTGTCAAACAAAGAGGAAATTAAAACTAATGTATTATAATTTTTTCATATATTTTCCGTGTATAAATTGTACGTTAAATTATAATTAATGTATTAGAATTTTTCTCATATATGTTGTCTATATGATATTCAAAAGACAAATTATAAACAAAAACACCTTTCTATTGTAATTATTTAACACGTGAATGATCAACTTTTAACTAATTAACTCGCAATAAATATTTGTTGCCTTTATATTTTTAAGTAAATACTTTTAAAAAAAAAATATTTTAGGGTTTATTGAATACTTACAAAGCCGTCCACATTTGTAAGTAAATGTTAGTAAGTGTATTTTAATTTTTTTTTTTACATTTTTATGAAATAGATATTCAAGTGACAATGTAATATCAATTACTAATTCATTTTTTAATTAATTGACCCGTGAAAAATTATCTTTTACCTAATTGATCATGAAAAACATTCATTTTGTGTATGACTTATATAGTCAGAAGAAACTTAATATTCGACACAAATTACACCGACCGTTTCAATCATTAGTCATCAAAATAAGTCATAAAGATATTATTTACCATTTCAATCATTAGTCATCAAAATAAGTCATAAAGATATTATTTGACTTGAAGTAGTGAATACAAAATGGACGTTAAAAAGAAAATAAAAAATAAAAAAATCATTAGCGAAACTTATTGTTAGTCTAATATAATTAAAATATAAAACAAAGTTCATATAAAATTTTGAAAACAGGTGCTAAATATAAATGTGATATTAACTAATTAATTGTAAATGGCAATCTTGTAACTATTTAATTAGTGATAAATATTTGTCTTTTGAATAGTAAATTATGATAATTGTATTATAACATTTTAAACGTTTTTTTATGTTTCAATGATGAACATTTCTCTCGTGTATGATTTGTACAATAAATTATAGTTAATGTAAACTTTATTTAACTTTAATCTATAAGATATTCAAAAGACACACTATAATCAAATACACATTTCTCTTGTAACTAATTCAGGATCATCTTTTAATTAATTAACTTGGGCAAACCTATTTTGAAAAAGAACCCGGGACAAGCATTTTTCCTGCACATTTTCTCTCTTAACTAATTAATTTGTGAATGATCGTCTTTTAACTAATTGGTTAGTGAGTAACATTTGTCATGTAAATCATTTTTACCGTAAATTATAATTAAAACTTTGTTCACATCTTTGTTGAATAGATATTCAAGAGATGCAAAAATAATCCATTAGACTTTTATCTTTTAACTAATTGATTTGTGATAGATTATTTTTCAAAAAATTGATTATGACAACTGTAACATCCCGACCATTACCGTTGGATCAATTTGTAGTGAGAATGTGATGAGGCGGTACTTATCCCCAGGTACTAGGTTCGACTCCCACAGAAGGCAAAAACTCGCTATTTTCACTGGGTGGATAGGGGGTGAGAAGATCGTGAGTAGCATCGCCGATAACGGTAATGGTTGGGGTATTACATAAAAAGGCCCGGTACTTGGGGGATAAGTACCGCCGATAAAGGTAATAGTCGGAGTGTTACAACAACATTGATCTTGTATGTGATTTGTATAGTAAATTATAATTAGTGTATCATACACATTTCTATCTTAATTAATTGTTTTGTGAATGATTATGATTTAGATAATTGATCATTGATAAACATTTGTGTCGTGTATTATTTGAACATATAGTTTATCCATTTTATATTATTTTTCTGAAATTCTTTCTTATAGTGTGTGTATATATATATATATATATATTCTAGAAATACACAAATATTTAAATAGACATCCTACTCTTAATTAATTGGTATCTAAATGAACATCTTTTAGTTGATCACTGATAAATATTAGTCATGTGTATGATTTGTACCGTAAATTTTAATCAGGTATTATAATATTCTACACTTCTGTCTATTAAATATTAAAGAGATATGCAAATAATCAAATACATATATCTCTGTTAATTAATTGATTTGTGAATAACCAATAGTTAACAAATTAATTAATAATTAACATTTGTCCCGATCATTTTTACAATAAACTATAATTAGTGCAATTTCAATAGACATAATGATAATAAAAATTACATATTTATCTTTTAATTAAGTGATTAGTAAAATACCATATTTGAAGAGATACACTGATATTCAAATACATATTCCTTTTGTTAATTATTTTATTCGTGAATAATCACATTTTAACTAATTGATTAGTGACAAACATATTTCTTCGTACATGGTTTATCATTAAATTCTATATTTAGTTATTATAATGTTTTATTGTGCAATTTTTGTTTTTTTTTTTTATAAATTTTTTATGCAGTTTTTTATTTGAACTAAAACTGACAAAGTATATTACTATTGAGGCTTTAAATAAAGCAAAAAGATCAAACTTTAAATAGACAATGTTGTAATTTTGATAGCGTATTCTTGTCTTATATTTATAGTAGATATATTGATAATAGAATTTTTTTTATTACTCTTAATTATTTACTAGATCGTACAAACGTACGACACACCAGAACAAAACTATGAGTTAAATTTTTTTATTATTTTAAGAGATACATTTAAAAAAATTGAAATTAAATTTATTAATTAGTTTCAATAACTTTTTTCATACTAAATTTTAGGTAAATAGCATTCGTGATCCCTTAACTTAATTTCAGTTAACGTTTTAGTTCTTTATCTTTTTTTTTATTTGGTCATTTATTTTAATTTTAAATGACAATTTGACTTTTTATGTTTTAAATAGTCAACAATATTATCTTATTTTTTTACAAAAATTCATCAAAATTTTCAACCAAAATCCATAAAATTAATTATGTTTTTCAATATACCACAAATTTCATCAAATTCGAAACTCAAATCTTCAAATAAACTCATATTTCCATCTCTAACAATATCAAATAAAGAATGAAAATATGAGTTTATTTGAAGATTTGAGTTAGGAATTTGATAAAATTTGTATTATATTGAAGAATATAATTAATTTTATGGGTTTTGATTGAAAATTTTGATGAATTTTTGAATTTTTGTAAAAAAAAGATAATATTGTTGACATTTTAAAACATAAAAGATCAAATTATCACTAAAAATTAAAATGAAGGATCAAATTGAGAAGAAAAAAAAGATAAAGAACTAAAACGTTAACTGAAATTAAGTTAATGGACTACGAGTGCTATTTAGCCTAAATTTTAAAATACAGGAGTTTGTAGAAAAAGAAATTAAGCACTCCAGTTAGTCAACATGACTTGCAATTTCTTTTTATAAAGGCTTGTAAACAAAATTTGTGGTTTGAAAAATTGAAATACATGTATAATAAAAACTTATTCCACAATAAAATAATAATTATTGCAATTTTTTATTTATTAAGAAAAAACATTAGAACTAAAGTAATTAATGTTTACATTTACCAAAACAACAATTAATACAAAATTCAAATTACTAAAATGTATCTAACTTAGGAGTGAAAACCTTCTATATGACCATCTTACTTTATATGTTATTAATCATTTTACTTTATATCAAAAATCATTTCTTTCTTAGGCAAAAGGATGTCAAGAATCAACAAAATTTAAATATATTAAAGGATGTGACTAGTAAAAAACTTGAGATATTAAAAACATGTTAATAATTAAAATAATCAATTGAATTTTTTTAATAAATATAATTAATTTATCCATGATTTGGGAGGGAATCTTTCCTTTAGTTGCTAGTCAATTTTTATATATAAAGATATTAACGATAAAAATAAAAAACCTATAAATAATGTTAATACAAACGAAGAAGAGATAATGATTTTTCAAAAGTTTAAATTTATACTATGAAAGTTTTATGATAAAAATAGTTTAGAGAAATATAATAAATAAGAATATGAATAAAAAAATTAACAAAAAATTATAGAAGAAAGTAGTATATAAAAAATAAGCGATTAATTTTTATCTATCTTTGTTCTTTCTTTTTCTATTAACTTTGATAATATTATATCGAATAGAAACGCAAAAACAAAAACAAAAAACAATTTGCACTCGCAAAAGGTATTCAAATGTCTCTAGCATGGTTAAGACAATTATTCAAAACTTTTATTTCAAATAATCTATTAGTATGAATTCTAAGCAATAAAGATATGATTAAAAAAAATAATCAATGAATATTTTTCTCTAGGGTTTTCTAACATTGTTGTAATTGAAGAAATGTATTGAAATTATACTAAAGAAAAAATAGAAACAAAGAATATTCAAATGTCTCTTAATATGGTCGATACAATTATTCAAACTTTGAATTTAAATTATATTTTACGGTAAATTACAAAAACAAATATATGATATAGAGTTTAAGAAATATGGTTAAAATAACAAAATATATATCCATCGGTATTTTTTGCCAAAATTTTCTCACAATGCTGTAATTGAAGAGATATGTTAAAATTGTATTAAAGAAAAAATAAAAACAAAGAGATAAATAAATGTATTTTAATTGTACTAAAAAAAATAGAAACTAAGAAAAATTAATGTTTTAGTATTGTATGAAATAAATAAAATTAAAAATTAATACAAATGCTCAGAATGACAGAGTATAAAAAACTAGAAACCAAAAGGCAAATAAATAGTATTGAGTATTGTGAGAAATAATAAAAACATAAATTAATAAATAGTTAGAATAATAAAGAATAAAAATTTACAAAAATAACATCAATTTGGAACCGAAAGGTTTCATGTATATACTTAACCAACTTATTTTTTCTCTTAATAAATAAATAAAAATAATTTTGACAAAATAATATTTAATATTATTTTAAAATTAAAAAATACAAATAAAAATGAGATGTATTATCATTTTAAACTAATTTTAAACGGATAATATTAATTTTATCATAATCACATAATTATAAATGTTATAATAAAATAATTAAATAATCAACAATTTGAATTCACTGTCCTTTTAAAATTGTTTATATTAACCGTATTAAACTCACAAAAATAACATTTTAGTTTTTTTGAAAAAATAATATTTAAAAAGCAACAAAGGGAGTAAATTAAAGAAGAAGAAAATGTGAAACCCTTTACCGGCTACATTATCGCTCGTCGTTTTCATCTTCTCCGATCGTCGTTCTTCCTTGAATTCGATTCTGGCTCTTCTCCATCGCGGCGGTTCTCACTGCATTCCTCGTCGACAAGGTACCTACAGCTTCTTCTTTTTCATTTTTTGTAGAAAATCTTCATATTTAATTTACCTATGTTTTACCTATCTTTTCCCCTCTTCTTATTTGTAATCATGGACATTATCATATGAAAGTGTGATGAAGGAAGATTGAGAATCAAATTATGTAAATGAACATAGTATAATTCCTAATAGTTCTCTCTTTATGGACATTTGCTCTCTGCAACAGCCTATGCAAATTTCATAATCTATGCAAAAAAAGAATTCAATTTGATGATAAACTATTTCCAAAAGATATATATTTTTACTTCTGCATGTAATTAAACATTGGACTGCTTAAAACCATAACCTAACTCATTTTAAAAACAGAAAAAATAATTATTGGAAATTAATACATACAAGAGAAGGAAACCTGTGTTGCTATGAGCAAGGGTATTAAATCTACGATTCCATGAGTCTAGCTATCAATTAAAAGTTGACTTGACTGTATACTCAGCTAACTCGAAAATGAAATCGAGTTTACTCGGCTGGACTCGCACTGAATCAGTAAACTCGTGAACTTGCAGAGAATTTTCAACAGGGTTTTTTTATCGTTTTTTATCTAAGTTTTCACATTTGGTTCCTTTTCTTGTTTGTTAGTTTGATTTTGTCCATGTTAGCTTTTTTCTTTTATAATTGATTTGAAATGTTGAGTAATTTGATGCATTTATTGTGTTATATAAGTATATATGTCATGTATATATTATTTGTAATATTATTTTAATAGGAAACTTGTAAAAGTCTACGAGTCAATTTGACATAGGCAAAACGAGTTTCTTTAAACTCTCAATTTTGACAACCTTAGCTATGAGAGCTGCAACTTAAGTATAGTTGAGTCTCAAACCACGAGTGAGACGTTTCTGGGCAAGGTAGCCAGCATTGTGCATTTCTAGTTTTTAAATTTCTATTGGACACAGTTTCATTTCAATTCTTAGAGTAGAGTGTGTTTGTTGTCCAAGGGAGATGAAATTTGCAGTTTTGATACGGAACGAAAGATATTGCTAATTGTACACACTATTTGACTGCCAGAGAATGTTAGGTTTGTATTTCGTCACAAAATATACTTCATCTGCATATAAGGGAACCATGCCTTAATTCTTGGGACATTCCATTTAGCATCTCGAATATCATACATAAAGGACGGGTTATAAAATTAACTGTCATGGCATTTAAATGTTGCTGTGCAGGCTGTCATTTATCTTTGTGATGTGAAGAATTTGATTTCGGACTATGTTTGCTTTCTGCTTTATTTTCTATAGTTAATATATTGTTATTATCTTTTTTATAGTATTTTTATAACTGGGCTATTTTGTAATGGCCTTCTAAATTATTTGAATGACATGTATCAGCTTGATTTTTTAGATGTAAGAAAATATGAAATGGAATTAAAATTAATTTAATTTGACTTGTTCTGTGTTAGGTTGTAGCATGAGTAAAGTAATAGATCGATTAGAGTTATGCTTCCCTGTCTAGTTTGAGCTTTGAATTGCTTTCCCTACGCTGAAATTGTTTTTTATTCTGCGTAAAGTGATTCCTATATATAACAAAAATATAGTTCATTTACTGCGTGTTATATAATTCTTCTTAATTTTCTATTTGATTACAGCCTTTCCCAACAGTATTCACTGGATTTACCTTTAAATTTCTCTTAATGGTTCGACCTATAATTTTCTTTGGTATCCCTGTACAACTTACTATTGGGCTAAGTTAAAAACTTTTTATTCTTAGGATTCATTCACTTAATACATGGAACCATCAGCCGAAGAGTATGCTGCCTTTGAAGAGAAGGTTAAAAGGACTGTGTACTTTGACAACCTGTCACCGCAAGTTACAGAATCTGTGATTAGAACTGCTCTCGACCAGTTTGCAGCTGTGAAAAATGTCAAGTTTATCCCTAACTACCTAGGACCAAGCAATCTGCCGCAATGTGCATTGGTGGAATTGGATTCTGCCAAGAAGGTCAAGGAAGTGAGAGCAATGATTGGGCAGTATCCTTTCATGATGTCTGGGATGCCACGGCCTGTAAGAGCTCGTCCTGCTGTAGCGGAAATGTTTGATGATCGGCCAGTAAAGCCTAAGAGAAACATGAAGTGTTGTTGGTTGGAGCAAAGTGACCCTGATTTTGAGGT
Organism: Cicer cuneatum; assembly: GCA_037974295.1. Taxonomy (NCBI): domain Eukaryota; kingdom Viridiplantae; phylum Streptophyta; class Magnoliopsida; order Fabales; family Fabaceae; genus Cicer; species Cicer cuneatum. The sequence continues at coordinate 38,747,813 of JBBPBO010000004.1, read as the reverse complement.
GGCAAGGGAACTGAAGAATCTGACACGTAAACACGCTGCAGAAATAGCATTCATGCACAAAGTAAGTTCATTCCTAGTAGTCAAATTATTTTTCTCTTATTGCTATTACTTGTCCAGTAATTTATTTGATTTACCGAGTAAGTCTGTAGTAGTAGATATAGTATTTGTTTGTTTGAGTATTTTCCTTTAACTGAAGAATAGTTAGTAGTAACCTTAAGCATGTTTATAGTAAGTATGATAATTACTAGTAAGTTTGTGGGAGCTGCCAATGGGAATGATACGGTACCAAGTGATGAAGTTCTTATGCACCATTAAAGCATAATCTTTATCACTTACAGTGATAATCAAATGGAAGTTAAGGAAAATTTTAATAACGAAATAATGGTCTTTTCATATTAAAATATCAGCAACTGCGGATTTCTAATTCTATGAGAAGTTGGAATTCAAAAAAACTGTTTGGAACACTGATTGGTTTGTTAACAAGTATAAGGATTGGGCTTCCATGTTATTTTGTTTGATATATTACTTTAGTTTCATTGATCTTAGAGTTCGTGATTGGGATAATTTATCTGTTCTATTTCAAGGAAAGGATTTATCACTATCTTATGTCATTTAATGCAATTTGCTTTTTATAATCCATAGTACCCCGACATTCATCCCATGAGAGAAAATTGCAGGAAGGGAACATTCCTGTCTAAAGTGTGTTGTAGGAGAGTCTGGTAGTGTAAAAAACTGCCCTAAAGTGAGTCCTGTTTTTCAAGTAAGCTTTATCCACTTTTGAATTTTAGTGAGTTGGTAATGTGATGCATTTCAAATTAAATCAAATGTAATGCACTCTTACTTGCTCACTATAGAGACAAGCTCAATTCAGTGAAGTCTTGTCTTGTCTTAACCGCAGAATGAAAGTAAATCCTTTTTCTTCTTCTGGCTGAAGAACTCACCTTTTTAGTCTGTGATAGCGGCCATCCCGCTCTCCACTATACTGGTTTAGCGGTTTGGGGGTTCAACACTCCGCGCTGCTATCCAATATTAACAACACAGTATGGAAGACCATGCTCAAGGAAAATCTAGTCCCTTTTCTGGTGTCAAAATAACGTCTGAACTGACTTACCAATTGTAATCCTTTAAAAGTATGTTTGATGTATACTATGATGAGAGATTCGGTGTTGGTCTAAGTGTGTTTTTGTGCGAGCTTTTCTTTAGGTGCATCTAAAAGAAGAAGAGAAGCTAGCGGCTCAGCAGGCAGAAACACTTAAAGTGCATTACAAAAAGTTTAAGTTAATAGACAGCATTATGACTGACAGAACTGCCCTTACTTTGGCGCGAAAGTATAATCTGGCAGTTGCAGATGAGTAAAAGATTATTTTAGATTAACAATTTATGTAAATAGATTTTTCTCTGTGATTAGGGTCAAGCTTAGTTTCACCCTGCTACTGCTGCTAAAGAAATTCCATTTATACATGGTATGTAATATGCTATTCAATCCTTGTCTAAGATTTGATGCTAATGTTGTTTTCCTATGATCAGATTCATGTCAGTGTGTTGGTGGATGTTTAAGTTTTATTTTATTAGATCAACTTTTAGGAGACTCACTCTGAATCTGAAGTAGTGCATGTTTGGCTCAACTTTTGGAAGAGTCAAAATCAATTTTGGTGGTCTAAAATTGATTTTAGTATTTTTGGGTGCTATCAAGTAGAATGAATTTGTCTCCAGAATTGATTCTAACTTGAAACTAAGATTTGTAACTTTTGAGTCCAAATGTGATTTTTACATTAAAAGTTATTGTTCAATTCACTTTTACGTGAATATATTCAAACATAAATTACTTTACATTCAATTCACTTTTAACTAAAATCATTTTTTAGTCAAAAAAACAAACAAATCAATTTTAGTCACTGCTGAAATAATTACATAACTCATTTTTTTTTATAGAAAATCATCCATTGGTCTGTTGAAAGATTAGTTTGGTTGACATGATTTTTATACCTCAGAGAAAGTTAAAATCAATTAAATTCTTAATAGATGGAGATTGACATTTTGTCTTCTTAAGAAATAGACATCAATTCAGTCCCATAAGTATACTGATAAATATAAATATTTATAATTAAAGTCTATTAATAATTTAAATTTCATTTAGTCTTAGAAGAATTAAATTGATGTCACTTATGGTTTAAGAAACAGTGATGTTTTTTTATAGTAAGAAATAGTGATGTTTTTTTATAGTAAGAAACAGTGATGTCACTCTTGTATTTTAAGAAATACAAATTTAGATTAGGAGAGGTGAATATCCATGCAAGGTCAGTGAAAACTTACTCATCTCAATAAAAGTTTGTTTTGTTTTGTTTAGTAACTTGAGAATTTCAGGTGTAAATCTAAGTTCATGTTTGATTTAGGAGTGAGATTGGCAAAGTCATCATTCACTCTGATTTTGTTAATTCCACTGTGAAATCAGACAAATACTAAAACATATACTAAGTCATAGCTAGTAGCATGAATAGGTGATCATTTGACGAGAATGATTAAGTTTTTAAAGCTGCAGTATAGTTCTCACAGATGGTAGTATAGTTTGGTTAATTTTCTGTTTTCATTTATATTGACGGTTGAATGTGATCCCAATTGTGTATGTGGAAAATATTCTGTTGAAAGAAATAGAGTCCATCTTGGGTTAATCTTTGCCACAAAGTGGATTCAACTAACTATAGGTTAAGGATATCTTTTGAATTAGAGAGCTTGTTTTTTCGTGTTTCCTAAAAATCACATGTATTTCTCCAAATGACAAAAACTGTATTTTTTTCTAAAAATATATTTTGAAGTAAGTTTGGAGGTATGAAAAGAAACTCCCCTGAATTATTAACTATTCACCTAAAAAGACAAGTTTCTTTGAGGTGTTACTACATAAGGGATTTGGGTTATTTGTATTACTTTGTAAAAAGAAAACCCTTTAATTAGGTCTTTTCAGTAATGATGATAATCACAAGTCATGACATTAACCAAGGATCATTATCTACTAATGACAATTTATGTGAAGTGCTAACAAACACCTTAGTAAATCCGTGAGCACACGAAATCACTTATAGTTTGGATTCTATGCCAAAGAGAAAATAAGGGCCAGAGAAAAGTGAAGATGAGGAAATAATTTGCGGAGAGATAGAAAGGGTCTATATAGATAAAGAGAGATTTTATTATAGAGGTCCAAAGTTCTTCCCTAAAAACATATATATATATATATATATATATATATATATATATATATATATATATTTGTCATTGCTTAATTTGACATTATTTTTAATTAATGGTGCTCTCAACTCTTGTGTATGCACTGACATAATTTGTGGTTAATTGTTTTATTCCTTGTTTGAGTAATTTAGTTTGTTTTGATAATATGATAGAAAAATTGTAAATTTTCTTTAATTTATTCAGTTTTTGCTTGTTCAAAAAAAAAATTGGGGCAACAAAAGTATAATTTTTTTTTTCTATTAACGAGAATTTGAATTATTACAAATACATCTAACAATGTCTCCAATTGTGGAGTTGTAACTTGTGACAAATCTAATTTGTGTATATGTGGTCATTATATCCTTTATTGAGTAAAAGAAAAACTATTTCTGTTATAAATCCTAATTCATGATTGATGCATAAACAAGTGTATTCCAAGTATCTGGGACACCAGCTACACACCAATGTGTACAATCCATGCCATGGAAGCCATTATGAGAACTAGGATGTCCATCTTTTCTTAATTCTGAGAGAGCTGTAATGTTGAGAAGGTGAGCAGGTTTGGTTACTCTGCTGAACACACTTTCTAATACATATTGTGCTGCTGGTAATCCTTGTGACAATGTTGATCCACTTATTGGTGTTTTCTCATTTGCACAATTTGTCACTGCTGGTTCATGCCATTGTGCTCCACTATTTTTTATATGCACAAATAAAAATAATTAGAAAGACATTAAAAACAATAAGCAATTTATCGTGTTAATTAACTATATTTGAAACTGTGAATTTATTTTTGTAAACCATGTCATAAAATATAAATATAAAGAAAAATGAGTCAAATAAAGTTGATGTATTTAATTCAAAAGCTTCTAATTTTTGTTCAGATTAATCAATTCGGATGTGTATTTTTGTTCAGATTAATTGTAGTTTTGATCCCTCTATTATTACCAATTTATGAAATTGGTCCCTCTATTTTAAAAGTCGACAGTTTTGGTTCATCTTTTAGATTTTTAAACTAAAAAAAATGATGATTTGACATATTTTTAATGGCGTGATATACAATTCTATGATACAGAATCATCTAAATGCATTAATTATTCATATGTCATTAATTAAATTAAAAATAAGGAAAATTTCCAAAATTGAAATATAAATTTTTACGGTGTTTTATTCTAATTTAATGGGTGCTAATCATTCTATATCATTGTATCATATGTCACATTATTTAACACATCTCACATTATTATTATTTTAGTTAAAAAATCAAAAGAAATAATCAAAAGTGTCGATTTTTAAAATAGATAGATCAATTTTGTGAATCAATAAAAATATAATGACTAAAACTGCAATTACGACTTAAATTTATTTGTGAACAAGAGAAGTCTTTTTCAAACAAGCAAAAAGTAAAAATTAGTTGGTAACATTAAGTAAATTTTCTATAATTGAGGTCTTAAGTTTTTGCTTCATTGTTTGGATATAAGGCTGCAAAATTCTGATCTTTGAAATTTTTTAAGTTGTTGTATTTCTATGACTAATTTTAAACAAAAGCACAATCGATGCAAAAAAGTGAGTTGGGTATTAATTAAAACAATTTAGAATAATATTATAAAAAAGCTAAAATATGCTACTATAAAGAACAAAAGCACAATCTTATTAAAAAAAAGTGAGATTTATTAAACTTACTGGTAGTGTTGAGGAGAAATTCCTTGGAGAAAAACTTTGGTTTTGGTTGTATCAACCTCTGCATTAACCCAATTAGCCCAAGTTGTCAAAGCCAATTTAAAAGCTTCCATACGATCCATGTCTTTAACTATTTTGTTACCAAGTTGAATATAATCCCATCTGCAATAGAAAATCAAAATAGACACATTATTTGTTAGCTATTGTTTTCATTAAAAAAAATGGTATGGTTTAACAATTTACTGAATCTAATTAATGAAAATTTAAAATAATCTCTAAACTTAAAATTTTTCAATCACATACATCTCATCAAAACAATCTTAAAGATTCAAAAAACTAATGTGATTGTAGATTTTCAATCACATAAATCTCATCAAGACAATCTTAAAATTTAAATTGTCCGATTGAAAAAACTTATAAATTTTTTTTATTTTTTAATTTTAAAAATTATTTTGAATTTTGTTTATTTGATATTATTAATTGTTCCCAAATATAATTTTAAAGACTAAATCGTTTTTAACTTACGGTTGCTTGGGTCCTGTGCGGTACCACCAAAGCCAAGTGTTGAAAACCAAAACATCCATGGTTTTCCATAATTCTCCATGCTTAAGGGAATTAAGTTTCAATACACGACCAATTTTTTCCACTTCAATGTCAACCAAATGTGTAGTATGGAAGACAATAACTGAAACATCATAGTCCTGCAAAAAAAAAATTAAAATTGCTTGAAATTAATGTAATAAAAAGTAAAAGACACATTTTTTTTTTGTTTAAATATATATTATTTTGGTCAAATTGTTTAAGTATACTTTAAGTCTATGTAAGTATACAAATTTTTGCATTTTGTTATTATAGAATCTTATTTTGTTTTTAGTAACTTTCATATATAAATATATATATATATATATATATATATATATATATCACTTTCTTTTCCCTTAAATTTTCTATATTTAAATTGATCTTTATAATTTTTATTAAACGAGACGAAAATCAAATATTATACCTATTATATACACCAATTTTAATTTAAATAACTTTTGCATGGACTAAAATAAAATAACAATAATCAAATAAAAAGTTGTACATTTACAAGGATTAAAGGGAAAAATAATATATTTGCAAACATAAAAATATATTTCTTGTAAAAAATATATATATTTAAAAGAGAATTTATTTGTTTGCAACAAATTTGAAAGATTTGTGATGAGATAGGTCACTGACCAGGAATGTAACATTGGTGATGGGTTCACCAGCCCTTTCAATTATTCTTGCTTGAGGAACTGAAGAATGAAGCAAACACATAAATGACTGCCACTGGTTGAGACTCACTGAATCTCCTATAAACATTATCTTTTTTGCCTTGTATTTTGTTAAGAAACTTTTTCCATCAAATCTGCAAAGATCATTATTTTTTATTACATAAAAAAAATTATTATTAAATTGTTTGAAAAAAAAATTATTATATTAAAAAATACCCAAGATCATGTCTTAATTTATATATATATATATATATATATAAAGGAAATACCAAAAAATAACCGCAAATTTCGTGTACAATTTTTTAAATTTTTTTTATCTTAGGAGCGATTTTAAACAATTTTCACTAAAATAACCGATCAAACTTACATGCATTACTCAAATTGTCAAAATAACAAATAAAAGATTGAAAACAAAATATACACATATTTAAAATTGAAAGCCAAACCATATGAAGGATGTGAAACTATTTAAAATCATACAACTCACGGGCTGATATTATAAAAGATCTTAAATTCTTTTAGTTGACAAAGAATGATGCAAGTTTTTTTATTTGAGCTATTTTTTGTCAAAACTTTCACATGTGATATTTACATACATTCAACCCTAAAAACAAACAAGCTTTTTGTTTGAAAAAAAAAACAAGCTATCACATGTGGGTTGTGCAAACACAGATAGATTTTGGATTATTAGAATTAGAATGGCAATGTGGCAACTAATGGTGGCATGTCCTAGACATGATTAGATTCCATAATCATATGTTCACTTTTCAAAAGACATTGTCTTTTTTATTGTTTTTATCATAAACCAATATTAATATTTTTAGGTGATGGAGTAAAATGAGGATATTATTGAACCAAAAATTCTTGATTAATTAATGTATTTAGGTTGCACTAAAATCATACCATGTTAACTAATTATAAAGTCTCGTACTTGATTGATTGTAATATATTTATAATATAAATTATTTTACATTAATAATGCATAAAATTAAATTTATAGTTTCAATTTTAATGAATTCTCGATTAACATTGTTTATAATAATAAAAATAAAACTCTGTACTTTATAAAAAAGTTGGTGTGTTGAGCGGAAAGTGGTTTTGTGTTAGTTTTGACTTTTGAGCTTTGGGCCTCAACTATATAAAATGGTTTGGTTTGGCTTGGCTTCAACTATTTTTTTTAAAACAAACTAAAATTTAATTATGGCAAAAAAACATACTTGGAATAGTCAGAAGGTAAACAAATAAATTTTTTAATAAAACAAAAAAAAAAACCTTTTAAATCTCCAAAAAAGCTACAATTAGAAAGTATTTATTTTAAATTTTTAATATATAGAATCTAAATTTGAGTAGGCATAGTATGCCAAAACATATATGAGTGAAAAATATTAAACATATATGTATCTCTCAATATATCCAAAGTCGTATCAAACACGACACTCATTGATAATAAGACTATAGCCACATGTTAAGTTGTTAACATATAGATATGCATAAAATCACAATCAATTAGACAATTAAATCAATAACAAACACACATTGATAATAAAAGAAAATAAAAAAGAGATTAATTGGCATATATATAATCTTTCAAGCACGTATGAATTTAAAAATAGTTATAATTAAAGTTAAATATTTTCAATGATAACAAATATATCATACCGATAATTAATATATATAAATAAATGCAATAAAAAACCTATAAAGTTTAATAAAATTGTACCTTGGTAAGTTACAATTGCTTGGTTGCCATCTATATTTGAGATATTGCTCATCAACACGATCATATTTCAAGCAATCAAATTCCATACGAATATGAGGGCATGCTTTAGAATCATAAAGTGGGTAAGATTGATCAAACAACCAACTCCCTTCATATAAATTGCAACTTCCTACATTAGTTTCCAAACAAAAGCATGGAGAGAGACAAATCATGGCCATAGAAATGACCATTGCAATCCAACCATTTAACTTCATTTCAACCCCCATCTTACTCTCTCTTTTATTATCCTAAAGATTTGTGTGTGATTGTGTGTGTGTGTGTTTACAGGTATATATATTGTGTGATATATGGTTAAAATTGGTATTCAAATAAATTTGAATTTGTATATTTTTATTATATTTTTTGGTCTATTTTGAATTTGTATCTTCTTTATTAAACATACAATATTAATGGTAAGAGGTTGTAATTTCCAAAAAGGAAATATATATAATCAATGCAATTAATCTATATGGCAACTGTTAACTTTTTTCTAACATAAGAAACATAGTTGGTCAAAATAAAGAGTTTTCATGTTTAACTAGAGGTCTTTAAGTTCCGGTCAATGCTTAAATAATTAATTGGTCAAAGAAAATGTAAAATACTGGATATTATCATTATTCATAATAAATTTAATTGCTCTTTTTTTGAAATCAATTATAGCTCTGTTTTTATTTTATAATAATAAAATGAATAATTAGTAATAAAAAATGATAAATTAATAATTTTTATTATGTACAAGGTTACATACATTAGGAAAACTATTTTCTATTTTCTATTAATTATTCATTTTCTTCTCTATATAGTGAAAAGAGAACAAAGGTAAATGTATAAAATAAATATAAAAAATATACAGTAGACCAAAAATAATAATAACAAATAAATAATTAATGATTTTGATTGTGACATTCAGTCATTGACCACATTAGAAAAATATATTGAACATTTTAATATTCTTATCAGGTATTGATCAATTGGTGCTATACCAATTTTGTTTTGTACCCCAAAAATTATACAAAGTATCTTATTAGATAAAAGTAATGTTTTTATTGACTTGAAGAGGGATTGGTATGGCTATCTTTTGTTCTACTAAATTAATTAGTGATGTGGATCTATAGTATTCACATGCAACACATGGTTAAACCTCACTCAGAACAACACAGTCATTTTTGCTTCATTGTCTAATGTTTGTTCCCATTCTTAATTCTTTATATATGTCAAATTTTTTAAATTTTAATAGATAAATAAAAAGTGTTATATTGTATTGTATATAAGAATTATAAATTTACAAAAATATATTGAAGAGATGTAGTAAATCAAATTGTGGTTGACATTATTAATAATTAAAACTTAGTTGGAATTCAGGTTGAAAATTTTATTTTATTTTATAAGTATAATAGTTGTTTTTGTAATTTTTTTATAAATTATTCCCTCCAGTTTTTCAATAATAGACATCTAAATTATAATTTAATTTACAAAAATTGATATATTCGGTTCAGAGTTATCTTAAAGATTTTGGAGCCCTATTCTAATATTAAAAATAGAGCCTAATAAAAAAAGTGCAATTTTAATAATTAAAAAAATTAGTAAAATAAATTTTAGTCCATATACACATATCAATCTAACGAGGATATACACATATTAATCTACATGATGCATTTCATTTGCTCACATTAATTCATATAACAAGAAAATGTGCACATAACATGTCATCTTCACATATTAGACTCAAACATAATAATAACCCAACAACAATAATTCAACTCATAAAAATAATTCAACTAATAAAATACATTGATTAAAGAACCCAAAATAACAACAACATACACAATAATATTTATATTAATTAACATATCTATTAACATATGTCATGTCAAATTTAGTCAAAATTCATCACAATCCGATTAGTATATATCAAATCACAAAAACCACAGTTATCCTATGGACTTATATAATTTGGTTTCCACAACCTTGTCACAATTAATAATTATTTCTTTTTCAAATATTTTTAATATAAATATTTTTTCTTATAAATTTTAACTACTTGCCTTCAATCAAATTTATATGTAAATTTTTTTTCAAAATTATATGTCATTTCAACTTTTGGGACCACCATACTAAACCAAGTGTGAAGATAAAGAGAAGATGCTCACATATTAATGGAACTACAATAGTAATAATTTCAAAATTTGGGTATGATAGACATAAAGTATAAATATAAAATTTTGCATGACTTATGGGAGAATTGTTTACATAAAAGAGTGAAGAGTCATTCGTTCTGGATCAATTTTCATTTTACAAATTAAAAAGAGTGTATTTTTAAAAAGTTGTTGAGAATTTTGGGGTGGCGTGACCACCTTATGTCCCAACTAAGGTGGGAATAGGTCAGGTCAGCCAGACTTTGAAAGACTTGACCTATGATTAGTTTTTTAGGCTTACGGCCTATCATAGGCTTTTTTTTTTCCGGCATGACCTGATCTTTTTTAAAATCTTGCCTGAAAGCCTATTTAAAAGTCTTATTCACATTAAAACATTTAAATGTTATATTTTAGATTTTTTTAAATAGGCTAAATTAGACAATTATATATAAGGAAAACTAATAAAATTATAATCAAATATAATATAATAAAATAATATTAAAATAGTCTAATTGATAGACTTTAAAATAAGAAACAATAATATTAATAAATAATAATAAAAATAACATTAATAATATATATATATATATAGGCCGGTCTATCAGGCCTAATATGCTTTTATATAAGCTTGAACCTGACCTATTTAAATAAACAGGCTTTAAAAATAACATAAATCTAACATTCTTATTAAGCAGGTCAGACCAGACCATTAGTAAGTCAGATCATATACGCTGACGGACGGCCTAATTTATTCCCATCCATTCCCGACATTAAAAGGAGTAAGGAGTAATATATTTTAAAAAAGTATTGAGAATTTTGGAGTGAACTACTAGTTAATATATATATATATATATATATATATATATATATATATATATATATTTCTCAAATAGACAAAACGATGGATTAAAAAAGCATACGGAAAGCTGTCAAATTGGTTGGTACGGGGCTAAGGAATTTATTTTGATTGAATGAATATGTGAAAGTTAAAAAAATCGTAAGCTTTTATCTATCTTGGACTGAGATAATATTGTTTTAATCTATATTCTTTACATAAAAAAATAATATGTATTGATAAAATATAACACTAATAAATACTGATATTATTAGGTTTAATATTATGTCATTCGTTTGAATCTAAAACTTTATAATTATATGCGAGTTTCGGTTACATCTCATGAAACAAAATGAATACGTGAATATAGCAATTATGATATGGCAACTAATTATTTGTTCTTTCTTACATATTTTTGAAACCGTCGGCTATTATGGGTCCATATCCAATTTGGAAGGAAAAACAAAAGATCAAACAAGAAATGAAATCAAATTATGAGAATTGAAACAAATTAATTTCTGGTCTTCCAAACAACTTATGGTGAATTTTAATATATGGCGTAGTACAGGAATAAGGAATCAGCACAAAATAAACAATTGAGTTTGAACACGAATTTTTATTTTGTATATTGTTTGATGGATAACGAATAATATAAGCAAAACTTCAAACAAAATAGTTTAATTGTAGTTTCAGTCACTCTATTTTTACTAAATTTATGAAATTGATCCATGTATTTTAAAAGTCGACAATTTTAATCACTCTCTCAGATTTTTGAACTATGACGATTTGATATATTTTAAATGATGTGACACACAGTTTAATGCACTTAGATAATATAGAATCATCTAAGTGTATTAATTATTCATATGTTATTAATTAAATTATAAAAATAAAAAAAATTCGAAGTTGAATGTTAAATTTTAGTTGTATTGCGATTTCATAGGTAATAATTATTCTACATTATTGTATCACATGTCACGTTATTTAAAATATGTTACATCGCCATTTTTAGTTAGAAAAATCATAATGAAATATCAAAATTGTCATATTTTAAAATAGGATACCGATTTCGTGAATTGGTAAAAATAACGAAACTAAAACTGCAATTGAGCCAACAAAATAATATAAGGAATTTTATAGTATAATGTAATGTAATACATTGTTAAAAAAAATTAATACAATTAAGAACTACAAATATACTACCCAAAAATATAGGGTTAAATATGTATTTTGTCCTATAAAATTTAAAGTTTTATTTTTAGTCACTATAAAAAAATTATTCAACTTTAATCCTAAAAAATTTTACAGTTTTGTTTTTTTTCATGCTTTCAAGTCAACTAACATTTATCATTCAAATTTTTGAATAATTTTTTTCATGTATATTTACAACATTATAAGAGTTTTCCTCACAAAATATTAAAAAATTTTAACACGAGATGAATTTTTTAAGTGTCAAAATCTTAAAAATTCATATTTAATTGCTATTGGTGAAAAAAATCTTAATTTTTGCAAGAGATATGTTTATAATGTCTTATATATGACTTGGAAAAAAACCCATTCAAAAATTTAAAAGATGCACATGACTTAAATGCATAGACCAAAAACGAGAAACTAGAATATTTTTTTTGGATATAAGGACTAAAGTTGAAGAATTTTTTTATAGGCACTAAAAACAAAAGATTGAAATTTAAATGGACTAAAAGTTTATTGAACCCAAAAATATATTACACATATAAATATTTTATCATCTAACTAAATAGTTATTGTTACAATCAAGGATATATGAAACTTGGATACTTCTGCTCGACACTTGATAGTGTTTACGCCTACAAAATATTTTAAGCTGTTAGTCAAAAATGGTAAGTAATGAGTTATGGGCAGCCAATCAAGAATGAATTGGGACCTAGTCGAGGGTGATTAATTCGAGTGTTCTTGCTTAGTCATAGTAGATTTTCGTTGATTTTTAAGTCAAAGAAAGTTCAAGAGTGTGTCTATTGATAACTTGACCCCAATAATTGTTTTCCCGATTGTTTTGGACTGAATTAAGTGAAAAATAAAGTGAAGAGTATGAAGTGGCTATTTTTCAAGAACCACAACAAGGAAAGAGGCAATAACGCATGCAAGAAACAAAATAGGTCGATCTCAGACATATACAAGACAACAACCGCGATATGGAATACTAGGCTAGTCACGATCTTAAAAAGGAGCATGTGAATTTAGGCGAATACGAAAATTAAGACAAGATCTTTAGTTGATTATGATCATGACTAATAGAATTTAGGCTTTAGCTTTAAGTCTATAAATGCCCATTATAATCATCATTTTAAACACACATCAATCAAAATCTATTTTACTCGTAGTTTATCTTTACTTTACTTTTTTATATGCTTAGTTTAATTAATAGTTCTTAAACAATTCTCATCACCTCGCTTATCTCTCTTTAGAGTCGTTAAAAAATCCACAATCGAGAAAAAAAGTTCATTTCTTGGAGTAATCATTTGACGTAAAGGTAATCATTGTTTGAAAGCTTTCAACCAATCACTCGACTAACTTTTCAATAAACTTGACGTGTCAGGTGGGATAGGCAAACAGAATTGAGAAATTCAGTTTGCCATGTCTAGATTATGTTTGACGTATGCTTTTACACTCTAGTAGAAGTTTTAATATTGTAGCACTCCTATTTTCGTAGAACTAATTAAGCCTTAACGATCAAACGTTATTAATATTTTAGAAAATGGTCACAACTGCTTAAATGTTCGCGTCACTGAGCGAAGAATGACTTCGCAGTGGACTACACAATATTTGACCGTTAATGTTCGCAATATGAATGAATATCTTCGTTGTGCGAAACCACTCATAAATGACTCGTTTATGACTCAAATTGCAAAGCGAATAGATTATTTCACTGTGCAAAAATCAGTTTTTCTGACAAAAGAAAATGCATGTAATCAAACTTTAATAAAAATATATATAATAATAAAAATTTAATAAATATTCATTATTCTATTTTTTTTCTCAAATTGTCCAACTCGAAATATTTAATGTATATTATCAAGCACAACTGAAAAAAAAATGTTTCCTTATTCAATAATATATATTAAACCTTAAACAAAAAACTAAAGATTCACTCACAATAATTAATTGTAATTTTACAAAATTTATTTTTACCTATTTAACTGATTTTTCTGTTTAACTAAAACACTATATTAAGTATAACAATATTAAATATTTTATAATTTATTAATGCCCTAAAAATATAAATATTAATATTATTAAAATATTCATTCAAAAAATACAAATAAAAATTCACATTAACATATATTCAAAAAATGCAGATATATTAAGTAAAAATATATAATAAAATTTAAATATTTTTCAAATATACAAATTAACATATTTTCAAAAAATATACAATAAATATACTAACATATTTTCAAATTTTAAAAAATTGTGCAGTAAATACAACAAATATTAATTATTTCACCAAAAAAAAAATACAACAAATGTTATATGTTCATAGAAATGCACAATAAATACAATATACATTTTTTAATATAAATTTTTTTAAAAATACTACATCTAAAAATTTTAATTTTCATATGGAACACATTTTGCAATATAAAAAACAACATATAAATTACATTTCAAACATAACATTATTAATCAACAAAATTTAAAATCTAGCCACTAGTGAAGAGTCAGGTTTGACTTGCCACTTTCTCCTTCTCATCCAAATATTTCTACATATATTTTAACTCACAAACTACATAAAAAAATACATAAATATATAATATATAAAAAATAGAATACGAAAAAAAAAAAACAAAAAGCATTATTTACATACCGAAACAATGTTCCAAAATGAAGAAGAGTAGAGAAATGATGAGAATAAAATATTGTGCTAACAAATGGAGAATATAAGAAGAGTGGGAAGAAAAGATAGAAGAAAGGTATAAGAAGAAGAATGAAAATGAAGAAGAGAAGATAAGAGAAGAGAAGAAAGGGAAGAGCATAGAAAAGAGAAGGGAGATGGTATTGAGTTGGTAATACAAACTTGGGCAAGGGCTATGACCCTCCAAAATGTCACTAGTCTAATCAGTGAGGGTTAAAGGCCCTCATAACCATTGTTTCACATAGTCAAATAAAGAGGGGTATGACCCTTGGTCCTTTAAAAGTACGACACTGAGAGCCTTGGCTATGAACCTTAGAAAATTTCTTTTTCCCGTCCTTATTTTGGCCGATTGCTTTTGCTCTAGCAAAAATTTTATGTTGTATCACATAGGGATTTGTAATCGCAAAATCCAAAAACTAATATTTTCTAGGGACTTTGGCCCTTGCAAAATAACGATTATTACTTTGCTAGGGACGTGACCCTAAAAAATTCTAGCCAATTTCCTTATTGAGGGCTAAATGGCCCTAGTTATTTGACTTAATTCTTGTAGTAATAGAAATTATGAAGTGACATGTAAGCATTGAAGTTGATAAGATTAGAAAAACATAGAAGGGAAAGAAAATGAAGTCAACTGATACAAATGAATCATCTAAGTTAATTTAGTTCAGTCATGCGGCTCAATAAGTGACTCAATGGTTCAACTAGTGACCTAGTAACCTAGTAATCCAACACCTTTATCGAGTTGATGACCGAACCAATTTTTAAATGGAAAAACTTAGATGCATTTGTTTAGATGTTTTTCGTATGATTTTTAACTTATAATATTTTTTATGGTTATAATCAATTTTGAGAAAATTATAAATTTGAGAACCATACAAAAAATATTTAAGACTAATAACACACTTTTTAACACACTCTCTTTGATTGATTTAAATACACACAAGTTCCACTAAATTTATATGGGATCCACATGTTTTGGTAGGACCTATATAAATTTTAACTAATCAAATATAGTGTGTTAAAAAATGTATGTTAGTGTATTATTAGCACTCCTCAATATTTAAAGAAATACACTTAAGTCTTGTCCTTTTTAACACATTGATCTTTAGTAAGAAAAAAACATTGATTTTTCTTTTTTGTCTGTTGAGGAAATAGTAAAGAAGTTTGCACACAAATGTGAGACCTCGCGTTTGAACTCAGGATTATGGTATCTAGTCTAACAATGTCGGCATTTGTCAATTAATCTAAGCATTATGGATAAAAAAAACATTGATCTTAATAATCGTTATCAAATACCACCGTAATTAGTTTTTATTCTTTACAATCTTGGTCCAATACAGAAAAAAAAAAGTTAATAACCAAAAAGTGTTTAAAATATTTTGAAATCCTAATTGAATACCCTTAAATTTTAGAGTGAGTCCCTCACAAAAAATATGCAAGACATATTAGTTCCCGACAAAAAAAAATCATTTTTAGTTCTTGACAAAAATAAATTAGGGTATGTTAATTTTTCTTTCAATTTTATTTTTAATCAAAATTTTTTAATTTGTTTTTTAGTTATTATTGAATTGTTGCCGGTTCACATGTTATACAATAGTGAACGAAATAGAAATAAAATCACAGTAAAAATGAAATAAACACTAATTTAAAAACATAAAACGCTATATGTAGAAATACCTCAAATAAAAATTTCTAAAATATCTTCGTTGACGTTAGTCATTATAGTAAAAAATTGCTGAAAATTGTTCTCATGTATTTTTGTTAAATGCCATATAAATTCATCATGGTTCAGAAACTAAATTATTCGAATTTATTTTTTTCTCTAAGAATTAAAAAATGATATTTTTTTATCACAAATTAATGTGTCCTTCATGTTTTATTTAGGAACAAAATGTTCCCTTAGTCTAAATTTTATAAGCATTTTTTTTTACAAAGTTAACATTCCATCATTGATTGTTGGAGTTGAGCTTTGAACCCTAATCTTATTCTTCCTTCACGATTTTAAAATCTCCATGTATTTCCGACAATAACTCGGTGAAACTTCCATCGAATAGTTTGATTTATAACAACTTAGTTTGGTTTTTGATGAAATTGTAACTAGTTTGATTTGGTTTGGGTTTGTTGAACTTTTTTTTTTTCTGGTTTGATTTGATTTTCATGTTGAATAAGCTTAATAAAATTTGGTAATTGAATTGTTGGGTGAGTTCATGAGTTGGTTCACTGATAATAATTTTTCACTGTTACAGATGGTGGGAAAGTTTGTAGAAGAGATTTATGGTGAAAGTTCACAGCTTTCAAAAGAAGTAATATCATCTTGTGTTGATGATGAAGATAATTTAAATGGTATAACTCTCTATCTGAAAAATTAATGTTGAAAACCTGTTGCTGAATGGATTAGTTAAATGCTTTATTTTGGTAAATGCATAGGCTACATTAAGTATTACAAGAAGTTGGGGAAAAATGCATTAGGCAGGTATGTCATATGAAGCACGGATACTGGTATAGATCGAACACCTGACACAATGCTGACATTGACATGTCGACACAAGTAATAATTTGAAAAAATGTATTAATTGAATGTAATCAATATATCGGTGTTGGGCACTAACGCTTGTTGGTCACCAGGACACACATTTGATAAGTGTTGGTGCTACATAATGTCTTGTTTTACGCATGCTGCTTTTCTGAACTCTGTAGTCTTAGGAGTGAGGAGTCGGACCGTATGAATCATATGATGCATGGAGGCTAATAGGGCGGTCCAAGTGTTGAGCCACTGAGGTCCTAGCTTTAGAAGTTGGGCAACCTTTATATGTCAACACTAGATGGGAGAGGAGAAACATTTCTCATCCCAACATGACTTCAGATATACAAACACAATTTTTTTGTCGTCCGGTACTTCCAAACAAATTATGTCAGCCAAAAGTACACATCAGGAAACATGTGCAGTTTTTATTTGAAATTTGGCGTGAAAAGTAGCCTCTAAATAGATCTGTAATCTAAATCAATGTTCTACTTAACCTTTTATGTTGTAGAAGTAGCCTCTGAATCCATTTTCTTGACACCAAAATCTTACTTTCACGATTTTTAAAGTTGGGCTGACCTTATGCTAATAGAAGTTTTGGATACAACTCGACGAGTCCAGTTTTTCACTAAGGCTTGTGAATGGAGATCTCTCTAGAACTTTTACTCTTCTGAGCTAATTCTAACCTAACATGTCTGTTTTATTAATGTGCATTATTTTACATTGTATGCCTATTCTAGACTGCAACATGCTTTCCTAAATGTAGCAGGCATTGGTTTCTGTCTTAACACGTACGTAAAGCTTTATCTTTCCATAATTTTGGTGATCCGTGACTTTGTTGACTCAATGATGCATAAAACACATCAATGTAGAGATGGACTAAAGCAGTCTTCTTAAAATTTCTTAAGCATTGAACCAAATTTTGTTTCCAAGTAGTATTTCCTAAATGAACCTCTGCCTTTCAATATAAAGATGCAATCTGGATGTCAGTATTATATAATTTGTGTATAGAAGCTGTTTTTTGTTTTATGGTACCTTAGAAAATGCCAGTAGTTTGATGAGTACATAAGGTATCATTTCCGAGGCTTTCTTTTCAGGGATCTAATTTCATTTTATTATTCTAGATTGCAATCATGAGTATATGAATCTTGATGATTCTTTGTGGGATGATTCTCATGAAGTATTTGATGAAGCATCAGATTTGGATAGAGAGTGGCAGAGGAGGCATGATCAATTCCATACAGTAATTTAGAATTAATCTTCCTAATATTTGTTCTAAAGATTTTGTGGACAAAAGAAAGAAGCTTCGTTTTTCTTTTATAATATGATGATTAGATTAGGTAGTCATTGTTTTCATTCTGCATCATATTTTAGATTGGATTTCGAGATGGTCTCATCGCAGGGAAGGAAGCTGCTGCACAAGAGGGGTTCAATATTGGTTTTAAACAATCAGTCCTTCATGGTTATCGCTGGGGTCTTGTGAGAGGTGTTACCAGGTATTCTGAAAGAAAAAATGATCTTGTTTGAATAAACAACTTAATTAATTGCTTATATCTTAAGTGCTTATCATATAATTATTAGCTATTTCTATCAAAAGATAAAATAAAGCCAAACTATTTTCATATAAGTTATAAGCTTTTTCATAAGCACTATAAGCTATTCTTAAACATTTTCTTAACAATTGGATACTTTTTATTGTTTTATAGTTCATCAAATTATTTGGAAATTTAGGCATTGTTTGGTTAAACAACTTAATTAAACACTTATAGTATAAAAGCTTAACATATAAGTGCTTATGTTGTAAGCTATATTTATAACAAAATTTAAAATAAAGTCAAACTATTTTTATATAAACTATAAGCTGTTTTCGTAAGCTATCTTGGAAAATTTATGGAAATAAGTTGAAAACAACTTAGAGACATATTATAAGTTGTTTTCATGAGCTCTTCCAAAAAATCTCACAAGTGTTCATGCGAATAGGCAAACTTAAATAAGCCAATCCAAACATGTCTGTATAAGTCGAGACTTACGCATTATATTTAAATTTTAATACTGCAAATAGCTCACTTATTATTCTCTTTTTTTTGTTGATTTTTGCACCTTTTGAAGTGCATTAAGTAATCTTCCAGATCAGTTAAAGGAGAAGACAATTGAAGCACAAGAAAAGAGAGAAGAATTCCAAGTGTTATATGAATCAATGCAGTCTTTATCAACAAGAGATGCTCTGAGAATGTTCAGTGATGATATCAAGGCAAAAGAAGCTTCGGAGCATAGTGAACATGTAGAGATTAGCCCCAACTTACAAGAGCAAACTACTTATGGTTCTCTTGTAAGTTATATTGGAAAACTTGAATCTCTTATTAGGGAATCTCCTGCAATTAACATTCAAATTCCTGAACCCAAGTAGGTGATGTTCGGAGTCGGATTACACACACTACTGTGTTTCCACCGTCTGATCTGATTCAGCAGCTGAGATCGATTAACTGTATAAAACTGTCTGTGTAATCTTACCCGTTCGACGTTAAATCGATGGCCAAAATATCTTACAGCATGAAACTGCGTGGTGCAGTAATTGCAACAAATCCGGGTCCCTGATGTTTCTTGTGAAAGAGTCGGTTATTTTGTTCTTCATTACTCAAGAATAATGCAGTTTATTTTTTTGCAGCTATAACTTCTATTCTAGTGAAAAAAGTTTAGGATTGTTTCTGCTATGTTTGATTTAACTTAGAAAACCCAACACATACATTAGCTCCAATATATTAAATTTAATTACTATATATCAACAGTGTTAAGTAGGTTTACACAGAAGTACAGATATAAAATACCATCGTGCTACCGTACACTAATATTTAAAAATAATTTGAAATTTTAACAATGATTAATGATACTCTTTTAAATGTAGAAATTGAGGACATTCTTCGTTTTTACAGTAGAGATAGTGATTTAATTAAAGTTAGTTCAACGAGTTCAATTTTAAGGAGAACAGATATTTATTTTTATTAAACGAATGACATCAATCGAGTCACTTTCTTAACCTTGAAAACGAAGAGAATCATGAACTTTTACGTCTGTGAAACAATATCTATCATCATTTGAGTTTTAAACAATTTTTAAGTATCAATCTACGATAAACCATTTATTAAAATGATCCACTTTAGAATTCTCTAAATATCACATGTAGTATTACGTTATAGCATTGAGAAAAAACAAATTACAATATAAAATGAGAAAATATGATTGATCCAAAACAATTCTACATTTATTTCTAAATATATTTTAGCTTAGACCAAGCACATATTATTTAGACTTTACTGGAAGCCTTTGTGTTATTTCTTCATATCTAAAAAAACAAAACACTTTTTATTTTTTCAAAGGCAAAGAGGAGCACAAGATGTGCCGTTCATGCAACATGGTCCTTAACATACATGACACCAAATATATAGTCCAAAGTTAGCACACGTGACACCACCAAATCAAGGCATATGGCATTGGAAAAATCTACTTAATTGTCTCTTAAACAAATGTCCCAAAGAGGTGCCGTTTTAGAATCATCTTTTTTGAGTTATAAATAAATATTTTAAGGTTCATTAGATAACTTTCATCCTAAAGATCAACAATTTTTTTTTTAAAAGTTCTCTGTAGTTTGGTATTCATGGCAGAAGAAAAACAAGCACATGGATCTAATCCTCCTCAGGAGCAACTGCATGAACCCTTGCCAAGTGAGTTATAATTTTTCTCTTTCTAAGTATATTGATACAAAGCCAAATTGATTCAATAAGATGTAGTTTGAATTTGAATTAGCTTTTAATTAGTTTACTTGAGCTTGTTAATTAAATAAAGTATATAATTATTTACTTAAAGAAAGATTTTAAGTAGATAAAAATAATAATTAGTGAATAGTGAATCATTAATTTATTTCTTAAAATTGTAGGAGTTTAAGTTAACGAGTTTAAGCAAATAATCTAAAACAATTTATAAATATATCACAATTTATAAGCAAATATCATAAACAATTTACAAATGACAAAAAAATGCTTTCAAAATACTAGCTATATGATAAACAAGTGTCAGATTATTGTTTGAAAAATTCAGCTGTTTAATAAAAAAATAAATCAGCTGTTATAAGATTATGTCTTAATATTTATTAATTTTAATTGGACATATTTATCCAAACTTAAATGATACCAAAATATGTTTGGTGTTGCAGGGACATACAACCAACTTCTAGGGACAAATAACCCTGCAAAAAAAAGTTGGCCAGAGTTGGTTGGTGTGACTGCAGAAGAAGCAGAGAAGAAGATAAAAGAGGAGATGCCTGAGGCTGAAATTCAAGTTGTGCCTCATGATTCATTTGTTACTGCTGATTTCAACCCTAAGAGAGTTAGATTGTATGTTGATCTATCTAATAAGGTCACTAGGATTCCAGGAATTGGCTAATTCATCAACTAAAGATTTGGGTATGAAGCCTAAAGATGTAATTTGAAGAAATAAATTTAATAAAATTACAAGGTATTTAGTTATTTCACCGCCCTTTCATTCCACAACCACAATGAGTGACATTTGACAACAATTTCACGTAAATCAAAAAAATTTGTTAAATAGATGAGAGAATATTAGTTCTACTGTATTATTAACTATTGGTTTATTCATATGTAAAGTGAAATATTGTGAACTGAGATTGATGCATGTATTATCAATAAGATGGTACCATTGCAAAAAAAGTAATTAATATTATATTAAAAGTTGAAAGTTTTGGGATCCAAAAAAGAAGAATTTGTGAATAAATACACAATATTTAAATTAATAGCATTAAACGATAAAATAGTTATAATTGCGACAATCTTTAGAGCTGTAACGTTGACGATGCCGAAGTTACTAATTGAATTTGCTATCTTAATTTGAACTAAATGAAAAATTTAATAATATGAGAAATCATGCTTCAAGACAACGAATAAAAACGCAATCATTTATTCAAATAAAAGAGAATGAAAAATAATTTTGAAGGGTGATTTTAGATAAAAAAAAAATTGACCTTAAACCACTCCAAAAAATAAAATTGACCTTAAACTACTCCTTTCGGGTGAATAAAAGAAAATGGAACAAAAGTAAGAGGAGAAAAAAAAGGAGTAAATCATCAAATTGACCCTCAGAGCAATAGGGGTCGAGTATTTACCCTTTGAATTTTGAAAATAGGCAAAATACCTTTAAATTGAAAGACGTCTGAAAACAAAGTCTCTCCATTAATAAGATTGACATGGATGTTAACTACTTACATGACGAGTTTAGTTGTTGGCCAACTCATTGTCACACAAGAGAAAAACTAATTTGCTCGATTTTAATAACAAAATTGAAACTCTTTTTTTTTTTTTTTAATCTGGAACTCATTCATTATTGCAACGGTAACATCTACATCTATATAATTCATTCTTATTCTTCTTTCATGATTTCATATGTTACCGTTACAATAATGGAAGAAGAACAAGAATGAATTATATAGATGAATATATTATTGTTAAGACAAAATCTCAATTAATTGTTTTGATGTAAACAACCAAAGATTAATTAAAGACTCTAATTATGATTCTAAATAATGTGTTATTTAACATGTGCTTTTGAGTGTGATAATCCAAGATAGGTACTAAGCAAAAGCAAACAAAATTAGTTTAAAGAAAAAGCTAAAAATGAACTTCCAGAAACCAAGATCAATTATTCTCCAGGTTCAAGAACATTCTCTAGCTTCTAATGTCTTGACCAAACACGTTCTTGAAATTGAAACTTCAGCATGACTTTAAGACACATATTCTCGTGATAAAGAGACCCTCAAACACTGTACAAATCAGATGACAGAGAATACGTAAGACCATAAAGTCTTGAAGTCAAAAAGGAGAAAGCTTAAGTCAAAAGTCTTACTTTGATAACTGATTATTTTAATCTAACCATTGACCAAGGAAACCTCTCCAACAGTTATATTGAGTTGTCATGGACCTCCTCAAATGTCTATAAAAGGAACTCCAGAGTTTAATGAAAATCACGACATTCAAGTGCAAAGAAAAATCATCAATCACTCACATTCATACTTGAAAGTCTCACAAAAGAAATAAGTAACATTCTCTCACGAATTTATTAGCTTACTGAAATCTCTTGTAAAGAATCTAAACCTCAAACAAGAGTTGAGATTAAACAAATTCTGCCAAAAACTTTAAATCATTATTGTGTAAACTCAAGACTATAAGAACTATTTATAGCTTGGGTGTTTTGTTTAGAAAATCCTTTTAAGGTTAAAAGGTGAAGTGTAAAAATCCTCCCAAAGATTGATAAGTGACATGATTGAATTCCTTTATGGGTGGAAAGGATTGTAGTTTGTAATAGATCAAGGTTGATATGAGCTAGGTGGTGTAAAACCAAGAATGTTCTTCGTTTTGAACACTTAGTTGAAAATCTCACGGTTGTGAGGACTAGACGTAGCCCGGCTTGGGTGAACCAGAATATATCGTTGTGTGGTATCTCTTTCCTATCTATATTTACTTTCAGTCTTTCACTTATTGAAGTTAAATAGACAAATCAAATTATGTTTCTAACTAATAACGTTCTCCGTTCTCTGTTTCTAGAACCAAGAACGTTCTCCGTTTTTACAACCAAGATCAATCTGTTTTTAACTAACTAAGAAAGTTCTCCATTTTTTTTCCAGAACTAAGAACGTTCTCTGTTTTCTGTTTTCTCAACCAAAATTAATCTTGAGTTATTTTCTTAAGTTTTAACAGGGAATTTTTAATTAGACAACTTTACAATTCAAACCCCTTTCCTTGTAAAGTGACATTGTTACTTCAATTGGCATCAGAGCTCGATCTCTAAAAATTAAACACCTAAATAGTGCTAGAGAAAAGATCTAGAAGAAAAAATGTCAAAAGCCAAATACATAGCTGAAGGATGATCTTCAAACAGGACACCTTACTTTGATGGAACAGATTACTATTTATGGAAAAATAAAATGCAATTATTTCTGAAATCACAAGATACAGGAATATGGCGTATTATAACTAATGATGATTACATCCCAAGAATAAATCAAGATGATCTAACATCAGCTAAAAAAAGGAAAGTTGACTGGACAATTGAAGACAAAACTAAGGTACTCTTAAACTTTAAAGCTCAATTATTTTTATCTTGTGCTTTAAGCAGGGAAGAAAGTGAAAGAATTGATGAATGCAACACTGCTAAAGAAGTATGAGACACATTACAAACCCATCACGAGGGAACAAGCCATGTAAAAGAAACCAAAATTGACATATGCATAAGAAAGTTTGAACTCTTTGAGATGAATGAAGGTGAAACCATTGATGAGATGTACGCGAGATTTACAACCATTGTAAATGAAATGCGCTCCTTATGGAAAGCATACTCGGTACAAGATAGAGTTAGAAAAATCATGAGATGTCTTCTAATAATATGGAGACCAATGGTGACTGCTATAAGCCAAGCAAAAAATCTTGACACATTACCACTAGAAGAATTTATTGGAACTTTACGAGCACATGAAATGTTACTACAAGAAGATAGACCAATAAAAAAGGTCAAAGCAATAGCCTTAAAACCATCTCAGCAAAGTCCACCATCATTAATAGATGGGGACTTAGAAGAAACTGAAGATGCTGATGAAGAAGTTTCCCTTCTCACTAGAAAGATCCAAAGAATGATGAGAAGAAGAAACCAGATCAAAAGGGGTTCCCAAGTAAAAAGGAAAATCCCAAAACAAAAGTGGATAAGAGTCAAGTCGCATGTTTTAGATGTAACAAAATATGACATTACAAAGTTGAATGTCCATCAAACAAAAAGGCACTAAAAAAGAAATCAATGATGGCCACATGGGACGATTCAGAGGAATCAAAAACAGAAGAAGAAGAAGAAGCCAACATATGTCTGATGGCAAATGCAAAAAAAAAAAAGAGGTAATTGAATATGAACACTGCTCTCTATGTGAATTAATGGGAAAAGAATTTGATAATTTATTAAATGACTCAAATTTTCTTGTTCAAATATGTAGCTCTTTAAAAGAACGATTTTATAAAGAATAAGAAGAAAAAGAGAAAGCTCAGGCTATTAATGATGAACTTAAAAAAAAATCGCTCAAAATATGAAAGAATCTCAGTTTGAAAACTATAAAATTGAAAGTCAAGAAAATCAAGAATGTTTTGCAACACAAAAGGAGAATGTTCTCCTTAAAACTGAAGTTGAACTACTTAAAAATGACTTATCAAAATTCATCAGAGCTACTGAAACGTTTCAAAAAATCACGAAATCTCAAGTAGATATTTTTGATAAAGCAGGATTTGATTTTGATAAAACTCAAAAATAAAAAAATGTATGAAAACTTCTTTGTTCTTGAAAGTAAAAAAGATAAATGCAAAACAAAATGTTCATATTGTGATAAAATTAGACATCTAGAATTTGCATGTTATTTTAAAAACAAAGATGAAAATAAAAACAAAAGGATTTTTAAACAATCTGAAACAAAAATAGAATATTCTCCAGACCAGAAAAGGGAGAACGTTCTGGAATGAAACTTTCTCCTGAAAATTTTAGTAAAGGAAAACATTCTAGAATTTTACCAAAACCTGTTAAACCTCAGTTCTCTAAGAATTCTCCAATACTAAAGTGTTCTCATTGTTCTAAAATTGGTCACTCTGCATCAACCTGCTATATCAAAAGGAAATCAAATTTTAAAACTAACTCTCAAGGACCCAAGACCAAGTGGGTACCTAAAGTTAATGTAACACTTTATGTAGGTTGGATTTCAAAATGTCAAGGAAAAGCCATGGCTCTTGGATAGTGGATGCTCAAGACATATGACAAGAGATAAAAATTGCTTCATGTCATTTGTAAAGAAGGATGGAGGTTCTGTAACCTTTGGAAACAACAATCAAGCTCAAATCAAAGGTAAAGGAACTATTGGTAAGAAAAACGCAGCTCAAATATCTGATGTCCAATATGTAGAAGGTTTGAAACATAATCTTTTAAGCAAAAGTCAATTATGTGACAATGGTTTAGAGGTTATTTTCAAACCCAACTTATGTGAATTTAGAAAAACTAAACGTGGTGAAATTCTCTTTTCTGGAACCAGGAAGAAAAATCTATATGTTTTATATCTTGAAGAATTACCTGATGAATCCTGCTTCATGTCCATAAACAAAGATAAATGGATTTGGCACAAGAGGACGTGACACATCAGTATGAAAACTGTTGGAACCAAGTTGGTTCTTTCAATTAAAGTTTTGATGTTAACAAAAGTATTTTATGAAAATCATATTTTAACTTAGAAGAAGTATAAAAAATCAGAGAATGTGAAAACTCAGAGGATGGGTCAGCAGAAGATACCTCCAGAAGATACAACCAGAATATATCTCCAGAAAATACAAATCAGAAGCAGAAAATGTCACCAGAAGATAAAAATGCCACCAGAAGATATCACCAGATGATCCCATCAGAAGCAAGAATCAGACGATGTCATCAAAGGCAAACATCAGAGGATGTCATCAATCAGAGGATATCATCATATGGAAGAAACAATGACATCATCAGAGGACATTACTCTTTGCCCAGATCAGAAGGAAGCAGAGTCTAGAAGGAGACTTGGTCCAGATAAGAAGAAAGCATGTCTAGAAGGAGACTTGGTCCAGACCAGAAGGAAACATTGTCCAGAAGGAAACTTGGTCCATACCAGAAGAAAACATAAGTCAAACTTGGTAAAGACCAGAAGATAGCATGGTCCAGAACAAAAGACTTGGTTCTGATCAGAAGATCAATGGTCCGGATCAGAAGATCACACAATCCAGATCATGAGATAGAATGGTACAGATCAGATCACATGGTCCAGACTTGGTCCAGATCAGCAGATCATATGGTCTAGAAATTTAAATCATAATCCAAATCAGTGAAGAATTGATTAAAATTCGAAGAAAACTTGATTGAACTTTGATAGAAATTTGATCAAAGTATTAAGGGGATTTGATTCCCAAATCACTGAATACTTGAAGGAAATTTGAATGAAATCTGAAGCTAAAAGATACGGTGTAAAATTAAGAGAAACATGATTGGTCAACAGAATTTTCAAATGAAATATGAAGCTAAAAGATACGCTTTGAAATTAAGAGAAACAAGATTGGCCAACAGAATTTTCAAAGGAAATTTGAGCAGGATTTATCTCGAATTTAAGCTTGGACAAAGCCCTAATTGGAGGTATAAAAGGAGGCTTCAGCCAGCAGCATTAGGCATCGAAAAACACAAGAACTTAAGCTTCAATTCAAAGTCATCCGAGAGTTCAAAAGAGAGAAACACTTGAGTGCAAAAGAAATATTCTCTAAGTGATTTTTCGAGAGTGAAATTCAGTGCAGCAATCAGCTTTCCAGAAGCAACTACTCAAGAGAAACAATGCAACAATCAGCTTTTCAGAAGCAACATTGCAGAGTTCCAAACCCTTGTAATCAAACCCGTTAGAGGTGTAGATTTCTTCTTCAATCTGGGGTTGTCAGATTGGTAGGAGAAGACTTGACCTGTAGGGTCAAGGTGCTGTTATCGTTCCTCAAAAGTCTGGGGTTGTCAAACTATTTGGGAAGACTGACTTGGAGGGTCAGGTGTTATAATTCAAAGTGTTTTGAATTAGTGGATTAAAGCCTTCGGAGTGAAGGGGCTGGATGTATTTAAGTTAATGGTGAACATGGATAAATCACTGTGTCCTTATGTTGTTATTATTCGCTGCTAAGTCTGATTATTTATTCATCAAATAATTCCCATCAACATTCAACAAAATAGCAAAAGAATTCAAGTTTGACAAACGCAATTCAACCCCGCCTTCTCGTGTTTGCACCTTCAATTGGCATCAGAGCTAGGCTGAGCACTTTACAGTCTTTGAGAAAAGATCCTAGGCTTCAACATGTATGGATTCAATGAAGAAGCTACTGGAGGAAACATTAACAGACCACCTCTGTTTGATGGGGAACAGTTTGAGTACTGGAAGGACAGGCTGAGGAGTTTCTTTTTTTCACAAGATTCCGAACTTTGGGACTTGGTGGAAGATGGCTATACTGCTCCAGAAGATGCTGATGGTGTTGAAATTCCCAGAAAAGATATGGATGCTAACCAGAAGATGATGTACAAGATGCATCACAAAGCCAAAATGTTCATGATCAATGCAATCACATTCAAGGAGTTCGACAAATGCACTAACAAAGAAACAGCAAAAAGCATCTATGATAGTGTGACTCTGACTTACGAAGGCAGCAAGCAAGTCCAAGAAGCAAAGGCCAACATTCTAGTCAAGAAGTACGAGCTGTTCAAGATGAAGAAGATGAAGACATTGAAGCAATGTTTTCTAGATTTCAGCCTCTAGTTTCGGGATTAGTACTCAAGAAGAGCTATACCACTGCTGACCATGTGAAGAAAATTCTTAGAAGTCTGTCAACCAAGTGGAGACCAAAGGTCATTGCCATTTATGAAGCAAATGACTTGAACACTCTGAAGCTGGAAGAATTAATAGCTACCTCAAGTCACATGAAATAGAGCTGGAAGAAGATGAACCCAAGAAGAAGAACAAAACCCTAGCCTTAAAATCCAAATAGAAGAAAGTTCTAAAAGCAGAAGCAGAAGCAGAATCAAAAGATAATGATTCTGAGGACCAGAATCAGAAACCAGAAGAAGAAGACATTACCTTCATAACCAAAAAGGTTATGAAGGTATGGCAAAACAGAAGGAAGAAGTTTCCCTAGAGGTATTCCAAGCATTCCAACAGAGGAAAGGATGAACAAGACAAGAAGAGTATCATCTGCTATGGATGCAATGAACTTGGGCACATCAAGTTAGAATGTAAAAATCTGGAGAAAGGGAAATATCAGAAGAAAGACTCCAGACCCAAGAAGAAGTATCTGATGGCATCATGGGATGATTCTGATGAATCTTCTGAAGATGAAGAAGCAGAATTAGCCATGATGGCTCACATCAATTCTGCCTATGGATCCAATATAAAATCTGACTCTGGAAGTGAATCAGAAGAAGCAGAATTGGCTCAGACAGTTCGCACTCATTCTGCCTCTGGATCCAACTCTGGAAGTGAATCAGAAGAAGTAGAATTGGTTCTGATGGCTCACATTCATTCTGCCTCTGGATCCAACATAGACTCTGATTCTGGAAGTGAATCAAAAACATAACTGGATCTGATGGCTCACACAAGCTCTGCCTCTGGATCCGATACATACTCTGATCCTGGAAGTGAATCATCAGAAGATGAAAAAGTGGTATTTTCTGAACACACTCGATCTGATTTAATTACTGCAATGAATGATATTTTAAATATCAATAACAAACTGTCTTTAAAATTGAAAACACTTAGGGAAGAAAATAAAACTTTAACCAAAGAAATTGATGTTTTAAAGAATCAAAATGCAGAATGTAAAACAGAACATGCAACTCTTAAAATTGATATTGCTGAGCTTAAGTCTAAAAATCTAACTCTAAAAAGTAATCTTTGTTCAACATCAAGTAAAAATATTTTATGTAATTCTGATATGCATGAACAAGTTTTACAAGATTTTATTGTTAATGGTATGAAAAGAAGTAAATATGCTTCTATGATCTATAGAGTTAGTAAAAATGGTAAAAGAGACATAGAATTTGATGAAACTGTAACTATAACTAAACCTATTTCCTCTGATGTTTTGTGTGTTGTTTGTGCTAAGAAAGGTCACTCGAAATTGTCTTGTCCCATGATAAAATCAAGAAAAGACAAGAGACCTTTCAAGACTAACAAACCCGAACCCAACCAGATTTGAGTACCAAAAGATAAAATTGTTTATGTTGCAGATGTTCTGAGCAACCAAAGTGAAACACCAGTCATGGTGTCTGGTCAATGGATGCTGGCAATATATGAAGGGAAAAAGGTCTATGTTCTAGCACTTACCAAGCATAAGCAAAGTGACTCTGGTGGAAGAAGAACTGGTAAATAAAATGCCTATTAGAACCAAAACTATGTGAAGAACAGGAAATATCAAAACAGACAGAGGAAGCACACATATCAACAAAACTGGAACTACCAGAAGAAACAGAATTATCATCAGTTCCAAAATTATCAGAGGAATGTGATATATCAGCAGAAAGAGAAGAATCAGAATCAGGAGAGTTCTTCAAACACTCTAGTAAAATTCATCAAGACTACAAACCAGGAAGGGAATTCAAAGCCCTTCATCCAAACCATCTAATCATAGAACATACAGATTCAGAATCTGAAAATCTGAAACAAGAGGATTTTCAGAGTAAAACTGAAACTGTTGACATAGAGGTTACATCTTGCTGTAAATACTATTATTATTTGATATTTATGTTTATTGTGATAACAAGAAGCTTGATCTTAAAAATCAAAGCTAGATAAGTATTCTGCAGGTTTTCAAACTGTCAGAGGAACCAAGTGATCGACGTGATGTGAACACTTCAACATAAACAATATTTCAGTGGTCTTAAAAACAAGCAGAAACCACCAGAAGCAGAATTAATGGTTTGGCTGTATTGAGTTCATTTTAAATTATATTATTTGTATTATGTTATATGACAAATAGCTTGACTCGAAAAGTCAAAGCAAGATGAAGCTGATGCAGGTTAACCAGAAGCTGATGCAGATCTACCAGAACCAGAAGTTGACTTACCAGAACCAAAAGTTGATGCAGGTTAACTAGAACCAGAAGCTAATGCAGATTTACCAGAACCAGAAGCTGATTTACTAGAACCAGAAGCTAATACAGATCTACCAGAACCAGAAGTTGATTTATCAGAACCAGAAGCTGATTAAGGCAAAAGAACTAGAAATAGCAGAAGCTACAAGCAAGAATACGACAAATCTTTAGAGGATAAATCTAAAGATGAGTCAGAAGAAGGATATAGATGGAGCCTACCAATTCAAGAAAAGCTAAATGAATGATATTTTGGATCTAGTTCCAAGACTAGAAAAGAACATTATTGGAACTAAGTGGGTTTTTAGAAACAAGCTGAATGAAAAAGGAGAAGTTGTCAGAAACATGGCACGATGTGTTGCACAAGGATACAGTCAGCAAGAAGGTATTGACTACACTGAAACATTTGCTCCAGTGGCCAGGTTAGAAGCTATTCGTATCCTACTTTCCTTTGCTGCTTATAATAACATTTCATTATTTCAAATGGATGTTAAAAGTGCATTTTTAAATGGTTATATAAGTGAAGAAGTCTATGTTAAACAACCCCCAGGTTTTGAAAGTTTTGAATTTCCAAACCATGTTTTTAAACTTAAAAAATCTTTGTCTAGTTTAAAACAAGATCCTAGGGCATGGTATGATAGTCTTAGTAACTTCTTACTTAAAAATGACTTTGAAAGAAGACAAGTAGACAATACTCTTTTTAGAAAATCAATAAAAGATGATATTTTGATTATTCAAGTTTATGTTGATGATATTATCTTTGGATCTACTAATGGCACTCTCTACCAAGAATTATCTAAATTGATGAAACAGGAATTTCAAATAAGCATGATGGGAGAACTTAAGTTCTTCATAGGGATACAAATTCAGCAAAGTCAAAAAGGTATATACATTCATCAAACAAAATATACAAAAGAGCTTCTCAAGAAGTTTAAGATGAGTGACTGCAAACCTATGGCTACCCCAATGCACCCTACCTGCTCACTTGAAAAGGATGACTCAGGCAAAACGGTTGATAAAAAATCCTATAGAGGTATGATAGGATCTCTAATCTATCTCCCTGCTTCTAGACCTGACATTATGTTTAGTGTATGCGTATGTCCTAGATTTCAGTATGACCCTAGGGCATCCCATTTAACTGATGTTAAGAGAATCCTTAGATACCTAAAAGGCACTACTAGCTCACCTTGTTCTACAAGAAAACTCCGACATACCAACTTAGTGGATACTGTGACTCTGATTATGCTGGAGATAAACTCGAAAGAAAGAGTACAAGTGGAAACTACACGTTCTTGGGAGACAATCTAATATCCTAGTCAAACCAGAGACAAAGCACCATTGCCATGTCAACAGTTGAAGCAGAATACATTTCAGCAGCCGGATGCAGTTCGCAGCTCATTTGGATGAAACATCAGCTGGAAGACTACAAAATCGTGGAGACCAACATCCCTTTATACGGTGACAACACTTCAACCATCAACCTAACCAAAAACCCTATCCTACATTCTAGAGCCAAACACATAGAAATCAAACACCACTTCATCAGATATTGTGTTCAAAAAGGGACACTCAACATCCAGTTTGTAGACACTGACCATCAATGGACTGACATATTCACTAAACCACTACCTGAAGATAGGTTTGACTTCATCAAGAAAAACCTTATCCTTACCTTCATCTCTGACCAAATAGCTTAGTGAATTTTTTTGTTATATGTAATTCTTATTTTTGTGTACTTTTATTTAAAAAAAAAGGTGAAAAAAAAAGAAGTTTCCTTCAATCCTTTTTGTCTAATGACAATGGGGGAGAAGATGTTTTTGATAAAGATATTATCTGGGGCATTAGACTTAGGGGGGGGGGGAATATAAAATTGGAGCTTAGTCTTAGGGGGAGTCAAAGTCAAAATAAAGAAAAAGTGTTATAAAAAATACAAAGTTATGTCATCATAAAAAATGGGGAGATTGTTGGAACCAAGTTGGTTCTTTCAATTAATGTTTTGATGTTAATAAAAGTACTTTATGAAAATCATATTTTGACTTAGAAGAAGTATGAAAAATCAGAGGATATGAAAAATTAGAGGATGTGAAAAATCAGAGGATGACGTCACCAGAGGATGACGTCACCAGAAGATACCTCCAGAAGATACAACCAGAAGATACCTCCAAAAGATACAAATCAGAAGCAGAAGATGTCATCAGAGGATAACGTCACCAGAAGATAAAAATGCCACCAGAAGATACGACCAGAAGATATCACTAGAGGATACCAGAGGATATCACCAGATGATCCCATCAGAAGCAAGAATCAGTGGATGTCATCAAAGACAAACATCAAAGGATATCATAAATTAGAGGATATCATCAGAGGGAAGAAACAATGACATCATCAAAGGATATTACTCTTGCCCAGATTAGAAGGAAGCAAAGTCTAGAAGTAGACTTGGTCCAAACCAGAAGGAAGCATGTCCAAAAGAAGACTTGGTCCAGACCAGAAGGAAACTTGGTCCATACCAGAAGGAAACATAAGTCAGACATAGTCCAGACCAGAAGATACAAAGTTCTAGAACAGAAGACTTGGTCCAAATCAGAAGATCACACATTCCAGATCATGAGACAGAATGGTACAAATCAGATCACATAGTCCAAACTTGGTCTAGATCAACAGATCATACGGTCCAAAATTTAAATCATAATGCACATCAGTGAAGACTTGATTAAATTCGAAGAAGACTTGATTGAATTTTGATAGAAATTTGATCAAAGTATTAAGGGGATTTGATTAAAAAGTCACTAAAGACTTGAAGGAAATTTGAATGAAATCTGAAGCTAAAAGATACGGTGTAAAATTAAGAGAAACATGATTGGTCAACAGAATTTTCAAATGAAATATGAAGCTAAAAGATACGCTTTGAAATTAAGAGAGCATGTCTAGAAGGAGACTTGGTCCAGATAAGAAGAAAGCATGTCTAGAAGGAGACTTGGTCCAGACCAGAAGGAAACATTGTCCAGAAGGAAACTTGGTCCATACCAGAAGAAAACATAAGTCAAACTTGGTAAAGACCAGAAGATAGCTTGGTCCAGAACAGAAGACTTGGTTCTGATCAGAAGATCAATGGTCCGGATCAGAAGATCACACAATCCAGATCATGAGATAGAATGGTACAGATCAGATCACATGGTCCAGACTTGGTCCAGATCAGCAGATCATATGGTCTAGAAATTTAAATCATAATCCAAATCAGTGAAGAATTGATTAAAATTCGAAGAAAACTTGATTGAACTTTGATAGAAATTTGATCAAAGTATTAAGGGGATTTGATTCCCAAATCACTGAATACTTGAAGGAAATTTGAATGAAATCTGAAGCTAAAAGATACGGTGTAAAATTAAGAGAAACATGATTGGTCAACAGAATTTTCAAATGAAATATGAAGCTAAAAGATACGCTTTGAAATTAAGAGAAACAAGATTGGCCAACAGAATTTTCAAAGGAAATCTGAGCAGGATTTATCTCGAATTTAAGCTTGGACAAAGCCCTAATTGGAGCTATAAAAGGAGGCTTTAGGCAGCAGCATTAGGCATCGAAAAACACAAGAACTTAAGCTTCAATTCAAAGTCATCCGAGAGTTCAAAAGAGAGAAACACTTGAGTGCAAAAGAAATATTCTCTAAGTGATTTTTCGAGAGTGAAATTCAGTGCAGCAATCAGCTTTCCAGAAGCAACTACTCAAGAGAAACAATGCAACAATCAGCTTTTCAGAAGCAACATTGCAGAGTTCCAAACCCTTGTAATCAAACCCGTTAGAGGTGTAGATTTCTTCTTCAATTTGGGGTTGTCAGATTGGTAGGAGAAGACTTGACCTGTAGGGTCAAGGTGCTGTTATCGTTCCTCAAAAGTCCGGGGTTGTCAGACTGTTTGGGAAGATTGACTTGGAGGGTCAGGTGTTATAATTCAAAGTGTTTTGAATTAGTGGATTAAAGCCTTCGGAGTGAAGGGGCTGGATGTAGCCAAGTTAATGGTGAACCAGGATAAATCGTTGTGTCCTTATGTTGTTATTATCCGCTGCTAAGTCTGATTATTTATTCATCAAATAATTCCCATCAACATTCAACAAAACAGCAAAAGAGTTCAAGTTTGAGAAACATAATTCAACCCCCTTCTCGTGTTTGCACCTTCATAAACAATTTCGAAGATTTCAAAATTAGAACTTGTTAGCGGACTGCCAAAAATAAATTTTGATAAAGATAGAGTATGTGAAGCATGTGATAAAGGAAAACAAGTTAAAAGCAATTTTCGTCCAAAAGATTTTATTTCCACAAACAGAATCCTTGAGCTATTTCACATAGATGTTTTTGGTCCAATTAAAACAACAAGTTTAGGTGGAATAAAATATGGGTTTGTTATGGTTGATGACTTTTCACGATACACTTGGGTTTTATTTTTAAAACGAAAAGATGGTGCATTTGATGCATTCAAAAACTTTTTTAAAAAGGTACAAAATGAAAAGGATTCCAACATCATTTCTATAAGAAGTGATCATGGAGGAGAATTCATAAATGCCTCTTTTAAATCATTCTTTGATGAAGTTGACATTTCTCATAATCTATCTTGTGGAAGAACTCCTCAATAAAATGGAGTTATTGAAAGAAAGAATGTAACCTTACAAGAAATGGAAAGAACAACCTTGGAAGAATCTAATGTTGAAAAATATTTTTGGGCTGAAGCTATCAATACTTCATGCTACATTTTAGGGTTTGATGAATTTGAAATCAGCATGGATATAATGTTTGATGAATTTGATGAACTTGAGATAAGCAAAAGAAATGATGAAGAAGAAGAACATTCTGGGCAGCAGCAGAATGTTCCCCAAGAAACCCAGATTGATAAACAATCTCCGTTTCATTCTTCTCCTAAAAGTTGGAGAACGATCAATGATCATCCTCAAAATCGAATCATTGGAGATACTGTTGATGGAATTCGAACAAGAATGTCATTCAAGGATGATGTCAATAACAACATGGAAATGATATCTCAAATTGAACCAAAATCAATCAAAGAGGCCATAGTTGATCAATCTTGGATAGATGCAATGAAAAAAGAGCTTTTTCAGTTTGAGAAGAATGAAGTCTGGGATCTTGTTCCAGATCCACATAATCAAACCATCTTTGGAACAAGATGGGTATTTAGTAACAAACTAGATGAAGAAGGTAAGGTTGTACGAAATAAAGCAAGGTTGGTTACTCAAGGTTACAATCAATAAGAAGGTATAGACTATG
This sequence comes from Cicer cuneatum, assembly GCA_037974295.1. Lineage (NCBI taxonomy): Eukaryota > Viridiplantae > Streptophyta > Magnoliopsida > Fabales > Fabaceae > Cicer > Cicer cuneatum. The sequence continues at coordinate 38,711,526 of JBBPBO010000004.1, read as the reverse complement.
ATGAAACTTTTGCTCCAGTCGCAAGGTTAGAAGCCATATGAATTCTTCTTGCATATGCATCTCAAAAACCTTTTAAACTTTTTCAAATGGATGTTAAAAGTGCATTCTTAAATGGTTTCTTAAATGAACAAGTTTATATGCGTCAACCTTCTAGTTTTGAAGATCAACCAAAACCAAATCATGTTTTCAAACTTACCAAAGCTCTATACGGTTTAAAACAAGCACCAAGAGCTTGATATGAAAAATTAAGTTCCTTTTTAATCAAAAATGGATTTCTAGAGGAAAAATCAACACTACACTATTCAAGAAAACTGATAAAAATGATTTTCTCATAGTTCAAGTGTATGTCGATGATATTATCTTTAGCTCAACTAATGAGAAAATGTGTGATGTTTTTTCAAATCTCATGCAAAGTGAATCTGAAATGAGCATGATGAGAGAGTTAAGATATTTTCTTGGCTTAAAAATCGAGGAACACAAAAATGGTATTTTCATTTGTCAAGAAAAATATATAAAAGATCTCTTAGCAAAATTCAAAATGAATGAAGCCAAAATCATGACTACTTCCATGCATCCATCTTCGTCATTAGACAAAGATGAAAATGGAAAATCTGTCTCTGAAAAGGAATATAGAGGCATGATAGGATCTTTGCTTTATTTAACTACCAGTAGACTTGACATTGTGTTTGCAGTAGGATTATGTGCTAGATTTCAATCTGCACCTAAAGAATCTCATTTAACAGCTGTAAAAAGAATCTTTAGATATCTTGTTGGTACTACTGATCTTGACCTTTGGTATAGAAAATCTTCTCATTTTGATCTTGTAGGTTATTGCAATGCTGATTACGCGGGAGATAAAACTAAACGAAAAAACACAAGTGGCGTATGTCAGTTTCTTGGAGAAGCTTTAATAAGTTGGTCGTGCAGAAAACAAAACACGATTGTATTATCAACAATTGAAGCTGAATATGTATCAGCAGCAAATTGTTGCTCTCAAGTCATTTAGATAAGAAATCAACTTGAAAATTTCTCTGTAAGTTATTCAAATCTTCCAATTTACTGTGATAATATTAGTGCAATCAATCTGTTTAAAAAACCCCATTCAACATTCTAGATCCAAGCATATAGAAATAAAACATCATTTCATTTGTGATCATGTTAATACAAAGGAAGCTGAATAATCTTTGTTGAAACTCAAAAACAACTTGCTGATATTTTTACAAAGCTTCAAGTAGAGGAAAATTTTAATTTCATCAAGGAAAAATTGAGAATCATTAAAAATCCAATCTGTGTGCATTAGAAATTTTTTTTTGTTTATGCAAAACCAAGAACGTTCTTGGTTTTACGATTATTCTTTGTTTTTGCGATCATTCTATGTTTTCCTCACTCAAAACTGGAAAAGTGCCTTATGCGTGGCATTTATTACACTTGTCTGCTTGTCTGGAAAAGTGACCTGCCACACTGTCATCTCTGAAAACGAACCCTCTCTCGATTCAGGAAAATGGCAAGAATTAAAGTTTTAGCACGTAAAAACTCGTGCCCTAACTGACCCTCATCATAATCATCTCCTTCATCCTCGTCTTTTCAAAATCGATCAGCATCACCTCCACCCAAGCCATCATCTCTTGATATGTCTTCAGATAAAACCTTTTAAGACTATATGTCTTCCTCTTCTCGTGAATCAAGCCCTATTGTTCTTCCCCTATGACCCTCTCAACCGTTCTTCCTCCACTCTATACACCATCCACCGAACGTCTCTCAAGCTCCTACCCACTTGAGAAGGCCGGTGGCTAAATCCACTAAAGCCCAACGACGTTCAATGCGCATTCTCGCTGGAATAGATGCTTCCAAAACCAAAAACTATGATCCAACTATTTTGATCATCTCTGACAGTGACGATTCTGAAACTGATGTTTCCCCTAATGCCACACAAACATCAGTTACATCTCATCGTTCTCCACCCTTCAAATCCACTCATCAGACTACTCTGTCTAAATCATTTGTACCATCTCAAACCACTCCCCTAACCAAAAACGAAATTCCATTGATGAGATTTTCTCTTCTTCCAAACCCGCTTCATAATCTCCTCCAAAAACACACTCTAAAAATCAAAACCTAAAAGTAAAATCAACCCCTACACTTGTTCAGTTTTTGGCCAAGAACAAGCTGAAAAACCCCCAGAGAAAACCCAAAACAACTGCTCCTAAACAGAAACCTAGAGAACGTTCATCTTCTCCATAACGTTCCAACTACTACTCTAGAACGTTCCGCTCCACAAATTATACAAAATACCTCTTTGATTCCTTCCTCTCTCCAAAAAATGTTATTTGAAAAATGGGCTGAGAGACCCATATGAGTTGGCAGAATATTCTTTCTGGATAATCTCACCCTAGAGGGTATAACCATCAAGGATCACATTGATTCTCTTGGATGGACTTCCTTTCTCCAAACCTCAGAGTGTTTCTATCCTGATGTGGTCAGGGCGTTCTACTGCAAGGCTCATGCCATTCCAGAAAAATCCCTTTTGGTGTCCAACATCAAAGGCATAGAGATAAGGCTAACCCTTGATATCCTAGCCTCCATCCTCAAACTCCCCACAGAAGGACCCATTGTTTTTGGTAAAAACTGGTATTCAGCTCTAACCCTTAACAGAAAGGAAGTTTTATTTGACATCTTCCTACCAAACTCCAAAAACTATTTGTCCACCTCCTTCAGGCCTTTATGCAAAGTTTGCAACATCATAAACCAACATTCTGTCTTGCCACATTGTGGCAGCCATGAATATGTCTCTAGTAATGATGCCCGCATCATTTATCATCTCCTCCACCGTCAACGTCTCAACCTACCCCATATAATCCTACAGAAAATGATAGCTGCCATAACTAACGATTATAAGAAGAACACTGTCCCATACAACATGGTTCTTACTAGAATTTTTAGGCATTTCAGAATCCCCCTCACCACATATCTCATATGGAGAAAATCTCTTATGCCCAAAACCTATCCAAATCTGTTTCGCCCCCACCAATCACCAAAAGAAAACGCTCAGCTAGGGCTAAAGTTGCAGCTACTTCTGTTCCTACTGAACAAACTACTCATAATCCCATTTCTCAACCATCTTGAGAACATTCTCCAACTACACCTCAAGAATGTTCTCCACCCCCAACCATCATTCTCTCTCCTATTGTCTTAACACGACACATACCTCCTCTCTTTAATCAATCTCCCTCTGAAACCTCGACCTTCCATTCTCACTTTTATCCTCACTAGAGTGACATATGCCCTCAGCTACCCCTCCTTCAAACCTCCACCATGTCACCAGCCTTCATTTTCCCCCAAAAAACTAGTTCTTCCATTGTTGGAAACAGCCAATTTTTTGTCTTCCCAGACACACCTGGCCCCTCTGTTAACCTTCCTAAATCACCCTCTGATTCCCTTCCTCACATAGCCACTTCTTTTGCCACTCTCTCAACCTTCTACACTAAACCCATCCCCACCTCCAGCACCCTCCCTTCTACTCCTAAGGATGCCACTGCACGACCATCTAAGCGAAAGAAGACTGAGAAGGATACCTCCAACACTGCCATCTTAGCTGCTCTTGAGACAATTATGGCTAAATAATCCTTTCAGGATAAAGAGTCCGCCCTTCTCAGAGAATGGATGACTACACAGCTTGCACCTAAGCTTGGAATTGATCCCCCTCCTCTTAATCTCATGGTTGTGAGGACTGAACGTAGCCCGGGTTGGGTGAACCAGGATATATCATTGTGTGGTATCTCTTTCCTATCTCTATTTACTTTCAGTCTTTCATTTATTAAAGTTAAATAGACAAATCGATTTCTGTTTTTTAACTAACCAAGAACGTTCTTTATTCTCTGTTTGTAGAACGAAGAATGTTCTCCTTTTTCTATTTTTACAACCAAGATCAATCTATTTTTAACTAACCAAGACCATTCTCCATTTTCTGTTTCCAGAACCAAGAACGCTCTCCGTTTTCTATTTTCTCAACCAAGATTAATCTTGAGTTATTTTCTTAAGTTTTAACAGGGAGTTTTTAATTAGGCAACTTTAAAATTCAAACTCCCCTTCCTTGTAAAGTGACATTGTTACTTCAACTGTTGCAATGATAACATAGTTTCAATTTCAAAAAAATTGAGTTTCAATTTCGTTTTTAAAATTGAGAAAATTAGACCCTTGTATTTTCAAAATCATACAAATAAGTCTCTATCTTATGTGACAATGAGTTGGCTAATAGTTAGACTTGTCATGTAAGCAATTAACATCCATCTTAACCTCATTAATAGAGCAAACCAACAGAGCAACTATATTGTCCAATGACTTTTAATTTCAAGGGTTATTTGCCTATTTTTAAAATTCAATAGAATAATTGCTCGACCCCTACATTTTTAGGAGATAATTTAGTCATTTACTCTAGAAAAAAGGGATAGTCACTGGCCCTAGGTTTTCTTTGTAACACGTTAATCTTAACCCACTAAAAAGACATGTTAATATTTTGTTTACTCAAAAGCACAATTACCGTATACTCCTTCTGTCCTAAAATATAAGCAAAAATCAATTAAAAAAAGTTAGTATATATGATTCAAAATTTACATAAAATACATAAAATTTATTTGATTCATTGTTACTTATATTTTAGGATAGAGCAGCATGTTTTTTTTAGATAGCAAATATTTGTATATTATTATATGTTAATGCTGTATTATGAGTGAGAATAAAACCATGCAATTCTTTATAATTTTACTCATTATCTCCTCTATCCAACCACTAAATAACCTCTATAATTATGATATATGTAATAGTAACTTTTAATTCAATAAATATATTTTATTATATAAGCATTCAATATAAAAATAATTAAATAAATTTAAATAGGATTTTACTCTCTATAAATGAAAATCATTTTGGTTCTATTCTATGTAAGTTTTTTTTGTTTATACTTCTGCAAATTCAAGAAAAATATTTAAAAAGTCATTAATGTGTTTTTTAATATTAAAAAACGCTAATGTGACCAATTTTTTTGCTGAAGTTGACTGTATTAATTAAAAAAAATTCCTTAGGTTAAAATAAAAATGATTTTTAAAAAAAGTAGAAATAGTTATTTACCGGTTAAAATAAGGGCATGCTTAAAAGGAATAAAAATAATAATAATTTTGTCCTGAAAAGATAAAAATTTAAATATACATCTTCCATTACTTTTTTAATGAAAAATTTATATACTTAGGTCATTGAAAAATATCCAATTGTTAATATTTTCCTAAAATCAAAACGGGGATTAAGTGGATGAAGAAAAAGATATGTGAAAGTGTCAAAAGTTTTCTTCAACCTCTACACATGTTCTTTTTCTCTATACACCGAAAACCATCACTCTTTTTCTTCTTTTTTATTCTCTTTGGTTGGGGTTTTTTCTTTCTACTTCTTACTCGTTTCAGTTTTAGATTGAAGAATGGGGATCATCATCCCTCTCTATCCTCTTCATTCCTTTTATTTTTTATGTGGATTGATCTAGGCTTTATGATGTTGTGGGTTTTGGGTTTGATGTTTGGGGTTTGATGGGTTTTTGGTTTGAGGATGTGTGGCTTTGATGTTGTGGGTTTTGGGGTTGAAGTGTGGGAGCATCTTGTGAGAGAAACGGGGAAACAACGGAGGGAGAGAGTAAGCGACAAGGAGGTAGAGAGTGTGTGTGGGTGTAGCAAGAGCTGTTAAATGGTCGGTCTAGCCCGACCCACTCTTACCCAAAGGGCTCGTTCACCTGAACGGGCTAGATCGATCCAACTCACTTTGTTATTGGAGGAATGTACCATGCGCCCTCCACCTAATCCCTCCATCCCCCATTCTTTGTAAAATGTCCTAATTGTCATTTTTACTAATTATAAATACATCTTCGAAAAATTACTATTTACTTTTTAACCTGTTCCATTTGAAACTTTCGGAATTCACCCCACAATTTGGAACATTCAAATCTTCGAAATAAAATAAGCAACTAATTTAAATAAATTTTGAATATTTCAAATATTCGAAGTTATGTTTTTGTAAACTTTCGAAAGTTTTGAAGAAGTTGAAACCTTCGAAGTGAAACCTTCCAGAATTTATCAACACTTTCGAAAGTTTCGTTTGAAGCTGGAAGTTACGAAGACTTTCGGAAGTTTCGTATGAAACTGAAAGTTTCGAAACTTTTCGAAAGTTTCATTTCAACCTGAAAGTTTTGAAACTTTTCGAAAGTTTCATTTCAACTTGAAAGTTTCGAAACTGTTCGAAAGTTTCATTTCAAAGTGAAAGTTTTGAAGGCAATTTTGAAAAATAATTAATTTTATCTTTTAAATATTGTATTTATATTATTATTATTATTAATTAAATAGAGTAAGCTTTTTGGAATCAGGCATGAGTAGAGTTGAGGTTCCTGCTACAACGACGACTATAGATTCTATAGGTAAATTTATCACTAATCAGGTATTTTTATTGATAATTGATTTTAGAAGTTTTAGTTTTAATGTATTAACATGTATTAATGTTTTATTTGAAATATATGTTGTAGATATTTCCCTCTCGAGAAGCTGTATTTGAATGGGCAAAAAAAATTGGAATGCAAAATGGAATTTTAATTGTTACCATTCGATCAGATGAAGCAACGGGAAAGAGAGGCAGAAAAGACAAATTAATTTTGGGATGCGAAAGAGACGGAAGATATAAATCAAAATCAAAATCAACAGTAACCTGTTCTCACAAGGAAAACTGTCCGTTTAAACTCAGATGTATACGATCAAGTTTGGGTGAAGGATGGAAAATTAGTGTTCGTTGTGGAATACACAATCACGATTTAGCCAATACTTTAAACGGCCATTCATATTTGGGGCGTCTAAATGAAGAGGAGAAATAATTTGTCAATGACATGACAAAGTATAAGCTTGCACCAAGGTTCGTTTTGAATGCTTTGAAAGAGAAAAATAAAGATAATGTCACAATTTCCACCTCAAATATATAAAGCAAGGAGTACTTATCGATCATCTTTGAGAGGTTCGTACAGAGAAGTGCAATATCTGTTGAATTTAATACAAAATGAAAATTATGTGCACTGGACAAGAAGATAGGATAATTCAGATGTTTTAAGAGACATATTTTGGACGCATCCTGATTGTATAAAGCTGTTGAACACGTTTCATTTTGTTTTGATATGTGATAGCACATACAAAACAAATAGATATCGGTTACCGTTGCTTGAAGTTGTCGGTGTAACATCTACTAGTTTGACATTTTCGGTTGCATTTCCCTATTTGGAACAAGAGCGACGAGATAACTTCATCTGGGCATTTCAAAAGGTAAGACAGTTGTTTGTATCTGAAAATTTAATTTCTAACGTTATTGTGACGGATAGAGATCTTGCCATGATGAATGCTATTGGTGTTGTATTTCCTACTTCAATTCATTTGTTGTGTCGTTTTCACATTGAAAAAAATGTTGGGGCAAGATGCAAACAATATGTGAGTAAGGATAGACAAGATGAAGTAATGGATTTATGGAAAAAAATTGTATTTTCGGCTAGTGTGGAGGAGTATGATCATCACTTGCAACACTTTGAGCTAGTGTGTGCCGATATTATTCTTTTTGTTGATTATGTTAAAGATTCATGGTTGACACCTTACAAAGAAAGATTTGTCATGGCTTGGACGAACAGAGTGATGCATTTAGGGAACACAACGACCAACAGGTATTTTTAAATAATGATTTCTATTGTTTTAGAAAAATGATTTAGTAATTTATGTGATTTGTTTTAATTTGTGTTATTTAATTTATTTGTAGAGTGGAGTCTGCTCATTGGAGATTGAAAAACATGTTGCAGACTAGTAAGGGAGACTTGTGTAAAAGTTGGGATGCTGTGAATATGATGTTGAAGAACCGATTGTGTAGCCTCAAATCAACTTTTCATAAATCTATTCTCGATGTGGAGCATGGGTATAATTCACCATTCTATCAGAGATTACATCATTGTGTATCAAGGAAATGTTTTGAAATGATTGACAAACAATTGAAGAGGGTGAAAATTGTAGGTACTGACAAAACAAAATGTGGTTGCTCAATCAGAACAACTCATGGATTACCATGTGCTTGTGAGTTGGCAAAATTGCAGATGCCTGGTAATGTTATTCCCTTAGATAGCATTCATATTTTTTGGAGAAAATTAAGCATTGAGCAAGAATTGGAGGATGAAGAATCTTTATCAGATTATGACTTTTCAGAAGAGTTGGAAGCAATGAAGGCATACATGAAGAAACAAGATATTGTTGGTCAAAGGATATTCAGGGCAAAGGTGCGTGAACTTGTATTTCCACAAACAACAACAATGGTTCCACCGCATGATAAAGTGAAAACCAAAGGAGGTACTAAAAAGAGAAAAGAATTTGATAGTTCTCGTGATCCATCATATTGGGAGTATGTTGATGCATCTCATGGATCTCCAAATCAATCATCATAGCGTTCTGCAAGGAAATCATTACAGCGTTCTACAAGTCAATCATCACAGCTTTCTGCAAGTCAATCATCACAGCGTCCTGCAAGGCAATTATCTAAGATACATTTTCCTACATTTATTCATCCGTATATCAAGTACATAATAGATGTTGAGCCTGATAGAAATTGTGGGTATCGCATAGTTGGAGCTTTGTTAGGTTGGATAGAAGAATCTTGGCCTTTAGTTCGAACACAATTGGAGAAAGAGATCAATTTACATAAAGACCTTTATTCCAAAGTTTTCGATGACAACGTTGAAACCGTGCAAAAGTCATTGATCATTTCTAGATTGGGTGCTCAAGGAAAAGATAAGTGGATGACTATACCAGATTTGGGTTACGTGATTGCAACAAGATATAATGTCATATTGGTATCGTTGTCTCGTAATCTGAATATGACATTCTTTCTGCTGAATAAATGACCATCGAAAGACTATTCTCTTAATCATTTAATAGCAATTGGATTCGTCAATGAAAGTCATTGGGTACAGGTAAGTTTTATGATTGATAGTAATGTTTAATAATAATATTTTCTTGTTTAGATAAATTAATGTTTACTATTTTATTGTTCAGATCAAATTGAAGTCTGATTGTCCTTTGCCACCTACCTCACAAAAATGGAAAGACTTTTGTAGTGGTTGTGCAAAGACATGACAAATAGCTTATGTAGGACGTATTAAGCATTGGGAACACATTGATCCATCATTTGACAAATCATCTTGTATTTCATTAAGTCAAACTTAGATTATATGTTTGAACTTTTAGACATTTAATTATTATAAAGATTTATGTTTGAACTTTTAGACATTATAATTTACTTATGGTTATATGGTAACAAGTTGAACTTTAATCATTTACTTATACGAAATAGATATAAAAAAATAGATATTACTATTAAAATAGAAATTCATTATATAAAGCATTCGTAATACAAAATATATTCTTACAACTTAATCGCAACACACAATCACTAATCGTCTCTTGGGAAGAGTCTGCTTAACTCAGTGAATATGTCATGAACTTCACCAAATGGAGTTACAATCTGTAATCCCCTACGTATAAGCTCATATGCTAGACGGTCTTGTTCCGATGATGGACCAACATGTGCAGAAGATGATGGAATATGGAGATCATGTGCAGCAGTAGGTGACATGGAAGGTGGAGCAACAATAGGTGTACTGGAAGAGGGAGCATCAGTAGGTGGAGGGAGGATCAGAGGATGTGAAATATTGACGTACCATACAAAGTAGTCTGCAGTGACTTCTCCGGGAAACGTCGCTAGAGGAGATAGACTCCGGAATGTAGCTATACATGATCTAACTTTATTCTGCCACTCCTAATCTATACTCCTAGGCACCCGAGGAACGTCATGCGGAATGCACTGAATACGACCAAACTGTCGAAGACATCGCTTTGGCAGATATGGAACTGAAACTCCTCCCCATCGAAGGTATCCGGAGAACATCAAAGACGATACAAAAGGACGATTAGCTCGATCATCATCGTATGGTGTAAACAATACATCCTCGAGCAACATAGAATCAAGTCTCCGCCGGTATGTCATCAGTCCACCTTCAACTGCGTGTTTTGCAGTCCACCTATATGCTCTTGGAAGATGTGCAGGAACTGTTCCACTATTACCCCGCTTACAGATCCTAGGAAAGTGCTCGTAAATCCAGCACTGCACCAATTAATAAAAGACAAATTAATAAATAAATGAATAACACAACTAAATAATTAAATAAATAAATAAATAACACAACTAAATAATTAATTAAATAAATAAATAACACAACTAAATAAATAAATAAATAACACAACTAAATAAATAGATAAATAAACTTAATATAAATAAATAAATTCAAATACCTGTAATAGGGTCATGTAACCCCCCAACTGTCTAGTGTGATGAATGGCTCTATCTCCCAGGTTGTCGTATAGTACAACCAGTGCAGCGGCACCCTATGCATAGTCCCAGCAACGATCTAAATCAGCAAACAAACTAACATATTTTGCTTCCACACGAGTGTGTGTTTTATCGGAAAAAATGGTGCTGCCAACTAAATGCAATAGATATGTTCTGGCAACACACTCATACATGTTAGCTTGAATTAAACGCTGATATAACTCGCGCAACCACTGCAACCTATACTGTGCACACTTGTTGTAGTTAACCTCAACAGCCGTTTCCTCCCAAGTCGCTCCCAGTAACTCATGTGCATCCATCATAGCATTATTAGTATTCATATTAACTGGTGCATCAAAAAAATTACCACGTGGTTTGATGTGAAGGAGAGTGGCGACGTCGTCTAATATGATGGTCATCTCTCCGAATGGTAAATGAAACGAGCTGGTCTCTCTATGCCACCTTTCCACAAAGGCGGATATCAGACTAGCATCAGCCATAGTCAAGTAAGCGGAAGACAAATGTAACAGCCCATATTCTCGAATCCAATGTTGTACAACTTTTGGTATAGGAACTTCCGCAAACCTTTTCAACTTCAAACCATGGGTAATCACCTTTAACAAGCCACGATCCTACAAGTAATTAAATAAAGAACATATCAATTAATATTTATTCTTAATTAATGAAATAATGTATCGGGTATAAAAATAATTATACTTAGTTAAAAAATTAATTAATTAAAATTTACCTCTCCTTCCCATATTTTACGAGCCATGTGGTGTTCATACTGTGTCAGCACATATGTCACCAGTGGTCCTCCAGGGAATTTGGACTGCTGATCCTGCTCTTCAATATTCTGGTCAGCCTCATTATCACCAACCTCATGTTCAGCTGAGTTTGAGTCCATCGGTGCAGGCTCATACTCCATCTGTGCCTGCTCATCTTCCTGAACATCCTCAGGCTCAGGGACATCCTGCTGAACATCCTCGCGTCTACTAAGGTGGTTGGCTTCATTCCGTCGTCTATGTAATGCTGTATGCGGAATTCTATCTGCTCTGTCGCCGCCATCACCTCTCATAACACCTATGGCAATAGTGCGAATAATTTGCCCAAACGTACCTTTAGTTTTAGGCAATGCAAAATTTAGTTAATATAATTGTTATATCAATATATCAAAAATTGAAAAAATATGGAAAAACTCATATTGTTCGAAGTTAAAAATCTGGAAAACTCAGATTTTTCGAAATTAAAAATGTCGAAAAACTCAGATATTTCGAAGTTAAAAATTTGGAAAAACTCAGAGCTGCACCAAACCTTCGAAAGTTTGGATGAACACCAAAGTTTCGAAAGTTTGGATGAATACCAAACTTTCGAGGTTTAAATTCTAGAAAATCTCAGAACTTCAACAAACTTCGAAAGTTTGGATGAATGCCAATGTTTCGAGTTTTCGAAAGTTTGGATGAATGCCAATGTTTCGAGTTTTCGAAAGTTTGGATGAATGCCAAACTTTCGAAGTTTAAAATCTGGAAAAACTCATAACTGCACCAAACCTTCAAAAGTTTGGATGAATACCAAAGTTTTGAAGTTTCGAAAGTTTGGATGAATACCAAACTTTCGAGGTTTAAAATCTGGAAAATCTCATAACTTCAACAAACCTTCGAAAGTTTGGATAAACACCAAAGTTTTGAAGTTTCGAAAGTTTGGATGAATACCAAACTTTCGAGGTTTAAAATCTGGAAAATCTCATAACTTCAACAAACCTTCGAAAGTTTGGATGAATGCCAAACTTTCGAGGTTTAAATTCTAGAAAATCTCTGAACTTCAACAAACTTCGAAAGTTTGGATGAATGCCAAAGTTTTGAGTTTTCAAAAGTTTGGATGAATGCCAAACTTTCGAAGTTTAAAATCTGGAAAAACTCATAACTGCACCAAATCTTCAAAAGTTTGGATGAATACCAAAGTTTCGAAGTTTCGAAAGTTTGGATGAATACCAAACTTTCGAGGTTTAAAATCTAGAAAATCTCATAACTTGAACAAACCTTCGAAAGTTTGGATGAATGCAAAAGTCTCGAAGGTTTAAAATCTGGAAAATACTACTTCGAAAGTTTACAAAGTTTCGAGCAATCTGATAAGTTTCGAAGATACTTACTTTTCTAGGTTTCAGATGAATGAAATCTTCGAATGCTGTTGTTTATGAGTTTCGAACCTTTGAAATCTTCGAATGTATCAGAGTAATATGAATGTTTCGAATGAATGGGGGTGAAAAAGTGATTGAAATTTTTTTTTAGATGAGTTTATAGTTAGTAAAAAGGGCAATTAGGACATTTTACAAAGAATGGGGGGTGAGAGGTTTAGGTGGGGGGTGCACGGTACATTCCTCTTGTTATTGAGCTATAATTTATCAAGACTAGCCCGTCCAATATGAACTATGAGAGCCAATGGGTCAGTCCAATCCCTTTTCTCTTCCACTATTTTTCTATTTTAACTAATGTCTACGTCACAATAAGGATATTTTTCTTTTAACTATATATTAAGTTCGAACTTGCAATCATTTGAAATCTTTTGTATTTTTGTCTTGATGCTATTTTTAGTATTAAACATGCACAAACTATATTTTGAGTTGAATAGAAAATTAAAATAATGTAATGAATAAAATAAAAAATAAAAAGAATATAACACGTTAGAACAAAACAAAGAAAACAGAAAACATGGAACATATTTGATTTCTTCAAATGAAAAGTATCTTACCTCTAAAAGTCAATTCCAAACCAAGAAAACAGAAAACATGAAAGTGTACCTAAGATAATAATCATATAGTAATCAAACAAGAATGTAATTGGTTTTTGTTGAGTTCAAACCTTTTTTATGTGTTTTAATTACACCAAACCTCATGGAATATATATTTTGCACTTCAGTTTTTGTTACAAGAATAAGTATTACAGAAGTGAACAGGCTACCAGTCTCTCACATCAACAAGTGCATTGTATTTATTCAATGATGAAAGATAAGAGTAGCATTGGAGAATTACCACAGTAATATCACGAGCATCATGAAGATGATTAGAAGACTATGGTTAGAACCATAAGAGACTTATTTGAGAGAACTATCATATAGAGTTTTGCTCATCTCATCACATAAAAGTTCGCAAGTATAGAACATTCAAACAAAAAGAGGATGTTCATAATGAAGAACCATGCAAGAAGAACTTGTCTTACAAGCTACACAAGACTAGATTTGAAGTTTTTGTTGTAAGATACCTTAAAGATCTACTACAACTATACAAGGTAAAAAGAAAAATGCATACATCTTATGAGGATCATAGAACCTACTCAAAGTGTCATCCTACTAAAGTTTAAGAAGATGATAAGGTTCAAGAATGACTTTCAACACTTTTTAAAAAGAACTCATGCAATATACATATAAAGTCTCGATCATTCTCTAAACCTAAAAAGAGACATCCTCCTGAAGAGAACATAAATCAATATGATAAGGAATATAATTCAAATCAATAAAGAAGACAAAGAACTTCGTTATGAAGAAATCTCAAGCAATATTGCATTTGCTAAGTCAACATTCAAAAGAATGTGGTTGGAACATTAAATGAACATTCCATGAGAGACCAAAATATTCATATAGTGCAAATGTATATAGATTACAATGTTCTTCAGAGTAAAGTTCATAATGTTCAGTAAAGTGTAAGTGAACGAAATTCAAAATGTCCATCATCACGTGCAAAAAAAAGAACTAAAATGTTTAGAAGAATATACATTAATATCACTTATCATCTAAAAGGATATTGTTATTAAATCGACGGTTAAATAAATTTTTAGTCCATGTAAAATTTTAACGTTTTACTTTGAGTTCCAATAAAAAATATTTCAATTGTAGTCCCCGAAAAATATCACTATTTAGCATTCAAATTTTTCCATGGTTTTTTTCCATGCATGTTTATAAAATTATAATAGTTTGTCTTATAAAAATTTAGAATTTTTTTACAAAAAATGAATGAAATATAAATTTTTAAGTGTCAAAAGCTAAAAAGTTCATGTTTAATTGATCAATTGTTAAACAAATTCTAAATTTTTCTACGAGATATGCTTAATATAACTGCAAAAAATCATTCCAAAATTTAAAAGATGCAAGTGCATTAACTCAAAAAGTAGGGACACAAAACAAAAGTGAAAAAAAATTTGGGGACTAAAGTTAAAGAATTTTTTTAAAGAGACGACAAACAAAACTTTAAAATTTCATAGAACTAAAAACTAATTTAACCCAACAAGAATATTCAATGTTATTTATAACAACAAATGTTGAAATAAATACAAAGGGAGACTCTCTTATGTCATAAAGAAAGGATCGTCATTGTTAATGTAAATGATTCATAAATTATTTTTCACTGTTTAAATTTGTAAAATGAATAATGATAGTAAGAATACCAAAAATATTCAAGAAATTTAATTCAATGAATGATGAATAAATGCAAAGAAGTATATTCACATTTATCATAACGAAAAATTATCCTAATTATCAATAAAAGTGGTCTCTCACTCATACACAACTAATGAAATTGAAAAATATCAAATAAGAAACACACAACTCATCCATGTTGCAACAAACATCTAACAATTGTGAAATGTTTCCCTAGAAGACAAAAAGCAAAGTACTTTGTGAAAGTACAAAACTGAAATGCAGAAGATATTGTTCACATTGAACAGCTACATTAGTATGGAAATGTGTGTATTGTTCACTCTCATCTCACTTACACTAAGAGATAAAAATGCATGAACATAAACATTATGATGCTGTCCAAATTCAATTAAAACTCATAATGTTCATCGAGCTCCCAAGGAAATTGAACAACAATTATTGGAACACGTGTATAATAGTCACATTTACCAAGAAAGACGTGCAAACCTCTATATCTCTCATATACTCATCATGTTTTTAATTTAACCAAATATATGAATATTTTGAAGTTGAAGAAGGTCTCTTCTAAAGGAAAAAAATGATTAAACACCTACTCTCTACTACTTTTCAACAACTATATCAATCATTAAAAGGTTAAAAGGTGTGCAAGTCTCATTCTCCTTCATGAAGAAAAAGTGGAGTATATAAGAAAAAGTGCATTGTGACAAGTGTCCAACGGTCGTAATACTCTTCCGATACCAAAATGAAAGACTTCAAACATCTATAAAAACAACAAGCTTCAAAACTTTGAAGCTAAGAGACTACACTTGACATGAAATCCATTTTTTTGAGTGAAAATTGTATAAAAGTCGTCATCAAATACACTTAACTTTCAAATATATTTGTATATAACCATATAGAGTAATTTTGTATCAACCTCATACTCGTTTTTAAAGTTGAGCTGATAGATTCCAAAATAATCACCGTATTCATGTGTGACATTCCCAAGTCTATTTAGTCAAAATTAGATTCAGTGAAAATTATATAAGCCTGTTGAGGCTAAAAAATCACAAAGTGTAAGCCAATTGAATGTAAGAGAATACATATTATAAAAAGTTCTAAGTGGCAGAATGAAAGTTGTAGGAGTTGCGAAAAATCTCATTGTTCTAGGGATTAAATTAGTTTACATTGGGTGAACTAGGATACTTGTTGTGTGTTGACATCTCTATCCATACTCTTTACTTTATGCTTCAGTGTTGAACACTTATTATACATACTCGTCGCTTAGTTTATTGAAGATACTTGATTAAACTAACACTTTAGAACCTTTTGAACTTATCATGTTTTTATTTCTTCCATGTTTTATCTTGGAGCAATCTATCTAAGTACAAGTCAATTTTTGAAAGGGTGAATTCAAATCTCCCCGTTTTTATGACTATTGTTTCAAATTAAATTTCTCCATATGTACAAACAAAAAATAACATAATCTTCTTACTATTCTTTAAAATGAGTAAAGTTTCTGGGTTGAAAATAAAGAATATGAAGTTCAAGATTCATTATTGGGTTTATTGGGATGAATTTTTTTGGGTTTTGAAGTAAAAATAAATATTAGGTTTGTGGTTGAAGATGAGTTTTTAGTTGTTGGGTTCTTTGATGATGATTTGAAGAATTATGTGAACATGACGAAAAAGATGAAGATTATCGATAATAATTATCCAAAAGAAAATAGTTAAACAATTAAATGATTAAATGAAATTATTTTATTAAAATATAAAAAATGCATAGTTAGCAATATTTAATCTAGTCAGCAATATATACAATATTTCATAATTGAATATTGACACTCCAGCAAAATTTACACAATTACCGTACACCGCATTATTCAAAATTAGCCACTTTTACATTTTTAATAAAGAAATCACTCGAGGATTTTTTTTAAAACTTTTTGAGATTTGCTACGGTATAAATAAATAAAAGTTATTCAAGCTAAAATCAAAATGATTCATTATTTAAAGGAACTAAAAATATATTTTTAAAAATTAAATATTACACAAATATATTTTAATTTCTATTTTACACGATAACACAACACACATTTATTTTTATTTGTAAATCATGCTACTAAAAACCAGCCGAAAGATGGACAATGACTTGACAGTCAATCCATTTTCTTTTCTAATTTATTTTGTTGTATGAATGTTTTATTAGACTTTATTATATACTCTTTCCTTTCAAAAATAACTATCGCATTTAAAAAAAAAATTCTAAAAAACCCTTGCTTTTAATTTCTAGTGTAATTTTAATTATTTTTTCAACTACATCGTCTAATTAATAAATTGTGCATCACTTGTAAGTTATTATTTTTCATTTTACATTTACAATAATAAAATACATCAATAATTAAAAATATTGTACAATTCTCTTTTTTTTATTTATCATTTTTTTTTAATATGTGAAATAATCAAATACAATTCTCTTTACTTATTTTGTTTTAGTTTATAATATTCATATTATTTAAATTTTACTTTCAATATTTATGTTGTATGTTTTTATATTTGAATTTGGGAA
Source organism: Cicer cuneatum (assembly GCA_037974295.1). Taxonomy (NCBI): domain Eukaryota; kingdom Viridiplantae; phylum Streptophyta; class Magnoliopsida; order Fabales; family Fabaceae; genus Cicer; species Cicer cuneatum. The sequence continues at coordinate 38,694,123 of JBBPBO010000004.1, read as the reverse complement.
GCCCCTAATATGGTCCTCAACTTAAAAGGATCACCGGTGGACCTTAGTAAATGACTTGCTATTGTTTTTTTATTTAATAATATTTTGTAGCTTTTTTTTTTTACTACAAAGCTCACGAACGCGGAAGTTATTTCGCCAATTTTTTTTTTCTCTAATTAGTGTTCCTTTCATATTCTTCCTCTTTGAGTTTGTCTCATCCTCTGTCTCTCCCTCTTTAGAATCAATTCGTGTCTGCGTAAGAGTTTTTATTTGTGTGGGTGTGTTTATATTTTTTTATTTGTTTCTACAATTAGTACACCGGTAATATGTTGGGTTATTTTCATTGTATTTAGGTTAGTTATTTTGTCTAAACAAGTAATAATTATACAATATGTGTGTGTTGTTTATGGAAATATGAATTTGAAGACATCATGTTGCACCGATTGAAGGGTATACACATCTTTAATAATTATATTTTGGGTTTGAGGGAATGGTACTCACGATAGTACTAAGATCAACGACAAAGAAGATAATTTTAATCTGAAAATAAATTTAATTTACATTTGTTCGAGTTTAGAATAAGAACTAAAAAATAAAAACAAAAAATAAACCTAAAACACTGGGGTTTTTTTTTTGGACAAAAAATCCTAAAACATGAACTTTGATACCAAACCCAGTAAATAAAAATTAAAAAAGCAATGACTGGCTATAAACAGTCACTTACTAAGGTTTACAGGTGGTTCTTTTAAATTGAGTACCATATTAGGGGCTCCTTTGAATTTGCAGGTATAAAATAATTTTGTTGTTAAGCGAAAATTGGTAACAGAAAAATGCTTCACTAAAATTGGTAGTTAGTTTTAGATAACCAAGTTGTAGATTTAAATTGGTATAAGATTTAATGATCAGATTTAAATTTAAATTTCAATTAAAAATTAGATTTTATTATATTTAAATCTCAATTAGTTTTGAATAATTTTAGTTCCATTAGATTTGATTCATTTAGATTGATTTAAGAATTAAATTATATTTGATTTTGTAATGGTATGAGCCTAAAATGCCCAAACCAAATATAATATGGATCAACAATAAGGGAAGCCCAATATGAATGTAGCAAGTAGGCCCAACATCGAGGACCAGTCTAGTAATGACCTCATGTTGAGACCACAACACCAAAGGATGACGCAACACAAAAACTACCGATGAAGTCATCCATATAGGCTCATGTGGTTAAAGACAATGAATTTAGAAGCACTGACACACTTATAACCTCTTAGGCATCACAGAGCACACTATACTAAGCCCTAGCAATTATCTCGGTATACATTTGCATCGCAACTAGTAGCAAGTTCACTTTGATCTCAACGATCATCTCAGCAATAGTAGCAACAAAACATATCACTCATGAGTCCAAGCCACTCTATAAATTGAGAGTTTGCCCCTCCAGGTATCGCACATATTATTCATTCTTCGTTACTCACTATACTTGTTATTTGTTTGCACCCCTCCTTACTTTGACATCAGAGTGTCTTTGCAAGTACACGCTCTAACTTGGAGAATGAGTGTATGAGTAGAAAGAGTTGAGATCAAGACATTACCACAACATTAAGCTTGGAGTCCACATCACCAACACCGATGATCCACCTTGTGACTTCATACAAAAACATTGGCGCTTATTGTGGGGTCTCAGTAAATTTTTCCTAGGCCACAAGATTCCCACAACATGGTGATTACAAAAAGTACAACTCTTGTAGAGCCATCCCAAGGAGAACCAAGTGTGCACAACATTGGATCAAACACCAATAATGGAAGCCCCAAAAATCCAACATCTCCGCCACATATACAACTTACAGACACGTGGCTTCCTCTTATGGACGTTCTTTATCTTTTCAATAAAGTAGTATAGAGAAAGCTAGACATCATGACCCCTCGATGTCACAATAACCCATGAGAAATGAACAAAGAACGAAGGACATTATGGATGAGATACAAACATAAATTAGAAGACTCAAGAGGAAGGTGGCAATGATAGAAGATCATAAAAGACCTTATACGCGTTCAACAGAGGAGGATAACCATGACAACATGGTTAGTTTCGATTCGAGAAATGATGTTTCTTTCTGGGGAGCATCTCAAAAGAAGAAACCTAAAGAAGATGTAACACAACTCCTTTTCACAGACAAAATCAACAGGGAACCAATACCAAGACATTTGTGCATCCCTACTATGAAGGAATACGATGGGAAGATGGACTCATAGACGCAGTTGGCCTCACTCGACGCCAAAGTGAAACTTCAATGAGCATTTGACGCCTTCAAGTGCATCATCTTCCAATACACCCTAAAGAGAACTTCACTTGTATGGTTCTCTTGCCTTCTAAGAAGATCAATCAAATCCTATAAGCAATTGGCTAAGATGCTTGTGTCCAGGTTCACCACTTTAGAATAACTCAGAAAAGTTCAACATGTCTGGTCATTTCAAGAAGAACTTAGACAAATCCCTCAGTTCGTTAATGGACCGCTTCAATGATGAAACTTCTAAAATTATGAACCTCAATGATGTCGTAAACTTGCACGCCTTAGTAGCATGCCTGAAACCCGGATCTTTTTATTTAATCGTAGGCACGAAAAACCTTCCAAAACGCTCGACAAACATAGAAGAAGAACCAGTGGATACATAGTTATGGAGGAAGTAACTACAAATAAAAAAAATGAGATTTTATACCATCTCCCTATAATGGTAGGGATCGAAGTGGAGGACAGGTAGATTGCAGAAAAGACAGAAGAAATGGATACTTTATCCATTTTACATCGTTAAGTGAAAAGCCCAAAAGAATCTTTTGAGATGCATACGATTTGAACTTATTCAACCAACCTCGAAAAGTACAATCAAAGTCCGATGAAGATAGGAGGTTGTACTATGAGTATTGTGAAAAACATGGACATTCACCTGATGACTCCCAAGGGCTGAAGATCTAAATCGAGAGGTTGATATGGTATGGCCATCTACAAAAATACGTGGATAAAAGAGACTAACATTATAATAGATAAATAAAGGAGATGAAAGCTCTTTGTTAAAGAATTATTTTAGTATATGTTAATTAAATGAAAATGCTAACACGTGTCACAAGAGAACTTGTTAAGAAGTCAATTATAGAAATTTTGACTTAAAAATGCATTAGAAATTATGTTTTCAAATTTTTAAAACTGAAAATTGTATTATTTTAATAAAAAACTTCTACTTTTATAAGCAAGATCCTTTATTGAATAAAGAGATGCATTTTAGAAAAAAGGACAAAGTAGGCATGTGCCTCTGTACCAATGCCTATTCTAGAAACAAAAAACAAACTATAATTGTTTTTGGGCTACACATCTTCTTTTAGATACAAAGTTGAACACTTTTTTGTTTGTGAAACTAACATATTTTTTATATTAATGATAATATATCATGAAAATTAAGCAAGTTTTGCCAAATTTGTACTATATTTCAATAATAGACTATGGGACCAAATAACATGCACCCATAGAAGTATTGGTCCATATTGGACCAAAATTTCTCACCATTGGATTCATTTGATCCACACACTACTATGATGCTCCTTATGCTCTTGATTTTTTTTTCTTTCCTTTACCACTTCTCTCCATTCTCTCCATGGTAGGAAACCATCTATCTCAATCCTTCTTAGTTGTGTTCCAAGTTCCAACCACCATACAATTGCAACCTCCAAGGAAGCAACCACCGTCATTTACCTCCAACCTTCCTCAACCTTCTAGAAGCTCCGATGTCGGAAATGGAACCAAGGTCATCGATTGCTTCAACTTAACCGCCACCATACACATTCAATGAATAAAGAATTAAGATAGTAAAAATCGAAGAACAGTTTGGTTTTCGCCAGAGGATGCTCGTCGAAGTCATCTCATCATAAAGTCACTCGTAGCCAATGATAAAATTAAATAAATAAATAAATAGAGGGAATTCTGGAAAAAAATGGAGGAAGTGAATGAAATTGAACTCATATGTCATAGGGTTATAGACAACAAAGAAATTTAAAAAAATAACAAGGGAACACAAAGAAGAAAAGATAAACGAAAGGGAAAGAAATCAAACAATCTTTCAATTGGTTCCTTTTTGTGTGTGTGTGTGTGTTTTTTTAATTATGCAAAATTAGTTTGATCATTTTGCAGTGTTGATTTCATAGTGGATTTTTTATTTATTAAATTGGAATAATTTGAGTTTCTTAGTGTGAACTTTTGCAAACGTGAAAGCTAAAATTAGTCTTAATGGGTGAAATTGGCATTCCACAACATTATACTTCAATCTGACAATATTCTTATCTACATCACTACTAGCTTTGTGGGAATCGCCATCAAATAAACTTTTTTGTTATTGTTGGGTGAAATTAGTAGTAGGAATGATCTTATCTGCATCTTCAGTTACATATTGCTTCACCAAATCAAATTTTTGTTACCAGTTGGTTGAGATTTAATTTTTAGTCTCTGTTGGTGAAATGAGTATTTAACAATTGGTCTCTAATGGTGAAGAGAAGAGGGATGGATTCTGTATAGGGAGTACAATGTATGATGATAAGGAAGAGATGAATCTAATGGTAAAAAATTATGACCTATAATGGACAAATCTTTTTATGGGTCCAAATTATACGGAACCCTAGACTATACCAAATTTTCATCAATATAGTAGTATTTTACTAAAATTACGAAAAACAAAATTTGTTAGGTCAAATAGTTTGATATAGATTTGACTCCAATTCGACCTTTAAACATTGATTACCTTGATTAGAATTAATCAAACTATGTTATTCACTAGAGTTATAAAATGTAGAAACTATGTTATCTACCATTGAATATTTAACATATTTGGTGCTAGGGCACACATCGCCTAATATTCTCCCCCTTCTTCATCTTAGCCCTTCTTTATCCATTGGAGATGAGTGATTTAAGGCTATTTTTGGCATGAAATCACTCCTCTAACTTGTTGCTTTTCTCCTTTTATGTAAATATGTATTTTCCACGTGTATTTAGTTTCTTTCTCTAAGTTTTGTTAATCATTTCATCGTCTAAGCACGACGTGGTGATGTTATTCGTCTTGGTATAGCGTTGTTTGATTTACTATTTTGTTGTGTTGTTCCTTTGGTTTAGTTAGATTAACATATTACGATCAATTACATATCAAATCAATGATTTTGGTGTTGTCAACATTATATATCTAAAGACATAGGTCAAACACTTTAGTTTTGTCACATTTGTAATAATTATGTCATTTTATGCTATTAACTTGAATATTGTGAGTTTATTTGCGAATTCATCCTTTTCAATTTCAACAACTTTAAATTTGTAAGTTATTGACTGATGCATTTTGACAATTTCAATGAATATCATTTTTTTACAATAAAAATTAAAATAAAATGTAGAAAAATTGTCTATTAGCTGCGATTGTATTTTCATAACTCCTTATCATATGAATAAGAAAATTACATGAAAAACTAACAATAATTAGTTGTGCTTGTGCACAAAAATCTATATTATTTTTTTAAAACAATCCTTCAATTATTAAGAAAGAGAAATAATTGATTTTTTAATTCTTTGCATTTAATTAGGGTTAATTTTGTAAAAAAACTAATTATGTTTCTTGTAATTTTAAAATGGTCTTATATAAAGGGACAATTTTTTTTACAAGATTTTACATATAATAACAACTGTTATATTTTAAAGAAAATCAAGAAATTTTGTTTTCCGAGATAACAATTTATCTTGAATTGACTATTACCCACATATAAAGAAAGGAAAATGAAAAATTTAGTGTTGGTTGACTCTATTTTAATTTCAAATTAAATATACTACAATATTTTAAAATAGGGTTTGTTGTGCTTTAAGTTCCCCTAATATAAGAGAAATTTGGTTTTAGCCTATGTATTTTTTTTTTTTGATTTTATCTCTACTATTTGAGATTCTTCTATTTTTAGTTACTTGATTAATTTGACTTTTCAAAAAGTTGATATGGCATTGACACATGTAAAGTAAAATAGGTGATGAGGTGGAACAGTTATTTTTTTTATCATTTACTTACTTTTATTTTAATAAATGTAAAAAAAAATTAAAATAAAAAAAAGCATTGTTTAGAAAACGGCTAAAATGCATTTTTGGTCCCTTCATTTTACCAAATCTATAATTTTGATCCATCTATTTTTTGTCTTGCAATTTTGGTCCCCTATTATTAAAATTGTTGACATTTGATTCCCTTCTTGATTTGATTTTCCATTTTTCTATGTAGCAATTATTTAACTGATGTGTACACGATGATGTCGAAAATTATGGTGATGTGAGAATTAATTTTAATTTTAAATTAAATGACATCGCTTTAGTAGTTTTTTAAAATACAAAATTTAAATTTCTTTTTATCTTTAAAATTTAAGAAAATAATTTTTTTTTTTAATTTTTGTAAATTAAAGTGAAAAATTCAATTATTTTTTAAAGCAAAGACGAGTAAAATTTAAAAAAAAAGAAAAAAGAAAAGTAAAGATTTTTTTTGTGACTTTTTATTTTTTTAAAGAAAAAAAAAGAATTTTTTTGAAAAATCTTTAATCTTTAATTTTTATTTTATTTTAAAATATTATAAAAGTGGTATTACTTAATTTTAAATTATGTATCACCATAATTTTCCACATCATCATTTACACATTACTTAAATAATTGTCACATCATCAAATTGAAACTCGAACTAAGAAGAGATTAAATGTCAAACAATTTTTAAAACTGGAGACCAAAATTATAGATATAAAGTAACAGAACTAATATTCCGAATTTGTTAAAATAGAAAGATCAAAATTGAATTTGAGAAACACGTTCATTCATCATCTTTCAAAACACAAGTTAGATGCAATCAAAATGGAATTGTTGAAACATGGCATCTAGCAAACATTGTTGACGTTGATTTGAGTTATTTCAAGTGGTTTTATCAAACAAAATGGTGAAATAAAAGAGAAAGAAAAAAACAAACAAATATAGATTAGATGGAGAAGATGAAGAAGACGCCACAACCAAATATGATTGATAAGACAATAAGCAATAGCCACAATGGAAAGGAAGTCATTTATAAAATTTAAACAAGTTCTAATCCAAGAACTTAAATAGGAGACATCGCTCACTCAACATTATCCTAAAGAGAAATTCTATTTCATTTCAAAGTTTTTTTTTTTTTTTTTGTCTCAAATGAGATTACAAACCTATTTCAAGTATCGGACCCCAAAATCTACATGGGCACAAGTGGAACCCTTCTCTAGACCGATATTAGACTTACATCACATTTCTAAAATAAACAAAATGTAAGGAAACAAAGTACCTTCTCTTACACATGACATCAACTAAATCTAAATTAAAACTAATACAATTCCAAATTAAAACAAACTAAGAATTATTACAAGCAAGTTAAAAGAAACAAAGTTTATCCTAATTTATTAAAATATGGATTATCTTCATATTCTTGAGGTCTCTATCATTCTCTCATTCTTGAAGAAATTCGACCACGGATTTAAGCTCCATTATGTAAGTTCAGAGGCGCACCTAAGATGGGAGGGTGAATTAGGTGTTTAGAAATTTTATGGTTTTTAGAGACTTAGTGGATTATTTTTTTGATTTATGATAAGTGATGTAAAGTGTAAATGGCAGAAAAATAAAGAACACAAAGAATTTATCCTGGTTCTCGATATAACCAAGGGTACATCCAGTCCTCTTGCACACCACAAGAGATTTTTCACTATTGTTTGAATCAGTACAAGTTTAACCCTAAGACTTCTGTTACAAACTTCTGACACTCTCCCTAAGATAACACACCACTATCTTAGATTACAATACTTGAAGAAAAGTACACCACTTTCTTACAATAATAACTTGAATGATTTTTGAATAACTTAAGTGAATATACAATTGATATGCTTTCTTTGTACAATGATAATAATCCAATACTATTGTACTTCAAGTGCAGCAAGAGAACCTTTGCAATGATATGACAATGTAGCAATATGCACTTGAAATATGAAAGTTAAACTCTTAATGGATCTTATACATTTTTCAAAGAAAGTTCTGAAGTTGTTGTGAAAGTGTTGAGATTAAACTCGAGCCTAAGAGGTATTTATACTCCTAAGACATCACTTCAGATCAGTGGCAATTGTTCCTACAGGTTTGATGAATATATGCAATGATCCAGAATCATTATGAATTGAAAAATCACATCGATTCGCAGTTGTATTCGGCTACAACCTATGGGTAGTCGAATACACCTATGTAATGTTCAGATTTTTCAAACAATTTTAAGCATGTATTTGAATACGAAATCTTGTAGCGAATACAGATGAGTGAATTTTTCCACTGACTTGATTTTGTATTTGGCTACGACATCCTGTAGTCGAATACAGAAGTGCAGTTTTAGCTACTGACTTGGTTTTGTATTCGGCTACGACATCCTGTAGTCGAATACGAATCAGAAGTTTTTGTTACTGACTTGAGTTTGTATTCGGCTACGACATCCTGTAGTCGAAATACAGATTATAAGTTTTTGCTACTGACTTCATCTGTATTCGGCTACATATATATGTAGTCGAATACAACTTTAACTTTTGTCAAAAACTTAATTTTCAAACATTGTTCATGCATTTTGACACTTTGAAAATTCTTTTGGTGCATATGCTAAAAGTATAAGGTTCTCATGTGCATTTAAAATATAACAATATTAGATTGCATCGTATACCTTAAACTGTAAGTCTTCTAGCATATTGACAATAGTTGACTTATTTGTTGACTTCATCTTGGTCACTTGACTTGGTCTTTGTCTTCATAAAAAACATAAGTATTCTTGCATATTTACACATTATACCGTTCATGAAAAAAGAATCCAAATAAACCACAAGTTCATCATATCCATCAGGGTCAAATGGAAATTTGGAAAAGTCACCAAATTGGAGTAGTCGGTGAAACGCATTTCCATCTTGAACAATTAACATTTTATCACATTTATGGTCATGGTAAGAAATTCGAAAGACGAGGACAAAGTTATATCTTTCGAAGTTGATATTCAAGATCAAATTTACCTTCTTTGAATTGCAACTAGTGATAAACAATAAGTTACTTTGTATTTGCAAAGGCTTCAAAGCAAGTTGAGTCTCATGGACATTCTTTTCATCACAAACAAATGACGGCTCAATAATTTCTTTAAAAGCATCCTTTTAAGAAACCTTTGACCAATCACCTTCAAGAATTATTGTTTCATTCACCTCACTCCCTTGTTTAAAGAGACTTTGAATTGTATCCTCATCTTTCTCTTTAGTCTTAAATTCAATGTATTGTTGGTATTTCTTCTTTGGAGACATATCTTCAAGCTCTAGAGCATAAGAATCAACAAAGTTAGACAAATAGTTAAATTTAATTTCTTGCTCTTTGTCTCTCAAATGTTTTTCATGTTCCTTTTTCTTTTCTTTAATTTTCTCTTTCTCACTCAAGACTGCTTATCTTTTTCCTTTTCATCTTTCTTTTCTCTTTTTCTCTCAAGGCTAGTTTCTCTACTTTTCTTGTCACTTTTGCATATCCATTTTCATAAAGATATTTCTCTTTTGCATACATCCTATCAACTCTCTCAAAATTTATAAGCTTTCTTACTTTTTCTCTATTTCTCCTTTCATACTCACTTTCCTCCTCACCACAATCTCTTTATCTTCTTTCTTTTTCTTTATCTCTTATTTCATACTTCATTTCCTTCTCATCATAATCTTCACATCTTCTTTCTTTTTTTTCTAAATCTCCTCTCATACCTCATTTCCTTCTCATTATAACCTTTATATCTTTTTTGTTTCTCAATTTCAAATCCATCTTTGTTTTGAGACGATCTTCCATGAGAGATATCTATCTATTTGATTCATAAGCTCTTCTCTCACGCTACTAGAAAACCTCATTTTAGCTGTCATATTTAGCGTCGGCCACGACTCCAACGCTAGTGTAGTAAATTTTTTTATTTTATTTTATTAATTATTAGCGTCGGCTAGGCCGACGCTAAATAAAATAAGGCAGACGCTAGTTTATTTTTTAATTTACTTATTTTTATTTAGTTAATTAGCGTCGGATGGGCCGACGCTAAGTTGTAAATTATTTAAAATTAAATTTTTTAATAGCTGTTGAACTCTGAACTGAAAATTAAAAAAATCAAATCTCAAAAATACCTTTGTACTCACCAAACCCTATCGAACTCTGAAGTAATACTCACTATCTCAAGTAATACTCAAACCCTCTCAACTCTGAAATCATACCCTTGCCATTGAAGCTCTCGAACCCTGTGAACCCTCGCCGTCGAAGCTCTCGAACCCTGTGAACCCTCGCCGTCGAAGCTCTCGAACCCTGTGAATCCTCGTCGTCGAAGCTCAGCCTCTCGCCGCTGTGAAGCTCAGCCAATCTGAACCCTAGCTAGCTCTCGAACCCACTGTGAACCCTGTTGAACTCACTGTCAACCGTCATCGTCAAGGTAAGCCACTCGAACCGTTCTCTTCTTAATCTCAGAACATCCTCTTGCAAGCTTAAAAACATGATTTGGTTGGAAATTTATCTAAGTATAAAACATAAGAATTTTTCTTTAAAATGAAACATGAGGATGTTTGTTTTACTTCAACCATGTGGGGTTTAAAAAATAACTTTAAAAGCAATTTTACAAAGTTATCTTTCACATATCAAACATCCTTAATCTATGCAAAATGATTTCAACAAATGATACATGTACCTTTGATTTGTTAATGTTTCCAAGGGTTATAGACGCTCCAAATTTTTGTAATGAGAGGCGGCACCATACTTTTCCATTCATGTGTATTGAGCAAGCCTTGTTCATGTATCAATGTTCTTTCTTGATTGTTGGATGGTCTTCCTGCATCACAAGTTAGTAATGACTTTGGTACCCATATTTGTTTGGGTCCTTGATGGTTAGTATATCTTCTTTTAGAAGATTTTTTAAAACTTGATCTCTTTTTAAAATAGCAATTTGACTCATAGTGGTCATTCTTGAAATAATATGATCACTTTGTTGTTGGTTTTAAAGAAGGTTTGAAAATCTGAGTTTTAAACGTCTTTGAAATTGATTTTGTTGAAATTTCAGAATGTTCTCCTTTTTTCAAACTTTCTGAAGAAAGTTCTATTTGTGTTCCTGAACTTTCTCCCTTTTTCAAGTTTCTTGGAGAAAGTCTTATTTTTGTTCTAGAACGTTCTTCTTTTTTAAAGATCCTTTTGTTTTTGATTTTTTCATCTCTTTTCTTAAAATAACATACAAATTCCAGATGTCCAAATTTACTGCAATATGAACATTTGGTTTTGCATTTCTCCTCTTTTCTTTTAGGAACAAAAAAGATTTCATAAATCTTTTCTTTTTGAGAAGTTTTGAAACATAAAACATCTTTATCAAATATCCTTTCTTCAGAGATCATATTCTTTTGAAATGTTTCAGTGGTTGTTACCAAGTTGGTTAAATCATTTTTTAAATCAGGAACTTCTATCTTTAAAGTGGTACTTTCTTCCTTAGTTTCAAAATATTTTGGAAAATGATTTTTTATGGTTATCTCATTGAGAGTCTTTTGTTGTTCAACCATTTGTAAATGAGTTTGCTGCAAAATTTGAATGACCTTTATGAGTTCGCCATTCATAGCTTGGGCTTTCTCTTTTTCTTCTTTTTCTTTACGGAGTTGTTCTTTTAATAAACCATATTTTTGAGCAAGAAGGTTTGAATCACATAAAAGATTATCAAATTCTTTTTCCATTTATTCACATAAAGGACATAGTTCAGAGATGGTTACCTCATTATTTTCTAAGTTTTCCTTTAAGCACATGTTGGTTTCTGACATTACTTCTTTTTCCTGAATCTTTTCCTCTAACACTCTTTAGGTGCTTAATCTTTAGAGACCAAGCTCTGATGCCAATTGAAGTAGCAATGTCGATTTACAAGAAAGGGGGGGTTTGAATTGTAAATTCGCCCTTTTAAAGTTCCTGTTAAAAACTTAAGAAAATAACTCAAGATTGATCTTGGTTGTGAAAATAGAAAACGGTTCTTGGTTTTCACCAGAAAACAGAGAACGTCCTTGGTTAGTTAAAATCATCAGTTCAGTTTATCTGTTTAACTTGATAATATAAAGACTGAAAGTAAATAGAGATAAGGGAAGAGAAATCACACACGAATATATCCTGGTTCACCCAATCCGGGCTACGTCCAGTCCTCACAACGGTGAGATTTTCAATAAGTGCTAAAACAGAGATCAATCTTGGTTTTACACACCCTGTTTCAGATCAACTTTGATCTGTTACAAAAACAAATCCTTTCCACCTAGAAAGGAGTTCAATCAAATCACCTATCAATCTTTAGATAGGATTTTGCAGTTCACCTTTTAATCATAAAAGGATTTCCAACAAGCTTACTCAAAACTATACTTCACACTATAGCCTTGAGTTTACAATGATATGATTTAAAGTGTTTTGTCAGAATCTGAGAAGGCTCAACACTTGTTTGAGTTCTGATCTTTGACAGAGAAATACACGAGAATGATTCTAGGAATCGAATAGGAAAAATCTGAACTGACTCAATGTATGTGAGAGAGATAACTTCAAGTATGATTGAAGTGAGTAATGAATTGCTTAGTACTTGAAGCTATGATTTTGGACAGAATCTGAGTATGCTCAACTCTTGTTTGAGTTATGATTCTTTGACAAAAGAATTCAGTAGAATGATTCTGATATGAAGAAGAAGAACAAAACTGAATCTTTTGTTTGTGATTGAGAAACTTTTCAAGTATGTAAGTGATGTATTGATTTGAACTTGAAGCACTCGAATCTGATTATGAATAATGGAATGATTGCTTTCGTGAGTGCTTGTTGTTGCCTATATCTTGAGGTCTCTTTAATAGACTCAAGAAGTAGTTTTGACAGCTCATTTGCCCGTTGGGAATAGCTGGCTGTCCTTTGTCAGTGATTAGGTGGGAGTACGTCAAAAAGCAAGAATGTTCTTCATTCTGCTTCCAGCATTCAAGACCAGACTTGGTTCTGGGAAATGAGTCTTGATCTTTAATACTGCGCATTATGGGGTATTAAATCTGTAGAGGGAACCTCTGATGATAGCTTCTGGTATCCTCTGGAGGTATCCTCTGGATGTATCTTCTGGTATCCTCTGGTGACGACTACTGGAAGTATCCTCTGGTGACGTCATCTGGAGGTATCCTCTGGAGGTATTGATAAGTGCCAAATTTATCTAATTTTCCATGATCTTTTGGGCACTTATACGTTTGAAATATTTAAGATATATGTTAAATTAACCCTCAATAGGTTATTTTAGCAAGTAGTTAGTTTCTATATAAATATTATGGTAAATATGTTAATTATAAGTATTAATTACTTTGTGTTTAATTGTAGGAGAAATATCAAAGTGGTCCAAGCAAAGGAAAAGCAAAAAGTCAAAGTTGAAGAACTTGGCTTAAGCCAAAAGAATACTGAAAGCAAAACATGAAGGACTGTTTAAGCGAAAATGAGGTAGAGACGGATTTTGAAGAACCCAGTTGGCTTAAGCCATATATTTTCTAGCTTAAGCGGGAAACCTTTCCTAAGCATGAAGAAACCTGTTGGCTTAAGCCAGATTGGCCTAGCTTAAGCGAGACCATCAACTCATTTCCTTTAAAAACGCATAGACAGACTTCAAAAAAAGGCGGTTACGAAGTTAAAAAAGAGAAATCAAGAGAGAAGATAGAGAAAAGAACTGGTTGCTTGATTGGGATTCAACCGAAGAGCTGGAGTTGTTCCCGAGACATCACAGAGTCGTCCTTTCTTCTTAGATCTTCGCTTTGAGCTTGAAAGCATCCATGGTTATGGATTGCTAATTTTCTTTTGTTGGGATTGGATGTAACTCTTTAACTTGGATGTATCTAATTTGATTTCTATATACAGATATCTATTTCTATGCTATGATTTAAATGATTTAATCTTATTCTTCATACATGTTTTAGCTTGATCACCTAAGGCATGAATTTAGATTTGATATGTGAGTGAGAACTACATGTTTAAGTCGGACTTAGATTATCTCATCTAACAAGCTTGATTGCTAGAAATAGAATTAAGTCTTGTCAATTTACATCTGAACTCGTTACGGTTATCCTTTTTAATTATGCGAGAGATCGATAATTAGATTAGGGAATTGTTAATCTTCTCATGTAAGAGATTAATGAGATAGATAAGAACTGATGTGATGAAATTAAGCATAGAACATGATTTGTATGTTGAATCAATAGGATACTGAAGAGTTAATAGATGAATCCAATCCCAACAGTTTTCTCATAGTGTTTTTAAATCCTTTTTTATTAGTGCTTATTTTACATTTCAATTTGGTTACCAAAACAATCATCCAAATACTTGAAAACTTATTGCTCGAGTGATTCATTAAAGAACGACATTGTATTTCCAATTCCCTGTGGATACGATACAACCCTTTTGTTGTACTATAATTGAATCCTAAGGGATTTGAAAGTAGATTGGTAAAAAAACTTTCATCAAAATGGCGCCGTTGCCGGGGAATTGCGTCTAAATACAAAAGCATTGCTTTAGTTGTTATCTTGAGCAATTGTAAATATAGTACATAGTTTTATTTACATTTTGATTATCTTGTTAACTAATCCTCTTGGCTAGATTTGTGTTATCTTTCTGTTTATGCGAGGTAGGATTCCAGCTGATCAACTTTTGTTCGACCTAGAAATAGAGAAAACAGCTAGGAAAAATAACAACAAAGCAAGGAAGAGAAAACAACTGGCTAAGCAGATAAGGGAGCAAGAAGCAAATTTTATCTCAAGTTCTTCTACAAACCAAGATACAACAATGGCTGCAGAAGAACCAGGAAATGGAGTACCAACCAATGGTGGCAATGATGCAGGCGTTGTCAATTTCACACCAAGGAATATAATCACAATTGGCAGACCTACAAGAAATCAAAGGCCACCTGAAATGAAGACTGGATTGGTACAACTGATGTATGCCAATCCTTTCGCAGGTTTGGATCATGAGGATCCCTACACACATCTTACAAAGTTCTATGAACTTTGTGGTACTGCTGGTGTAACAGAGACTGAGGAAGAAGCTGTATTTCTTAGGCTCTTCCCTTTGACCCTCATTGGAAAAGCTAAGGAGTGGTTTCTCGACCAACCACAACAAATTCTATCTGATTGGAATCAACTGGAGGAGAAATTCATGGCTAGGTATTTTCCTCAATCAAAATTTATGGATTTTAAAACTGCTATTTCTACTTTCTCTCATATTGCAGGTGAAAGTTTATGTGAAACATGGGAGAGGTACAAATCAATGTTGAGGAAGTGTCCAAACCATGGATTCGATGCAAAGACACAAATCCATATTTTCAGAAATGGCTTACTCCAGCAACACAAGTTGATCCTATATGCCACAGCTCGAGGATCTTTGATAGCTAAATCTTCAACAGAAGCCATTGATATAATTAAGTCTATGGCCATCAATGATCAACAGGGCCAACACCACAGAGGTCCAACAAAAAGAGGCATGATAGAGCTTGCAGGGAATGATGCAACCTTAGCACAGAACAAGCTTTTGCAACAGCATATGGAGGAAATGACAAAGCAATTGGCAAATCTTCCTAAACATTTGAAGGAGATGCAAGAATCATCATCCAATAGGCAGGTAAACAGATGTGATGTGTGTATAGGTGATCATCCTACAAGTTATTGTGAACCCAAAGAGGAGGAAGTTCAGTACTTGTCCAATCAGCCAAGCCAAGGTCAATATCAGAACAACTACTCTAGGGGAACCAACCAAAACTTCAACAACCTTGGAGGCAGGATGTCGTACCTTCTTCTAATAGGCCACCACCATATCAGAACCAACAGTATCAACAACCACCACAGGATCGGACTTCAAAATTGGAGGACACATTGACTCAATTTATGCAGATGTCGATGGCTAACCAAAAGAATACTGATGCATCCATCAAGAATTTGGAGATCTAGATGGGCCAATTAGCAAAACAGTTAGCAAACACTCACAAAGGAGCATTTACGGGCAATACTGAGTCTAATCCTCAGGAGCACTGCAAAGCAATCACAACACAGAGTGGTAAGTTGATAGGTGAAGGTATTGGTGAGAACGATAGTGAAAATAATGTGATTGTTGTTGAGGAGGAAAGTGAGAATGAGAAAGAAGAAAATGAGAGAGAAGTGCTGAAAGATAAGAGTGAGGATGTACATAAGAGTGAAAATAAACAAGAACAAAGTGAAGAGGAGAAAAGAAAAGCAAGAGGAAAAGAACAAGTAGGTACTAGT
This sequence comes from Cicer cuneatum, assembly GCA_037974295.1. Lineage (NCBI taxonomy): Eukaryota > Viridiplantae > Streptophyta > Magnoliopsida > Fabales > Fabaceae > Cicer > Cicer cuneatum. Next base: position 38,677,793 of record JBBPBO010000004.1, on the reverse strand, counting down.
GGAGAGAAAAAGAAAGAAAAAGAGAGTGAGGCAAAAAACATGAGAAGAGTGCACAAAAAGCCCCACCTGTGAGAAACCTTCCTTATCCACATGTTCCTACAAGAAAAGACAAAGAAAGGCAATTTGCAAGATTCATGGATATATTCAAAAGGCTTCAGATCAATATTCCATTTGCATAAGCCTTGGAGCAGATGCCTACCTATGCAAAATTCATGAAAGAACTATTGACAAAGAAGGGAAGATTTATAGAGGAGGAGACTATTGAGCTGGATGCTAGCTGCAGTGCTATTATTCAGAAATACATCCCTCTAAAGGCGAAGGACCCTGAAAGCTTCACACTGCCTGTTACTATTGGGAATCTAACACTTGGGAAGGCACTTTTGGATTTGGGAGCTAGCATCAACTTAATTCCATTGTCTATGTTGAGAAAAATTGGTGACTTGGAAGCTAGACCTACCAGAATGTCATTACAGTTGGCAGACAGGTCAGTTAAATATCCACACGGTGTCGTAGAAGATGTGCTAGTGAAAGTAGATAAATTTATGTTTCCAGCTGATTTTGTGGTCTTGGATATGGAGGAAGATGTAGAGGTCCCGCTGATTTTGGGTAGACCTTTCATGAAGACAGCCAGAGTAATGATTGATGTGGATGCAGGAAAACTGAAGGTCAGGGTGCAGGATGATGAAGTAAATTTCAATGTTTTTGAGGCTTTGCAATATCCAAAGGACAAAGGACAATGCTTCTCCATTGATGTTATTGATGAGGTGTGTTATGATGCAGATAAGCAGTTACAATCATTTGATCCTCTAGGCAGAGTTTTGGTAAACATGCATACTAGCTTCAATGAGGAAGAAGAACAAGAGATTGAAAAATGTTTACAGGATCTTGATTCCCTCAAAGAGATTCATCCAAAACAGGTAGCATTGGAAAGCATTGAAAATGTAGCTGACAACAAGCAGACTGATCAAAAACTGGAATTGAAGTTGTTATCTCCCCATTTAAAATATGTGTGTCTGCAGGGGGAAGTTGAAAAGCAAGCGATTATTAGTAGTTCCTTATCACCACAAGAGAGAAAAAGCTGATTGAAGTTCTCAAAACAAATCAAGGAGCAATAGGCTGGACACTAGTTGATTTGAAAGGTATTAGTCCTTCATATTGTATGCATAAAATTCTAATGGAGGATGATTTTAAACCTGTAGCCCAGCCTCAAAGAAGATTGAATCCAACCATGAAAGAAGTAGTCAGAAAAGAAGTGGTGAAGATGCTTGAAGCCGGAATGATCTACCCTATTTCAGATAGTGCCTGGGTGAGTCCAGTCCAGGTGGTACCAAAGAAAGGAGGAATGGTCGTGGTAGCCAATGAAAAAAATGAATTAATTCCAACCAGAACTGTCACAGGTTGGAGAATGTGTATTGACTACCGGAAGCTGAATAAAGCCACTAGGAAGGACCACTTCTCACTGCCTTTTATGGATCAAATGCTGGAAAGATTATCTGGGCAAGCTTTCTATTGTTTTCTGGATGGTTACTCCGGTTACAATCAAATCACTGTAAATCCAGAAGATTAGGAGAAAACAGCTTTCACATGCCCTTTTGGTATTTTTGCTTACAGGAAGATGCCTTTTGGACTATGCAATGCTCCTGCGACCTTCCAGAGATGTATGCTAGCTATTTTCTCAGATTTGGTGGAAAAATGTATAGAAGTTTTCATGGATGACTTCTCTGTATTTGGAGCTTCTTTTGATTTATGCTTGGTGAACTTGGACACTGTACTAAAACGGTGTGTTGAAACAAACCTTATCTTGAACTGGGAGAAATGTCACTTCATGGTGACTGAAGGAATTGTCCTGGGCCACAAAATCTCATCAAAGGGTATGGAGGTTGATAAAGCAAAGGTGGAAGTCATTCAAAAGCTACCAGCTCCAACAAATGTCAAAGGGATTAGAAGCTTTCTCGGGCATGCTGGCTTTTATAGACGTTTCATCAAGGATTTCTCTAAGAATACCAAGCCATTGAGCAATCTTCTGAATAAGGATACTCCTTTTCTTTTTGATGATGCATGTTTAAAAGCTTTTGAACAATTGAAACAAAATTTAGTTTATGCTCCTATCATTATTGCACCTAAATGGAACCTTGACTTTGAATTAATGTGTGATGCTAATGATTATGCTATAGGAGCAGTGCTAGGTCAAAGAAAAAATAAAATGTTTCATGCCATACATTATGCTAGTACAGTGTTGAATGATGCTCAAATGAATTATGCTACCACTGAAAAAGAATTACTAGCTATAGTGTATGCTTTAGAGAAATTTAGAAGTTATTTGATTGGATCCAAAGTTGTTATTTTTACAGATCATGCAGCTATTAAGTACCTTTTAACAAAAGCAAATTCCAAACCACGACTGAGTCGATGGATTTTGTTGTTGCAGGAATTTGATCTTGAAATTAAAGATAAAAGTGGCAAGGAAAACTTAGTGGCTGATCATTTATCCAGGCTGCTGAATAATGAGGTGACCACAAAGGAAAAAGAAATAACAGATGAATTTCCAAATGAAAAGCTGTTTATTGTACAAGAAAGGCCATGGTTTGCTGATATGGCCAATTACAAAGCAGCAGGTGTAATCCCTGATGATTTCAATCATCATCAGAAAAAGAAATTTCTCAGGGATGCCACCTATTTCTTGTGGGATGATCCTTATCTATTCCCAACAGTTTTCTCATAGTGTTTTTAAATCCTTTTTTATTATTGCTTATTTTACATTTCAATTTGGTTACCAAAACAATCATCCAAATACTTGAAAACTTATTGCTCGAGTGATTCATTAAAGAACGACATTGTATTTCCAATTCCCTGTGGATACGATACAACCCTTTTGCTATACTATAATTGAATCCTAAGGGATTTGAAAGTAGATTGGTAAAAAAAATTTCATCAAGTATCTCTGGTGACGTCATCATTTGGAGACATCCTCTGGTGACGTCATCTTCTGGAGATTTCTTCTGATGACTTCATCTTCTGGAGACATCTTCTGATGATGTTATCTTCTGGGGGACATCTTCTGATGATGTCGTCCTCTAGTAACATACTTTGATGTTGTCCAAAATGTTCTTGGATCTTCAGATTTGATCTTGATTCTCAACTGATTTTGATTCGAATTTCCTTCAAGTCTTCCGTGATTTTTGAATCAAATCTCCTTAATACTTTGATCAGATTTCTATCAAAAATCAATCAAGTCTTCTTCGAATTTTAATTAAGTCTTCACTTAATCATGATTTAAATCTGGACCATATGATCTGCTGATCTCGATCAAGTCTGGGCCATGTGATCTGATGTGTACCATATTGCTTCCTGATCTGGACAGTGTAACCTTCTGATCTGAACCTGTGATCTTCTGATATGAACCATGTGATCTGTTCTGGACCATGCTATCTTCTGGTCTGGACCAAGTCTTCTGTTCTGGACGAAATCTGGAACATGTCTTCTGTTCTGGACTGAGTTATCTTCTGAACTCTGTTTCCTTCTGGTCTGACCAAGTCTCCTTTTGGACAAGATTATCTTCTGGTCTGGACCAAGTCTCCTTCTGGATCATGTTTCCTTTTGATCTAGGCCATGAATAATATCCTCTGATAACGTCATTGTTTCTTCCCTCTAATGATATCCTCTGATTGATGATATACTTCAAGATCGTTCAACGTTCTTGGCAGTCAAGTTGGAGAAGGATGTAACAAGGCTGGAGAATGATGTTCAGTATGCTGGAGAGTGATTGTATCATTCTGGACTGATGTTATCATACTGGAGGATGATGTTTGATCATTCTGGAGATAGTTGTTAATCGTGCTTGAGAGAGATGTTTGCTGCTGGAGATTATTTATCAATCTAGAGACTGATGATACACTGCTGGAGAATGATGTTAAACATGCTGGAGATTAATGTTAACATGCTGGAGATTGATGTTAACATGCTGGAGATTGATGTTAACATGCTGGAAAATGATAATCATTCTGGACAAAAGATCATTTTGGACAGCAGATCATTCGGGACATTCTCGAGACTGATCTGACTTGATGGAATAGTTTGATTCATAGCCTTTTTCGTTAAACAAAACTCAAGTGCAATAATTAGTAGATCACCATTCATAAAACTCAATCATTTAATTCAAAAGGTTTGTTGTCATTAAAACATATATCAAAAAGGTTTTTTCCTCAACAGTAGTTGTTAGTGAAGGTGCAAACACGAGAATGGGGGGTTGAATTGTGTTTGACTAACTTGAATACTTTTTAGTTTTAAAACAAAACCTGTTATGTATGAATTAAAACAGAGTTAGCAGCAGATATAAAGTAAATAAAAACTCAGAATTTTATATTGGTTCACCGTTAACTAGGCTACGTTCAGTCCCTTCACTTTGAAGGATTTCACTAATTCAAAAACCTTGAATTACAAAGTACCACTGACCCTCCAAGTCAGTCTTCTCAAAAAGTCTAACAACCCTAGACTTTTGAGGAAAAGATACTTGAATCTAATTGCTAAGTAATCTGCTACTCCTTCTGACTCCCTCAGATTGTAGACTCTACTTCAACAACTTAGACCTAACACAAGGGAAAGAAAACATAGAGTACTTGCTTCTGGAAAACGGATACTCACAATTGACCTCACTGAAAACTCAAGTATTTTGCTTTTGGAAGTGTATGACTCTCAAGTATTTTTGATGCTAAGTCTTCTGCATTGAACCTCATTTTATAGATGAAGATTAGGGTCTCTTCCACGATTAAATTCGAGTTGTATCTTGTCTAGATTCTCTTGCAAAAATAACTTGGCCAATTGGGTTTCACTTAAATAAAAAACATATCTTTTTAGCTCCAGATTGCCTTTGAAAATTCTGTTGACCAATCTTGTTCCTTTTAATTTCAAACCATATCTTTTTAAGCTTCAGATTGCATTCGAATTTCTCCAAGTCTTCAGTAATTTTTTAATCAAATCCCCTTAATACTTTGATCAAATTTCTATCAAAATTTAATCAAGTCTTCTTCGAATTTTAATCAAGTTATCACTGATTTTCACCATGATTAAATCTGGACCGTTTGATCTTTTGATCTCGTCCACATCTGGACCATACAATCTGATCTGCTGTGATCCTCTGATCTCGGCCAACACTGGAACACACGTTCTGATCTTCTGATCTCGGCCAATCACTGGACCATATGATGTGATCTTCTGATCTCGGCCAACACTGGGCCATATGGTCTGATCTTCTGATCTCGGCCAACACTGGGCCATGATGCTTAAATCTGGACCATTGATCTGAACATTTTCCCTTTGATCTGGACCAATTCTGGACTGAGTCTGGATTGAACTGAAATTAAATCTGGACTTATGATATTTTAATCTAGACATTTACCTTCTGATCTGGATCAAGTCTAAATTAAATCTGGACAATCATTTCTTCTGATCTAGACTTAGTTTTATACTCTGAACCATGCTATCTTCTGGTCTGGACCAAATCTGAACCAAGTCATTTGTTCTGGACCAGTTATCTGAGGCTCTGATAAGTCTGGACTGATTCTTATAATTACTACCAGGCTATCTTTTGGTCAGAATTAATTCTGGACCAAGTCTGACTTATGATTCCTTCTGGTCTGGAATAAGTCTCCCTATGACAAGCTTCCTTCTGGTCTGGACCAGGTCTCCTTCTAGACTCTGCTTCCTTCTGATCTGGGCCAGGAAAGATATCCTCTGATGATGTTATTTAACCTTTGATGATATCCTCTTGAGGTGTATCCTCTGGTGCCTTCAGGATGCATCCTCTGGTACCTTCTGGATGCATTATATGGCCTAACCTTTTGGTGACATTTCTATCCTCTGGTTGCTTCCTCTGGATGTATCTTCTGGTGGTGTCATCTTCTGCCTCTGGTGACGTCATCTTCTGGTGACATTTTATATAATAATTCTAACTACAAAATAAGATTACATGGAGTGCTTTTGTAATCATCAAAATCCTAAGTACTTAGAACCAACTTGGTTCCAACAATCTCCCTCTTTTTGATGATGACAAAACCTTAACTTATTTTGTTAGCTTATAACTTATTTAAAAACACTTTGAAAAACTTGAAAAAATTTGAAGTACTTGTAATACTCCCCCTCAGACCAATCTCTCCCCCTAAGTCTAATAATGACTTTTTCCTCTCCTTTTCAACTCCTTCTTAAATCACTCTTTCTTTTCTTCTGTTCTCCTCTCCTTTTCAACTCCTTCTTTATTCTCTCTTTCTATTCTCTCTTCACATTGCCACTCCTTTTCAACTCCTTCTCTTTTCACTCTTTCGTTGTCTCTCTTTATTTTTCTCTCTCCCTGTTTCCTCTCCTTTTCAACTCCTTCTCTTTTCATCTATTTCTTTTTCACTCCTCCTTTCTTTTTATCTCTCTTTTTCTACTTATTTCTCTTTTTTCTCTCTCCCCCTTTTTGTCATCAGCCAAAAAGACGTCCTACTATTTTTGTATTTTTGTTTTTCTCTTTACAAAGTACAGAAAGTAAAAACAAGAAAATAAAAGACATAAAGTAAAATTACAAGAAAATTAAAAACTCGTAACATGACTACTTGAGCTAGTCAGATATGGAGATAATGTTGAGATGCTTCTTGATGAACTCAAACCTATCTTCAGGTAATGCTTTGGTGAAGATATCAGCCCATTGATGATTAGTGTCCACAAACTGGATGCTTAAAGTCCCTTTTTGAACATGGTCCCTAATGAAATGGTGTTTTATTTCAATGTGTTTGGCTCTAGAGTGTAAGATAGGGTTCTTGGTTAGGTTTATGGCTGAAGTTTATCACAGAACAAAGGGATATTGGTTTCAAAGATGTTGTAATCTTTAAGTTGATGTTTCATCCAGATTAACTGTGAGCTGCATCCTGCTGCTGATATATACTCAGCTTCAGCTGTTGACATGGCAATGGTGCTTTGTCTTTTGCTTGACCAAGAGATCGAATTATCACCTAAGAATGTGCAGTTGCCACTTGTACTTTTCCTTTCCAACTTGTCTCCAGCATAGTCAGAATCACAAAAACCTCTTAGTTTGTAGGTGGGGGTTTTCTTGTATAACAAGGTAAGGTTGGTGGTTCCTTTAAGGTATCTCAAGATTCTTTTGACAGCAGTTAAATGGGATTCCCTAGGGTCAGCTTGAAAATGGGCACAAACACAAACACTAAAGAAAATGTCAGGTCTAGAAGCAGTTAGGTAAAGAAGGGATCCAATCATACCTCTGTATGTTTTCTGGTCTACCTTTTGGTTGGTTTCATCTTTCTCAAGTGAGCAGGTTGGGTGCATGGGGGTGGCCATAGGCTTACAGTCACTCATCTTGAACTTTTTGAGAAGTTCTTTAGTGTATTTAGATTGGTGAATAAGTATACCTGATTTGCCTTGGTGAATCTGAATTCCCAAGAAGAACTTAAGTTCTCCCATCATGCTCATTTGGAACTCTTTCTGCATTAGGTCAGAAAACTCCTTGCACAAAGTGCCATTAGTGGATCCAAAGATGATATCATCAACATAAACTTGAATAATCAAAATATTATTTTTAATGGATTTCCTAAATAGAGTATTATCAATCTGGCCTCTATCAAATTCATTCTTAAGCAGAAAGTTACTAAGTATGTCATACCATGCCCTTGGTGCTTGTTTTAAACCATATAAAGATTTTTTAAGTTTAAAAACATGGTTTGGAAAATCAGAATTTTCAAATCCAGGGGGCTGTTTGACATAGACTTCCTCACTTATATAGCCATTTAAGAATGCACTTTTAACATCCATTTGATACATAATTATATCATGATTAGCAGCAAATGATAAAAGAATTCTAATTGCTTCTAACCTGGCCACTGGAGCAAAAGTCTCAGTGTAATCAAACCTTCCTGTTGACTGTATCCTTGAGCTACAAGTCTGGCTTTGTTCCTTACCACTTCACCTTTTTCATTGAGTTTATTCCTGAACACCCACTTGGTTCCAATAATGTTTTTGTTTGGTCTGGATACTAGATCCCAAACATCATTCCTTTGAAATTCGTTCAGCTCTTCTTGCATTGCAAGTATCCAACCTTCCTCTGCCAAAGCTTCATCAACATTGCTTGGTTCAATTATTGAGAGTAAACCAAACAGACTAGTTTCTCTACTTGATGATCTGGTCTTCAATGGTTCTGCTACACTGCCAATAATGAGAGTTTCTGGATGTGAAGACTTGTACTTCCATCCATTCTTTCCCTCTTAATTGTCTTCAGAGTCAGCATGTTCTTCTTCCTTGCTTTCATCTTTATCTTTCTCAGGTTCTGCTGCTGGTCCAACTTCTGGTTCCTGTGCCTCTAGTTCACCTGCAATTTCCTCATCTTGCTTTGACTTTTCAGAGTCAAGTTGTTTATCATCAAACTTAATGTGGATTGATTCTTCCATAGTGTTAGTTTCCTTGTTAAACACTCTATAAGCTTTTGATCTCTCAGAGTAACCAATAAAGGTACACTTTTGAGATCTAGAGTCAAACTTAGCTAGATTATCTTTAGTGTTGAACATAAAACAAGTACAACCAAATTGCTTGAAATAGGAAATGTTAGGTTTCTTACCTTTCCACAGTTCATATGGAGTTTTATTTAAGATTGACCTGATGTACACTCTATTCTGAATGTATCAAGCTGTGTTGACAGCTTCTGCCCAAAGGTAGGTGGCAAGCTTCATATCATTCAGCATGGTTCTGGCCATCTCCTGTAGTGATTTATTCTTTCTTTCGACCACTCCATTATGTTGTGGTTTTCTGGGGGATGAGAAGTTGTGAGAGATGCCATTCTCATCACAGAATTCTTCAAAGTATTTGTTCTCAAATTCGCCTCCATGATCACTTCTGATGGTTATGATCTTGACACCCTATTCATTCATTACTTTCTTACAAAAAGAAATAAACACTTTGTGAGATTCATCTTTGTTCTTTAAAAATTTTACCCAAGTCCACCTTGAGTAATCATCAATAATCATACATCCATATTTCTTACCACTGAGCGAAGCTGTTTGAACAGGACCAAACAGATCTAAGTGAAGCAGTTCAAGTGGTTGAGAGGTAGAAACACATTTTTTAGTTTTAAAAGAGCTTTTAGTTTGTTTACCTCTTTGACATGCTTCACACAGAATCTCAGTTTTGGAACTTACCTTGGGAAGCCTTCTTACCAACTGGAGTTTGCTCAACTCAGATATAAGTCTAGGGTTTGCATGCCCTAGCCTCTTGTGCCAAATCAGATTCTGCTCACTTACAGATAATAAGCATTTAACCTGTTGCTTAGCAAGACTAAACAAATCAATTTTATAAACATTATCTTTCCTAATGCCAGTAAACAAAATAGATTTATCAAGTTGACTAACAGCTTTGCATGTTTTCTGGTTAAAGATGACATCATATTTGCAATCACTTAGTTGACTTATGCTCAAAAGATTATGCTTCAGACCTTTTACTAACATAACATTTTTAATAGAAAGGGAAGAAGATTTGTTACCAACTGTTCCTGTACCAATAATCTGACCTTTCTGGTTTCCTCCAAAGGAAACTTTGCCTCCATTTTTCATGGTCAGATCCAGAAACATAGATTTGTCTCCTGTCATGTGTTTGGAGCAACCACTGTCCAAGTACCATGATTTATGTTGCTGATCAGACCTTGCTTCAGAATCAGAGTAAGACTCAGACTCAGTTCGAGCCATCAGAGCCAATTCAGCTTTTGGCCTGTTTGAGCAGTTTCCTTTATTCTGCTTTGGTTGATAGATCATGTTCCTCTGATGATTCTGGAACATGTTTTGGTTCTGGTAACTTGGATGAATCTGGTGATTATGATAACCTTGATGATTCTGGTGATTTGGATTAGTTGGATGAATCTGATAATTATGGGGATTTGGATGAATCTGATCATTCTAATAGTTCCTGTAGTTATACTAATTCTGATAATTGAAGTAATTTTGATGATCATACCTGAACCTTTGATACTGATACCTGTTCTAGTTCTGGTTCTGGTTCCAGTAATGATTCTGATTCTGGTTCCAGTGTTGGTTCTGGTTCCAGTTCCTGTGCCTCTGATACCGGTTCTAGTTCTGGTTCTGGTTCCAGTTTTGATTATGGTTCCAGTTTTGATTCTGGTTCCAGTTCTGATTCTGATTCTGGTTCTGGTTGAGTTGACCAGACCTTTTTCCATCAGACTCAAATTGCCTCTGTCTAGTTGTAGGAGGAACATAAACCTTTTTCTGCTTGTGTATTGCCAACATCCATTGTCTAGGCACCATTGTTGGTGTCTCCTTCTGGTTGCTCAGAATATCTGCAACATAGACAATTTGATCCTTTGGTACCCAAAACTGATTGGGTCCAGGTTTGTTAGTTTTAACAGCTCTCTGATCTTGTTCAGATTTTACCATTGGACAAGATAATTCAGAGTGACCTTTCTTAGCACAAACAATGCACAAAACATCAGAATGAACAATTTTAGTTTCACCAATAGTTTCGGTAAAACCAAGACCTCTCTTCCAATGTTACTGTTTCCATAAATCATAGATGCATATTTACTTCTTTCCATTCCATTAGAAAAAAAGTTTTGAAAAAATTGCTCATGACATATCAGATTCACAAACAGTTTTGGAAGTGGAACAAATATTACTTCTGAGAGTTTGGTTTTCAGATTTGAGTCTTGCAACTTCAGTTTTAAAATCCTTGTTTTCAGTTGCATACTCGGAATTTTGATTCTTTAAAACTTGGACTTCTTTGGTCAGATTTTTCTTATCTTCCCTAAGAGTTTTCAGTTTTCAAGACATCTTATTGTTTGAATTTAAAAAATCTTTTAAAGCATCAATTAATTCAGATTTAGTGAGATCAGAAAATACCTTATTGTCTTCATCTTCTAAATCTGTTCCAGAGCCTGAGCTGTATCCAGAACTTGAGTTGGTATGAGCCATCAGAGCCAGAATTGCTTCCTCTGATGTGCTTCCAGACTTTCCTGAATGACTGCTTTGATCATTCTTCCTTCTGCCTGTTTTCCTTCCTGAAACTGTGCCTTTATGAAGTCCAGAGGCAGACCTGATGTGTGCCATTATTGATGTTTCTGCCTCTTCTTTATCAGACGATTCTTCTTCTGATTCTGATGCATCCCAAGCTGCCATCAAACCCTTCTTTTTGAATCTGGAACTCTTCTTGTGCTGTTTGCCTTTTTCCAGATTTGGACATTCAGACTTGATATGTCCAGGTTCATTGCATCCATAACAGATGATGCTATTCTTGTCAGATTCTTCCTTTCCTTTGCTGTTATGTTTCTTCTTGGAGCCTCTCCTCTTCTTGTTTTCCCATATCTTAACCATCTGTTTAGTTAAGTAAGCCATATCATCACAGTCACTGTCACTATCCTCTGATTCTGGTGCTGCCTTTGCAGCTTTCTTCTGTTTTGACTTCAGGGCCAGATTCTTCTTCTTCTTTGGTTCATCTGCTTCCAGTTCTATTTCATGAGACTTGAGTGAGCTGATCAGATCTTCAAGTCTTAAGTTATTCAGATCTCTGGCTTGCTGAACTGCAGTAACCATTGGTCTCCACTTGGTTGGTAAGCTTCTTAGAATCTTCTTGACATGATCTACAGTTGTGTAGCTTTTCTTCAAGACCTTCAGTCTAGATATCAGAGTCTGGAATCTACAGAACATGCCATCAATGTCTTCATCATCTTCCATCTTGAACATCTCATACTGTTTGACCAGTATATTAGCCCTTGCTTCTTGAACCTGCTGGCTTCCTTCATAGGTCAAAACCAGACTGTCAAATATGCTCTTTGCTGTTTCTTTATCTGTGCATCTGTCAAATTCCTTGAATGTGATGGCATTGATCATGATGGTTCTGGACTTGTGATGCAGTTTGTATAATCTGCTCTGGTCTGGACTCATATCTGCCATGTCCAGTTCTTGAGTTGGATCTCCTAGAACAGTAGGTGCAGTGTATCCTTTGACTACCAGCTTCCATAATTCAGGATCTTGAGATATGAAGAAACTTCCCATTCTGTCCTTCCAATACTCAAACCTGTCTCCATCAAATAGTGGTGGTCTGTTGATGTTGCCTCCAAAATCATCTTTGGATTCTGCCATGTTGTTGACCCCTTGGACCTTTCCTCAAACACTAGTTAAGTGCTCAGCCATGAGACTGAGCTCTGATGCCAATTGAAGGTGCAAACACGAGAAGGGGGGGTTGAATTGTGTTTGACTAACTTGAATACTTTTTAGTTTTAAAACAAAACCTGTTATGTATGAATTAAAACAGAGTTAGTAGCGGATATAAAGTAAATATAAAACACAGAATTTTATACTGGTTCACCGTTAACTAGGCTACGTCCAGTCCCTTCACTTTAAGGATTTCACTAATTCAAAAACCTTGAATTACAAAGTACCACTGACCCTCCAAGTCAGTCTTCTCAAAAAGTCTAACAACCCTAGACTTTTAAGGAAAAGAACCTTGAATCTAATTGCTAAGTAATCTGCTACTCTTTCTGACTCCCTCAGATTGTAGACTCTACTTCAACAACTTAGACCTAACACAAGGGAAAGAAAAACTTAGAGTACTTGCTTCTGGAAAGCAGATACTCACAATTGACCTCACTGAAAACTCAAGTATTTTGCTTTTGGAAGTGTATGACTCCCAAGTATTTTCGATGTTGAGTCTTCTGCCTTGAGCTGCCTTGAAAATTCTGTTGACCAATCAAGTTCCTTTTAATTTCAAACCATATCTTTTTAAGCTTCAGATTGCATTCGAATTTCTCCAAGTCTTCAGTAATTTTTTAATCAAATCCCCTTAATACTTTGATCAAATTTCTATCAAAATTTAATCAAGTCTTCTTCGAATTTTAATCAAGTTATCACTGATTTTCACCATTATTAAATATGGACCATTTGATCTTCTGATCTCGTCCACATTTGGACCATACAATCTGATCTGCTATGATCCTATGATCTCGGCCAACACTGGACCACACGTTCTGATCTTCTGATCTCGGCCAATCACTGGACCATATAATATGATCTTCTGATCTCGGCCAACACTGGGCCATATGGTCTGATCTTTTGATCTCGGCCAACACTGGGCCATGATGCTTAAATCTGGACCATTGATTTGAACATTTTCCCTCTGATCTGGACCAATTCTGGACTGAGTCTGGATTGAACTAAAATTAAAGATGGACTTATGATATTTTAATCTGGACATTTACCTTCTGATCTGGATCAAGTCTGGATTAAATCTGGACAATCATTTCTTCTGATCTGGACTTAGTTTTATACTCTGAACCATGCTATCTTCTGGTCTAGACCAAATCTGAACCAAGTCATTTGTTCTGGACCAGTTATCTGAAGCTCTGATTAAGTCTGGACTGATTCTTATAACTACTACCAGGCTATCTTCTGGTCAGAATTAATTCTGGACCAAGTATGACTTATGATTCCTTCTGGTCTGGAATAAGTCTCCCTTTAACAAGCTTCCTTCTGGTCTGGACCAGGTCTCCTTCTGGACTCTGCTTCCTTCTGATTTGGGCCAGGAAAGATATCCTCTGATGATGTTATTTAATCTTTGATGATATCCTCTAATATCCTCTGGAGGTGTATCCTTTGGGGCCTTCAGGATGCATCCTCTGGTACCTTCTGGATGCATTATCTGGCCTAACCTTCTGGTGACATTTCTATCCTCTGGTTGCTTCCTCTGGATGCATCTTCTGGTGGTTTCATCTTCTGTCTCTGGTGACGTCATCTTCTGGTGATATTTTTTATAATAATTCTAAGTTCAAAATAAGATTTCATGGAGTGCTTTTGTAAACATCAAAATCCTAAGTACTTAGAACCAACTTGGTTCCAACAGTTAGTATATCAAGTTTAAATATTGTTGATTACTGGAAAATTGATAGGAAAGTATGCATATAGATGGTAAGGTAGTTTGTTTGTATTTGTGAATGAAAATCCAATGTGTTATTTGTTTACTAAGAATTTAGAATCATAGAAACTAATGAGTAATGATGCATCTTTCATATTGTAGAATTGTTTGTTCTTACTTCTGAGGATCATCTGTTCATTTCAATACTTAACTTATAATTCATAATCTCTCTGGATTTAACTGATGTTTGGCTTGTATAGAGCAATTAGGATAAATCTGGATGAAGGCATTTGGATAATTAGCTGACTTAGCATTTCATCGTCGTCTCCCCATGATAATGGTTCATCCCAAGAGTCTATCATCATGGTATAATGAACACACGTTATAGAAAATAAAAAGTTGTGTTTTCCCAAAGTAAATAGGCCTAAGTTATAAATTTAAACAGATGGATGAAGTGTTGTCCAGTTAGTGAACTTAAATATCCATGCCAATGCATAGAACCTCCTGATCTCTGCATATAAAAATAAAACCAAATAAAATAGTAAATTATATTATGTATTACGCCATTAATAGATATTCAATATAAGTTGTCCTCATTTGAACCTAATACATGCTCTACAATCAGAAATTGACTGCCTGCTTCTAGATTGGGGTTTCCCTCCTCTTATGATGTGCCAGAAAATCAGATACTTCTCTCTTTAAGTAGGATTTGTTTCCCTCCACTCATCATTACACACAAGTTTGTCCAATTTTTATTTAGTAAGAGCATTTCCTGGTTTTTTTTTTACCGTTACTCCAAGTATAAATCATTCCTCTAGCGAGAATATAAAAGATTTAAAATAATCACAAATGTCACATGAGCCACATTATTCGTCCAAGTAGTCATCCTAACCACCAAAGAGTCTAAAGTCACTAAATAAATAAAATTTAAAATTATGAAGTAAAGAAATTAGTTGTATGTTACTTTTCTATTAATTTTCTCAACAAGGTATCATCAATAAGGTACAAAAAAGCAAGTCTTGATCCATATATGTAATTTTCTACCACTATATAATAGTACTAATTTTAAAATTGTGTCTTAAGTACAACTTATATATAGTAATTACAGAGAAATTCAAACTAATGAAAAGCATATTTTAATTGACCCAAAGAAGCAAGTTTTGCTAGAGCTCCAGCTGCAAGGGAGTTAACATATGTATAATTGGGTTCAGTCTTAGGTGAATCCGTACGTTTATCATCGAACTTGTCTTTGCAGTCAGGTCCACCAACAATGGCTCCAGTTAGTTCATGTGGGTTTGGTGCATCTCTTTGAAGCCATTTTGAAAAGCTCAATGGACAGTTTATCTGTTCATTTGGTGATAACTTTGGCACATAAGCACCTCTATGGTGAGCTTGTGTTGGTGGATTGTTTCCATATCCTACCATGTATGATCTTCCTTCTGGATTTTTCTCCAATATGTAATCCATCTGTGTGTGTAACAATTTTCCCATCCAAATATTAGTCATTCACTTTATGCTACCTCCGCTCACAAATATAAACAAAAGTCAAAATGAATTTGTTTCAAACTTACTTTTGTTTATATTTGTGACCGGATGAATTATATGTCTATTGTTTATTTTCAACACATATAGATAGTGTATGTTTGATTTTGCAGTTTGATCGGCTAAAAATTGAATTAGTTTAAGTTAGAATAAGTTCTATTTGAAAAACGCTAATTGTTAGAGGTCACAAAATTGGAGACTAAATTCATTTAATTTTTGCTTCTCTAATTTCCTTTGATAATAATAAAAATAATGTGGATATGAAAAATGTTTATATACTAACTTGTTTCTTATCAAAGGCAAGGAGATCATATGAGGAAAATTGTTTGTTTCCACATGTGATTTTCTAATTATATTTGGCAAGCAAATCACTATATACAATGAATAAGAAAGATGTGCTATTGGCACATTGTGTGTTGGCTCCATCTCTCAAATGAATAAACCCACCTGCATAATAATCATAGGATATTAATTATACATAGCTCAACTTGTATAAAGATGACAATTAAGAGAGTGAATTAACATAACCAGGAGACAAATTAATTTGGTGGTAAAGGCCTATCAGGAAGGACATGAGACATATTTTTTTGTTACTGTGCTACTTTTAATTTCTTTCTATTTCTATCATGTTCACATTCCAATATGCTTAATTACTTTTTGAGGTTGATCAATTTATGTATTCCTAGTTCCTACTGCCTACTGCCTTGCATATTTATATGATAAGTCTGTTGTCACCAAAACCAAGGCTTTGCACCAACCCTTTGTCTGTATCAGTTACAGCCCTGTTGGAATTAGAAATGGTTATCAATTGGGCTATCATTCTGTTTAGGTTTTATCAATTGGGCTATCATTTTGTATAGTTACTATATTGTTGCTTCAATTATTTAGTGATTGACAAGTTAAGTTTTTGTCTTGATGGTATGTATTGTTGAATGAAAATGATGGGGGAGAGATAGGTGGGTTGACATGAATAGTTTGCTTTTGATTTCCTTATTAGTTATATTATATTTCTTCCTTAATATGTGGTCTGTATTTTGATCCTTCCTACACCTAGTAGTTCACTTTTTATTATGAATTTACGGTACCTATTATCTTTTTGACTTTTTAGGCCTTGGAGCTGTCTGGAACCTTGCAAAAGTTAAGCAAGGGTCAATTGTTGCTATTTTCGGCCTTGGAATTGTTGGGCTTGCTGTAAGTTTCTAAAGTTACATTATCAGGTTTTAAGTTTTTTCTTCTCTTGTTTTTGTGATACTGTTATGATTCATAATTTATACTTGACAGGTTGCGGAGGGTGCAAAAACTGCGAGTGCATCACAGATTATAGATGAAAGTTTTTTTACCAATCTACTTTCAAATCCCTTAGGATTCAATTATAGTATAGCAAAAGGGTTGTATCGTATCCACAAGGAATTGGAAATACAATGTCGTTCTTTAATGAATCACTCGAGCAATAAGTTTTCAAGTATTTGGATGATTGTTTTGGTAACCAGATTGAAACGTAAAATAAGCAATAATAAAAAAGGATTTAAAAACACTATGAGAACACTGTTGGAATTGGATTTCATCTATTAACTCTTTAGTATCCTATTAATTCAACATACAAATCATGTTCTATGCTTAATTTCATCACATCAGTTCTTATCTATCTCATTAATCTCTTACATGAGAAGATTAAAAATTCTCTAATCTAATTACCGATCTCTCGCATAATTAAAAAGGATAACCGTAACGAGTTCAAATGTAAATTGACAAACAGACTTAATTCTATTTCTAGCAATCAAGCTTGTTAGATGAGATAATCTAAGTCCGACTTAAACATGTAGTTCTCACTCACATATCAAATCTAAATTCATGCCTTAGGTGATCAAGCTAAAACATGTATGAAGAATAAGATTAAATCATTGAAATCATAGCATAGAAACAGATATCTGTATATAGAAATCAAAATAGATACATCCAAGTTAAAGAGTTACATCGAATCCTAACAAAAGAAAATTAGCAATCCATAGCCATGGATGCTTTCAAGGTCAAAGCAAAGATCTAAGAAGAAAGGACGACTTTCTGATGTCTCGGGAACAATTCCAGCTCTTCGGTTGATCTCCAATCAAGCAACTAGTTCTTTTCTCTGTATTCTCTCTTGATTTCTCTTTTTTAACTCAATAACCGCCTTTTTTGAAGTCTATCAGTGCGTTTTTAAAGGAAATGAGTTGATGGTCTCGCTTAAGCCAACAGGTTTCTTCATGCTTAGGAAAGGTTGCCCACTTAAGCTAGAAATATATGGCTTAAGCCAACTGGGTTCTTCAAAATCCATGTCTCTGCATCATTTTCACTTAAGCGGTCCTTCTGGTTTTGCTTTCAGTATCCTTCTGGCTTAAGCCAACCTGTTTTGGCTTAAGCCAAGTTCTTCAACTTTGACTTTTTGCTTTTACTTTGCTCGGACCACTTTGATATTTCTCCTACAATTAAACACAAGTAATTAATACTTATAATTAACATATTTACCATAATATTTATATAGAAACTAACTACTTGCTAAAATAACCTCTTGAGCGATAATTTAACATATATCTTAAACATTTCAAACGTATAAGTGCCCAAAAGATCATGGAAAAGTAGATAAATTTGGCACTTATCAACTTCCCCCAACTTAAGACTTTGTTTGCCCTCAAACAAAAGGTACCGATCAAAATATATATATATACAAGGTTCATTCAACAAGCTGGATCCATGAATAATCAAAATGAAAAAATATTTCGACTTTGCATGATCACAAGCTCCACTCATAAAACTTCCTAATAGAATATGTGATACACAAATAATGGTCATAACAATGATATGAATGTAAATTCCGTGAATCCATTAGGCAAATCACACTATCCATGTTTTCAACCAAAGGAAATTTCAATGATTCACACAAGTTCTTTTAGAACCAAATCAAGGTAAGTGTTTCACTCATGTTCAGCCATTGAATCACAACAAATCCAATTTGTTACCTGTCTCAACAATTATCAAGATTGCATAGTTAATCAAGGATCACTTAGGGCTTTTCAGGGTTGTAATGTGGCCAGGTTTCAAAGAATATTGGTTTTTCTGGATATCAAAGTACTTTCAAACTAAGAGAGCAATTATAATGAGATTTACAATAAAACCATGCATTCATGCTCACTTCACTTTTCCTTTTACCAATCCCTTTTTGTCACCCTTCTTTTCACATTTGGATTTATATAACCCTTTTTCTTATCATTCTCATAATTTTCTCAATCTTTCTCTTTATCTTTATCTTTCTGTTTTTTTTATTATTATTATTTTTATTTTGAAGAACAAGATTATGTACTAAAGATTGAGAAAATCTGAACAATTTTGCTTTCTTCGCAAAGAGAACACGATCAGCTTCCATTTTCCCCAACTTTGCATAAATGCATACAATCCCATTATAAATGCTCTTTTAACTTTGAAAGTAAGGGATAAACATTGTTTTTTTTTAGGGTTTGGGATTAAACAAAAAAACAAAAATACTTTTCATTTCAGGCTCAAAATGGGTAGACAATGGATATTCCTATACAAGGGTAGGCTATTTGGTCAAGTAGCTATATACTCTAATGAACAAAAATTGCCTTGATCCTTTCCTATCATTTCCATGCAAACAAAATAATCAGAGACTCAAACAAATCCAACTGTGCAAAACAATTGGCGAATCTCTCATACTTACATTGTTTAAGGTCACACTCCCTCACCAAGTTCAGGTACAAATTTCCTGATTTCAAACATTTCAAGGTTATGCCAATGACTTTCATGTGAAAAATACAATTACACATGTCATGGCATCATGAGTGCAACCACAAAATTCATCAAGGAGATATATTTCTAACTTTTAAATTTCAAAATAATCATGCAAAACTTTTGACTTTTCATGAATCATACTTACGAAAATGAACCAATCATCATGCAATTAAGTACCAGGAAAACATGGTATTATCAACCAAAAAGTACTAATTAACCAAACTAAACAATGAAACAAAGTATTGACATAAAGTGCTAGAAGTGAAAATAAAATGGCAGAAATTTAAAATGAACTCTTTTTTGTGATGTGGTGTGTGATAGCTCATCAATCCTCATACTCTTGGTCTATTTGATCCACCATGTGCTGCTTTGTTTCGTCTTTCTCAGCCTGATCAACTCCATCTGCTCCTGCTTCTGTGGTTGTACCAGTAGCTGCTCTCTGACTGCCTTCTCCCTCTTCAAAAATTGGCCTGTCCCCAGGCCAAGCACAATGTGATTGAAATTCATTATAGGATAGCCATCTATATGATGGAGGACCCTCATGAACCGAAACAGCGTATGATTGCTGATAAATAGCATCACTGGCTCTATAATTAGCAGCTTCTTGTCTAAAAATATGCTCCTGTCTGGCATACATAAATTCATGTCTGGAAAACATCTCTCTTGGAGTAACAACATCTGCTGCATAGGATCTATCGGTTGTTGTGGAGATGGTGGTGGTAATGCGGCAGGTTGTGCTCCTCCTATTTCCTCGGTTGGGTTTATGCAATGTTGTCTGATAAGGGCATCATGGATCGCAGGTCTTATGTCAAGATGAGGCTGATCTGGGATATTCACCCCCTGGTCTTTGCATAGCTGGGTAATAAGTGAAGGAAAGATTAGTGGTGCAGGCTCCAAAGCTGTTGCAATTCTATGAATTTCATCTGATATTATTGATGCAACATCCACTGAGAATTGTTCTATGATGCAGTAAATCAAACACGCCCTTGACATGTTGATTCCTGATGTGTGTAAGGTGGGCTTGATGTTGGACAATAGAAAAGTCATCCAAATTTGTGTCAGTTTTTTCATCTGGGATCTTTTTATTTCCTTCATTCCTGCCTCCCAACCTGATACGCACAATGTTGGCATTATCTCATTGTTAATGACTTTGTTCTCTGGTGGCATCATTGTTTGGTATCCACATAACCCTTCCTCATCTAATACTGATTGTTCTTCCAGATATGCACTAATGGTGTTCCTATCATAAAGAATTCTTTTCCCCAGAACAAATGATTCCCTTCTTGCCTGTTGATTTGTAGTATACGCACTGGCATAAAAGTATTTGACAATATCAGGATTGAATTGCTTTGGCAGTGTTGCTAACTTTCTCCATCTCCTTCTTTGTAGCTCATATTGAAATACCTCATAATGCCCTGGGAGAAGCTCCACTCTTCTTTCTTTTATAAATTGCAACAACCTAATAACCAGATACCTTGAGAATTTGATAGAGGATCTGAATTTCTTCTTGTCAAACTCTAAAGTGGCATGCTCTTGTGAACCAGTCTGAGAAGTTTCCCCTCTTGGTCTTTTGTGTGGGTTTTTGGTTGTTGCCATTCTGGAAAGAAAGAAAAAAAAATTTAGAAAAGAACAAATAAAACTCAAAGTTACTTCCAATAGGCAAACCAAACTCTACAATTTTCTTTGAACATTGCAGCCAATATCAATCATGATTCATGGAAATGAGCATTTTCAAGCAAAAGCAAGTGTAGTTTCAAAAATGATCTCTTCCTCAAAAAGATGTTCAAGAACTAATTTCTATTCACTTGTGTTTGTTCTTTCCTATATTTTCTAGTCATTCTTGCTGAACCATTTTAATATTCATTCAATGATTTTGACAAACATCTATAGTGCGATACGAGGCTTTGGTTCATTTTCAAGCTCATGAAACATAATAAACATATTTCAACATCCCATAAACTCTGTGAGATCATTGTTTTTCCACACTTTTAATTAGACACATGGGATTGTATTTAAAACAAATCATTGCTCAACTATTTATAGCATCAAATTAAGCATAACCTTCTCTTGAGCATTTTGTCAAACACTTAGTATACAATAGTTCATGCTCATGGTTACAAACACTTAGGCCCCTATCTTCAACACATGAAACACATGACCCAATTGATTCAACAGCCCCTCAATCATAACAGATGCACAATGTCAAACAAAATATATAGAGAGAATCCAAACATTTTACATTCTTAGACACACTCTCAACCTTACTTCTCTCTAGTTCATTAACCATAAACAAAATTATTATTCTCTTTCAAGTTCAAAACATGCAATCCTTTTTCATGGCAAAATAATTGATCCATTCGTACTTACCCATGAATTCCCAATTTAGAACCCTAGGTTGCAAAATTAAATTGAGGAGAAAGAGTTAACTTACTTGAGAGGAGAATCAATGAACTATTGATGCAAGTGAGAAATCGTGAGTGAGAGTGAGAGGAATCATGATTGAGGATGAGAGAAAACGTGTGTTTGTGTGAGAAGGGAGTTCTCTGTTTAGCAAGGGCGTACGGCTTAAGCAAGGGAGTACACAGCTTAAGCGAAAATTAACCTGAAAGTATTTATTTATTTTTTTCTTTTCTGCAGTGTTATACCGCTTAAGCTAAGGTTCTTCTCGCTTAAGCTAAAAATGACCAGATAAGGCTTTATTTTGTCCCTGTAAATCTCGCTTAAGCTGATATTGTCTTGCTTAAGCGAGGGACCAGAAATTCTGCATAATTATGCATAATAAGACTTGGAACCCTTGTAAAAAATTGTAATGCTAACCTGCCTTGCTTTTCAATCATTATGAAACATTGTAGTCTTCATTTTGGACCTGTGGCAAGCTTGAATTCATCTTGTTAGTTTCAACAATCAGCAAGTCTAATTCACATTCATTCCAAAGACAAATTCACTCTATTTACACAAGTGGATACCTCAAAATTTGTTTCGCACATTTTCAATGACCTTCAAGGCATCATACCAACTATCCACCATATAAGAAACTTGTGTGAATCTTAAAATCAACAAAAGATGGACTATTTCCACAAGATTCCAACTTTTACCCACGAAATTCACTTCAAATGCAATTTTTACATATTTTCACAACCCAACACTTCAAATTTTGCATTTCTCCCATTTCTTACATTCTAATCACTCAAACTTCCCATTTACATCATAAGAAATTTGTGGAAAGCTTAAAAACACATATTCAAGCATAATCTCTCATGATTACATTCCACACACATGAAAAACACAACTTAACATCTGCCTATACAAAATCACAACAACATCACATAATTCACAATAAAACTTAACTAAACAATTGAAAATTAGCATTTAAACACAATCAAACTAAAAAGCAAGTTAAATTAACTCAAAAACCTAGGTTGACTCCCAGCAAGTGCTTCTTTAACGTCATTAGCTTGACGCCTTTGTATTTTCACAGATCATTCAAGTAGAGCATAGTGGTGATCAATTTAATATCACCACATAAGTATGGCTTTAATCTCCGACCATTCACCACCCATGTCTCTTTGGACTCATTATCTTCCAATTTAGCTGCTCCATAGGGTTTTACCTCTTTGATTACAAATGGACCTAACCATTTTGATTTTAGCTTTCCAGGAAACAACCTCAACCTAGAATTAAACAAAAGTACTTGTTGACCTGGCTTGAAGTTTCTTTTTACAAGCTTGCTGTCATGATACTTTTTCACTTTCTCCTTATACAGTTTTGAAGATTCATAAGCTTGATGCCTCAATTCCTCTAATTGATGCAGTTGTTTCTTTCTTTCAACTCCTGCAACATTTAGATCAAAATTAAGAAATTTCATGGCCCAATAGGCTTTGTGCTCCAATTCTATCGGTAAATGGCATGCTTTGCCATAAACCAATTGGAGTTAAGCCTATTGGTGACTTATAAGCAGTTCTATAAGCCCATATGGCATCATCCAGATTTTGTGACCAATCCTTCCTTGAACTTGAAACTGTTTTCTCCAAGATCTTTTTAATTTCTCTGTTAGAAACTTCAGCTTGTCCATTTGTTTATGGATGGTAAGGTGAGGCTACTTTGTGCTTTACACCATAATGTTGCAACACATTGGCCAACTATGAATTACAAAAGTGTGACCCTCCATCACTGATAATTACCATGGGTGCTCCAAAACGAGTGAATATGTTTTTCTTTAAGAATTTCACTACCGTTTTGCCATCTGCTTTAGGAGTTGCTATTGCTTCCACCCACCGTGAAACATACTCCACAGCCACCAAGATGTATTTATTGGAGAATGAAGATGGAAATGGGCCAATGAAGTCCATGCCCCAGCAATCAAATACCTCCACTTCCAAGATGTTTTGTAGAGGCATTTCATTTCTTTTGCTTATTCCACCTAACCTTTGGCATGCATCACACTTTTGCGCATGGAAATGTGCATCTATAAATAGGGAGGGCCAGTAAAAACTAGATTGAAGAACCTTCACAGCAGTTTTAAAATCCATAAATTTTGATTGAGGAAAATACCTAGCCATGAATTTCTCCTCCAGTTGATTCCAATCAGATAGAATTTGTTGTGGTTGGTCGAGAAACCACTCCTTAGCTTTTCCAATGAGGGTCAAAGGGAAGAGCCTAAGAAATACAGCTTCTTCCTCAATCTCTGTTACACCAACAGTACCACAAAGTTCATAGAACTTTGTAAGATGTGTGTAGGGATCCTCATGATCCAAACCTGCGAAAGGATTGGCATACATCAGTTGTACCAATCCAGTCTTCATTTCAGGCGGCCTTTGATTTCCTGTAGGTCTACCAATTCTAATTATATTCCTTGGTGTGAAATTGACAAAGCCTGCATCATTGCCACCATTGGTTGGTGCTCCATTTCCTGGTTCTTCGGGAGCCATTGTTGTATCTTGGTTTGTAGAAGAACTTGAGATAAAAGTTGCTTCTTGCTCCCTTCTCTGCTTAGCTAGTTGTTTTCTCTTCCTTGCTTTGCCGTTATTTTTCCTAGCTGTTTTCTCTATTTATGGGTCGAACAAAAGTTGATCAGGTAGAATCCTACCTCGCATAAATAGAAAGATAACACAAATCTAGCCAAGAGGATTAGTTAACAAGATAATCAAAATGTAAATAAAACTATGTACTATATTTACGATTGCTCAAGATAACAACTAAAGCAATGCTTTTGTATTTAGATGCAATTCCCCGGCAACGGCGCCATTTTGATTAAAGTTTTTTTACCAATCTACTTTCAAATCCCTTAGGATTCAATTATAGTATAGCAAAAGGGTTGTATCGTATCCACAGGGAATTGGAAATACAATGCCGTTCTTTAATGAATCACTCGAGCAATAAGTTTTCAAGTATTTGGATGATTGTTTTGGTAACCAGATTGAAACGTAAAATAAGCAATAATAAAAAAGGATTTAAAAACACTATGAGAAAACTGTTGGAAGTGGATTTTATCTATTAACTCTTCAGTATCCTATTGATTCAACATATCTTGTGGGAATTCTGGAACACATTATCTAACAGATAACGAATGGAAATCAGCTCATGTACACGTCTTGATTAAATGTGATTAAATTAACACATATCTTGAGTAAGTGTTCATCACAATGCTTGAAACATTATATTGATGCAAATCATAATACATATTTACTTATGGATTATGTGATTGTTGACAGCATATTCTTGGAGAATCACTCAATCAACGAAGAAGACACATCTAGTCGTATACATGCAGAGTTCCCATATGGCTGAAAGCATATGTAAATAACGAGGCAAATGAAGTGACCAACAAAGACATAATAGCACTATCTCGTGGTCCTTCGTCAATGGTAGTATCTTGGAACATTTACTTTGTTAACGGGTACAAGTTTCACACTAAGGATTACAGCAATAATAAAAAGACAATCAATTGTGGGGTGCATGTTAAGGGTCTTACTGAAGGAGGAGAAGATGATTAGTATGGCACAATCAATTATATCTTAGAACTAGATTACTTTGGTCTGAAGGATAAGGTTGCATTATTTTATTGTGAATGGTTTGACCCTACAAAAAATAGGGGTACAAAGATTCATCCACAATATCAAATCGTCGATATTAAGATGGATAAACGTTATCGTCTTTATGATCCTTTCATTCTTGTGCAAAAAGCAAGACAAGTGTATTATGTCCCTTATCCAGAGATGTGTAGAGATAAGCGTGGATGGTGTGTGGCAATTACCACAAAACCAAGGGGTCATGTGAAGATTGACAACATGGAGGATGAAATGCCTTATCAGTCTGATGGGATGTCAAATGTTCTACCAATTGCAGAAATTGAATCAATATCTTGTTTACGTGACAACTCACAAGTGAATGTGTTCGAAGAGATTTTTGACTGAAGATTGTGGTGAAAGGAGAAAGGATAATGATCGAAGATATTATAATAGTATTTTGTATTGTACAATATTAGAGTTTATTTTATGTATTTTGTATTGCACTGTTCATGTTGTACTTAAGCAACTTGTTGAATTCTGATAAATTGTTTACATATTGTCTTGTATGAATTTTTCCTTTCTGAAGTTCTTATATTTTAGTTTTATCCTTTTTTATAGTTGTTATATGGATAGTTTACAAGTTACCTTTTTCTAATTAAATGACATTTTTTATTTACTCTTTTTGACTTTATGACAACAGATGAATAACAAAGGTGGCGGTGATAAAGGAAAGGTCCATCCTACTCGGTGTAAACCAAAGATGATACGACCAGGTAAACTTAATGAGCAGCAGGATGTCATATGTCGCAATTTGTCTACCATTAGGTCACTTCATGGATCGTCTCCAGCCCCGTCTCAACCTCCTACATCAACTAATATTGTAGCATCTGCTAATAGTGTAACACCACCATCCCACTCGACACCATCTCCCATCCATGCTAAAACCCTTGAAGTATTTGTGCTTATGCCGACTCCAAGTTTAAATCTTCAGACTATGGATGCCTCTTCACAACATTCCCCACTTGAGACTTTGGTTGCGAAGAATATGCAACAAACTTCTAATGATCATGAAGATAGGGTTGAAATTGGGGACCACAACCAAGAGGATGAGGAGGTGGATCACCAGAACATTCCTCATCTCGTGTCTGTGAAAGATTATAATGGAAAAGTCATTATACGACCTTATGGTAAAGGGTAAGTTACATCATCGCTTATTTTCTTCAGCATCAATCAACAAAATGCCATGAATTATACTAGAATCATAAGTGTAGACTCATTTTATTTACTTAATACTCTGTTTCTTTAATACATTAATGCAGACTTAGTCCCAACAACGCAGTTGCAGATGCCATTAGGTATGCCATACAAAAACAGTTTCGTGAGCCTATCTATGGTTGGAGTGCAACCACTAACATTATTAGACAAGATTGGTTTGAAAAATTTACGGTAAGCATTTGAATATAATTATATGTTCAATTCGTCTTTGTAGCATATATAGGGAGAATTGTGTTATCTGTTTTGTTGATAGTAGTTACTACATATATACTTTTTGTTATTCCCAGGAGAAGGTGTCGTGGGATCCTCGTGATAATGATATTGTGAAACGTGTGTTTGAACAAAAGGCCGCTAAAAGACTATATGCTTACAAAGGTGAGGAAGAAAGGGACTCGGCCTAATCGGATATGTGAGGAAATTTTTGTATGGGTATTAAATATTTCTTTTTTGCATGGTCCAAAAGGCTACAAGTTGTAACAAAAAAAAAAGAGGTAAACTTAATAGCTAATGCCTTTTCTAAGAAAATGAATAGATAAATGGTAATAATAATAATATTAATAATGAATTTAAAGTAGTAATAATAATAAATAAATAAATAAAAACAAAAGCACATGCTAATAATTTAAAAGTATGGACTTACTGTCTTGGTCATGAAAATCGATGCTAATTTTCCTCTCCTTGCTGCAGCAAGCTAGTCCTTTATTATTATTATTATTATTATTATTATTATTCCAAACAATTTTAAAATTTCATACTGAAGCTAATAGTTCCTTTATTATTATTATTATTATTATTATGCTAATAGTTCAAAATTAATGAATACTGAACCACACTATACCTAATTGGATAGGTGAGGAAGCTTGGAATGGTCTTCAAGCATATTGGGAAGGTGCATCATTCAAGAACATCTCCAACCAAAATAAGATCAATCGAGCTTCATCAAGAGGTGGAGCTGTCCACACCTCAGGCCGCAAGGCTCATATTGATGTTGCACTTGAGCTCGTAAGTATTAAATTGACATTTACCTAAAATTAATTCAATTTAATGTTATGATATCTACTTGTGAGTTGTGATCCAATAGTCTTGATTTTATTTTAATTGTGGTCTAATAATCTTGATTTTATTTGTAGAGCAATAACCTTCAAAGAGATTTACTTCCCGATGAGTTATTTTTGACAACCCATAAGAGGAAAAATGGCATTTGGGTTGACAGTCGCGCAGAATCTACTTATGTATGTTCTTTATTTATCTAAATTCTTTATGCAAATTCTTTATACTACAAATCAACCAACAGTCCTACATGAGCAATCCCTTTATTATACATGTATTAGTGTAGATGGTATATTACCTTATCATATATTACCTTATTAATTTGGATCATATATTACCTTATTAATTTTTTCCATTGATCAGGGAACATTTAAAAAAAATGGAGGAAGTACAAACACAGTTTGGCGACACAAGTGTAGATGGTGCTAAAGAGTTAGATGTATCGACAATACTTAAGTTATAGACACAATCTGCAGGAAGTCGCACTCGTGGTCGAGTTTATGGTACGGGAGACTTATCTAATAACCTCCGAGATGGGAATATATCGATTACACAATAATCCCAGAATCCTTCTAATTCTATGACTCAGATGTCTTTACAAGCTGAGATGATAGCTAGAATTAGAGCTGAACAAATTGCTCAGGATGCAGTGGCCCAAGCTCAAGTGGCTACCAAATTTTTAAATATTATTTGAGCAGGTGCTAAAAAAAAATTAAATAAATTTCAAATTAGCGTCGGCTTGCTAACCAATTACTGACTTTTCATGTTTGACTTTAGCGTCGGACACTCCGACGCTACAAAATAAAAAAAGTTGACTTTTTTTTTTACTATAGCGTTGGTCTTGCCGACACTAACAGTTTATTGACTTTTTCTTTGTTGACTTTAGCGTCGGTCATCCGACGCTACCTATTTTTTTTAAATGACGTGGCAAAAGACTTCTTTAGCGTCAGATGGGTTTTTTATTTGCTAGCGTCGGCCTAGCCGACGCTAATATACCATTCGACGCTATATGGCCGACGCTATGCAATAGCTTCGACCGTTTTAGCCTAGGCCCGACTCCGACGCTAAAATGACGTTAGCGTCGGCTCTTGGCCGACGCTAAATCCTATTTTTCTAGTAGTGTCAAGGCATTCATTTGAGTATTCTAAATTTTTGTAAAATAACCCATAAGAGAAGCGATTCTAGGAAAAAGGGGATTTGGTTCACTTCCACTCATGATTTCAACAACAACAAATCAACAATACCACAATAATTAAACAAATAATAAGAACAAGTTAAGAAAACAAAAATAAGGCCATCATCACTCACTAAGTGTTTACACTCAAGAAATATATCACTCGTGTATATCACTCAATGATAACTTTTTTCAACGATGTGCACTCTTATTTTTTTCTACTCAAACTATTCTTTCAAGTTCTTAAAGAGAACCCAAACATGAATCCAAATCAAAGAATCCAAACACATTGTAACAAGTCCACAAAAGCTATCAAAATAAGAGTTTCAAGAAGGAAAACTTTAAGACAAAACTAAGAATTTAAAATGACAAACAAGAAAACTAAGTAAATGAATTTACACTCAGATAGATTATTAAATAAATAAAATTGATTAGAACTAAATGACTAAGGGATCCAAATATGTGAGAGATAAGGTACTAAAATCAAACTTGTGATGCCTAAAAGAGGTAACAAGAATGCAAAAATGTTTGATGTTTTAATATGAACAATTTTGGATTTTGTTTTTTGCAAAATGCCTTTTCTCCAAAGTGATTTTTGTGCAAACTGAAGTTCGAATTTCAAGAATTTCGAATTTCACCAAACTGAAGCAAATAATTACCAAAATAAACTTTCCCACACATATTATAACAACTCAAAATTACACAAAAAAGAAAGATCAAATTGCAAGAAATGAACCTAAAATTTAAAAGTTCTCAAGAATTTCAAGAATACAATGTAAACCTAAAACGGATATTAAAGATAACGATTACCACTTGGTGACAAACTCTGAATACCAAATAATGTGAATTTGAGTTTCTTCCAAGTGATTTCTTGAAACAAAGTGGTAAAATAAAAGGAAAAAAAAACATGAAATAGATTGAGAAGATGGAGAACACACTCATAAGATTCAATCAAGTTATAATCCAAGAATTCAAAGAGTAGACTCTTAAATGAGATTACAAACCCTACTTAAAGAATAGAACCTCAACTGGATCATCTTAAACATTTTGAATAATTCGTTATAATCTTAAAACTTGACCCCTAAATAAAAAGAAAATGTAATTTTAATAATTAAAAAAGGATTAAAAATAAATTTTAGTCCCTATAAAATTTTATTTTTAATCCTATAAAAAAATTCTAACTTTTTAGTTCCTAAAATTTGTTATTCGCTTTTAGTCCCTATATTGAAAAGTTTTTTGTAAAAAAAATGATATTTTTAATCCAAAAAAATAATCCCTATCAAATCAAAATAGAGACTAAAAGTGAATAAAATATTTTTAGGAACTAAAATTAAAAAATCTTAATTTTGTAGAGATTACAATTATATTTAACAAAACAAATTCAATCAATATTATTTTAATAAAAAATTGAAGTTTCACCAATTGGGCTTGCACAGCCCCCTATCCCAAAATATACATGGAGCAAGTGGAAGCATTCTCCATCCCATTTACATCGCATTTTCTAAAATAATATAAATATAAGGAAATAAATACCTTTAGTTACACATGACATCAATTAAATCTAAATTAAAACTTTACAATTTTAAATTAAAATAAATTAAAAATTATTACAAACAAATAAAAATTAAAAAATTCATCCAAATTTATTAATATATTCATGTTTTTCATGTATTTATCAGTTGGGAACTTGAAAGATAAACAGCAGTGTTGAAACATGGCATGCTGCAAAAGTTGGAGTAGTATTGATTTTAGGTGTTTATATTTTTTTTTCCATCCGTATCATATGGTTACTTGCCTTCTCATCACCAAATAAAAAAATTAAAAAACCTTAATTGTAATTTTGATCCCTATGTCATTACCAATTCACGAAATTCGTCTACATATTTTTAAAGTTGACAGTTTTAATCTTTCGTTTATATTTTTGAACTAAAAAAAAATGATAATTTGACATAATTTAAATGATTTGACATACAACTCTATAATATAAAACCATCGAAACGCATTATTATTTATATATCATTAATTAAATTAAAAATATAAAAATTTCTCAAGTTGAAAGCAAAGTTTTTACACTATTTTATTCTAATTTTATAAATGTTAATCATTCTACAACGTCGTATCATATGTCACGTTATTTAAAACGTCTCAAGTCATATTTTTTAGTTAAAAAATCAAAAGATATACCAAAGTTGTCTAACTTTTAAAATAGAAGAATAAATTTCGTGAATCAATAGAAATAAGAACACTAAAATTATAATTAAAAAAAAAAATTTATTCATGTAAAGAGGCTTAGGTATACTAAATTGTCAGTGAATTGTTATTCAAAACCCCATGAGTAGAATAACATATCTGAAAAAGGAGTGTGGGATTTTGTGCCCGTGAATTATTTTTCTTTATTAATAATAAAGTAAATAAATGGTAAAGAAATTGGATTATTTATTTATATATTTCCTTTTTTCAAAAAACTAATTATTATACCACACATCAAAAAATATATACTAAAATTTTCTAGTGTTTTTTACACCAGTAGCTCGCATATTCGGAATGTTAATAGAATAATTTTTATTCGGAATGTTAATAGAATAATTTTTTTTAACAGGATGTCACATTCCGTGGAGCGATTACATGTACTACGTTTTAAATTTTTTTTTTTTAATTTAATAGAAGAATAATTGTTAATTTAATAAATAAAAAATAATAAAAATATTTAAAAAACAAAATAATATTAATAAAATAAAATAAATTACATTTAATAGTAAAAAAAACAAAATAATATTAATAAAATAAAATATATTTAATAGAAAAAAAAACATCATGCAATTGAGTAGACGTATCAAAACAAATAACCTATATCTAACATTTTGCAGATAAAATAAAATAGTAACACAATTTTATTTTGTTAACAACTCTCTCTTATATTTCCTCCGATCTAATAAATAAAAAATAATAAAAATAAAATATTGTTAATTTAATAAATAAAAAATAATAAAAATATTTAAAAACAATTAAAATAATATTAATAAAATAAAATACATTTAATAAATAAAAAATATATCAAACTTAGTGCACAAAAAACTCATAAAATAGCAACACACTATTTTGTTAACAACTTCTTCCTATTTTTCCTCCGATCTAATAAATAAAAAATAATTAAAATAATCGGACAAACAAATGATGTTCAATGCTGACTCGGTGGAAGACAGACACGTGTACAATAGACACATGTACAACATATCAATGAAATAAAAACGCAAACATTGGTATAAAATTAAATAAATAATTTATTAATTTTCCGTATTCTAAAAAATAATACACCACTTAGCTCAAGCTCAGACTCAACTGAGCCGAACAGACAAACAACACGTGTGGTGGTCTATTTGCATCGTTCTCACCCCTTCACAAAAATAGATACCCTTTGAGACATTTCATACCTCCATCTTATAAATACTACTAGTATGTGTAATTCCTCTTATATGAGACTGTGTAATTCCTTTTATGTGAGACTGTCTTATTTTTTTCAATCACGTCAATAGCTGTTACATTTCAACATATCCATATTTGTCATTAACTAGAGAACTTTAGGGATAAGGCCCGCCTAAACCACAGCATCAAACATAGAGCTGAGTCCTACTAACACAAATTAAATTAATGATAACCCTGACAATGAAGTAAATAACTTGGAATTTTTATAACCCTAACAATGAAGTAAATAACTTACTACATACGCATGGAAACAACCTTCCATCTAATAAACATTATCGCGAAAACAAATCAAACATCGATCAGAAAAATATACCGTAAAATTGTGAAAACAAATAAGAAAAAATAATATTAAGAAAAATATACTATAAAAGAAGTTCAACTAGAATTTAATCTTAGAAATCACTTTGTATCAATTAACAATAAATATATTGTTGATGAATACGCCACCGATTCCACTAAAATAAAAATTAAACAAGATTAAAAGAATAAAAGTCTATGCACAAATTTTTTTTTTACAAAAAAAAAAAAACACAAATAATTATTTGTATCTCTTCTATCTCTACATTATCGAACACTTCATTTGTGATATTCCGTAATCTTTAATTGAAGTTTGAATTGTGGTATTCCGTAATCCTTAATCTTTTCTCCTTATCTTCGTTGTCTTATAAGACGACGAATTCACTATTTTTATTTATGAAATTAGCAACAATTTTTTTTTAATCAACAAAAAGCAAGCTAATAAACAATTACTTGTATATGGTTATGTTTGATGAGAATTAGGGTGATGAACTTTTTTAAACTAATTTTACACTAGGTCTTAATTTTAAAGAAAATAGCTTCGATAACTCAAAAATGTTAATGTAGCATGTTGTGGACTTAATTGGTTGCTCTCTATGGTTGGTCGGACAATCGTTGATCGAGGCATAATACGAATTTTATCACTATTTTGATGGGAAAAAAAAATAGAGGTATTTTTAATATTTAAAATATTAAGATAATTTTATTTAAATTCTACTTTTCTTGATTTTTTAGGTACCTAACTAGTTCTACTTAAGTCGTAGAATTGAATGATAAACATATGTTTTATGAGTTTAATTTTCATGCATTGACAGTATAAATTTTTTAAAACAATTGACAAATCATGTACGTGATTTTGTAAATAGTTATGATAAAAATTAAATATTATTAACAATCTAACGGTTACGATGAATTTACATTTTAAAAAATATTTAAGCTACCGTTGTGTATATATTAAATTTCTTTCTTATTGTTTTTAATAACATAAATGTTCATACGAGGATATGAGTGTGATCAAGAAGTGTAGTTTGAAACCACCAAGACTCCACTTTGGAGAGGAGGACCAAATGGCATCAAGGTATTTGTTTATCCATTTTATCAATTTTGTTACTTTTAGTTGTTAATTTCCATTTTTCCTTTCAATCAACCACCATTTTGACACTGTTTCACTGTCTTTTTGTTTTTTCGTTCTTTTTCCAACTTTTGTCTCTTATCCTTTTGCTCTACGATTGTTTTTATTTTATTTTTCTCTGACTTAGTGAAGGTGATTTTAGAGTTGTAAATCTGTAGAATAATATTAAGGAAATTGGGCTTGATGAATTTTTAAATAATTGCAGCATGATATACTTTATTTTTTCTTGACATATAAGATAAATCGGTCATATCTAAGAACTTCTTTAATGTGGGGATGCAACTATTTTAGGTGGATAGAATTTAAGACCCGCATTTTTTTTATTAGTAGTGCGCGTGTCAAATATATTTTTATTTTTTTTTAATAATTTATAATATAGTTGTTATTATTTTATTCTTTATTCAATTATTATTTTTGAAAAGTATATTTGTGTATGACATGATTTATTTAATTTGACTGAATATTTTGCTAAATTGTGTGAAAATCATTTAAAAAAAATATTTTCTTGTGAAATATTTGAAAAAAAATACTTATAATAATGACACGATTTCATTATTTTAAAAAAATAAAAACAATAAAAATAATTTAGATTAGTCAAACACCCAAATGTTAGTTACTGAGAAAAACAATCTAAATCTCTAGTTGATTATTAGCTTAGGTTTATTAGATTAATTTATTTCTCCTCAAAGTAAAGATATAAATTAGAAATACGCATTGAAAACATATTGCTATAATTTAGGAAGAGAGATATTGAAATAGTCTTGATGAGAACACAACTTCCCTAACTCTAAAAAAAAATCGGCTACCTTCCATTTACACTCTCTCGCTATTAATATGTTTACTTTCTCTTTGATTTAATTTGATAAAATATTTGATTTTGAAATGATGATTTTTTATACAAAATTTATGTTTGTAGATTAAAATGGTGATTTTGATGGTAAAGTTGTTAATGTTGTTACTAATAAAAATAAAAGACTGATTTTTATAAAATGATTTTATGGTGATGAATAATTTTGAAGATGGTGTTTGATATTATTATTATTATTGTGTAAGAAATCATTTTTTGTTTTAAAAGCAAAATTGTGACATACAAATTATTTTCTTGAGGTTTTCTTTATTTTCTTATGATATTGACATAAAAACTTATTTTGATTAGAGAAAACGTTTATCTATGTCCAAAATTAATTTTCATCAAGTAGAAGTTGTTATAAAGACTAGATCGTGTTTTAATCAATAGAAATCGCTACAAATTCAATTTTTATTTGGTTAAAATTTTATGTTGTGATAGTTTGAGTGTTGAAGACATTCTTAGAAACCTTATTGATATTAAAAATAATAATTTTTTCATAAATATTAAATGTGTTGAAAGTTGTTGTTATATAGTTATTTCTTTTAGAAGGTTAAAGTTATGATTTTTATGAGACAATTGTGTGGATGTTGTGTTGATTTATAAAATAAAAATAATTGTATAGTTGTTAATTTATTTTGTAATAATTAAAATGAATTTTATGTTGAAGTATCGTTAAATTTTTAAAAGTGAAATAAAGAAGTCTTATGAATCATTGTTAACTGTTAACATGTGATATAAATGGTTTTTGCTTTAGGAGGTTTGAACCCTTGTCATTTGACTCTTTCACTCCTTTAACTCATAGTTCAAACTATTTGAGCTACCCAACTGCAAGTGTTGGATGTTACTATTACCTATTCGAATGTTAGATATATACATAACTAATTTTACTATAATTTAATTTTGACTTTGGTTTGACATTATTTTTTCAAATGTTAAGTCATCAAATTCATCACTCGCATTGCATACAACACCCAAAATCTAGTGAATTATATCATACACTAATATAAAGTACAAATAACTATAAAAGTTAACACAATCTGGAAAGCCTGGATCTCACCAAGTATTAGTACATTAGATACAAACATCAACAAATCACACACATAATTAAAATTACACTTATCAATTATTTTAAAGCAAACCCATATATATAAATTTTAAGTAGGAATAATAAATTCCCTTTCTGGAGCTTTAATTTCCATTTAACAGTTCCAAGTTCCTAAAAGCTCCAAGCTGCATAGTTGTTTCCAGGCATCAGAAATAAGCATGGATATCACTCCTGAAGATTGGTGATCGTTCATGTGCCAGATAACACTTCATCTTAGGTTGACTTTTACCTTCACAAAAATATAAAAAATAAAAAGACAAAAAAAGGGATTTATTGTTGATTGATTCCATTATAAGTTTGGGATTAATTAATCCTTCAATTTTTAAAATTTTCAGATAAATCTTTCACAAATTAATTTTATTTTTGAAATCATGCCCTGTTTGTTTTTTGTTTCATTTATGACTAAGATAGTATTCATATATCTTTAATATCCAGACAAAATCACAAAATTACATATACCACTATTAGACAAAATGTAAATAGAGTTAAAAACAATGGAAGAATATAAATTATTTTATGCTACATACTAACTATAAGAAATAGAGTGAATCACTAACTTATTTAGTTCTTCAATTTTGAGGGATTCAAAATTAATCAAGTTCTAATTAAAATAATACCTAAAATTGAAAATAATCGACTAAATTTTTCTATGACGCAAACTCATGACTAAATTTGTCGATTGAAAAAAACTACTGCGAACGACGCATTTGAGGATTTTTATTTTTAGGAATATTAGATAATTTAAAAGACGAATCTGTGTCACACCCACAAATTCAACTACTAAATTCCTAAATTCTCCTAAAAACCAAATCTTCTAATAAACTACCGTTGCTCTATGAAGTTGAATTGGTTGGTAAACTAAAGTACACTAAATAAATATTAAGAAGTAGGTCTCGGATTCAAATTTGAGAAACTAACTTAAACTACTCATTTCTAAGATACCATGTAAATAAACTTCTAAAGTGATTAAACAATTACTAATCATTAATTAGAGGACTAAAACAAGAATAAAATAAAAATGCTGAATTGTTTACCTTATCATGATCCATCAGCTACAAGCTTGAATGTGTCTAGCATGAGAAAAGCCTGAATTGTTTCTTAAATGTGACTCACATTTTGGTATCACAGTTTCAAAGGCTTCAACTAACAATGCAACTTTCTTCTTCTTAGCAGGACCAAGTTTGTTAACAACTTGTCTTAATGCACAATCAACCATCCATTCCTCTGCATTCTTTCTCTCATCCATCATTTGATGTCTCAAGTCAACTTTTTCTTGTTCTTGTTCATCAACCAAAGGCAGAAAGTTTGGCTCTTTTGGATTGAACTTTCTCATTTCATCATCATCATTTTCAACACACCTTTTTCTTCTAATTACACCTCTCCAATTATCTCTTGTGTTTTCCTCTTCTTCATTAACTAAGCAACTTGTTCTTTTGTTACTACCTTTGGCTTTATCTTTTTCCAATACTTTCTTTTCTTCTTTGTTCTCTTGGCTTGTCTCATCAACATTGCATGTTTCAATCATCTTTCCACATTGGTTATTTTCTTTTGTATCTTCATCAAGTTCTTTTTTGATATTTTCTCCACCATTTTCTTCGGCGTTCTTCGTGTAATCAAATATTTGATCGGCCAGAGAAGATCCGTCGTCACAGCTGACCTCATCGGAGGGATAACCAATTTCTTGAGCCTCATATCTTCCAATTTTGTCATTAAGGACAGAACTAACACCATCATCAAGTTGTTCTTCAAGATAGATGTTTTCTTCAAATTTGGTTTCTTTGATTATTTCATCAACAAGAATAATATCCTCATAATAGGTACTAAGGATATCATCTAACCATGTTACTGACATATCATGAGAACTCTCAGATAAAGACTCAGATTTTGAATCATTTTCCTCATCTGCATAGAAATCAGAATCAACAACATTTTCATGATCAACAAATCCATGAAATTTTTCCTCTTCCAATTGCATATCTTCATTGTCAACATCTTCCATTTTTTCATCATCATTGCAATAGCTTCCCATACTCATTTCTTCATGAAACCAACTAGTTTGTTGATCTTCATCTTCAAAGGATTTTTCCAAATCACCCTCAAGATCATCTTCAATTGTAGACTTGATGATATCCTCAATAAAAAATTCTGTTTTTTCAATTTCTTCTACTCCTTTTGATTTTGCATCCTTTTCATTATCATAGATTTCAATGAAGAAATCCTCACCAATTTCATCATGTGCATCTTTTGCATCAAAAACATTCTTCTTTTCATTCTCACCATGACCCTTTAATCTTCGGCTTCGAGGACTCAAAGCTTCAACCTTCACGCGCTTTTGCGCCTTCAACAAACGCTTCCTCGAAGACACAAACGTCTTCAAAGGAGGCAAATCATGATGATGATGACCATTAAGAGAACAATAAGTATATGAACAAACCTTCATAACTGAAGTTCCTTCTAATTCATTTCCACCTTGATTAAGCATAAGGTATGAAGGAAACTTTGAGTCTTTCAAAGTTGAAGAACAAGTAGCTCTATGTGGTTTTTTTGCATTCATATCTCCACATATTGAAACTCTTGTTGATGATTTTCTAGGACATGATGTTCTAGAAGCTTTGAAACTAGTAGTTTTTGTTAATGTTCTAACCAAACTCAAACTAGATGATTTTGTCAAAGCTTTTGATGGTTTTGTACTAGAAGAAGAAGAAACACAAGTAGCTTTTGAATCACTTGAAAATTTTCTAGGAAGACTCTTAAAATCAGAACAAGATTGAGTTTTTTTAAGGCTTACATGAAAAAGTTCCTTTTTTGCATGTGAACTGCTTGTTGGCTTCATGTAATTTGGTGAACCATTTGGTGAAAAATTTGGTGTTGTTGGATTCTTCTTTTGTGGTGTTGATTGAAGAGCTTGATCAAGATCAGAAAGTTTGATTGACTTTGATTTCTTCATTTTCTTCTTCATATGATCATAACCTTTGATTTTTCCATCTTGGTTTTGAGAAGAAGAAGATAGTTTCATGTTTGATGAATGCTTTTGTGATTTAACATGTTCAACTTGGATACTAAACTTGTTTTGAACCTTTCTTTGAACCATTTTTCAAGAAAGGAAGGGAAAAATAATCATAAGAGGGTAAATAGGAATATAAGGAATTTGGTTTTTTTGCTTCCTTGGATTTGTGGAGTTCAACTAGAGGAAGGAAAGGAAAATTTTGTTGTGGTTTTGGTTTTCATATAAGGAAGTTAACAAAGGAAAGGAAAAGGTCGAAAAGCTTGAAACTCAAACAACTAGAGAGAGATTTTCTCTCTTGGTTTGGTTTTGCTTTTTGTTTATTTTCAATAGTGGTTTGGTATATGATCAAATTTGAATATAGCATGAGATAGTGTTTGTTTGAAGTTGACTTGCACTACTGGGTTTGGATTCGATGCAGTAATAATACGACTGTAATCAATTTTCACCATTGATTTAAGATTAAACAAGTTAGACTACACATTTAAGATCGATTTTTAGTGATATCAAATATCAACCATTAATTTAGATCGGATGGTCGAGATTAATAAATGTGTCACAAAGTTACTAGGGAATATGCTTTTGTACTAACATGTGGTTTTGTGGGGCCTTATATGGTTGTGCATTTTCTAACATGAGTTATTAATATTCTTGTAATATAGAAATTCTTTATTGGGTTGTGACTTAATTTTAAATTTTAAAGCATATAATTATTTATTTCTGATTTGATCTTCTAACCGATCTATTGAAAAATGACTAAATTACCCCTCTCTTGACTTTTTTTGGATAAGGATAGCCTTGTGTAGGTGATATGGACAAAAGATGCAATTTTTGCACTTCTTTAAGCATACTTTTGATTAAATGTGAATTTGGCTCTACTCAGGAAAATTATTTTATTCCAAGAACAATAATCATTATGGTTTGTGCTTATCAATCAATTGCTTTATATTGGTAGTGCATAAAACAGATTTGTAATATTTCTATTTTGGAAATGATAGCTGATTTAATTTGAGGTATGAAAAGTTCTAAACAAAAGATGTTCCATCAATTGTAGCTGTTACAAGTTTGTGTACGATTGAGTTTATCTTTAATTGAGGAGAACAGGGGTTAAAAGATATGTTAGATTAATATTATTAAGAATATCTCTCACATGGGAAATACTTCATAAATTGGAATCCTTGACGTCTTGGTTGTGTATCTCAACATATTCTTTATGGTTTGGAGTTCCATGCACTCAGGGTATTTGTGTTTACGCAGTGAGACTTTTGTGACTATTCCACCAAAATCAGATAATTTAGATTTAAGTTTAGTTTTTTAAATTATATATTAAAAATTAAAATTTGTATTTTTCATGATTGTTTGATGGAAAATGGACGGTCACAGATTTTTTGACCGTGTGATTGCGTGAATTCATGTGATTGCAACAATAATAAATCTAATTTCATTCTTTTTTTTCAATAAATAAAATATTAAATATCATTAAAAACACACACATACAGCTGTAAAATCTTGAATTTAAACTTAAGACATAATGTCTAATATAATAATATTAATTAATATTTGCACCTTGAGTTATGAATAAAGCACCCAATTTCATTTTATCCTTAACAAAGAAGCTTTTGTTTCAAATAGTATTTCCTTATCAAGAACGACTCTCTATTTAATTTAATAATGTCTACTACATAAGAAAGGACCTAGATAACATGTAGCACATTTTTTTGAGAGGGAGAAAAAAATTAATGTGAAAAAATATATTAACTTTCATCATAATAGAATTACTATTAATGATGCATGAGAAATGCATAGGGAGTTTATTTTAGTTTACTAAAAAAAGTTAAAAGTATATTTTCCCTACTTATTTCTCTTCGTTTCAGTATTTCAACCCAATCCAAATAGTTTTACTCATCACAATTATTAAACTAGTCTGTCGACGTGAGCAAGTCACCCAAAATGGTTGTCTAGCAAACAATTGTTTTATGAAATGATGTAACTAGAGAACAACTATGAGAAGCCATTACTATATATAGTACTTGAAAAAATATATGTAAATGGACAGCGTTGTTTATTTTTCATAATATATAATGACCAATCTCGCACTCTTCAAAATCTAAATTCTTATAATCACTATGTGTAGTAAGAGATGATATATTTTATTGACTCTTTTTAAAATTTATTTTTAATTCGATATTTGAGTTTTTTTAATTCAGACATTACACCAAATACTATTGAATTTAGATGGACTCCAATACAATATTAGATATTTTATATTAAGTTTAATTCATCGTTAATAAATTCGACTTAAAAAGTAAGAGATATTACTATTTACAAACTCTTTTAGAGTAACAAACTTAAATTTTTATGATGTTTTTATCAATGGACTCCCTCACTCTCATCAGTATTGGATTTGATGTATAAATAATATGTCGGATAATCTAAATCGATAAACTTTTATATCATATATATAAATTTTTATGTTAGATTTAACTAATTACAAAATTATCTAATATAGTGACGAGTTCAAAACTTTTTTAAGGTAACGTGGGACTTTGATGTTTTCAATAATTTGAGTAATAATTTGGTTAACGAGGTAAAGAACAAAGAAAAAAAAAAGGAGGTCATGAGTTTGAATTGTGAAAACTATCATAACTATGGAGGATGTGTATTGTTGCAGGGACTCCAGCTCATCCTGATTTTTCTTTAGTTTGTGTGTCTTAAATTTGATAGTGTGTACCATTAGTAGTCATTTTACTTTTTTAAAATCAACAAAAGGCACAAATGTTAGAGCTACCAAGAGGAATTCATACGACTTGTTCAAATCACTATCAGTTTTAAAAATGAAAGGTCAAGTAAAATTATCATAATAACCTAAAAAGAAAATAATGTATTTTGAGCATTTTCTTAAGTTGTGTAAGTTTTATATTAAATATAAAAGAGAAATATATTTCATAGAATTTTAATCATTCATATGTGGGTTTTAATATTTATATTGATATGTTTTGTTATATGTTTTTAATAACCTACTAACCCTTTTTCAAAGAGAAAATGGGATATGTTTTGTCATATAAATTAACATCCAATAAAAATAGATTATTTAGTAATTACTTTTTAAAGAAAATACTATAAATAGTTTGTATAAAAATTGATATTTATATTTTTATTAGATGAGATTTAATTTTTGTTTCTAAACCCTACTTGTCTGACTCTGCCCTGTAATTTAGTAACATTTATCTATAAAAAAAAACTAAACAAACATATAGTAACATTATCATAATTTTAACATGCTAAATATTTTAAAATGTCCAGGTGAAAGAGAATCCAATTTTGCATAAACATAATAGAAATAATAATTAGACAGGAACCCATATGCAATGCATGATGTAGGGAACACATATTTTATTTTTACTTTGTGCTTTGTGGCAAATAGTCACATTTTGGAGGCAGAGTCTAAAGCACTATGAAAAAGACAAAGGCTTTGAGGATGTGGTCGGCAAATAGGGGCTGCTTTTGGTGGACCCCACCATTTGTCATGGAGTCCACATTTGCATACGCTCCTCATCTCCCTCTCATAAAAAGATTCAAAGAAAATAAAGCTAGTAATCAATAAAATAGAAAGTGATAACTCATAAAGCATAAAAGAAAAATAGAAAGTAAACAAAGACAAATAAAATGCCCCATTTAGATGTGGTTATCCTATGATATTATGCTTCTCATTTTGGATTACGCCACCGCCCCATGATTGCCTAACCGTGCTAAAAAGGGAATCTAAACTAATTGAGAATTAGATTTAATATAACTTTACTAATTTCTTTTACAAAATATTTAAAATTAAGTATGTAAAAAGTATTTAATATGTTTTGGATGAAAGGTTGAGGCAGTGTAATCTTATAGTATAATTCAAATTTTTTTATGTAAATTCTATTTTGGGACGATGAATTTAGAGAATTTTTAAAATAAAGAGATTTTATGAAGTATGTTGTCAAAATTAAATTTGGAGAATTTCAAATACTACCTTATAGGTAAGAATTTGAAATTCCTTCTTAACTTTATACAATGTGAATATCAAATTTGTTGCTATAAATTTTTATATTTTTTTGCCCTTTCTTAATTTTAATTTTTGACCCAAATTTTTTTAAATTTATAAATATGACTAAAATTTAAATAAATTATTTATGAAAAAAATGCAATTGAAGCATTTTGAATTGTTTAAAACTTTTAGTTCTCTAGAATTTTCAATTACTTCGTACAAACACACTATTGAGGAATCAAATATTTAACACATAATAATAAGGTAGTTACGATATTAAATTTGAAAATAATGTCTTTTGATATGATAGAATATATGAGTATAAGATCATTGTGAGTAAGAATAAAATATTTATCATTTTGCATGAATTACATTATATGCAAACTATTTTAGTATGCAATTAACCATTTTAGTGTAAAATGGTATTTAAAAGAATTGTTAAAAACATTTACGTACAATAAACTGAAACAAATTCATATCTTTCTACAATGACATTGTATTTCATTCCTCAAATTCAAAACTACAATATCAAGAAAAAGAAGGAATGTCAAAAATGTCTTATAAATATTCATTTAAATTCAATGAAATTTATAAAAACAATACAAAATATGACCGACCTATTAAATTGGAAAAAAAAATAGTATCTATGCAGCTAATGTAAATTTTTGTGTGGTCGTGTGGGAGTCAGATTTCCAGTTAAAGCATGCAAA
Source organism: Cicer cuneatum (assembly GCA_037974295.1). NCBI lineage: Eukaryota > Viridiplantae > Streptophyta > Magnoliopsida > Fabales > Fabaceae > Cicer > Cicer cuneatum. The sequence goes on along the minus strand of JBBPBO010000004.1, from coordinate 38,634,469 downwards.
GAGTATTTTTACATCCATACACTCTTAACACATAATGTACCATTAGAGTAAACTTGTAGAGAATGAAAAATAGTTAATAACCAAAGCATAAAGTATGTGAAATGCATAATTGAATTGCATGCAGTCAACATTTCCTACTAGTATTAGTTTAATTCTTAGTCGTACATTAAAGGTTCGATGATCATATTTTAAGTTATATTGTAGATTATATTTTAAAGCCTAAATACAAACCTCTAGATCTCCATGTAATAACTCATGTTTCAATCTAGATAAAGGGAAATGCGAAAAGAAAAGAAAATACATGAAATAAATAAGAAAGTAAATATTAAATAAGAAAAGTCATTTGTTCTAATCATCCACAATATTGGTCGCACTGGAAGAATGAATGATGAAGGCTTTCTTAGTGAAGGTGCAAACACGAGAAAGGGGATTGAATTGTGTTTACCAAAGTTGAAAACTTTTTGCTGATTTGATGAAGACTGGTTGATTTTTATGAATTACTTGGATAAGAAGCAATCGAATTCAGATATAGCAAATAATGAAAGCATAAATATTTGGACAGGTAGATTTATCCTAGTTCACCACTATCTTGGCTACATCCAGTCCCCTCATTCAGAAGGCTTTCATCCACTAATTTAAATACCTTGAATTACAATACACATAACCCTCCAAGCCAGTCTTCCCAAACAGCCTGACAACCCCATACTTTTGAGGAACAAACCATTTTGACCCTACAAGCCAAGTCTTCTCCTAACAACCCGACAACCCTAGATTGAAGAAGGAACTAAACCAATATCGGGTTGGATACAAAAGATTGGAATTTGAACAGTTGCTTCTAACAAAGCTGATAATGATAATAACTCTCACACTTTAAAAAAAGAACACTCAGAAAATATTTCTAACTTGAACAAGTGTTTCTCTCTTTGAACTCCAAGATGAATTTGAAATTTTGAGCTTATGAGTTCTTCTACTTTTTTCTGATTTTCGATGATTTTCTTCTTCACCCTTGAGTATCTATTGATAGTTAAAATTTGGGTTTCAAATTTAGTCTTTGTTTAATTCTAAATTGTATCTTGTTCAGATTGAATTTGTAAATTTTTCAAATTGATTCTATTCATATTTTGTTGTAGATAAATCTTGATCAGATCTTCAACGGATCTTAATCAAATCTTCTTCAAATCTTAATTAAATCTTCTTCAAATCTTGACCAAATCTTCTTAAAATCTTGATCAAATGTTCTTCAAATCTTAATTAAATCTTCTTCAAATCTTCTTCAAATCATAATTAAATTTTCTTCAAATCATGATCAAATCTTAATTAAATCTTCTTCAAATCTTGACCATATTTTCTTTTCAACTTGGTCAAATATTTTCTTCAATTATAAATTTGAATCAAATCTTATTTTAGACTTTCATCAATTATAATTTGGAATCAAATCTTATTTTAGATTTTCTTCAATTATAAATTTGAATCAAATCTTATTTTAGATTTTCTTCAAAAACATGAATCTTTTTTCATACTCTTTGAAGTCAAATATATTGTTCTCTTAAAATACTTTTGTTAACATCAAAACTCTAAATTTAAAACCAACTTGGTTCCAACACTTAGGAGAGGAATTGATATGGATTTTCTTGTTTCTATATGAGTTGAAGGATCTAACCAAGTGATATTTTCAAACAAAGTACCAAATAAAATAGAGAAAACAAACAAGAAAATGTGGAGAAGGAAGGAAATGGTAGAAATTTCCACACTCTACAACGAATGATAAGATCAAGGTAGAATCACCATGAAAGTAAGAGACTCTTGATAAAATCCAAGTTTGGTTCAAAGAAGAACCTTAGAGAGCATTTCTTTCTTTCCAAAAAGTTTCCTATGTCTTACAATGAAAAGACATATATAACCTAACACAAAATGACATGGTGCCTAGGTTACACACAACTAATGAAATTGTACCTAAGTTACCAAATATTTAGGCACACACACAAGTCAACATAATTCCTAATTATAAGGTATGATTATTACATCCCAAAAATTAAAAATAAGTCTTAAGGTAATTCTATGACCAAGAGATTAATATAATGTGGATCAATCTTGTCATAGGTCTTAAGACTAAGAAAATTAATAACTTGTTTCTATAATTGTTCCTTTAGCTTCCTAGCCTTCCCTCTAGTCAATGGTCCTTCCATTGCTACTTCTTGAAGCTCATTAGCCTTCATGTAGGGTTGGTCCACATCAGGAATGTATACAATACCATTTTTTCGAGCATGAATTGAAGAGTACCAATCAACAATAACTATTACATGGTGAACACTGATCTAAACATTTAGAAAATAAGTATTTAAAAAAGTTTTGGTTGAACCATCACTTGCTAAATAAATATGGTATTATTGATATTGATGAGAATCAGTTACAAAACTAAAGAAGATTGGATGGATGTGTAAGCATATAGTAGAGATACAAATAGAGTTTGTCTACACGTAAAATTGGAGTGACACATAGAAATATAATTGACTTGGCAAAAATAGAGCTTTGTGGCAAAATTGACAATGAGATGACAATAGAATAGTTTGTGGAGACTATTTTAATATATTATAAATAGATACCGTTGGAGAGTCCTAGTGCAAGAGCAATAATGATCTAAATGCTAAAAAATTATAAGAGACTTTGACACCATATCTCTATCCAAAATTTTAAGGCATTATGTATACAAGTCACCTATGTTATATATCCAACCAGAATCCAGTCTCGTTACCCCTTCAAGTCAAACTAAGGATCGATATGATACCATTTGTTGGGAAATTTGGGAGTGCGAGAGCAACAACAAATCAAATCTTTTAGAGCTACAACAGACTTGACACCACATTTCCACCAAAAACTTTAAGACATTAGGTATATAGGTCATCTCTTTTAAATATTTAACATTTAACTTATTCATAATCAATGTAAGACTTCATCACTCATACTTTAGTTCAACAAATACTACATAAAAAAATTTAGGCAAAATAGTACAGGACTCACTAAACTCAGTTTAGAGGTATGTCTCAAATTTATGAGAATTCTAACATAAGTACTTATAGATTATATCCACCAACAAATTTTTTATATTAGTGGTAAGAGTTGAATTCACAACTTTATAGAATGTGAATTACGAATCCATTGTCAATTCATCTTTTTATTAATGAGGGAAATATTTTTTTTTTAAGAAATTGATGAGTGAACTTAGTTCTTAAATATTTTGTATAGAAATTAGAAAAATATTTATAAGTTTGTTTTTTTTGTTGATAGCTTTAGAGACGAAATTATCTAGCAATAGACAAATTCATTGATTAAAATTAATCAACAAAAGATATTATTAATGATCAACATAACTAATAAAAAAAGTATTTAAGTATAGTTTTTTATAATTTTCATATATTTAACTATCATCTATAGCTCTTTATCCGTTAACACAATTGAATAGATCAATCTCTTAAGTCTCACACTCTTGAATATCGAAGACTTTTTTTTTTTTAATTATCATTATTATTACAAATTGAGAAATCTTTAAATTAAAAAGGAAAGAACAACCGGCTGGAATAATGCAGCCTTTTTCAAATGAATATTCAAAGACTGTGTGGAAGGCATGATACAATGTGATGTTTCGAGAAGGGATAAAAAAACGAAGAAAGAAAGTATTGAGGTGGTAACGTTGATTTTTGTGTGTTTGTTTTTATAGTGAATCTATCGTATACATCAACAAATAAATTTTTAATATAGGGTTTGCATAAGTTATAAAATAAACTTCAATACATATTCATATATCTAAAGGATGGAGCAATTCGCTAGTAAAGATTCATGCCAAACAAATGATACACTAACGGCATATATCAAAAGTGTTGCAAATTAATTTGTAGAGGTAAAAAATCCTCACATATTGATTTAAAAATCGCTGTTAAATGTTTTTTTTTTAGTGATACTTATTTGAGTCAAATGAATATACTCTTAGAAATTTTGCCTTTAGCGACCAATTTGGAGATTAAATTATTTCAATCATTTTAGAGATTGAATTAGAGACCAAAATGCAAATTTGTATAAAGAATTATTTTTGAATCACTAAATTGGTCGCGGATGATATTTAGAGACTAATTTAGGAACTGAAAAATCGATTTCTATTATTTATATTTCCTTTTTAATTAAAATTGACCAAAAATTGTCAATGCCTATTTTTATTATGAAATCTTTTTCTAATTCCCTCTCCATTTTTTCACTGAAATAAAATTCCTTCTCCAAGAAGCAAACTTACCTCTCACTTTTCCTCAAGAAACAAACTCTTTGCTCTTTTCTCAACCCACCACAAACCCTAAAATATCTAATATGTGAAACAAGCAAATCATTTTTCATCATTTTTTCCAACTGCTTCTTCGTTTCATCACCGTTTCCAATCACTTCGTTTCATTACTGTTTCTCGCTTCCCTCACAAAATCCACCACTGTTTCACGCTTTGCTTTAGTGAAACAGAAAACCATAGCCACCACCCATAATCGACTTAGTTGATGCTCCAAGTAAGGAGCCCCTTCGTCTCCCTGCCACTCGCAAAAACGTCCATCTTTCGAAAAGATTCCAGTGCCAAAAGATCTTTTGAATCAGTTGTTCGTTGTCTGCTGATTCCGAGTTTCATCAATGGTTTTCTAATAAAACCTTGCTTGGAGGGACGATTTTAACGGCAAAAGTCCTGGACCCTCGAACACATGAATCGCAAGTTCACCAGTAAGAAATGGGTTTATGAGTTAAAAATGTGTGATGGACATGCTTCAAATTTGCATAGATGTGTAAACACAAGAGAAGGGAAGTTAATTGGAATGAAAAGTCATGATTGTCATGTATTTACGGAGCGGTTGTTACAAATTGCTTTTAGTGCACTTCCACATCATGCTTGGAATCCTATAGCCGAGTTGAATAAGTTTTTCAAATATTTGTGCTCAACAATTTTGCGAGTGGATAATTTGTTGTTGATGGAACAAAGCATAGTCATTACAACTTGTAAATTGGAACGAATATTTCCACCTGGATTCTTTAATTCCATGGAGCATATTCTGATTCATATGCCTTGTGAAGCAAGGGTTGGGTACTATGCAATATCGTTGGATGTATCCATTTGAGAGGTAATTATTCAAATTGTTTAACCTACAAATCTATATTTATTTATTTGTAATTAGTAGTTAATATTATATATGTCATTGTTTAGGAACTTGAATAGGTTGGAACAAATGGTTAAAAATAGATCACATGTAGAGGGGTCAATTTGTGAGGCATATCTATGTCAAGAGACTTCTCATTTCTTTTCATATTATTTTGAGCTTCATGTGCAATCTTTGAGAAATAGAGTAGGTCGAAATAATGATGGGGTAAACACGATGTAGTTCAACAAACTTTATGAATTTTCAATCATTATGGTCGCTTAGTTGGAACTTGTAAGAGTAGGTATTTGAATGATAGAGAATTAGCTGCTTTTGTGTGTGTGCGGGTGCGTGTGTGTGCATGCGTGTGCGAGCAAGTGTGTTAGACGCTTTGTGCAATATTTGGAAACATCTTATATAAATATATGTCAAACTAAAGTCGATAGTAGGATTGCATCTGAATTTCCAATTTGGTTTCAAACATATGTAAGTGTCATGCGATTTCAACTATTATATTTCAACTATAATACATGACTTATCTTGTAGTTGTGAAATATAATAAGTTTATTTTGCCTATTGATAGGTACATGATAAAAATAGCTTGGTGCAAAATTTGTATTTGCACCACTTAGCATATTGTCCTAAGAGGAAGGTTCATACTTGGCCTATTTATTTTGTCAACGAAAACCATTAATTATGGACTTTGTGTCAAGGGTGACGACGAAGGAGTTGAATAAAATTACTACTATGGTATTGTTAAAGAGATTATGCAAGTTGAATACCTAGGAGAACCAACCTAAGAATTAGTTTTATTTAATTGTGAATGGTTTGATGTTGTTGCCAATAGTGGCATGAAGGTTCAACGCCAATATGGCATTGTGAAGATTCATCGTCGTAGAAGATATTCAAAATATGATCCTTTCATATTTGCAACAAATGCAATTCAGGTGTATTATGTAGCTTACCCAGAAAAATTAAAAGAAGAAGTTAATTGGTAGGTTGCCATTAAAACCAAACCTAGAGGCACATCCGATGGTCGATATACATTAGAAGTTGCATATCAAGATTTAATATCAACTACAACAAGTGTAGCTTTTGCTGCAAATGATGAACTACTTGATCATTTGAGAGATGAAGGGGGAAAATGAGGAAGTTGAAATGAATATTCAGGTTGCAGAAAACCATGATGACGATGCGGATGAGGACGAGGACAAGGACGAGGACACATTTGATTTAGAAAATGATTATGAAAACCATTATAACTTTCATAATGATGATGGTAGAGATATTGATTATTAAATTTTAATAATTTTCATTTTGTGGAGGTGATGACTTTATTACTATACTTTATTGATGTTTTTATGTTATAAGTATTTCTAATTCTATTTTGTTTTTATTAATTGCAGATGGCAGATAAAGATAGAGGAAACGAAAAAGCTCTCAAGACTCGTCAACAAAAACAACATTCGAAATGTTCAAATACAAATCCTCTTTTTGTACAACCTTCTTCATTATCTCAAACTACTACTGCATCACCTAGGACATCTCATGTTGCACATCCTCCTAGGACATCTCAAGTTGCACCTCGTCATAAGACATCTCATCTTGCACCTTCTTCTAGCACTTCTAATGGTGCACCTTCTAGGACGTCTAATGTTGCACTTCCTCATAGTTCTCTTCTTCCTAGGACATATAGGACATCTGCTATTACCCCATCACCTAGGACATCTCATGTTACACATTTACCTAGGATCTAGTGAAATTGTCATTGCATCTGAGACACAAAGCAAGGGTGGCAAGCAAACTTTATACCTTGACAGACAAGGGTAAATATATACATATATTTTTAGTTAGGTGTTCCTTTTAGAGACCATGCTCTGATGCCAATTGAAGTAGCAAAATTGATTTACAAGGAAGAGGGTTTGAATTGTAAATCTCCCTTTTTAAGATTTCCTGAAAAACTTAAGATTTGAACTCAAGAATGTTCTTGGTTAAGAAACCAGAAAACGGAGAACATTCTTGGTTTTATTAGAAAAACGGAGAACGTTCTTGATTAGTTATAAATCAGAAAACAGTTTGTATTTTAATCTTGAAAAACAATCAAACTAAATAAAGAGATAAAGGATAAGAGATACCACACACGGATATATCCTGGTTCACCCAACTTGGGCTACGTCCAGTCCTCACAATTGCGAGATTTTCCACAAGTGTTTAAAACAAGAACCTTCTTGGTTTTACAGCACCTAGCTTAGATCAACCTTGATCTTTGTTACAGACTTTAATCTAATTCCACCCAGAAAGAGCTTAATCAAATCACCTACCAACCTTAATAGGATTTTTACAATCTACCCCAAACTATACTAAACTCTTATAGTTTGAGTTTTACAATAATGATGAGATTGTTTTGTTAGAATTTGAGATGTCTCAAATCTTGTTTGAGATTCGATTCTTTACAAAGAATTAAGTACAAATATATCAGAGTAAATAAGGATTGATCAGACTGATTCTTTTGAGTGATTTGAGAGTTTCAAGTATGTGAATGTGAATGATTTTATGAGACTTGTTAGCACTTGAACTTCTGCGTTTTCCTTGAGCATTAGCCTCCCTTTTATAGGCTTGAGAGCAGTAAATGGAGGTCAATAGAGCCATTGGTAGTGCCATTGTCAGGCTTGACCAGAGGCAATATTTCTGATTAAAAATAATCCAGCTTTTGACTATTTTTAATTTCTGTTTTGACTAGGCTGAATCCTTTGTTCTTGATCAGTAATTTTTGAGCTTAATGATCATTTAATATTGCAAATATGTGATGATGTATTGTAGCTTGAATTGGAGTCTTGAACTTGATTGAAACAGATTCGAAAAGATCTCAGAAGCTTGTTGCAGAAAACTGAGATGAAGTTGCTGGAGATTAATGATCAATCTGAAACTTTAGCTTTTGGGTTTCCTGGAGATTGATAATCAATCTGGACGAATTTCTGAACATACTGGAAGCTGTCTTGATGCTTTGTATATTGTCAAGATCGTTTATCAGTCTTGACAGCTAAACTAGAGACTGTTCAGTTTTGCTTGAGCAGCTTGATTCATGGCCTTTTTTCTTTGTGATTCGAATGGCTTCTTTTGATTGTAATTGATCATAACTGTTCCTTGTCAAGTACTCTTAATACTGATGTAAATTCCAGAGGCAATAACTTCAATTAAGTAATGGAGATTGATTGGTCTTTATGTTATCATGGCCATATTTGAACCTGGAGAACATTCTCCGTTTTCCAGATTCATGTCAAGAATGTTCTCTGTTCTTAGTTATGCTGATTTTTTAGCTTTGCTTGAATCCTATCTTTAAATAAATACACTCAAAAGCACAAGTTAAATTAAAATAACATTTTAGAATCATAATTAACGTTCTTAATTAACTTTTGTTTATTATCATCAAAACTTTAAAAATGAGAGTCTTAATAGTCTAGAATTCATTATGTGATCATTGGGGAACTCAAAGATTCAAAAAAAAGAAGAGCATACAAGCAAAAACAAAGTGAGTATCTAATTGTGGAGGTTTTGGAGGGTCCCTTCACATCTGTGGCTCTATCACTACATCCTAACATAGAGTTAATTTGGTTAGATTTTCTATCTTTTTCTTTATTTTAACTTTTATATATGATTCAATAAAACATTTTAATGTGTATGTTTTGTTGTGTATAACTTCTATTAATTTTTAAAGAAATGCATACACTAATCAAATTGAAAACAATTCTTTTTTGTAATTTCAATTATGTTTTGTAAATTAATTGTCGTAGTTTTATTTTGTAATTTCAATTTTGTAGTGCGAAATTTTGCATTGTGTAAAATTCTGCACTGTCAAATTTTGCATCGTGTTAAATTATGCATTGTCAAATTTTGAGTTTTCTTTCAGTTGTCAACAAGGTTTTAAAGGTGTCAAATTTTGCACAGGCTACAAAATGTTGTTAACAAGTTTTTCTTTATGCTGTCAAATTTTGCACGGGCTACATAATATTATTACATGTTAACAAGTTTTTAATATTGAGTTTTCTTTTTGCTGTTAGACGAAATTGAATGACATTGTTCATAGTCATTTAGATTTGTTTTTCCATACACATAAACATGGCAAGGATAAAACTTGGATTGATAGAAGATCGAAATATGTGTATGTAAGAGCTTTCAACTTTAAATTGTATACTATTTATTATTTTTTATGTTGATTTTATTCTATTTTAGTGTGTTTTAAAATATTAATTAGCCTTATATTTATGTTGACAGGAAAAATTTAGAAGTAGATTGGAAGAATTAACCCAAGAAACATCTTTGCAAGGAACTCCTCCACCAAATGAATTAGATGTGTGGTATGAGGTTGCAGGAATATAAGGAGGACATGTATATGGTCTCATAATGGAATCTACTATATTATTATGGAGACCAAATTACCCTGAGTCATGTTCTTCATCAACAAAGTGGATACAAAGACATGAATTTGAAGAAATGAGAAATCAAAGAGATCAACAAAGACATAAATTTGAAAAAATGAGAAATGAAAAAGATCAACTTCGAGAGAAATTGGCTAATATAAATAAAGCAGTTGAGCGCAACAACCACTTGATAAAACAATTGATGAATAGCACGAACTTTCAACCCAAGTTTATGAAGATGAGGTTGGAGGTAATGATGTTGGTGATCATGATGATGAGATTGGTGGTCATGATGCTGGTGATTTTGATGATGAGATTGGTGAAAATGATGGTGAAGAGTTAGATGGATAGTGATAAGTTAATCTGAATAACAAATCTGTTGCATTTTTTTATTACTAAAATATATTATGTTTAAACTAAAACTTTATACGTATTTTTTTTAGTACTTAGAATTACTTAAATATATTATCTTCTTTAGTTATGTACATTGATATGTTTAATGCAATTAAATGATTTCGTGTATGAACTTTTTAGATATTGGAATCAGATTAAAAAAAAATTCATTATTTTTTTAGATATTAAAGTAATGGATTTTAAAAATAAAAACTATAAAATTTAGAGACAAAATTAGTGACCAAATATTTAATAAAATTCACAGCTTAAGTCACAAATTTTGTCTCCAAATCAATGTCTAATGACATAGAAAATTAATTCAAAGTGGTTGTTAAATCTGTCTCAAACTTTAGTCACTAATCGAGTTTCTAAACTTAGTCACAAAATCGATCACTAAATATCGATCGCTGATTTTGTCGCAACAACTAGCGACTAATAATTTATCAACGAATTTTAAAAAGTCGTTGATTCGGTTGCTAAAAGTCACAACGACTGATTTTGAAACAATAGCGACCGATTAATCGGTCACTAAAGCAAAATTCTAGCAGTGATACTCTACATGCGATTACGACATTGATCATGGGTGAAATGAATACAACCCACTTAAGGGGAAGTCAGAAGTCAGTGAGGCTACTGTTTTGGGCTTCAAATATTTTTAGGCCTCAATTTTTTTATTTAATTAATATTAGTAATTTTTTAGTATTAAATTTTTAGTCTTTATAGTATAAATTTCACTATCTAATTCTAGTACTAATTAATTTAAAAAAAAAATTACTCAATCACGTGAATGTATTTAATATATTTTTGTAAGTTGTTTAATATTGTATCAGTAAAAAATTATTTAATAATTAAGGGAAATTGTGTTTACCTCTTCCAAGGTATTTTTAAATGACACTTACACTTTTTCTAATTTTCAAATCAATGCAGTTTTCTCCCTTAACTCACTAAAAAAATTGTGTATAATATTTTTTTCCGTCACACTTATAATTTTATTGGTCATTTATCAAAAATACATTAGAATAGATATTCCGATTGTGCTATTAGAAACCTAATCATACTCTGATTGAACATGGATGGATGAATATGTTTAATTTGATGCAACATATAATTAAAATTAAAAGATTTTAAATTAAATATAATCAGTTTGAAATGAATTACTTTGAGAGATAAATGACAATAAATGTAAATGACAAGAAAGTTGAAAGGAATGTAAATGTTTTGAAGAAAATGTAAAAAGATTTGAAAGATATTCCAGAAAATCAAAATGAAAAAAATATAAATGATCGAAAAGATAAATTTGCTAGAAATTTAGGTTGTATTTGATTTGTTGAAGAATGCGGGCAAAAACAACACAATTTTAAATATACTATGTTTGACTTAAAAAAATAGTCACGGAACTCGACAAAATAAAAGACATGAGCATGACAAAAGTTGAAATTCTTAACCCTCATCTAATCACGAGTAAGCTTTTTCTCTCATACAAACTATCTAAAATATTAAAATACCTTATGATTCTCCTGAAAAACAATTTCTCTCCTATTTATGTATCTATCCAACTATCTGTCTATTTGTATATGTCTATCTATCTATTTGTCTATCTTGTTAAGACAAAATCTTAATTAATTGTTTTGATGTAAACAAATAAAGATTAATTAAAGACTCTAATTATGATTCTAAATTATTTGTTATTTAACATGTGCTTTTGAGTGTGATAATCCAAGATAGGTACTAAGCAAAAGCAAGCAAAATCAGCTTAAAGAAAAAGCTAAAAATGAACTGCCAGAAACCAAGAACGTTTTGGACATTTTTTTTGGAAAACCAAGAACGTTCTACATGTTTTTCACTTCATCAAGGAAGTTCAAGTAAGCTTTTAATGCAAGGAAAGATCCTGTATTTTTTCGAATGAATTTCCAATACATCTACAAGGAATATACAACTCTCATATTAGCAAATGAAGTACTTCAAAAGATCAAAGAAGTAAAGATTTGAATCAAGACAAAATGACAAAATCAGTCAAGATCAATCAATCTCCAACTTCTGTGATACAACTCAAGAACATTCTCCAGCTTCTGTGACACAGACTAAGAACGTTCTTGAAACTGAAACTTCAGCATGACTTTAAGACACATATTCTCGTGATAAAGAGACCCTCAAGCACTGTACAAATCAGATGACAGAGAATACATAAGACCAGAAAGTCTTGAAGTAAAAAAGGAGAAGGCTTTAGTCAAAAGTCTTACTTTGAAGACTGATTATTTTAATCTAACCCTTGACCAAGGAAACCTCTCCAAAGGTCATATTAAGTTTTCATGGACCTCTTCAAATGTCTATAAAAGGAACTCCAGAGCTTAATGAAAATCACGACATTCAAGTACAAAGAAAAAATTATCAATCACTCACATTCATACTTGAAAGTCTCACAAGAAATCAGTAACATTCATTCACAAATTCATTAATATTAGCTTACTAAAATCTCTTGTAAAGAATCTAAACCTCAAACAAGTGTTGAGATTAATCAGATTCTGTCAAACAAATCTACATCATTATTTGTGTAAACTCAAGACTATAAGAGTTGTTTATAGCTTGAGTAGTTTGTTAGAAAATCCTTTTAAGGTTAAAATGTGAAGTGCAAAATCCTATCAAGATTGATAGGTGACCTGATTGAATTCCTTTCTGGGTGGAAAGGATTGTAGTTTGTAACAGATCCAGGTTGATTTGAGCTAGGTGGTGCAAAACCAAAAAGGTTTTTCGTTTTGAACACTTAGTGGAAAATCTCACAGTTGTGATGACTGGACGTAGCCCGGGTTGGGTGAACCAAGATATATCGTTGTGTGAACCAAGATATATTGTTGTGTGATATCTCTTCCCTATCTCTATTTACTTTTAGTCTTTCATTTATTTAGACAAATCAATTTATGTTTTTAACTAAACCAAGAGCGTTCTCCGTTTTCTGTTTCCAGATCTAAGAACGTTCTCCGTTTTCTACTTTCACAACCAAGACTAATAAGTTTTTAACTAACCAAGAACGTTCTCTGTTTTATGTTTCAAGAACCAAGAACGTTCTATGTTTTATGTTTCCTCAACCAAGATTAAATCTTGAGTTATTTTCTTAAGTTTTAACAGGGAAATTTTAAATAGGCAACTTTTTACAATTCAAACCCCCTTCCTTGTAAAGTGACATTGCTACTTCATATCTATCTGCCTTTCTCTCTATCTCTTTGTTTTTTTGTCTGTTTATATATCTCTCTGTCTGTATATCTAGTGGACGTTTTACCAAATCCTGTTCAACCAAACTTTCGGTACAACTAGTTGGAATAGATAAATTGGGAGGGGAATTTACAAAATATATTTAGAATTCTCTAATAGCTATATTAATGTAGCAAAATTAAATAACTTAGTGTGTCACTTGGTCAAGTGGTTGCAATGATTGGGTTTAATGCATTTGTTAAGTTATCAAAGGTTACAATCTTTTTCTAGAGTTGTTTTCTTTTGCCAATTGATATGAGTTTCTCTATAAATAGAGATACTTTAGAGGCAGAAAAGACAAGACAAAATTCATGTTAAATGAGTCAAAATTTTGTAAAAAATATTTCTGAGTCATTTCTTCTTTTCTCTAGTGCATAAGAGTAAAGGAAGGAACTTTATTCTGTAAAATATCATTGATCGATAGGTTTGATGAGAATGTGCAATTCACTTCAAGGATTCCAAAGTATCCTGAAAGGGATTCTGCAGTTAACCCATTTGCATATATATATATATATTGGTGAGGGCGAATCAAAGCTAAAGATTAGTGTGATACACACGCTTTGGAATTTATTTGTGCAACTTTCATCGTCGTCAATTTCTTCATCTTCTTGTTCAAGATTTGTAGCATACCTCCAACAAAAGATTGAACAATCTTTATGTTCGATTTTTGATTTATTTGTTATTAATTAATAACTGCAGTTTTAAAAGAGATGAACACTCGCATAATTATTTATTCATGACCATGGTGAAAGGTACACAATTATATACATGTGTTTCAAATATATGCAAACATGATATAAGTTTGAATGTTCATTCCATGTGATTATGATAGTTTACAAAATTTTCATTTAAATTTGTTTTGATGCATGATTGTTAGTTTTCAGTTTTCCTATAAATGAATAAATTTAATACTATAGTTTTCCATCATCAGAATTATTTGAAAAATGGTAGATAGTTATTTTTGAAGATCCAAAATATTTTGTTTTTTGAATCAAACATGTTTGAAAGTATACGTTTTAAAGGTATACAATTGAAAAGTTTGGTGAAGAGTTATGTTGTTTTACGAATGGGTTATGATTGTACCATTGTCAATGAAAGTCTTGTTTTCTTTATTTGGGTAGAATATTTATCCTTTTTCAAACCAAATATATATATGTTTATATTAGATTTAATATGTGATATTAGATCAACACATGCATGTCTTAAATAAAAATTGTTGCTTCATGCAAGCAAGAAATTGTTATATGTATAATCGATAATTTCATATTATATGTGCATGGAAGTAATTATTTATTGTTTATCTTTTTATAAAAAATAATTTTGGTATATATTTTAAAATTATTGTAAGTTGACAAATGTTCATGGAAGAAAGTAATAGAAAATCCTAATGATTTTATTCATTGTTTATTTTCTATTGTGATATTTATTTGGATTTACTATAGAACATATTTAAATATGAAACTTGAATTAACAAATAAAATTTATGATGCATACATTAGTTATAATATAACTATGAAGAAATGATTTCTTTAATAGAAATGAAATGAAATGAAATTTTCTTTGTTAAGGAGTAGATGACTTACATGTTTGGACCCATCTTATGATATTTGATTTTGAGAAATTTTTATGACCGTGCTTTGTCAGCTTGTGGCAATATATATTTAATGCATTCAATGTATTATATCTTGGACTTGAATATATTGAAAAGAGAATTAGAATTCTAAATTGAGATGTTTATTAAATATAGTAAAAGGTAGAATGACATAAAAGTTGTGTATATGATAATTGAGATGTTTATTAATTGTATGTTATACAATGTGAAGAGATTAAATGACAAAAGTGTCATGGTTTGGTGATAGTTGGTAAACATTATCAAGAATATAAAAGATGATCAGATGTTTGATGTAAGTCATGACTTGTACCAGACTTGATATAGCATATGTTGTTGGAAGATTAAGCCAGTATACAAGCAATCCAAGTAAAGAATCTTGACATGCTATTAATAAAATATTAAAATATTTGAAAAGAACAATTAACTACAGTTTAATCTATAGTGGATATCTTTCAATTTTTGAAGGATATACATATGTTAGTTGGGTAAATTATGTTAAGGATCATGCTTCCATAAGTGGATGGATGTTCAACCTTGGTGGATGTGCAATTTCTTGGGATTCAAAGAAATAAATTTGCTTTGCCGATACCATCAATTTGGTCAAAGTCAATGACACTAGTATCCATACATTGTGATAGTCAATCCACACTATCAAAAGCATATAGCCAAGTATATAATAGAAAATCTATACATATTGGTTTAAGACATAGCTATGTAAAGGAGTTAATGGAATCATATTAATAGTGTTTGTAAGAACTGAAAACAATCTTGAAGATCCTTTGACGAAAGGTCTGACAAAGGACGTGGTGTTCAAGACATCATTAGGGATGTGATACTAGCTCATATCTAAATAATCACCAATGGTGGAAATGATCAACTCACACTTGAGTAACATCAATTCTTGAGTTCAATGATGAAAGTACACTATTAGAGTGATTGAAGTACTTGACAATAGATACATCTCAAAGCGTAAAAGTACTTGGACCATAAAATAAAAGTGGTAGGATGAGGACTCCTCTTAATGGACATATAACATATATTTGCTGGAAGGTATAATTATGGGTGTATTTCTGATATAGTCCCCTATATGTGAATGAAATGGGTTGCTTCATACAATTGAAGGGTTTGACTCTTAAATTCTCATGAAAAGGATATGAGACACAGGGTCGTATCAAATGTGTCATCTTTATAATTCGATCAATGGTATCGAGATTTCATGTGTGAGTTATGCACACTTGTTATAATGAATGGTTGGTTCAAAGCTTGTCTATCAGTCTATTATGGATGAGTGAAAACATAATTTACTATGTAATGGTTCAAATCATAAGATGCCTTTATCTGAAACCATGAGATTTCCGAAATAACAGATTTAGATATATTTTAAAAATGGTGGGGGGATTGTGAGGAGAATTTTCAAAATATATTTGGAATTCTCTTATAGCTATATTAATGTAGCAAAATTAAATAATTTAATGTATCACTTGGTCAAGTGGTTGCAATGATTGAGTTCAATGCATCTGTTAGCCATCGAACCAATGCATCTGTTAAGTTATCAAATGTTACAATCTTTTTCAAGAGTTGTTTTTTTTCACCAATTGACACGAGTTTCTCTATAAATAGATATACTATGGAGGCAAAAAGGACAAGACAATTCATGTTACATGAGTCAAAATTCTGTCAAAAATATTTATGAGTCATTTCTTCTTTTCTCTAGTGCACGAGCGTAAATGAAGGAACTTTATTATGTAAAATATCATTGATTGATAGGCTTGATGTGAATGTGCAATTCACTTCAAGGATTCCAAAGTATCCTGAAGAGGATTCGCCGGTTAACCCGTTTGCATCCAATATATATAGATTGACTGGGGTGAATCAAACCTGAAGCTTAGTATGATATACGCTTCGGAATTTATTTGTGCAACTTTCATCGTCGTCAATTTCATCATCTTCTTGTTTAAGATTTGCAGCATACCCCCAACAAAAAATGCAACATAAATTACCACAAACAATCTCATAACCCTTCCCTTTTCTACTAAAAAAAATGGTGATTAAATATCATACGTTAACAATATATGATTACTTTCTCTCTTAGTATCTTCTTCTGTGACAAATTTTACCATATAAAGTCATTAGGACATGCTTAATATCAAACACTCCTTACAAACAACCAATTTTTATTCAACCTTTCCTTCATGGTGCATTAACCATTATCTTTTTTTCCTGTGCAACTTATTTGATCACAAATGTATCCTTCTAGTTTTTCTAGGTCTTTCCCGTCTCTAGCGATTTAAATATCTTCCATTGAATCTAAGCTCCTTATTAGAGAATTTATATATCTCATTTTTACATAAGACGAGTTTCTATAATCTATTTTTATTTTAGGTGTTATCTCATATATCTCTCTCTCTATTATTATCATTCTCAATCTTATCTCGTCTAGTCTTTCTATACTTCTAACGCAACAATCGCATCTATGTTACATTTATTTTATTCTCAAGTTGGTTGTTTACGGGCCAATACTCCATCTCATACAACATTGTCGGTCATACAATTTTGTGCGATAAAACTTAACCTTCAATCTAAGCAATACCTTTTTAAAAACAACCGATGTTTAAATGTGAGAAATCAAGAAATACAATTTAATTTGGCAATTTTAAATTGAACAAATATCATATTCTACTCATCCATCTAATTGCTAGCTAAAACGAGGTTGTTCCACTTTTCAATCTCTTCCTTGTCATTAAGCTTTCTGATTCCATTGAGAAAGTTAAGATTCCTAAATTCTGGTCTAGGCATCTTCAATCTCTTCCTTGTCTTATGGGTTTTTTTTAATCATCATCATCATTATGATAAGACAATTCTAACTTAGAATTTGAGAGGGAAGAAGAAGAAGAAAATACATAAATTGTTCCAAAATTAAATAGGAAAGAAAAGATAAATCAATTAACCTTGGATGAAAATTTTCTCAAAAAAAAAAATTGAGAAAGAAAGTAGTTGAATAATTAATCTCTAATATCATATTACAATTCTAAATAGAAATCATAGAATGAGAGAAAAATTTATTGAATAATGAGAGAATTGTTCAATTACATCAAATGATACAAGATTTATATAACAAATTACTAATAATTAATTAATATATCTAATTAATTCATTTAATGTATTTTCCATTTGTAGCTCTTGAAATCCATTAGTAAAGTGCATGACAATACACATTAAAAATCTCGATACCATCCCTCAACAAAGAAAACATGAAAAGAATGACAAATATAACTAACCATGAATTGAACATTACCACTATTTTGACAAGAGCAATGGTTAATGTCCTTTTCACATGATCCTTGATGGCAAATTGCAGCATACATTCAATCTTAATAGCTCATTAAAAAAAGGTAAATAAATTAGTTGTATATATCATGAAAAAAGATACTTTTTCCACTCTTAACTATAATAATAAAAAAAATTGAGAAAGAAAGTAGTTGAATAATTAATCTCTAATATCATATTACAATTCTAAATAGAAATCATAGAATGAGAGAAAAATTTATTGAATAATGAGAGAATTGTTCAATTACATCAAATGATACAAGATTTATATAACAAATTACTAATAATTAATTAATATATCTAATTAATTCATTTAATGTATTTTCCATTTGTAGCTCTTGAAATCCATTAGTAAAGTGCATGACAATACACATTAAAAATCTCGATACCATCCCTCAACAAAGAAAACATGAAAAGAATGACAAATATAACTAACCATGAATTGAACATTACCACTATTTTGACAAGAGCAATGGTTAATGTCCTTTTCACATGATCCTTGATGGCAAATTGCAGCATACATTCAATCTTAATAGCTCATTAAAAAAAGGTAAATAAATTAGTTGTATATATCATGAAAAAAGATACTTTTTCCACTCTTAACTATAATAAAAAATATTGAAATCATATCAATAAATATTTTAGATAATTGCAATTAATATTTTAATATAATTGGTAAATTCGTGAGAATAAAAGAGTTATTGAGAAATAAAATATATGTTAGTTGAAATATATTTTATTAAAGGTATTAAATAGTGAGAAATTTAATAAGATTTGCCTATATTTTAAATCATTAAATATGCATTTTTTTACTTACAATCGACACTAATGAGAGTATATAATAAAAAAGAAAATTTATTTGTTGCCACAATTAAGGAATTTTCTATGCCTTCTCTTCGGAATCTTAATATGATCTCTTAGTATCATATCATCCAAACCATTCCAATGATATAAATCCACTATAAAAGTTATCGCTGGTGGCATTCCTCAACCTATCCCGATGAATATAAGTATAGTCACTAAATTTTTTTCAAATATGTCACTGTTGTTATATAGTGACAAGATACAAGGAAATAACATGACAAATTTATACGAACCAAACAAAAAAAGACAAATTTGATAAAAACAATAGGGATTACATATAAAGATTAAAATACTTAATAATTTATGTACTTTGAAGACTAATAGTAGTAAACGATATTACAATACTTCAAGTTTGGGTTTAATAGTAGTAGAAGGGTAAAAGTAAAATAGATTATTGTTTAAAGAAACCAAATTACAAAATACTAATTATCATTTTATTAATCTTACCTTATAAACTTGAGCAGGAAACCAAAAGCGGCCAGTCTCGAAACAAATTAGAGCCATTTTTGAATAATATCTTATCAAATCAATGAGGGCTCTATTACTTTTCAAATAAGATGAAGATGTTGAAATGGACAATCACCACTAATAGTTTCAAATGACATACTTTGTAACAACAAACTTCTTTCATTTATTATCTTTGTTGTATGCCCTTGCCATTCAAAGTTAGCATCATTACCTATTAACAAGGACAATTAACCGACAATTGTAAGCAGAACGCTTACACAAGCCGTCAATTAGGGAGAATCTAAAAAAAAAATTATAGTATACCTTAACTTTTGAAAATTTGTATCGATATTCTTAGTTTTGTACACTAAACAATCTAAAATTTGATATTTGTACTCTATGTCTAAAATAAATACTCAATTTCTCACCATTTTAAGTCTGTGACAACAACTACAGTCTATTAGGCACCACCACTCACCACTAAATATTAGAATCTTGAATATTAATATTAGGATTTTGTAATTTTATAGCTCAATTTTTAGATTAGTGGACCTACAAAAATATTAAGACGGCCCTATCTATTAACCTACTCCATATCTTCTCAACAAGTTTCTCCCACAAAAAATCACTTCTACTATGATTCATCAAATAAGTACACACTTGCGACATCCTTAACAAATGTGGTGGTAAAAGATGCTTGAGAATGTGATCCAAGATCACACTCGGTAAGTCTAAGAGAGAAACCTTGCCATTTCCCTGCTTCTCCAGTTTTGGTACTGAGTATTTTTCCGTGGACATTGTGATATTTGAGAACCTAAAACAACATCAGTTTTATCCTTGGATTTGTTAAAAGAAATTGTAGTGATTGATGATCAAGAAAGTATTATGAAGAAAGTGTGCATCTCATAAACAAAATTTTGATTTTTAGTTGAAAATTTAAAGTCTTAGTTTTGATAGTAAAAGTTTTATGACGATTTTAATTTGATCGTGGTCACTACTAAAAAAATGTTATTAGCATAAGTAAAAAGCTCACGCTAAATGACTAAACATGGACATTAACGTTGATTTAGCGTCGGTGTCAGTCTATGCTAAAACAATCGAAATTAATCTATAGCGTTAGCTAACTGGCATCTGATGCTACTGTCGCGTCGACCAGACCGACTCTACACCAGAAAATTTATATGGCGTCGGTTAGCCGTCGCTAAAATAATTTTAATTATATTAGCATCGTTGAGTCAAATATTAAAAACAAAATAAAAGTCAACTCTTATATAAGATAACATGAAGCGTCGGATTGGCTAACGCTAACCATAAATTGCTTACTTATTTATTTCTTTTTTCTTTTTTACACTTGTACATTTATATTTTTACATCTTATAAAATATTTTATGCTTAAGAAACATTAAAATATTTTATGTTTTCACAAAAAGTCATTGTATTAACAACATCATTTGTTGTGAAACTACAAAATAATAACATAGTATGAAATAATAACATAACAAAGTCACAAAATACATATTTTTTGACCAACAAATACAAAAAGTAAGTATAACTACAAGATCAAACTTCATCAAATGACTGATCGTTCAAATCATCATCATAATGAGGATGTGAAGGAAAATGACTTGCACTAGATGATCCACCAACTAATTGACGCTGCAAAGCATCAATTTGATCTACAAAAATTTACTTTAATGCATCAAAATCATTCTCTAACTTCTTTGAATGCTCCCTAGCCTCTTCAGCGACCTTGGTAGCCCCTTGAGCTTGAGCCACTGCATCTTGAGCAATTTGTTCATCTCTAATTCTAGCTGCCATCTCTGCTTCAAACTCGACCACGGGTGCGACCCCCTACAAATTATGTCCATAACTTACGTATTGTCGCTCCATCTACCATTTTAGCATCATCTCCACTTCTTTCGCCAAGTTGAGTTTGTACTGTTGAAGTAAAAAAATCTTTTTGATATGTGTTTTAATGACAACAAACCTTTTGAAATAAATGTTAAGTTTTCTAAACGGTGATCTATTGATGTTTGCATTTGAGTTTTTGTTGAAAGAACATAAGTGGTCAAGCTTGAAGTCACTCACATAAACAAGTGTGTTGTATCAACTCAATAATGAAAGAATTGAGGAGTCTAATTCATTAAATATGATTATCCTCAAGCCGAGGATGACCATAACAATACGTTGCATCTGAATCACACATAAAACCTCTTAGAAGAAATCAAAGAAAAACTATGCATAAGTTAAAGGGGAGCATTTTTACAAAAAGCTCTAATACAATTTCTTTCAATAGAATCATAATCTAAAGAATTTTGTCATTATCAAAAAGGGGGAGATTGTTGAGACAAAATATCTCTCAAAGGTTTTAATGATAGCAAAATTATTTCAAAGATTATGATTATGTTTGTTATCTAACATGTGCTCTTGAGTGTATTAAATTTAGAAAACAGGTTCCTCACCTCCTTAATCAAAAGAAGTGTATTTTACACATTTTAACATGTCCTCTACGTTAGACGATAAACAAGTAGAGGATGAATGTACGTCATAAATTAAAAGAAGATGAATCTATGTCAAAAGACAAGCAATGCTAAAGTTTAAGGATGACTTCATGTTAGAGGATAAACGAAATCGAAAAGAGGATGAACTCATATAAATTATTTTTGCACATGGGAAATAGGTAAAAGTAAAAAAGCACAAAAAACAATGTCCTTGATTGATAAATTTAGAAAACAGGTTTGTTATCTAACATGCGCTCTTGAGTGTATTAAATTTAGAAAACAGGTTCCTCACCTCCTTGATCAAAAGAAGTGTATTTTACACATTTTAACATGTCCTCTACGTTAGACGATAAACAAGTAGAGGATGAATGTACGTCATAAATTAAAAGAAGATGAATCTATGTCAAAAGACAAGCAATGCTAAAGTTTAAGGATGACTTCATGTTAGAGGATAAACGAAATCAAAAAGAGGATGAACTCATATAAATTATTTTTGCACATGGGAAATAGGTAAAAGTAAAAAAGCACAAAAAACAATGTCTTTGATTGATAAAGCAATACACTACAGTTGTTGGGAAAAGGAAAAGTCAAAAAGCACAAGTCACATCACAAATGAAAGCTTCATCCTCCTACAACTCAAATTTGAGGACAGACTGCAACACTCATCCTCTCAGCATACTTAACATAAGGATAAAGGCTAAATGGCAGCTTTGCAAATGAAGACAAGTCCAAGGAAATTTAGCAAAGCCTCCAATAGCTATATTTTGCTAACCCATATGTTTGAAGTTCCAAAGGCAAAAGTACAAGTCATGTCCTAATTTATGGAAGCTCTATCCTCTTATTAGAGGATGAACAACCTTTATGGAAGACAATATACTTTGTCACTAAAACACTGATCCAAGTCAAAAAATAAGAGAAGATAAATTTGTGGACAAATAGCATGAAGATAAACAAAGTCATAAGAAAGAGGTTCCATGCCAAAGGATGAACGATAGAGGATGACCTTTTTTTTCTTCGTCCTCGTGCATTGGAAATGACCAAAAGTACCAAAGTACGAAAAAGGTTGTACTTGACACATAAAACAAGATCTTACATGTCTTGGAAGAGAAGAAAAGGAAAAAGTATTTTCTAGGTCCAAACTTCTAGAAAGATCAAACCTCCAAAGACAAATTCGTAAAACTCATCCTCCTATGTACAAGGCAGTATGAGGACAGACTCAATGACATTTTTTGTAAATCAAGACAAACTTCAAGAACCATTACATCTTTATGCAACAGTCATCAAGGATATTTTTTTTGAAGAAAAAGTTTCCTCATCTCTATAAAATGAAGGCTACTCACTATCATCAATACACAACTACAAGATATACAAAGAGCAATTTGAAAAGCTATCAAGAGCAAACCCATCCTCTCTTAGAACTTTCCACTGTTTTTAAACTAGATCTTTGAGTCCATCCTCCTAGAAAGTTCAGTAATAGAGAAAATCATAATCACTCACATTGTATATTACAAGTTAGTGTCAACTTGTAATAATTGTAATCCAATAGGATAATATTGTGTAAGCCTGGTGAGACTAAAGAATATACACAAAGAAAATGAGTCCTAGAGGAGGACAAGACATCTTTGAATATTAGTGAAACTCACAAGCTTGTGAAGAATTGGACGTAACCCATTTTGGGTGGACTAGTATAAATTTGTGTGTGTCTTGTTTCTACTTTACATATTCTGTTTCTTGATTTATTGCTTACATACTTTGCTAATCATCCTCTCGTAGAGGAAACGTTTTAAAAACAAATTTCTTATGATATTTTTAAAACACTAATATCCTTATTCAACCCCCTTCTAGTGATATTTTAGTCACTTCATGTACTTCCTCCAATTTTTTTTAAAAGTTCCTTGATCAATGGAAACAAATTAATAAGGTAATAGGTGATTCAATTGCTAAAATAAATTTTTTAAAAAAAGTCAACATATAGATAACATACTAACTTACACCAATACATGTATAATAAAGTAATTAAAATCATAAGTGTTCAGCATGAAGAGATTGCTCATCTTGGACTCTTGGTGTATAAGGGATCATATTCTTTTTTGGTTGATTTGCAATATAAAGAATTCACCTAAATAAAGAACTTACAAATGTAGATTATGCGCAACTATCAACCCAATCGCAGTTTTTCCTATTGTGGGTTGTCAAAAATAACTCATCAAAGAGTAAATCTCTTTGAAGGTTATTTCTCTACGAATAAAATTAAGATTATTGGACCACAAATAAAATCAACATCATATATACGAGCTTAAGATCACAACTCACAAGTAAATATCATAACATTCAATGGTATTAATCTTGGGTAAATACTAGGTAATACACTCTATATATGCAAGTATAAAAATACCAAGACAATAAGTGTGAATTTAATATATACGAGCTCAAGTGCAAAATCAATAATAGCCTTACGGCTTGAGGTGTGGACAGCTTTGCCTCTTGCTGAAGCTTGATAGATCTTATTTTGATTGGAGATGTTCTTGAATGATATACCTTCCTAATATGCTTGAAGACCGGTCCAAGCTTCCTCACCTATCCAACTAGGTTGAGTTCATTTCTTCTCTCACCTTTGTAAGCATATCTGATAGTCTTTTAGTGGCCTTTTGTTCAATCATTTGTTTCACAGTATCATTATCACGAGGATCCCAAGACACTTCCTCCTTCAAATAATAAAAAAAAAATGTATTAACTACTATCAACAAAAGAGATCATGCATTTCTCCCTATCTATGCTAGAAATGATGAAGTGAACATATAATTAGATTCAAAGGCTTACATCAAATTTTTAAACCAATCTTCTCTAATTATGTCGATGGTTTCACTCCAACCATGGATAGGCTCACGAAACTGTTTTTGTATGACATACATAATGGCATATGCAATTGTGTTGCTAGGACTGAGTTTGCAATGTATTGAAAGAAATATAGTATTAAATATATAAAATGTGTATGTACTTATGCTTCTAGTATAATTCACGGCCTTTTGGTGACTGATGCTGAAAAAAATAAGTGAGTGTTGTAACTTATCATTTACCATAAGGTCGTATAATGACTTTCCCATTAGCATCTCTCATAGACACGAGAGAAGGAACGTTCCTTTGACCCATCTCTTCATCCTCTTGGTTGTGGTCCCTATTTTCCTCCTTTCGGGAAGTTTGTTACCCATCCATCTCTACTAGAGCCTTACATGGGGAATGTTGTGAAGGCACCCATGGTCTGAAGATTTATACCTGGAGTCGGCATAAACACAAATACCTTAAGGATTGAGGCATGGATGGAAGATGGTGTTGAGTGTGAAGGTGGTGTTAGAGTATGAGCAAGTGCTATAGTCCTAGTCGGTGCGAGAGCTTGAGATGGGACTAGAGACGATCTACCAAGTGGCTTGGTGGTAGACAACTTGTGACAGATGACATCCCGCTACTCATTAAGTTTGTCCGGTCGTAACATCTTTGGTTTACCCCTAGTATCACTTGTGACCTTTCCTGTATCACTGTCACCTATGTTAATCATCTATTGTCATAAAGTAAAAAAGGATAAATAAAAAATATCACTTAATTAGAAAAAGGTAACTTGTAAATCATCCATATAACAACTATAAAAAAAGGGTAAAACAAAAATATAAGAACTTAAGAAAGAAACAATTCATACATGAAAAAATGCAAACAACTTATTAGAAGTCAACAAGTTGCTTAAGTACAACATGATCAGTGCAATACAAAATACATAAAATAAACTCTAATATTGTGCAATACAAAGTACTATTATAATATCTTCGATTGTTATCCTTTCTCCCTTCACTACAATCTTCAGTTAAAAATCTCTTCGAACACATCTACTTGTGAGTTGTCACGTAAACAAGATATCAATTCAATTTCTGCAATAGATAGAACATGTGACATCCTATCAGACTGATAAGGCATTTCATCCTCTATGTTGTCAATCTCCACGTGACCTCTTGGTTTTGTGGTAATTGCCACACACCATCCACGCTTATCTCTACAAATTTATGGATAGGAGACATAATACACATGTCTTTCTTTTTGCGCAAAGATGAAAGGATCATAAAGATGATAACATTTATCCATTTTAATATCCACAATTTGATATTATTGATGAATCTTTGTAACCTATTTTTTGTTGGGTCAAACCATTCATAATAAAATAATGCAACCTTGTCGTTCAAACCAAAGTAATCTAGTTCTAAGATATAGTTGATTGTACCATTATAATCATCTTCTCCTTCTTCATTAAGACCCTTTACATGCACCCCACAATTGATTGTCTCTTTACTATTTTTGTAGGCCTCAGTATGAAATGTGTACCCGTTAACAAAGTAAATGTTCCAAGATATTGCCATTGATGAACGACTAGGAGATAGTGCTATTATGTCTTTGTTGGTCACTTCATTTGCCTCCTTATTTACATATGCTTTCAGCCATATGGGAAACTTTACATGTATGCTTCCAGATGTGTCTTCTTCATTGATAGAGTGATTCTCCAAGAATATGTTGTCATTAATCACATAATTCGTAAGTAAATACATAGTATGATATGTATCAATATAATGATTGATGTGTTATGATGGACACTTACTCAAGATATGGTTTAATCTCATCACAATTAATTAAGACGTGTACTTGAGCATAATTTCATTCCTCATATGTTAGATAATGTGTTCCCGACTTCTCACTAGGTCAACCACGTTTCACTAGGAAGGACAGTGAAGGTTGGATATCATCACATTCTAAATGACGATTATTACTGAAATTTGTTGTTGGCAACAAATTGAATGAGTTAAAATAATGAGAACAAAAATAAGATGTCTCGCGTGTTGAGGCAAAATCCCAAATCAAGTATTTTAATGATAAACAAACAGTTAATTAATCACTAATCATCATTCCGATTATATTGCTATTTAACTTGTGTTTTTGAATGATTTATTTCAAAGATAGGTGATCAAATACATTCATACAAAAATCAATAATCTCACCATGAAAGAAATCAAGAACATCATGTCTTACTTGAACTAGAGATTGATCAGAAGAACTTTCTGGTTTTATAAAAGAACATTCTAGTTATTCTCTTTTAAAGACATAATTAAGATAGATCATTCTCTATAGTCCAAACCTCAAGTTAAAGAATATCAAGAGTGCTCAAATCAATAATCAAGAGCAGAACTCGAGCTAAAGGCCCAAGGAAGAAAAACAACCTCCAGATCGATGACCAGAATGATGAGTTGTGAGCAAGGACATGGGTACCCTATTGATGCATCTTTTTGCAGAAAACTCAACATGCTTCTAAGTTAAAACACTTACATTTCACAGTCATTCAATCACTCATCCATGTTTTCCATAAAATAAAGAACCAAGAACGTTCTGGTTTTATAGTTTTAAAGGCAATTATTTCATACTTAAACAATCATACTCAAGTAACAAAACTCTTCTCTTAAGAAAAACTCCAGCTCTCTCTTATTATATTCAAAGATCACTTTATTGAGTTATTGCTGATAATCAATCTCAAACAAGTGTTGAGTAGATTTTGATCCTAAACTCTTTTATCATACACAACATTTGTAACTCATGTCTATCTCTTAAGATAGCTTGAGTATATTGTAAAAAATCCTTTTAGTTATTAAAAGGTGAATTGTAAAATCATTTATGGATCGATAGGTAATTGTAAAAATCCTTTCAATGATGAAAGGTGAATTTTGAAACTGATCAAGAGTGATAAAAAAATATAGTGTGAAAGCAAGAATGTTCTGGTGCTAAGCACATTAGTGGAAAATCTCACATATTGTGAGGACTGGACCTAGCCCACCTTGGGCGAACCAGGATACATCATTGTGTGATCTTCTTATCTTTATTCTTATCCTTATTTATTTTTCATTATTTATTTTTCATCATTGATCACATATCCCCTAGAAATAATTTGCTTTATTTATCTTTAACTCACCTATAACGTTCTGGACTTTCTGTTTGAAACCAAGATTGATCTTGAGTTAATTTCAATTAAGTTCAGGAATTAATATTTTTAAAAGGGATCAAAATTCAAACCCTCTTCCTTGTGATTGACATTGCTACTTCATCGCATTGTATATAGTCGGCGCATATGGAACCTACAACCCTAGCCTTATTTGTCAATGCCCTTTTTGAAACTCCCATACATCTGCACATTTAATCATTCCACATCTAATAATTAAGTTATAATAAACATATAACCCGTTAAAAAATCAACCACAATAATTACCTTTCAAATGGATATCATCACATGCCTTCTTTCACCTTAGATCACATAACAAAATAAACCAAAGAAACACATGACAAAAAGAACATTCATTTAGATAAGTTTTATTTTAGGTATTATGGTACGCGGATTGCATGGGAATTAATTAATTAATTTCATAAGTTTAATAAGTAATATTTTATGTATTATAAATATAGTTATCTTACAATATTATTCTATTGATTTGAAAAAATTGAATATTATTAGGAAAATTAAAATGAGGGAAAATCATGTTTACTACAATCATTTAATTTAATTTTTTAAAACTTTTTTTCAAATTTGCATGACAACTTATAATATTGGATGATTTTTTTTCTCCTTGTACTTTGATTGTCATTTTGTTTTTCAACACATAATGGTACTTGTATTTATTTGATGAAATAAAATGTAAAATACAAATAAAAAAATAAGATGTAAAAAGATAAAAATATGATTTCATATTTTTTATTTTAATGAATGTTAATGTTGAATTTTATTGTGGTGCAATCTGCATTTATTTGTTTTATTAGTATGATGTTTTAATAGCGAACATAGAATGTCGTTCTAAAGGAAATTGTTTATTGGATATCGTTGAGACAAAATCTCTTTCAAATGGTTTTAATGATAACAAAATTAATTATTATGATTCTTGTTAAGACTAATATGTGCTCTTGAGTGTATTATTATTAGAAAAAAGGTTGCCCTTCAAAAGAGATAAAATCTAAGTCAATCTAACAAATTTTTTCAAACTAGAGGATGGACTAGAGGATGAACCCTCAAAGAGGATGAACCAACAGTTATGCAAAATATTCAGAATCACGTTAACATTGATTTCTTATCAAAAAAGAAGTTAAATCAGTGTTAAAGTTTAGAGAAAAAATCAAGTCAAATGAAGAAAACAAAGGCAGATGATGAACACAGAAGAATGAAGTATAAGAGGATGGACCTCCAGCTCTCTTCATCCTCCTATGATGAAAATGGTTCTACCTTTTCAAAAGTACATAAAGGATGTACTGAACAAGACCAAAATGCAATCTGACGTGTCTTGGAGAACGCAAAAGCAAAAGACAGCTAAGGCCCAAACTTCAAGGAGGTTTGAACCTCACATACGAGGATGGACTGAATTCCCATTCTCCTGCGCTCAAATAAGACAAAAGACAGCTGGATGGCATTTCTGTAATTCAGATTACTGGCCTTGGATTTTTGATTAAAGTGCCCAACGGACATGAAGCATCAAAACACATGGATAGACCATCTTACAACTCTATAAAAGGAATGGTGCTCTTCTTCATTCAACACACAACTACAAAGCAATACAAAGAAAAAGACTAAGAGCTATCAAGTGTTATTCTCATCCTCTCTTTATACTTTCTATTGTATTACACTAAATCTTTGAAACATCTTTTTAGAAAGTGCTAGTAAAGATATACATCACAAACACCATCAAACAATATTGTAATTTCTAAGTGAGTTACACTTAGAAATAGTTGAAATCTATGAGAAGATATTGTAAGCTTGGTGAAGCTCAAGAACACACAAGTTGTAACTAACCTCTGTGAGAGGTTGATTGTTTTCTTAGTGAAATCTCACAAGTGTGTGAGGACTGGACGTAACCCTTATTGGGTGAACCAGTATAAAGTTGTGTGTGTCATTTTCTAACCTCTCTCTCTTTGTCTTTTAGTAATCTGTTCATACTCATAGTTTTAAATTTCCAACCTCTGATTTTCATCCTCTCGAAGAGGATAAAGCTTTAAAACTTAAAAGAAATTTTTAAAACAACAAATATCTCTATTCAACCCCCTTCTAGTGATATTCTAGCTACTTCAGATATATTTATCAAAAGTTTAAAATTTATTTTATTAAAGATTTACATCTACTTTAAATATAGTTTTACGTATTTAAAAGTTTTAACCAATTGTTTCTGCAATTAAATTGTACTTGTGTTGATATGTACCAAAAATAAATTCTATTGAAAACTAATTTAATTTTATGCAATACTTTATTTTTCATTTATTTTTTAACATTCAAACTTTCATTAGAATAAGTAATTTTAGAACCAAAAATAGCATTCAATTACAAATAAATAATTTAATTGATGAAAGTTGAGTGTAAGTATTTTTTTTCCAGAATACGTGTATAGTAAACTTTTGTTCAGTATTATTTTTTTTAATAATTTTAATATATTCATATTGTATGATAATTTTCAATAAATTTGTGTATTTTAATAATTGGAAGTAACTTTTTTAATAAATTTTAATATATTCTTATTTTATAATAATTTTTAATAAATTTGTTTATTTTCTGTCAAACAGAATATATATTTTTATTTTATAAAATGATCATATTAATAATATTATAATTATTTATTCGCAAAATTCATTTGATATTTTTATTAAAAATATTAACAATGAAAAATTATTTGTAAAATTATATGAGTATGAAATGTTAGGACTTGCTTGGTTTCTTAAAGGATGTTATTACGAGTAAAACATCTATAGCTGACTCCTATAGTAAATATTGAAATTGAGGTATAGAAGTATATATGAATCCATGTCCTAGAAAGAATATAGATCTTCATTATATATGCATTAATTTAGTTTCGGTGTGTTTAAATGTATTGAAAAATAGTAATAGTTTTCAAACAAAAATGTGTAACTAAAGTTTCTTAAAAAACTAAATATACTTGTTATATAGAGAACTCATGAGAAAAACTTTCACTCATACAATTGAATATGTAATTGAATGGGCATAAGTGAGATGGTCATATTGTCGACGATCAATATTGTTCGATTAACTTAAGTTTTATAAGTATAATATAATAATAGTTGCGACAAATTTAGATATAACATCAATGTTTGTAAATATTGTTAAACATAAAGTTGGAATATGCTACACATTCATAGATAAAAAAGCTTATAACAATAACACTCATATATGATGCATGTGACATGAACAAATGTCGAATTTGAGAATTTTGATTGGCTTAAATTATATTGTGAAAGCTAATTCAATTTCAAAAGTCATTGTACTTGAAATTATTACTATATAGGCAAAAATTGGAAATAACAAAGTAGTTCTTTATTACTAAATTATGAATGCAATCATTTGTTTGTAAAAAAATACTGTAAATTCGAAGTCTATCTAAAAATTTGATTCATGTGCTTGTATTTAACTATGCATTACAATTTGATCTGAGGCAGATGAGACTTACCAGGTCATTGAGTTTTCTCTGGGTCTTGGTTTTAAATTGTGGTTTGTAGCCATCGTTATGGCTGAAATGACAATGACATTGCCGCACAATGGCAACTACAAATTTGAAATCATAGTCTATATTTCAAGTAGAGTCTGACCTCGCCTGATTTATTACCGTTACCGCATTGAGATAATACAAAGGGTTAGATAAAGAGCATTTGTGACAATAATTATGTGTGCTTAGGTGGTTTTTTTTCATTGAACTGAAATCATTACTCACCACTAAGTAGAATAATTGTGCATGAATATAAAAGGACGATTGATAGTGTAAAATAATACTCATTAGTGTAATTGATTGACATAATTTGAGTGTAATGAAAATGCATAATAATGTTATAAAAAAAGTATTATAAAAAATGCATAATAAAAAGAGAAAAGAGAGAGAAAATGAATCATTACTCACAACTAAATGGAAAGTAATGAGAAATGCATAATAATATTATAAAAAAATGTATAATAAGATGACAACAACATAGATTTTGAGGTTTGTTTTATGTATACAATTTGATAATAATCTAGATAATGTAGAAGAAATATATGTTGTTTATAAATTAGAATTTTGGTGTATCAAAACAGGTTTTATATAAAGCAAACAATGCTTAAAAAATATTTGTTTGAGATACATTTTTTTTTCTAGTAACGAAACAATTTACTAATTTGTACCAAAAACAATTTACTATTTAAAAAAAGTTAAAAATATATTTTAGTATATAACCATACATAACAATATCAATATTTCAAATAACATACAAATTTGTCTTTAAGTCTATAACTACAATGATATAATAAGACGAAATAGAAAAAGACACGTTAAAACAATATAAATTGAATTTAAAAAACTTTATACATCAAAAACGAATTGTTGACCTAATGCTAAATTATATTCTGATTTAAATATTAATTTTAGTTACCTAATAAGTGACATATGATAGATTTGTATATTTTATAGATCTCACTAAAAATAACTATTTTTTATTAAAAAAAAATTTCGATAATAATACTATGTAATATTCAATTTGAAGAAATTAAATAATTGTAGAAACTAAAAATATGGGATAGGTCTTAAAGTTATACATTCAAAGTTTTAAATACATTGATTTGAAAAAATAAAGTAAAAAATCACATCTACAAACAAAATAAACCCAACCAATTTTATCCTATATATGTTAGTCTTACAGAATAAAATCCAAACTCATTCAACTCTATGTTCAATAGTTTTTATTTAGTTTCTCTCAGTTTTCGAATAAAGGAAAAAATGGAAAAATGAAGCCTTAACTATTTTCGAATTCCAAAAACATTACAATATCATAGTTGAGATTAAGAGTACACCATTTTTAAAAAACAAAGACAAGTGCACAACATGAAATTAATGTTCTCTTTCCAATTCCAAAAACAATACAATGTCATTATACATGTCTTCTTTCACCTTGATTCACATAGCAAAAGTAACTAAAGAAACAGAAAGAAAATTGATGTAGATAAGATCTATTCTAATTTTCAGTTTCAACCATATGAGTAAAGTAAAACAACTATTCAACTAACTCAACATTTATAATTGACATCAAAGATATAGGAGATGGTTTTGCTCAGTTTTAGACATCATTGCAATTATACTTCACAAAAGAAAACAATATTCCCTTTATATCTATCAAAATCAAATACTTTAGCCGGAAACTAGCAAGAAATATATCAGTGCATCTCTGCAAACTATTGCATCTTTTCTAAAACCTTCCAACTTGACTACACTAGAACACATGCACAAACATACCAACCACAAAAAAAAAAAATTCATACCTTGTGTAACTTTGTTAGAAACCCAACTGCTCGATTGCCAAAGGATAATAAAATTCAAAATTAAGAAGTTATACATTGTGTCAAAAGAAATAAGTAAACAACAACATTTCCAAAAAAAAAACGAGCCCTACCAAAAAAATGAAACCTAAATTTCTATTGAAATTGTTTTTGAGAAAAAAGAAATTCCTAAATTTTCTATTGAAAAAAGAGAAATCCCTAAATTTATATTCACAAACTAAAATTGTTATTGAGAAAAAAGAAATCCATAAATTTCTTTTCACAAATATCATAAAATGAGAACAATAGATAACATACCAAAGATTAATTGATTTGTGGTGAGTTGGGAAAAATTAAGATGGTGGTAGTGGTGGTGGGTTCAGGGTAGTCGGTGGTGAGTGAGAAAGTGTTTGAGAAAAGAAATCCATAAATTTCTTTTCACAAATATCATAAAATGAGAACAATAGATAACATACCAAAGATTAATTGATTTGTGGTGAGTTGGGAAAAATGAAGATGTGGTAGTGGTGGTGGGTTCACAGTAGTCGGTGGTGAGTGAGAAAGTGATTGAGGGCAAACGAGAGAGAGGAAAAATAGTGAAAAGAGTGTGAGGTTGAGGGGGGAACGAGAGTGTGTGTGAGAGAAGGAAAAAATAATGTGATGGTTATTTGATACTGGGTAAAAAAAGTAATATATTTAATTTTACCAATTTTTTAGCGTCGGTTCTGTCAACCCTAATAAGTTGAATAAAATTTTAAAATGAAAAAAACAAAAATGGTTTATTGTTTGTGTCTGCAAGGCCGACGCTAAAACCAGTTTTTCTAGTAGTGGGTGTTTATATCTCGGAAACAATGATTACTTATAATCTTAGGAAAAACTCTTATTTTGAAGCTTTTATTTTTGTTCATAAAATTTATTTTTGTGAATAAAATATTTTAGAATGTAGTACCCTTGATTTTTTAACATTCAACATCTAGTCTTCAAGTAGTAGTGAGGAGAATGTTTGTTTATTCTATGATGATTAAAATAGCTGTTTTGTGTTGTTTTCAAGGAAATGAATTTTTTAGATCCATCGTAAAAAATTATGGTTTATGAAAAGAGGTAATGACAAAATTTTAGTAGAAAAGACTAAGGGAAAAACTCAATTATTTCAAAGATTTATTTTGGGAAGTTTGTGACTTTTATGGTTTAAAGTGATTTAAAAGTTGGTTAAGCGTATTTTGAATTATCAAAATTAGTCATTGATGTTCTTCAAGAAATTTATCAAAAGTATGTGTCGGTGTTTTGAAGTTTTAAACACACTAGTTAAGATTTCACTTTGATAAAATATCTTGAAAAATAAGTGTTCTAATTTAACAAAATTTTTGTGTTGAGTTAGTTTAGTAAAAAGAAAACTGTAGGTGTGGTTTAGGTTTTGAGTCTGAATGGGCACTCTATTAGTTTAAGGATAATTTCGTTTTGATTAAGGTGTTATCCCAACTCTCTCTCTCTCTAATGTACATAATTCATAATCCTATCTCTTCTAGTCTTTTCACGCATCAAACTCAAATTTTCATCTATGTCACGCTTATTTTATTTTACTTTTAGTTTTGTTATCGCCCAATACTTTGTCTAATATAACACCAAATGTCTTACAACTTTGTGAGATAAAACTTCCCCTTCAGTTCTAAGTCAACAATGCCGACAATATTGGTTTAGGCAGTGGCAGCGGCAATGGCGGCTGGAATGGTTTATCTAACAATGGTTTTTCCAATTTTTTTGGTCACGAGGGAACTTCTAATACCCTCGAGGTTGAAATCCAGAAACTTCATGGAAAAAATTATGCTGAATGGTCCTAAACCGCGAGATTGATACTAGACGGTAAGGGAAAATATGGTTTCCTCACAAGAGAGGTGCAATGCCTGCCACAACTGATCCAAATTATAGGTTTTGGAAATTAGAGAACTCTATTATTATTGTTTGGCTGCTTAGTAATATGGAGTCAGTGAAGGTGCAAACACGAGAAGGGGGGTTGAATTGTGTTTGTAATACTTGAATTATTTTTCTGTTTTTGATGATTATATAAAATTTGATATATAAGCAAGCAGGATTAGCAGCAGATAAAGTAAAATAATCAACACAAAGATTTATCCTGGTTCACCATTAACTAGGCTACATCCAGTCCCTTCACTTTGAAGGATTTTTCTAGTTATTCAAAACCTCTGAATTACAACAACACTACTGACCCTCCAAGTCAGTCTTCCTAAACAGTCTAACAATCCTAGACTTTTGAGGAACACAGCACCTTGACTTCACAAGTCAAGTCTTCTCCTACCAATCTGACAACCCCAAATTGCAGAAGGGATTTCAACACTTTGAAACTAATTGCTAAGTCACCTGCTACTTCTTCTGACTCTTCAGATTGTAGACTCTACTTCAACAATATCGATCTAACACAAGGGAACGAAAAACAAGAGTACTTGCTTCTGGAAAGCTGATACTCACAATTAACCTCACTGAAAACTCGAGAGTTTGCCTCTGGAAGTTTATGACTCTTTTACTGATTTTCGATTACTAAGTCTTCTGCCTTAAGCCTCCTTTTATAGATGAAAATTAGGGTACGTTCCATGATCAAATTCGAGCTGTATCTGTCTAGATTCCCTTGCAAAAATAACTTGGCCAATCGGGTTTGAGCTTTATGCTTGATTCGAACCTTTTTTGCTTCAGATTTTTTCTGAAAATAACTTTGGCCAATCCTGTTCTTGTTTAATTCTGGACTGCATCTTTCTTCCCTCCAATTTCTTTTAAATTCCCTCCAAGACATCAATTTATTTTTGTATCAAATCCGCTTAATACTTTGATTAAATTTCTATCAAAATATAATCAAGTCTTTTTCGAATTTTAATCAAGTCTTCACTGATTTTCGTCATGATTAAAATCTGGACCGTATGATCCTCTGATCTCGACCAACTTTAGACTATGTAATCTGATATGCGCCAATTATGTGATCCTCTGATCTCAACCAACACTGGATCATGATACTTTAATCTGGACCATTGATCTTTTAATATGAACATTTACCCTCTGATCTGGACCAAGTTTGGACTGAGTCTGGATTGAATCTGAATTAAATCTGGACGTATGATATTTTAATCTAGACCATTGATCTTTTAATCTGGACATTTATCCTCTGATCTGGATCAAGTCTGGATTAAATCTGGATCAAGTCTGAACTAAGTCTAGATTAAATCTTATATTCACGACCAAGCTATCTTTTGGTCAGGATTAAGTCTGGACCAAGTTTGACCTATGTTTCCTTCTGGTCTGGACCAAGTCTTCCTCTAACAAGCTTCCTTCTGGTCTGGACCAGGTCTCCTTCTAGACTCTGCTTCCTTCTGATCTGGACCAAGAAAGATATCCTCTGATGATGTTATTTGTCCTTTGATGTTTGGCCTTTGATGACATCCTCTGATATCTTCTGGAGGTGTATCCTCTGGTGTCATTCTCTGATTTTATCCTTTGATGTCCTCATCTTCTGGTTCTGATTTTATCTTCTGGTGACGTCATCTTCTGCCTTTGGTGACGTCATCTTCTGGTGGCATTTTTCATTATTATTCTAAGTCAAAAATAAGATTACATAAAAGTACTTTTGTAAACATCAAAATTCTAAGTATAGAACCAACTCGGTTCCAACAATCAGCAATTAGAAAACCCTTTATATTTTTCCTACTGCGAAGAAAGTTTGGGAGATTGTCAAAGAAACATATTCTGATATTCATAATTCTACTCATACTTTTGTCAAAGAAACATATTCTGATATTCACGATTATGGCATGCCAAACAAGGAGATAGAGATGTCACTACCTATTATAATGAGTTGATGACACTATGGCAAGAATTGGATCTCTACTATGATGATCATTGGAAGTGTTGAGAGGACAGTGTTTTGTTTCTTAAGAGACAGGAGAATGACCAAGTATTCATGTTCTTGGTTGGGCTTAATAAGCGGCTTGATGAAGTCTGAGGCAGAATATTGGGAAAAATTTCATTGCCATCACTTCGGGAAGCGTTCTCATAAGTTAGAATAGAAGAGGCTGAAGGTGCAAACACGAGAAGGGGGGTTGAATTGTGTTTGACTAACTTGAATACTTTTCCTGTTTTTACACTTTTAAAACAAAACTTGATGTATGAATAAAAACAGAGTTAGCAGCGGATATAAATTAAAAATAAAACACAGAATTTTTATACTAGTTCACCGTTAACGAGGCTACGTCCAGTCCCTTCACCTTGAAGGATTTCACTAATTCAAACCTTGAATTACAGTAGTTCCATTGACCCTCCAAGTCAGTCTTCTCAAACAGTCTAACAATCCTAGACTCTTGAGGAATACAACACATTGACTTCCTAAGTTAAGTCTTCTCCTGCCAATCTGACAACCCCAGATTGTAGAAGGAATTACAACGCCTTGAATTTAATTGCCAAGTAATCTGCTACCCCTTCTGACTCCTTCAGATTGTAGACTCTACTTCAACAACTTAGATCTAACACAAGGGAAAGAAAATAACACGAGTGCTTGCTTCTTGAAAGCTGGAACTCACAATTAACCTCACTGAAAACTTGAGTGTTTGCTTTGGAAGTGTATGACTCTTTTGTGATTTTCGATACTAAGTATTCTGCCTTGAGCCTCCTTTTATAGATATAGATTAGGGCCTCTTCCAAGCTTTAATTTCGAGCTGAATCTTGCTAGATTCTCTTGCAAAAATATCTTGACCAATTGGGCTTCATTTAAATAAAAAACATATCTTTTTTAAGCTTCAGATTTTCTTTCAAAAATAATGGCCAATCATGTCTTTAGTTTCTTCCCACCAACAGCTCCTGAACTTCCATACGACTTCACTTTATTTTTGTAACAAATCCTTTTAATTCTTTCATCAAATTTAATTAAATCTCCACCGTTAATCCTCATGATTAAATCTGGACCGTTTGATCTTCTGTGCTAGTCCACATCTGGACCATACTAAGTGATCTGCTGTGATCCTCTGATTTCGGCCAACCCTGGACCACACTTTCTGATCTTCTGATCTCGGCCAACACTGGGCCATGGTCTGATCTGCGGTGATCCTCTGATCTCGGCCACTGCTGGACCACACTTCCTGACCTTCTGATTTCGGCCAACACTGGGCCATGGTCTGATCTTCTGATCTCGGCCAACACTGGGCCAAATACTTAAATTTGAACCATTGATCTGAATATCTTCCCTCTGATCTGGACCAATTCTGGACTTGGTCTGGATTAAACTGAAATTAAATCTGGACACATAATATTTCAGTCTGGACATTTTACCTTCTGTTTTGGATCAGTTCTAGATCAAGTCTGGAGATGATTTCTTCTGGTCTGGACTTAGTTTCATACCCTGAACCATGCTATCTTCTGGTCTGGGTCAAATCTGGATTGATTCTCTTGTTCTGGACCCTTTAACTTATCCTCTGATTAAGTCTGGATCAAGTCTGGGTTGTTTATCATTTCACTGCCATGCCATCTTCTGGTCAGAATAACTTCTGGAATAAATCTGACATTTGATTCCTTCTGGTCTGAATCAAGTCTCCCTCTGGCAGGCTTTCTTCTGGTCTGGTCCAGGTTTCCTTCTGACTTTGCTTCCTTCTGATCTGGGCCAGCAAAGATATCTTCTGGTGATGTTTTGACATCCTGGAGTATCTTCTGGTACCTTCAGGATTCAATCTCTGAAACCCTTTGATCTTCTGCTTCTGATTACTTCAGCTTCTGGTGGCATTTGAGTTAATAATTCAAGGTTCAAAATAAGATTACATGGAGTGCTTTTGTAAACATCAAAATCCTAAGTACTTGGAACCAACTTGGTTCCAACAGAGGCGAGACAAGGTGTTATGATGGGTAAGTCACCTTTTGTTTTAGGGTTGAAAGCTCTGCCCTAGTCACTAAGAATGAAGATGGGAAGAGAGATGGCAAGAAACTATGGTGCGAACATTGGAAACTTCCATGGCACACATGTGATACATGTTGGAAGCTCCATGGAAAACCTCTAAATTGGAAGAAAAAATTAGGAACTGAAGGTCATGCCCTCCAAGCTGGTACCTCTGATCAAGAGAAGCAGTCTCTTTCAAGCCCATCTCATTTCACCAAGGAACAATTAGATCAATAGTACAAACTCCTTGAGTCTCAAACTCCTTCTTGCTCTATAGCTCAAAGAGGTAATTTTCCAAATACAACTCTACTTAGTGTCACTCCTGAAGGTGCAAACACGAGAAGGGCGGGTTGAATTGTGTTTGACTAACTTGAATAATTTTTCTGTTTTTGCAGTTTTAAAACAAAACTTGATGTATGAATAAAACAGAGCTAGCAGTGGATATAAAGTAGAAATAAAAACACAGAATTTAATACTGGTTCACCGTTAACGAGGCTACGTCCAGTCCCTTCACTTTGAAGGATTTCACTAATTCAAAACCATGAATTACAACAATACCACTGACCCTCCAAGTCAGTCTTCTCAAACAGTCTAACAATCCTAGACTTCTGAGGAATGCAGCACCTTGACTTCTTAAGTCAAGTCTACTCCTACCAATCTGACAACCCCAGATTGTAGAAGGAATTACAACGCCTTGAATCTAATTGCCAAGTAATCTGCTACCCCTTTTTGACTCCCTCAGATTGTAGACTCTACTTCAACAACTTAGATCTAACACAAGGGAAAGAAAATAACACGAGCGCTTGCTTCTAGAAAGTTGGAACTCACAATTAACCTCACTGAAAACTTGAGTGTTTGCTTTTGGAAGTGTATGACTCTTTTGTGATTTTCAATGCTAAGTATTCTGCCTTGAGCCTCCTTTTATAGATGCAGATTAGGGCCTCTTCCAAGCTTAATTTTGAGATGTATCTTGCTGCATTCTCTTGCAAAAATATTTTGACCAATCGGGCTTCACTTAAATAAAAAACATATCTTTTTAAGCTTCAGATTTGCTTTCAAAAATAACTGGCCAATCCTGTCTTTAGTTTCTTCCCGCCAACAGCTTCTGAACTCCCATACGACTTCACTTTATTTTTGTAACAAATCCTTTTAATCAAATTTAATTAAATCTCCCCCGTTAATCCTCATGATTAAATCTGGACCGTTTGATCTTCTGCGCTAGTCCACATCTAGACCATATTAAGTGATCTGTTGTGATCCTCTAAATTCAGCCAACCCTGGACCACACTTTCTGATCTTCTGATCTTCTGATCTCGGCCAACCTGGTCTAGTAAACTGATCTGCTGTGATCCTCTGATCTCGGCCAATGCTGGACCACACATTCTGACCTTCTGATTTCGGCCAACACTTGGCCATGGTCTGATCTTCTGATCACGGCCAACACTGGGCCATATACTTAAATCTGAACCATTGATCTTGATATCTTCCCTCTGATCTGGACCAATTCTGAACTGGGTCTGGATTGAACTGAAATTAAGTCTGGACAAATAATTTTTCAGTCTGGACATTTTACCTTCTGTTTTGGATCAGTTCTGGATCAAATCTGGATATCATTTCTTCTGGTCTGGACTTAGTTTCATACCCTGAACCATGTTATCTTCTGGTCTGGGTCAAATTTGGATTGATTCTCTTGTTCTGGACCCATTAACGTATCCTCTGATTAATTCTGGATCAAGTCTGGGCTGTTTATCATTTCACTGCCAGGCCATGTTTTGGTCAGAATAACTTCTGGACTAAGTCTGAATTATGATTCCTTCTGGTCTGGATCAAGTCTCCCTCTGCCAGGCTTCCTTCTTGTAAGACCCTTAAATTTAAAATTAAATTATGGATTTAATATTAAGTGTATTTTGAGGAATAATTGTAAAATATTTAATATATGTATATTTTGTGTAAAAATATATATATAAATATTTATTTTGGAGGTTGGATTAAAATTATTGGATGAAGGATAAACTAAATTTAATTACGAGTAATTAAATTATCGGGCAGTTAATTAAGATGTTATCTGCTAATTGCGACGAGACTGGTTAAGTGCTGGAGGATCAAACAATATTATAATATTATTTTTGGATGAGGTGGCACCTACATATGCCTATAAATATGAATGAAGAGGAAGAGCAAAGGCAGAAACACATTTCCCTCCTCTCTTACTGCATGAAACAGTGCCCTTCTTCTTCCTCTTCCCATTATGTTTCACGTTTATAAAAAACAAAAAAAAATGAGTTGCTCAAAAGTGAGATTACTTGGAAATCCAAGCACCAAACCACCAAGTACCAAGAACAAAAGTTGTTCCTCTCCTCATTACGGAGCTAGAGAACCCACTTTGGTAGCGGCAAACGCAAACGGAAACTTCGCCGACTTTTGTCGCGAAAACGTGAACGGGAGCAGAAACGTAACAGAGGTAAGGGGCACCTTCCACTTTCTAGTTTGCATTCTAGGGCTGTAAATGCATGTTTGATGTGTGATCATATTTTAGTTTCTGGTTTGAAAAACGAAACTATTATGCATGTTGTTATAAAATGCGAAAAATGCATCCTGTTGATGTTTGATGATTCTGTGATGTTGCTGTTTTGGCTGATATAACATTGCTGTTTTGGTTGTGTGGGAATACTGGAAAATGCTTTGCATGTTGTTTTGGTTGTGTAAGAATACTGGAAAATACTTTGCATGTTGTTTTGAGAAATGATCAAAATGTAAACGTTGAAAAATGTCTGTTTTGTGGTGGTTGACATTCTGTTTTGGGTGGTTTAAGCAAAAACTGTGATGATGTTCTGGTGTCGGTGATTCTGTTTCTGTTATGTTGAAAACAATCTGGTGTTGATGATGGTTTTCAAAAGAAAAGGATTTAAAATGGTGGAAGTGTTTTTTGGAAAATCTGTTGATAATGAAAAATGTTTTGAGTTTTGTGGTTAAAGAAAAATAGTGGGGTGATTCTGGTGTTGATGATTCTGTTTTATGTTGTTGATCATGTTGAGGGTGATTTTTAAAGGAGAAGGATTTAATTGGGTGAAGGTGTTTTCTGGAAAATCTGTTGTTGATGAAAAATGTTTTGAGTTTTGTGGTTTCAAAAGAATGGTGATTTTATTTTGGTATACATGTCATGAAATTTCAAAATGAGCATCCTTATTTATCATCATTGTTATATAATATGCCATAGATATATTTGTTACTGTTGATACAAATGCTATGTGTTATTTGTTAATTTCGGTTGGTGACCCTTTACTATTATTGTGGAAAATTGGGCTTTGCCCTCAGATGTTACCCAAACCCGTCCCACCGACGGGTACACTAACGAAGGAGACGTCGTTAGTTTCCCTTGATCTTCACGTACAGAGTATTCGTGGACAACGTAGAGGGACGGACAACTGGGGTGAAGACGAGACTTGTGGAGGAGGCGGTGGAAAGTACTTGCTACTGTAGCTTAGTGCATGATCAGACTAGACTTTTTATATAGGGCCTAGTGTTGAGGGCTGTGGTCACTTATTTTGGGATTACTATATATTTTCTTTCCGCAACTCTGATAATATTTTAGTTTGGGATAATTGTATATTTTCCGCACTTTGACAAATATTTGGTGGGTCCAGGATACAGTTTTGATGTATCTTTATTTTGGTATATTTTGAAAATCAATTTCCCAAAATTTTCTTACGTGGTTATAATCGTTGCGTAATTAATTAATTACTTTTAGTCGTTTTGGATTACGACAAATTATTTTAAGAAATGACTTAATTTTATTTTATTTCTCTTGAATTAATTCGAAAATTTTTTTATTTAATTACTCGGTTAAAAAAAAATACACTCGCGCTGTGTTTTAAACTCGGGGTGTTACACTTCTGGTCTGGTCCAGGTCTCCTTCTGAATTTGCTTCCTTCTGATTTGGGCCAGCAAAGATATCCTCTGGTAATTCCAGGATGCATCCTCTGGTACCTTCTGAATGCATTTTCTGGTGTCTTCATCTTCTGCCTCTAGAAACTTCATTTTCTGGTGGCATTTAATGTAATAATTCAAGGTTCAAAATAAGATTACATGGAGTGCTTTTGTAAACA
Organism: Cicer cuneatum; assembly: GCA_037974295.1. NCBI lineage: Eukaryota > Viridiplantae > Streptophyta > Magnoliopsida > Fabales > Fabaceae > Cicer > Cicer cuneatum. Next base: position 38,591,132 of record JBBPBO010000004.1, on the reverse strand, counting down.
TAAAAATCCGAAGTACTTAGAACCAACTTGGTTCCAACAATCTCCCCCTTTTTGATGATGACAAAACCTTAACTTATTTTGCTAGCTTATAACTCGAAGACTTGAATTACTCCACCTTAGACCAATCTCTCCCCCTAAGTTTGATACTGACTTTTTCTTCTCCTTTTCAACTCCTTCTCTTTTCACTCTTTCTTATTCTCTCTCCCTGTTTCCTCTCCTTTTCAACTTCTTCTCTTTTTCACTCTTTCTTTTTCTCTCTTTATTTTTCTCTTCCCTTGTTTCTTCTCCTTTTCAACTCCTTCTCTATTCATCTCTTTCTTTGTCGCTCCTCCTTTCTTTTTATCTCTCATTTTCTACTTATTTCTCCTTTTTTTCTCTCTCTCTCCCCTTTTTTGTCATCAGCCAAAAAGAGATCCTACTATTTTTGAATTTTTGTTTTTCTCTTTACAAAGTACAGAAATTAAAAACAAAAAATAAAAGACATAAATTAAAATTACAAGAAAATTAAAAACTCCTAAGAAGACTACTTGATCTAGTCAGATATGGAGATAATGTTGAGATGCTTCTTGATGAACTCAAACCTGTCTTCAGGTAATGCTTTAGTGAAGATGTCATCCCATTGATGATCAGTGTCCATACACTGGATGCTTAAAGTCCCTTTTTGAACATGGTCCCTAATGAAATGGTGTTTTATTTCAATGTGTTTGGCTCTAGAGTGTAAGATAGGGTTCTTGGTTAGGTTTATGGTTGAAGTGTTATCACAGAATAATGGGATATTGGTTTCAAAGATGTTGTAATCTTCAAGTTGGTGTTTCATCCAGATTAACTGTGAGCTGCATCCTGCTGCTGATATATACTCAGCTTCGGCTGTTGACATAGCAATGGTGCTTTGTCTTTTGCTTGACCAAGAGATCAAATTATCACCTAAGAAGGTGTAGTTGCCGCTTGTACTTTTCCTTTCCAGCTTGTCTCCAGCATAGTCGGAATCACAGAAACCTCTGAGTTTGTAGGTGGGGGTTGTATAACAGAGAAAGGTTGGTGGTTCCTTTAAGGTATCTCAGAATTCGTTTGAGAGCAGTTAAATGGGATTCCCTAGGGTCAGCTTGAAAACGGGCACAGACACAAACACTAAACAAAATGTCAGGTCTAGAAGCAGTTAAATAAAGAAGGGATCCAATCATACCTTTGTATGTTTTCTGGTCTACCTTTTGGCTGGTTTCATCTTTCTCAAGTGAGCAGGTTGGGTGCATGAGGGTGGCCATAGGCTTACATTCACTCATTTTGAACTTTTTAAGAAGTTCTTTAGTATATTTAGATTGGTGAATGAGTATACCTAATTTACCTTGGTGAATCTGAATTCCCAGGAAGAACTTAAGTTCTCCCATCATGCTCATTTGGAACTCTTTCTGCATTAGATCAGAAAACTCATTGCACAAAGTGCCATTAGTAGATCCAAAGATGATATCATCAACATAAACTTGAATAATTAAAATATCATTCTTAATGGATTTCCTAAATAGAGTATTATCAATCTGACCTCTATCAAATTCATTCTTAAGCAGAAAGTTACTAAGTCTGTCATACCATGCCCTTGGTGCTTATTTTAAACCATATAAAGATTTTTTAAGTTTAAAAACATGGTCTGGAAAATCAGAATTTTCAAATCCAAGGGACTGTTTGACATAGACTTCCTCACTTATATAGCCATTTAAGAATGCACTTTTAACATCCATTTGATACAGAATTATATCATGATTATCAGCAAATGATAAAAGAATTCTAATTGCTTCTAACCTGGGCAATGGAGCAAATGTCTTAGTGTAATCGATACCTTCCTGTTGATTGTATCCTTGAGCTACTAATCTGGCTTTGTTCCTTACCACTTCACCTTTTTCATTGAGTTTATTTCTGAACACCCACTTGGTTCCAATAATGTTTTTGTTTGGTCTGGATACCAGATCCCAAACATCATTCCTTTGAAATTCATTCAGCTCTTCTTCTATTGCAATTATCCAACCTTCTACTTCATATTTGAAGATTTGTCGTATTATTGCTTGAAGCTTTTGCTTTTTCAAGTTCTTTTGCCTGCAACAGCTTCTGATTCTGATAAATCAACTTCTGGTTCTAGTATATATCCAGATTTCTCTTTTGACTTATCTTGGCTATTTCTGACTTGATCAGATTTATCTTTTGAAGATTTTTCATGTGTTGTTGACTTGCTTGTATCCTTTACCTTTCCATGTACTTCTGTTTCTTCTGCTTCTGCTCCCTTTGGTTCTGGTGAACCTGCACTATCTTTATCTTGCTTGGATTTGTCAAGATCAAGCAGTTTATCATATAACTTAATATAAATCAAATAATTTAAAAATGAACTCAATACAGCCAAACCATTAATTCTGCTTCTGGTAATTTCTGCTTGTTTTTGAAACCACTGAATGTTGTTTCTGCTGAAGTGTTCAATTCGTGTGAATCACCTGGTTCCTCTGACAGTTTGAAAACCTGCAGAATACTTATCTAGCTTTGATTTTTAAGATCAAGCTTCTTGTTATCACAGTAAACATAAATATCAAACAGTAATAGTATTTACAGCAAGATGTAACCTCTATGTCAACAGTTTCAGTTTTACTCTGAAAATCCTCTTGCTTCTGATTTTCAGATTCTGAATCTGTATGTTCTATGATTACATGGTTTGGATTAAGGGATTTGAGTTCCCTTCCAGGTTTGTAGTCTTGATGAATTTCACTGGAGTGTTTGAAGAACTCTCCTGATTCTGATTCTTCTCTTTCTGCTTTGGCTGATACACCATGTTCCTCTGATGATTCTGGAACTTATGGTGATTCTTGTAATTATACTGGTTTTGGTTTTGGTTATGGTTCGGGTTCTGGTACTGATTCAGATTCTGGTTCCAGTGTTGGTTCTGGTTCTAGTTCCTGTGCCTCTGATACTGGTTCCAGTTCTGGTTCCAGTTCCTGTACCTCTGATACTGGTTCTAGTTCTGTTTCCAGTGTTGGTTCCGATTCTAGTTCCTGTTCTGATTTTGGTTCCAGCGTTGGTTCTGGTTCCAGTTCTTGTACCTCTGATACTGGTTCCAGTTCTGATTTGTGTGATATGTGTGATTTCTTTGATATTTCCTGTTCCTCCTATGAATCTGGTTCTGGTTCTGATCGGTATTGTGTTGACCAGTTCTTCTTCTACTAGAGTCAATTGGCTTCTGTTTGGTAGATGTTGGAACATAAACCTTCTTCTGCTTGTGCATTGCCAACATCCATTGTCCAGGCACCATTGTTGGTGTCTTCTTCTGGTTGCTCAGAATATCTGCAACATAGACAATTTGATCTTTTGGTACCCAGAACTGATTGGGTCCAGGTTTGTTAGTTTTAACAGTTCTCTGATCTTGTTCAGATTTTACAATTGGACAAGATAATTCATAGTGACCTTCCTTAGCACAAACAATACATAGAACATCATAATGAACATTTTTAGTTTCAGCAACAATTTCTGTAAAACCAAGACCTCTTTTTCCAATGTCACTGTTTCCATAAATCATAGATGCATATTTACTTCTTTTCATTCCATTAGAAATAAAGTTTTGAAAAAATTGCTCATGCATAACAGATTCACAAACAGTTTTGGAAGTGGAACAAATATTACTTTTGAGAGTTTGGTTTTCAGATTTGAGTCTTGCAACTTCAGTTTTAAAATCCTTGTTTTCAGTTGCATACTCAGAATTTCGATTCTTTAAAACTTGGACTTCTTTGGTTAGATTTTTCTTGTCTTCCCTAAGAGTTTTCAGTTTTAAAGACATCTTATTGTTTGCATTTAAAAAGTCTTTTAAAGCCTCAATTAATTCAGATCTAGTGAGATCAGAAAATACCTCAATGTCTTCATCTTCTGATTCTGTTCCAGAGCCTGAGCCGTATCTAGAGCTTGAGTTGGTATGAGCCATCATAGCTAGAATTGCTCCCTCTGATGTGCTTCCAGACTTGCTTGAATGATTGCTTCGATCATTCTTCCTTCTGCCTGTTTTCCTTCCTGAAATCGTGATGTGTGCCATCTTTGCTATTTCTGCCTCTTCTTCATCTAACGATTCTTCCTCTGATTTTGATGCATCCCAGGCTGCCATCAGACCCTTCATTCTGAATCTGGAACTCTTCTTGTGCTGTTTGCCTTTTTCCAGATTTGGACATTCTGACTTGATATGTCTAGGTTCATTGCATCCATAACAAACAATACTCTTCTTGTCAGATTCTTCCTTTCCTTTGCTGTTATGTTTCTTCTTGAAGCTTCTCCTCTTCCTGTTTTCCCAGATCCTAACCATCTGTTTGGTTAAGTAAGCCATATCATCACAGTCACTGTCGCTATCCTCTGATTCTGATGCTGCCCTTGCAGCTTTCTTCTGTTTCGACTTCAGGGCCAAATTCTTCTTCTTCTTTGGTTCATCTGCTTCTAATTCGATTTCATGAGACCTGAGTGAGCTGACCAGATCTTCAAGTTTTAAGTTGTTCAGATCTTTGGCTTGCTGAACTGCAGTAACCATTGGTCTTCACTTGGTTGGTAAGCTTCTTAGAATCTTCTTGACATGATCTGCTGTTGTGTAGCTTTTCTTTAAGACCTTCAGTCCAGATATCAGAGTCTGGAATCTGCAGAACATTCCATCAATGTTTTCATCATCTTCCATCATAAACATCTCATACTGTTTGACCAGTATGTTAGCCCTTGCTTCTTGAACCTGTTGGCTTCCTTCATAGGTTAGAACCAGATTGTCGAATATGCTCTTTGCTGTTTCTTTATCTATGCATCTGTCAAATTCCTTGAATGTGATGGCACTGATCATGATGTTTCTGGACTTGTGATGAAGTTTGTATAATCTGCTCTGGTCTGGTTTCATACCATCCATGTCCAGTTCTTTAGTTGGATCTCCTGGAACAGTAGGTGCAGTGTATCCTTTGACTACCAGCTTCTATAATTCAGGATCTTGAGATATGAAGAAACTTCTCATTCTGTCCTTCCAATACTCAAACCTTTCTCCATCAAACAGTGGTGGTCTGTTGATGTTGCCTCTCAAATCATCTCTGGATTCTGCCATGTTGAACCCCTTGGACCTTTCCTCAAACACTGTTAAGTGCTCAGCCTTGAGACCGAGCTCTGATGCCAATTGAAGGTGCAAACACGAGAAGGGGGGTTGAATTGTGTTTGACTAACTTGAATACTTTTTCTATTTTTGCAGTTTTAAAACAAAACTTGATGTATGAATAAAACAGAGTTAGCAGCGGATATAAAGTAAAAATAAAAACACAGAATTTTATACTGGTTCACCGTTAAGGAGGCTACGTCCAGTCCCTTCACTTTGAAGGATTTCACTAATTCAAAACCCTGAATTACAACAATACCACTGGCCCTCCAAGTCAGTATTCTCAAACAATCTAACAATCCTAGACTTTTGAGGAATGCAGCACCTTGACTTCTTAAGTCAAGTCTACTCCTACCAATCTGACAACCCCAGATTGTAGAAGGAATTACAACGCCTTGAATCTAATACCCAAGTAATCTGCTACACCTTCTGACTCCCTCAGATTGTAGACTCTACTTCAACAACTTAGATCTAACACAAGGGAAAGAAAATAACACGAGTGCGTGCTTCTGGAAAGCTGGAATTCACAATTAACCTCACTGAAAACTTGAGTGTTTGCTTTTGGAAGTGTATGACTCTTTTTTGATTTTCGATGCTAAGTATTCTGCCTTGAGCCTTCTTTTATAGATGCAGATTAGGGCCTCTTCCAAGCTTAATTTTGAGTTGTATCTTGCTGGATTCTCTTGCAAAAATATCTTGACCAATCGGGCTTCACTTAAATATAAAACATATCTTTTTAAGCTTCAGATTTGCTTTCAAAAATAACTGGCCAGTCCTGTCTTTAGTTTCTTCCCGCCAACAGCTTCTGAACTCCCATACGACTTCACTTTATTTTTGTAACAAATCCTTTTAATCAAATTTAATTAAATCTCCACCGTTAATCCTCATGATTAAATCTGGACCGTTTGATCTTCTGCGCTAGTCCACATCTGGACCATACTAAGTGATCTGCTGTGATCCTCTGATTTCGGCCAACCCTGGACCATACTTTCTGATCTTCTGATCTCGGCCAACCTAGTCTAGCAAACTGATCTGCTGTGATCCTCTGATCTCGGCCAATGCTGGACCACACATTCTAACCTTCTGATTTCGGCCAACACTGGGCCACGGTCTGATCTTCTGATCTCGGCCAACACTGGGCCATATAGTTAAATCTGAACCATTGATCTTGATATCTTCCCTCTGATCTGGACCAATTCTGAGCTGGGTCTGGATTGAACTGAAATTAAGTCTGGACAAATAATATTTCAGTATGGACATTTTACTTTCTGTTTTGGATCAGTTCTAGATCAAATCTGGAGATCATTTCTTCTGGTCTAGACTTAGTTTCATACCCTGAACCATGCTATCTTCTGGTATGGGTCAAATCTGGATTGATTCTCTTGTTCTGGACCCATTAACTTATCCTTTGATTAAGTCTGGATCAAGTGTGGGTTGTTTATCATTTCACTGTCAGACCATCTTTTGGTCAGAATAACTTCTGGACTAAGTTTGAATAATGATTCCTTCTGGTCTGGATCAAGTCTCCCTCTAGCAGGCTTCCTTCTGGTCTGGTCCAGGTCTCTTTCTGACTTTGCTTCCTTCTAATCTGGGCCAGCAAAGATATCCTCTGGTAATTCCAGGATGCATCCTCTGGTACCTTCTGGATGCATTTTCTGGTGTCTTCATCTTCTGCCTCTGGAAACTTCATTTTCTGGTGGCATTTAATGTAATAATTCAAGGTTCAAAATAAGATTATATGGAGTGCTTTTGTAAACATCAAAATCCTAAGTACTTAGAACCAACTTGGTTCCAACAACTCCCAGCCATATGTGGATTATCGATTAGGGTGCTACTGATTATATGACTGGGGCGTCGAGTCTGTTTTCTTCTTATAGTCCTTGTGCAGGTAACCACAACATTAAAATTGTAGATGGCTTTCTTTCAGCCATTGCAGGGAAAGATTCTGTTATTCTATCACTTGTGTTAGCCTTAAAAGATGTCTTACATGTTCCCAATTTATCATGTAATTTTTTATCCATTACTAAATTAACAAATGATATAAATTGTCAAGCTAACTTCTTTCATTCTCATTGCACTTTTAAGGATTTGAGCATAGGGAAGATGATTAGCAATGCTAAGGAGAGTAGAGGACTCTATTATCTTGACAATGGACTCGAATTCAAAGACCAACCAAAAACGAGTATCTTCTATGAATGTATTGTTGTTTCTTCTAATGATTATGATATTATGCTACGACATTTACGGTTAGGACATCCTAGTTTTCCGTATTTGAAACATTTGTTTCCTAAATTATTTTCTAAGAAGGATTCATATTTATTTCATTGTGAAACTTGTGAATTTGCTAAACATCATCGTTCTTCTTTTTCTACACAACCATATAAACAATCAAAACCTTTTGCTTTATTCATAGTGATGTTTGTGGTCTTAATAGAATAAACACCTTTTCTAATAAAAAATAGTTTATAAATTTTATTGATGATCATACTAGAATTTGTTAGGTTTATAGAAAAATCGGAAGTTGGACAGGTTGTCCAAAATTTCTTTAAAATGGTGCACACTCAATACCAAACAAATATTCAAGTCTTCAGAAGTGACAATGGTAATGAATATTTTAATATACTTGTGTCCGATTTTTCTTGCAAATGGGGTTGTTCATCAAAGTTGTTATGTTAATACACCCCAACAAAATGGAATTGCAAAGAGAAAGAATAGGCATCTTCTTGAGGATTCTAGGCTTTACTATTTTCAAATAAGGTTCCAAAATATTTGTGGGGTGAAACTATTTTAACTGCATCATATTTAATTAACTGAATGCCATCTAAAGTTTTAGATTTTCATACCCCTCTTGATGTTTTTCGAAATTATTTTTCTTAGATTAGTGTCTCTATTGATTTGCCATTAAAAGTTTTTTGTTGCACTACTTTTGTTCATGAACATAAACAACTTGGCAAACTCAAGCCACGAGCAATAAAATGGGTGTTTGTCGGTTACTCTCCAACTCAGAAGGGGTATCGGTGTTTTGAACCAAAATCAAAAAGAATTTTTGTAACCATGGATGCTACTTTTGTTGAAAATCAACCATTTTTTATTGATATTCATCTTCATGGGGGGAAATTTTAAGGAAGATTCATCTTTTACTTTTGAAAACATCATTACTTTAAGTGATATAGTGTTGTCACAAAATTATGAGACTTATATTGACGCACCAAAAGAAAATGCCCAAGAATCCATATTGGAACTCAATCCACTTATGAATGAGGCTTCGACAGATTCGGGGGTGACAATTTCAAATCAAAATCACAATGATCAAATTCTTGATCTAAATAATAATGAAGGATCGCCTGAAATGCCACAATATAATGACTTAGATAAAGAGACACAAAGCAGGTTTACTACCATTGACCCTACTTGGAAAGGAAACGTCTTTGAATAAAGATACCATAAACAGAGAAATGAAGGACCCATTGTCTGACCCTTCCAAGATTCTGAACCAATATATAATCCAACACATCATCTTGATACAAGTAAGTCTTCTTCTGTTCTTAAGAGTGATGTCGAGTATCATGATATAGACCTTCCTATTGCAATTAGAAAACCTGTTAGATCATGCACTAAATATCATTTGTCTAATTATGTGTCATACTCAAAATTGTCTTCTTCATTTGCTGCATTTACCTCTAAGTTTTCTGCTATAGAAATTCCAAACAATATATAGGAGGCTCTAAAAATTCAAAAGTGGAAGGAAGCTGATCTTGAGGAGATGCGAGCTATTGAGAAGAATCAAACTTGGAGAGCCATGACGTTACCTACAAGAAAGAATACCGTTGGCTATAAATGGATATTTAATGTGAAATATAATTCTGATAATACAGTTAAAAGATACAAGGCACACTTGGTTGCTAAAGGGTTTTCTCAGACATATGGCATTTATTACTTAGATACTTTTGCTCATATTGCCAAATTAAACACTATTAGAGTTCTCTTGTCCTTGGCAGTGAATTTCGATTGGTCTCTTAACCAACTTGATGTAAAAAATGCTTTCCTGAATGGTGATTTCCTGGAGGAAGTATACATGGATAATCCACCTGGCTTTGAAGATAATTTTGGTTCAAATGTGTGCAAACTACAAAAATCCCTTTATGGTCTCAAGCAATCCCGAAGGGCTTTGTTTGAAAAGCTCACTCGGTCTGTCAAAAGGCAAGGATATATGCAGGGACAATCAGACCATACTCTGTTCATGAAGTTCTCTAATGTTGGTAAAATTGCAATTCTAATTGTATATGTAGATGATATTATTCTCACAGGAGATGACATTGTTGAGATGGAAAGATTGAAGAAAAATTTGACAAAAGAATTTGAGATCAAAGATTTAGGCGCGCTTAAATATTTTCTTGGTATGGAAGTTGCTCGCTCAAATAAGGGAATTATTGTTTCTCAAAGGAAATACATCCTAGATCTCTTGGAAAAAACTAGGATGAGTGAGTGTAGACCAGCAGATACTCCTATGGAATTAAATGTTAAACTTTGGAAGAAACGCAGTGTTGTTGAGATTGGAAGCTACCAGAGGTTGGTTGACAAACTTATTTATCTAGCCCACACTAGACCTAACATCGCTATCTCTGTGAGTGTTGTAAGCGAATTCATGCATTCTCCCTATGAAGAACCCTTGGAGGCAGTTTATCGGATGTTAAGGTACTTGAAATCCAATCTTGGAAATGGTTTGTACTTCAAGAAAACTAATGACAAAGAAGCCTCTATATTTACAGATATTGATTGGGTAGGATCAGATACTGATAGAAAATCCACTACTGGATATTGTGCCTATGCTTGGGGAAATTTAGTCACTTGGAGAAGTAAGAAACAAGGGGTTGTTGCTCGAAGCAGTGTAGAAGCCGAATTTAGAGCAATGGCTCAAGGAATCTGTTAACTTTTATGGATTCCAAAACTCTTGGACGAACTGAAAAAGAAAGTTGACTCACCTTTAAAGTTGAACCCGGTACCTGGGGGATAAGTAATGCCTCATCTCATTCCCACTACCAATTGATCCGCAGATCAATGCCTCATCTCATTCCCACTACCAATTGATTCGCAGATCAATCGGTAGTGGGAATGAGATGTGGCGGTACTTATCCCCATGTACCAGGTTTGACTCCCACGGAAGGAAAAAAACTTGCTATTTACAATGAACAGGAAAGGGGGGTGAGAAGATCATGAGTAGCATTGTCGATAACGGTAATGGTCGGGATGTTACATCTGCCATTTGTGACTTCCAATCAGCACCAACTTGAGAGGGGGTGTTGAAGAATCAAGGAAAATCAGATTTGATTCTATTTTATTTTATATTATTCTACTTATTTTTATTTTATGATTATGTCATTATCACTCAGTATTACTATTGTAATTTTTTCTCCTATATAAATAGCTTAGGGTTGTAGTAATAAAACATGAAAATATTTTGCTTTTTACTTTCTACAAGATCAATATGTTGAAGAGGTTGCAGTTGCAAAGAAGTCGATAAAGAAATACGTCTCTAAAAAAAAGGGCTTCGAACAAGGTCGAAACTAAACGTGCAAACTGTTGGAACCAAGTTGGTTCTAAGTACTTAGGATTTTGATGTTAACAAAAGCACTCCATGTAATCTTATTTTGTACTTAGAATTATTATATTAAATACCACCAAAAGATGAAGTTATCAGAGGCAGAAGATGAAGTCACCAGAGGCAGAAGATGAGTTACCAGAAGATAAAATCAGACCAGAGGATACACCTCCAGAAGTCACCAGATAATGCATCCAGAAGGTACCAGAGGATGCATCCTGAAAGCACCAGAGGATACACCAGGATATCAAAACACCATCAGAGGATATCTTTCCTGGCCCAGATTAGAAGGAAGCAGAGTTCAGAAGGAGACCTGGACCAGACCAGAAGGAAGCCTGCCAGAGGGAGGCTTGTTCCAAACCAGAAGGAATCATAAGTTAGACTTGGTCCAGAAGTTATTCTGACCAGAAGATAGCTATGCAGTGAAATGATATTTAGTCTAGACTTGATCCAGACTTAACCAGAGCTTCAGAGAATTGGTCCAGAACAAATGACTTGGTCAAGATTTGGCCCAGACCAGAAGATAGCATAGCTCAGGGTATGAAAGTAAGTCCAGACCAGAAGAAATGATGTCCAGATTTAATCCAGACCTGATCCACATCTGAAGGTAAATGTCCAGATTAAAATATACTATGTTCAGATTTTAAATTCAGTTCAATCCAAACCCAGTTCAGAATTGGTCCAGATCAGATGGAAGATATTCAGTACAATGGTCCAGATTTAAGCATATGGCCCAGTGTTGGCCGAGATCAGAAGATCAGACCATATGGCCCAGTGTTGGCCGAGATCAGAAGATCAGAACGTGTGGTCCAGTATTGGCTGAGATCAGAGGATCACAGCAGATCAGATTGCAAGTCCAGAGTGGTCGAGATCAGAAGATCAGAAAGTGTGGTCCAGGGTTGGCCTAGATCAAAGGATCACAGCAGATCAGATTGTATGGTCCAGATGTGGACGAGATTAGAAGATCAAACGGTCCAGATTTAATCATGATGATAATTAGTGGAGACTTGATTAAATTTGATCAAAGTATTAAAAGGATTTGATACAAAAATAAATTGAAGTCTTGTGGGAATTCAGAAGCTATTGGCGGGAAGAAAGATTTGATCCAGAATTAATGAAAGGAACAGGATTGGTCAACAGAATTTTCAAAGGCAATCAGGAGCTAAAAAGATATGTTTTTTATTTAAGAGAAACCCGATTGGCCAAGTTATTTTTGCAAGAGAATCCAGCAAGATACAGCTCGAATTTAAGCTTGGAAGAGACCCTAATTCACATCTATAAAAGGAGGCTCAAGGCAGAAGACTTAGTATCGAAAATCACAAAAGAGTCATACACTTCCAGAAGCAAACACTCGAGTTTTCAGTGAGGTTAATTGTGAGTTTCAGATTTCCAAAAGCAAGCGCTCGTGTTTTTCTTTCCCTTGTGTTAGATCTAAGTTGTTGAAGTAGAGTATACAATCTGAGGGAGTCAGAAGGGGTAGCAGACTACTTAGCAATTAGATTCAAGGCGTTGTAATTCCTTCTACAATCTGGGGTTTTCAGATTGGTAGGAGAAGACTTGACTTGAGAAGTCAAGGTGCTGTATTCCTCAAAAGTCTAGGATTGTTAGACTGTTTGAGAAGACTGACTTGGAGGGTCAGTGGTATTGTTGTAATTTAAGGTTTTGAATTAGTGAAATCCTTCAAAGTGAAGGGACTGGACATAGCCTCGTTAACGGTGAACCGGTATAAAATTCTGTGTTTTTATTTTTACTTTATATCCGCTGCTAACTTTGTTTGATTCATACATCAGGTTTTGTTATAAAACTGCAAAAATAGAAAAAGTATTCAAGTTAGACAAATACAATTCAACCCCCTTTTTCGTGTTTGCACCTTCACAAACAAATATATTCAGAGTAACAATACTCATAATATTGTTACCTCTCCTTCTGTTGATTATATCTCCAACTTTGATCTAGGAGACACCATTGTTATTCAAGAATTTTTTCACTTTGATTTATTAAAAAAATTAATAAAAATTGTGAAGAATCTAATGTTCATCCTACACATGATCCTAAAAATGTAATTCATAACGTATTTAGTTCCAGCTTATCTAATTCAACGAACGTATGCTCAAAACCATAGATTGCTTATGAGAGATATTACTGGATTTTTCTAAAAATAGAGACGCAATTTAATAACTCATCAAAATCAAATTCTTGACAAACTTGAGAAGTTTTCCATAATACATGATGAACGTTCTCTTCTTCTTTTGGCCATTCTTCACTAGTATTAGAGTGAATGTTTGCCATAAGTACCATGTTAGCTTGTTCTTATTTTCATCATAAAAAACATCAGAATCATTCCCTTGTGTCTACAAGAATTTTCTTTTTGCCTTTGAAGCCACCTCATTTAGGTATTTATTTTCTAAACTTTGGACTATTGGCTTGGTAATGCCTTGGTTCATGGCATTCAAAGTAGATTAACAACTTCTTGTTAATTGCTTCCTTCTTGTTTTTATATTCTTTGGAGCTAGAGTCTTTTTTTGGAAGGTAATTTTGAGTATTACTTCATTTTGTTCACATACTTTGAATTTGTTTGGAGAGAAATGACATATAATCATCTAAGTCTTATTTCTTCACAGGGCAACTCACCGTCTAACTTTACTTTTAATTGACGCATCTTAAACAATGAAGCTTTCTTATTTGATTTCAAGGCAATGGACTTTGCCTTCTTATGTGAAGGGAACTAAGCAAATCCTACGACTTTAGTTTCTTTATATCTATAGCTTCCTTGATGTCCGTTAATATGGTTCTCCGTTGATGTGGCAGACTCCTTAGTATCTTTTTGACATAGTTCTTAATTATGTAACTTCTGCTCTAAACCTTAAGTATATGAATCAATGTTTGGAATCTTTCTAAAATTGTTTTTATATCTTCATCATCTTTCAACTTGAAATACTAGTATTGCCTCACAAGTACACTAGATATTATTTAACTTTTCATTATCTTCATAGTCAGGCACAAGGAATCACAAATTTCTATTAATGTGGTATTCTTTCAACACTTGTCATATTACTTTTTGTTGATAACGCACATCAAATTCTACCTTGAGTAGGTATTCAAATTGAATTGCTTCTTTTATTTCGTGGTCATACGATTTATGGGTATTTCCATCCCCACATCATCTTTGGATGTGTATACCCTTCTTTTATCATATCCTAGGATTCAGGATCGTTTGATATGTAGAATGCTTGCATTTTGTCTTTTCAATAATCAAAGTTATCACATTTGAATAGAGAAGGACGAGAGATGTAACATTTGTCACTGGTACTTTCACTATCATGAGAAACTATGGCCTTTTTCTTTACTCATATGTACAAAATCTTTTCTCTCGCAATGTTAGGTGTCCAAACAAGATATTGTACTCTTATGCCAATGGAACATGGTGAAAAATACAAGAAAATAGGGGTTTTCAATGAGATCATTAGAAAATGTTTTTCAAAACACAAGTTATGAAGAGAAAAAATTTAAAGCAAAGTACTGAAAACCTTCTCTTAAAATAGCCAGTTTGAAAAAAGTTTTCAATTTAAGATGCAAGTAACGGGAAAAAAATATGAACATAGTGATTAATATTAGTTCATTACCAACCTGGTTACTATGTATATTCTCTTCAACATAGAATATTTTTCCACCGAGTCAACCAATTTACAGTCACTTAGAATTGTCTATCCTCTTTAACCTAAAATGGTTTGATATATATTGAGTATCTTTTTCAATACAACAGTTAAGAAAAATATGTTTTAAAGCAAAATACTGAAAGACTTCTTATAAAGCAATCGGCTCGAAAAGAGTTTTCAAATAAAGATGCAAATAAAAGGAAAAGGAAATTACACAATGATTTATATTAGTTCATTACCTACATGATTGCTATGTCTACACTCTTCTACCTAGAACGATTTTCCACTAAATCAATCAATTTACAATCACTTGAGTATATTTGTACCAACCTTGAAAATACTAATTTTTCTCAAGTTCCAGCTTAAATCCCCTAAGCAGTTAAGGAAAACAGCCACAACAGAACCAAATACATGTTTCAAATAAAATTTGAAGTTACAAAGACAATCCTCCCAAAAGAGCAGATACAAATATTAAATTTAAATGTAGTGAATGAAAAACTTTCTTAACAAATAAATTTTTTTTTAGTTTGTTCACTAGCTTTAACATTGCTTAGGGTTCTCGACTTATTTTCACACTTTCAGAATGAAATCTGTTTAAAATTTTTTGTGATTCTTTTTGTGACTAGATAATTTTTCAAGTTTCTTTAGTGTTTGTACATTCAATTAGTTCATAATGCATTTTTTTCTTCAATGTTGGAGTAAGTTTAATATAGTCCTTGAATAAATAAAGTTTTTGTTTCTTACAGCAAGGTTTCTAAGAAACCCTAACTGTTGTAGTATTGATTGATCTCAACATTTTCGGCCTAACTTTTAGGAAATTCAAATCATTAGAAATAGATTAGTTGATGCCCAAATTTTACCTCATACATTAAATATAATATTTAATATATTAACATTCTTCCCTCAGGTTAATTAAATAAACTTATTTATTAGATGTTATTCATCAAGACCAAACGATGTGTTCTCTGTATATTACATACATGAAATTAGAAGATGTGTTTGTATAGCACTAGGAGTTTTTCATTAGTCTTTTCTTCTTACATGATGTGATCAGATAATGTTCTGAGTGTCTTTGAATATTATCATTTGCACACTTATATTAGTCAAGACATGATTTGCTCAATGAACTCTAGAACAAGGGTTTAATAAAGTTCATACTTTACTAAAAATTATCAGAGTTTATCAATCACGCTATTGAAAAAAAATTTGAAAATGTGACAGACTTAGAGTACAATATCGTATTTGAATTTGTATTTCATAAATAGATGGTATAGTAATCAATTAAAAGAATAATACATTAGTAGATTTACACAACAAAGAGTGTTCGATTGAAGGTTGTGAAAACAATTTTAACTTCAATCAAACTAGTGAAGAGTTCTAAAACTTAATAATTGTACTATTGATATAAGCACAAAGATATATTGAACTTTCAATGATGAATCAATCCCCTAATATTGAGAATGTTTGAAAACAAAAGTTTAACTAAACAATTGAAAAACAAGATATTGATTCAAAACGTAATTTTCTAAATTCTTAATCTTTCTATCAATTAAAATAGAAAACATAAATATCACCTCCAAACACCAAATCAAGAAAGAACGAAATTGCATAAATTAAGTGACTATAAGGAAAGAGAAAATCACACAATGATATATACAAGTCCTTCTACTTTTGTAGAACAAGAAACACAAGAAAGGGGGTTTGAATTATGTTTTATTTCCAAAACATTTTAACAAGATTAAAACAAAGTGATGAAAATAGAGCAGATAAAACAGAAAAATAGAACAACACAACAAATTTATCTTGGCTCACCATCAACATAGTAGCTACGTTCTGTCCCTTCAAACTGAAGGATTTTATCCACTAATTCACCAACTGAATTACACTTCCACCGAACACCTACTAGTCAAATTGATTGTGTTCAAATATTCTCAACCTTCTAACTTAATACAGTCAAGTTGTTGAGAGATGCAGCCACTACTGAGCTAGGTTACAAAAGAATAGGTTTGAGGGTTTTCTGAATAACTCTCAAAAGAGTTTTCAATGTTGTATTCTCATAAACTATTTCTCAGCACTTAGACAAGATGAAAGATTGAGATCAAGAGTACAGAGACGGTTGTATAGTGCTTATTGCAATGCATTTTATTTTTGAAACCAAGGTCGCACGTTCTTTTATAGAGATCTTTAGGGTTTCTAGTTGTTGTCCTGATTGTAGGAAATCAGCATGTATCAGAAAGTTTCGTATCAAATCTTTGGAGATTGATTCGCCATTAAACCTTGTTAACATATCCTTGAAATTGATTATGTGAATCTTGATATGGAGACATAAAGAGCATAGGGTATTATGATCATATCACGTCGCATAGACCTTCAGTTAAATACAAATTCAGGGTGTTTAGTAAAGCATGCGCAAAAACTATCTTCTTTAGAGCGTTGAATTCCATCAAAGCATTGATTATCTAGACAATTGACTTTTTATCACAGCATTGACTTTTCATCAGAGTTAGACGATCAATTGCTATGCGAGATTATTAGAGGAAAAAGTAAACAGATATTGGTTGCGTGCATCAGAGGCAAACCAATCAGAGCATTGCGTGTATTAGATAGAATCACCAAATGTGCGTTTTAGAGCGCGTTCACCAGACTTAAAATGCGAAAAACATAGTAGAGTCTTTGGGTTCGTTTTACTTGCATCAAACATCAGAGGATGCAGCATAAACTAATTTGATCTAGAAACTGAACAATTAAGTAGAACATTAGTGCTTTAAATTGTTCCCACAAAATAATTTGTTATCATCAAAATAAGTAAGGATCATAATTCTTCAAACCATAAAACTATGACCCTTACTTATTCTCCTTAATGGCTTGCACTTTCTATCCTCCTTAATGAAGATGCAACGATCACAGTAGCAACACTCTCCAATTGAGTTTCTGTAAAGTATATCCAAACCAAGGACCCTTGAGAGCAAGAGTTGAGAAAATAGAGGAAAATAAAATTTTCTATTTTTTATTAATTCTTAGGAGCATCCTCTAACTTTTTTTCGTTCAGTTGCTACTATTACTAAGATGACTGTTGAGGTCATTATGGAGTTGTTGTTTGCAGCGATATTACTACAAACCAAGATAAATGTTAGGGCTTATCTATCAGAGGTGCACACTATATCGCATGGGACGTCAGGAGTACGTCACTGCTTCTAGATTGTTTGTCTTTTAGCATGTGCACCCTTTAAGGATGATGACAAGGGTAGTTTCCACGTTGTGCCATCCTTTACTGCCAAGGTCCCCATGTCGAATGTGTTCAGGTGGACCTCAATATTGGGTCTGTTTGCTCCATTCGTATTGGGTTTCCAGTATAGTCTATCCATATTATCTTTGGGTTGGGGCTATTAGGCCCATGGCATTACATCTACAAAGAATTATTAAGTACAATAACTCAAGCAAAAGTTACTCCTAGAGTCAACAAATATTCACTCTATAAAAAATATTGAAAATATATAAATTCTTTTAAAGATTAATGTATATGCACTCACAATGTAATTTTTCTTTTAAATATGCATCCAATGAAATCACCCCATAATATCATTTTCTTATATTAATTCATAAAATATCTCCACAAAAAACTAACTAAAATAATTTGATGAGTTGGGATCCTCATCATTTCTAACCTTTTCCATTTTTACCATTATCAAAGTTTTGATAATATAAAATAAGGGAAATTGCATTTACCTCGTTGAGGTCACCTTAAATGACACTAACATCATATCTAGTTTTGAAAAAACACTCACGTCCACTATACTCACTAAATAATTATGCATAACATTTGTTTTTTATCACTCTTTCAACTTTATCGGTCATTTATCAAAAAGACATTAGAATACACACTCAAGTTGTGATACTAAAAACATAACCATACTTTTCAAAATTGCAAATATCAGATGTATAGTCGTACATTTACAAATTAAAGCGAAAACTTTAATTGTGTCATATAGTAAATGACATAAATAGATGTAAGCGTGACAAAAAAATGTTTGATGTAGTTTTTTTTTAGTGAGTATAAGGGATGACTGTTTTTTCAAAACTAGAGAGGGTGCTAGTGTTATTTAAGGTAACCTCATGGGAGGTAAATGCAATTTCCCCTATAAAATATAATAGTGTGACATTTGATGAGTTCAAATATTTCTATACACCAAAAAATATTTCAAAACTATATTAATGAAGAGGAGAAATAGAGAGCATCTCGACTTTGATTTAATTAGAATCATATGTGAAAAAGTTTTACATTGTCCGATGAATATAAATTGTCCTTAAATCATAGTTTAATTAATAATTACCAAACTTATTAAATTGAACATCATTTATTGAATTCAAACTCAAGATGTGTACGTAAGAGTTTATGGTGGTATTAACAATTAAAAACTTTTACGGTACTATAAAAAAAAAGTGTATCGATACTATCAAAATTATAATCAATAATTGAATTAGTTTAGCATTAACTCATCAACGTTAGCATTATATTAAAAATTAACTAAATAAATACTATTTGTTAACGAAATCATATCATTTTAATAATACCTTAACATATTATATTACCGATGTACCTTATAAGTCTCCTCGAACAATTTCGTCTAAAAAAATCTTACTTTGAATATAAATTAAATCAATTCTTTTACTTATTTAAATTTATTTATTCCAATATTATTTTTCTTTTCCCCTTATCCTTCTCCTCATCGCTATTATATCATCATCACTTTCCTTCACATCCTCACTCGTGTGGCCTTTATCTCTCATTTCACGAACTTGTCCAACAAAACAGTTACCATGGCTGTGTGCATGGGTTTCAACATAGCAACAGCATTCAAAACCCTTTCATTATCTTCTTCATCTTCATCTTCAACTTCTTCTTCCTTTTTAACGGGTTCTTCCACTCTTCGTCCTGCCACATCAGTATCTCTCCCTCGGATTCAGAGATCAGCGCTCATCATCCGGAATGCTCACAAGAAGGGAGCCGGAAGTACCAAAAATGGCCGTGATTCTGCAGGAAAGCGTCTTGGAGTCAAAATTTACGGCGACCAAGTCGCTAAACCTGGTTCCATCATCGTTCGCCAGCGTGGAACTAAGGTGAATCTCTCACTATTCTCTCTTCCATTTTGAATTTTATAGGAAAATAGTTTTGTTATGTGAATTAATTCAATTTAATCATCATGAATTGTTATATGGATTTGTGAAGTTATGGCCATATATTTGGAGTGAATTGAAAGGAAAAAAATGCTTGTAGTTTGTGTCCAATTATTAGAGATTATACAAAAAACATAAAGTATAGGTTAATTGAGAAGTATATTTGTAATGGATAAAACTTAGGTGCATTTTAGGTGTTTTTTGTGTTGTTCTTTAACTTAAAATACATTTTTTGTTGTTATAACAAACTTTAAGAGAAGTATAGATTTGTAGAAATTACGACTGGTTATGCATATTTTAAGTTAAGAATAGCAATAAAAACACTTAAGGAAATGCACCTAAGTTTTTTTCATTTATAATTGGCATAATGGAAGCTTTAAAATTTTCATAAGTTGAATCTTAAGTGCTTACCAACTGCTTAGTTTTGTTCTTCTCTGGTATCCAAATTCTCGAATATAATTTTGATTGTCTAAGTAATAATGAAGGTTGATTAGTCTAGTAATTATTGCTGCAATCTTTCAGTATGATATTTGAGACTTACATTACATTCCAAATTTTATTAAATATTGTGGAGGTGTACTTGCCCTTAAGTGCGCTTATGGCACAGCAAGATTTTGCAGTTTTACACTGACATTTGCAGGGCATCCAAAGAGAATCTACTATTTTGCCACTTTATATCGTCAATTTCATGATGCAGTTATAAGCAAGATAGTTAAATTCGAGATTTTAGGCCTAATCGGAAAGGGGAAGTAAAATCGCAAATAGGGGAATAGTAAGATTATACAATATTCATAAAACTCATATATATGCTTATAAATATATATGCATATAACACAGCACGAGTAAGATAATTAGAACTTTAATCAGCCTTCAAAATTTTAAATACTTCTACAAATTCAAGATAATTAGAGTTTGAAGCCATTGGAAGTTAAACAGAAGAAAAAATAATGGAGAAGAAATGAATTTTAGAGCAACTGTTGCAGGGAAGTTGAGACTGAGAGAAAGAATGCAGGGAAATTGAGAGAAACGATGCGGGTTAGTGGAGAAGTTTAGTGCTGCATACATTTTCTCTTATGGGAACTACAATCGCAGAAATGCATAAAAATCGTAGATCATATGATTTTACGATTAAAATCGTAGATTACACGTGATTCCACTGAAAACCGGTTCTATCTATGCTTTTAATCGTTGAAGGCATGTATAATCGCAGAATCGTGCGATTTTACGACTAAAATCTAGATTTTGACTACCATGGTTATAAGAGTGAGCTGACGTGGAAAAATAGTGAGTCGCTACTGGATGTCATTACAAAACTGGTTTGCACTAAGTGTGCATTAGCTTCATATTATTTTTGTCAAAATTACCTTCATATTATTAATTAAGAATATATTTGAAAATTCAATTGCTTGAGAAAAAATGTAAGAGTGGAGGTTTATGGTTTAATGTGGCCTTATGGTATGAGTTTTCAATGGTGAATGGAGCTTCACAATTTGCACATTGCCGCTGATTAAGGCTCTCTGAATCGGTTGGTGTAACCTATTTTAAATCAATTCTACTGTCTGGGAATAAAAATTGGCATAACTTAGACACAATTTGGATCCATGTAGTCAAGCCGCCTAGTGCGATAAGGCTTAATTGTTATTGTTGTGGTTAGGAACAATTTGGATTAGCTTTTATTATGGTAACTTTTCAACTAAAATATGTTTATAATTCTTCTGTCACTGAAAACCCTTTTTTTATGCTTATGGATGTTTAAGTCGAGTTAAACGACAGAGCTTCGCTAAATTCAACTTATATGGGGCATTGTTATTTAAAAAACTCATAGTTGTTGTATGATTATTTTAATGTTTCTTTCATAATTGTTTTGTATAAGAAATTTAGGTCAATCAGAACGGATGAAGCATGTCTACTTTTGTAATGTATAGGCTAGATATCCATACGAAGATAAATTAAGAATAAATAAGGTCTTTTGAATAGTTGAGTTGCATTCTGTAATTGACAATTCTAGCATTGATACCCATTCTTTTGAATCTTGATCAGTACCTCATAAAGCTGTAAGCTATTTCACAACTTTTATTGACTGAAAGAATTTCTTCATGTTTGTTCTATATGGAGAGTGATAAATGCTAGTATGCTACTATGGAAGTAATGCGGTCAATGTTTTAAATTGCAGTCACGGTCAGCGGTGATCCTTGATATTGCATAAAATTACAGAAAAAATGTGGTTAATGTAACCATTATTATAGTTGCGCTGTGGTTGGTGAGAGTTCAAAAACCTTTGTGTTTGAGACTGTAATTGTGGCTGCGGACCACAATCTAAAATCACGATGAAAGTCAATTAGTGCCTTGTCAAACCAGTTTTTTAAATATTGTCGAATCGTTATTGGCTTGCTGTTTCCTGACACGTAACAACCAAAATTTTTGTGCAAAGATAAAGTTGGCTACATGCATCTAATGTCCTATCATGAAACTTACTGTTTATTTTAGTTCTAATTATTTTTCTTGCAAAACTTGAAGTTTCATGCAGGAAAGAACGTGGGAATCGGTAAGGACCATACCATTTTCTCCCTGATTGATGGAGTTGTAAAATTCGAAAAATATGGACCTGAAAAGAAAAAGGTAACAGTCTCTCACAGCTTGATGTATGTGTCCTGTAATACTATAGTACAAATTGATGAGCTATTAAAAATGTAATAATATTACAGATCAGTGTTTACCCGCAAGAAGTACAGCCTCAGAACCCCGATAGCTATAGAGCAAGGAAGATAGAGTACTTCAGAATGAGGCGTGAACGCAAAAAAGCTGCACAAGAAAGAAGAGCTGCACAAGAAAGAAGAGCTCTTCAACCGCATCTGATACTGGCTTCTGTTGACAATGCTGCAATAACTAATCCAGTCGGTTGATTCTACTTCATTCACTTCAATGTTGTAAAATCTACCGGTTATCAATTATTTTGTTTTTGTTAATCTATAAAACCTTTAGCATTGTTGTAAAATTGTATTTTTTTTATGGTTAGAGAAATTGAATCATACATGGCACAAACTATTCCTTGTTGTGTTCACAAACCAATTACAGGACAAATAGCCATTCAAATTCAAATTGTTTTGGTGTAATTTTCTTGGAGAAAATGAAATAGTCTTTTGCTTGTTTATTGACATATCATCATTGTTGTCAATTAGCGGCCATAGTGGAATTATATTGTGCGGTAGAATTTGAACAAACTAGTGGCTATAGCAGAATTATAGTACTATTGTGTAGTACGAACCACGATTAACAACCGTACATATTTTACACATTTTTTCCTTTACAAGCCATCTAAACTGATATTTAGTTTGGCCTAAGTTTTCAAACTTGACCTCTGTCCATGTGACATGCCTTAGTGTCATTCTGAAAATTGAACCAGTTATGTTTTAGAGCACAAATATGTCAAACAACTATAAATGCAAGGCACATCTTATTGTTACTTTACAATGGGAATGAAATATATATGCCTTAAATATTTCGTTGGTGTTTTAACTAGTGAGAGGAAACTATGTTTGCACGTCTTTAAAGTGAAGTGAAGAGAAGAGTACCATATAGAATTTATGTTTGGTTTGGCGGTGGAACAGTTTTTCTCATGTTCCAAAGTACTAGCCATGATTTATACGAAGCTTGAAACTGTAGATTCCACTAAACACACGGTTACGCAACATTCCACCATGAATGTGAACACACGCTTAAACATTTTGTGAAAAATTAAACTTTGGTTATTACTGTTAGCAAATAGTAACAACCAAATGTCAAAGAAATAATTAGCAGCCCAACCATCCTTTCTTGTGTTATTTGCCTACTACATCAACATAAGGAGGCTGGTCATAGCAACTGTGAGCAAGAAAGTTAATGAAGTGTTAAATATTATAAAACAATCTTATAATATCTTTTATATTATATTAGAATATTTTGAGTTATTTTCTAGTATCAATTTATGATTATAGAGATATTTTATAATATCTCTCATTATTAGTATGATTAGTTCCTGATTTAAAATTGAATCTATGTATCTCTATAAATAGATAATACTATTGAGTCTTTTGAATCAAAGTAGCGTAAACTATTATCAATAATATTGAAGCTCATATTATTTTCTCTAAAATTCCACAACTTGTTATTTTAAAAAATCCTTTACATTCTCTTATATATCTAGACTGACAAAAAAAAATTGCAATTACAGTCTCTTGTTATGATGGTTCACTGTCTCAATGATATTGATTGCTTCTTCAAAAGAGTATGCTAGTATATGACTAAAAATTGAGAAGAGAAAATATTTGAAATGCCTGAAGTAGTATTAGCTATAAATGGTTGTTTGTTGATGCTTAAGATTGGCAAATGCTAGAAAATTATTGTTATATCTAAGGTTTGAACGTTAAACTTTCTTGTTAGTATTCTTCGGTGTCTCTTATTTCACCAATCGAGTTGTTTGCAAGGTTGGGGATGGGATTTTATTTATGAAGAATAGTATGACAATAAATTTGGAATATGTTCTCCTTTTCATGATTAAATCATACAAGGTTGGACAATGTGTTGTAAATTTGCAATAGCCTAAGCTGATAAGCTGATAGAGACAATATTTTTCATTTTTTTATAGACAAATGCAGCGGTCAGTTTGTTCGAGAAGAAGAAATGTTAGTAGAAGAAATCTGATTTCTCATTTGAGCTCCTTTAAAATGCAACTTGATCTAAATCTACTAAAATTCAAGGGTAGAAACTTTCTTAATCACTTCAAAGACAAACTCACATTCTTACTTAATCACTTCAGATACAAGCTGTAGGGAATTTGTTATTTGAAAATCTGTCATTAGATAATTAATGCTTGAAATGTTATAAAGCCTGCTTAATAAATTAACAAGCAGTGAAAACCACTAAAATCATCTAAAAACTTTGAGTGAGTGATTTGATCTAGTGAACCCTCCATCAACCATCAAATTCTCTCCACTTATATACTTTGCATCATCACTAGCAAGAAAGAGCACAGCATTAGCAACATCATCAGCAGTTAACTCCACACCCTGCAAGTTAGCATTTTTTCCGATAAAAGATCGAAAACCGAGCATCGCGTCCTCGGTTCTCTCCTCCTCAGGCATATGAGCCAAAGACAAACCAGTTGCAATACCATATGGTGAAACACAATTAACTCTTATTCCATAGTTTCCTAATTCAGCTGCAACATTCTTTGTTAGTCCCCACACAGCATGTTTGGAACCTGTGTAAGCATGTGGTCCCAAACCACCTATGTTACTTGCTACACTTGCTATAGAAATTATTGAGCCACTTTTCTTTGGGATAAAAAATTGAGCAGCATGTTTCATTCCATGGAAAACACCCTTTACATTTATGTCAAACACTCTGTCGAATTCGACCATGTCTACATTGCGGATATCAGGACAAGGCGATCCGGCTATTCCTGCATTGTTGACCATGATGTCAAGAGTACCAAATTTACCAACTGTGATGCATACTGCATTGGAAACATCGTTCTCTAACACAACATCACAATGGATGAAATAAACATTTTCCAGATCGCCAAAGGAATTGCAGAGGTTTTGTCCAAGGTCGTCTTGGATATCGGCTATACAAACTTTAGCGCCATGCGAGTAGAATAGGCGAACAATGCTTTCTCCGATTCCTGAGGCTCCACCAGTTACCAATGCCACTTTTCCTGATAACCTGAGGAAATGAGATAATAGAGAACTTTAAGTCAAATAACTGAATCTCAGCCGAACATCGGATTACCAGAGCCCTTTGAAAACCATATCTGAGTAATGCATAACTTAATAACCAAAATAAACTTTTTATTTTATCTAAGTAGCTTAAATTTCCTGTGGAAATGAACTTAGCATACATGAAAAGAATAAGAATGATTAATCACTCTTTGCTTTTAATGTCATTAACCATTCAAACGTACCTTGTTGCAAACTCAGCAGATTCAGCACCTAACTACATTAGAAATTGGCTAATTTTATTATGACCAAGACATCAGGATCCTAAAGATGAATGGTAGCATTATACCATACAAGAAGAATATGAAAAAAAAAAAGAAAAAGAAAATAACAACAGATTCACCACAATATATTATTTACTTTTATAAACCACCCTTTACCAATATGATGACCTGTCACAATTTAATCAGAGTTAAAGGACGTTTGTTAGAAAATGAGTGAATAAGCAAATTGGTCCTCGAAATTGTAAACATGAGTCAAAGTAGTCTATAATTTTTGTGAATTGGAAAATACATCCCTAAAATTATAAAGTGCCGGTCAAAATAGTCTCTCTGATAACTCTTATGTTACAGATTATTTATGATGTGGCACGATAACTAAATATGCAGCCCTTCCACCTTGATCCCACATTAGAGACTAATTTGTCTATGAAATCTAGGTTTCTTAAGTGCTAATTTGTCACTAATTAGTCGTTGCACAATTGCAATTATTAACAAATTTGTCCCTAAGGGGACCTAAATTTCATTGGCAAATAGTTCCTAGTGAGCTGAACGTGCAATATGACATGTTCATGTAAAGTATTTTACTATTTTGAATATGTATTTGTCAATTTGTAAAAATCAAAGACTATTTTGACTGAAGCTTACAATATCAATAAAAGACCTACATATTGACTTGAATAGTCTCTTACTACATCAAAGCAAGCACAGAACATTTAAAATTGTGGTACTAAATTGATTGATATTATTCAGTTCCAGGGACTAAATTGCTATTTAGCAAATTTGAAGGACTAATAAATTAAAGTCCAAACAAACCTGGTTGAGAAATCAGGTAGAAATCCTCAAATTACATAACTAAACTCATTGAGGATGAATTTGAAGTTTGGCTCATAAATGGTAAATCTGAAATTCATAGGAAACACATACTTTGGGGAAAAAAGAGAAAGCCAAGAACATATAGGGTAAACCAACCATCTCTTTTGTAAACAATCATCAAAACAAATAAAAATACAGATTTTGGTCTCTCCAAATCAGTTCAAGAGTATATAAGCAAGGAAAGTTACAATAAGAAATTGCATGTATGAAATAGATGCAAAACTCTGAAAATAAGCAATATGCATAACAAAGTAATGTTGTGAACAAAATATTCTATTATTAATACCTTTTAGCTGGAGCAGGAGTTGAAGCATGAATGGTAGTTGACATGGTTGTGTGTATTTCTCTCTCTCTTGTTTTTCAGTTTGTTGATGGAGCATAATAATTCAGTTTTTTCCACATTCTATTCTATGTGGGGATTTTTAAAACGTGACATTTTTTACTTTGTGATAAAAAATTACACTAATGCATGCCAAGATATGCGGGTGTTTTTTCTTTTACATTTCTTTTTTTTTTTTTAAACTTTTCAATAGAATAATATATTCTATGTTAAAATTTATATATCAAAATTTCAATGCGACCTCATATTATATTATTGTTTTGTTAAAAAAAAATTAAAAGGTAATAGATGGTCGGATATTGCGATGCGACCTCTTACTAGAAAAAAAAGTTATCTTTCAAGTAGTCGCAAAATGAAAATACGACTTCTTGAAGTCTAAAAAAAATATGACATTTTAGTATATAAACTTTAATGTAGAATATTTTTAAAAATAAAAAAAAAATATATATATATAAAAGAAAAAGAAACCAAGATATGCTTACTGATAAAAGCAAATGTTATCTGTTTTGTTTCTTTAGCAGATTTTCATCCACTAGAATTCATAGATTTATATTGAAAGTAGATAGTAGGGCGAGTCTGGGGCAGATTTGACATCCCTACATTTCCATGGGTTGTCATTTTGGGTTTCCATTTTTGTCTTGAGTTGGGGTTGAGTTTCTCCCCCACCCCATCCATTTATATATATATATTAAATAATAAATTTAAAAATTATATTTATTAAAATTAAATAAAATATGTAGAGAGTAGATTAAAATTTTTAATAAACAAAAAATATTAAATAAAATAAATAAATATATGTATATAAAGTGTTAAAATTAATAATAATTTTATTAATGCTATCAATTTCAAGACAAAGTTAGAGTGAATATCTTTAAGTGCAGGTTGTATTGTCATGCTTAATTGAAAGAAAATGTGAAGTATTTAAAATTGAAATTATCTATTGCCAATAAAGTTAATGGAAAGTTATTGGGTATGAGAGATTTATTTTAGATATGTTTAGATTATATAAAATTAATAAATAAATACTATATTTACCTACAAGGGTTGGGTTTAGCATAATGAGCTTGACTTCTACACTATAATGAATCTGAATTTGAATTTTTCTAGGAAGAGGTATACATATATAGTACTCGACGCATCTCAAATAAAATTAACTCCAGTAGAGAAAATCTATAACAAATCAAAACAATAAATATTATACTTTTTTTGTTAAAAACAATTATAAATATCAATTGGATGACTTGCAGTTATTTATGCTAATTCAACATATTTTATTTTATATTTCAAAATGGTTTGGAATCTGACATATTCTAGAATTTTATCCTTTAAGGATGTTTACCAAACTCTTCATCCTACAAGTATGAAGCTTAGTTGAAGTAAAAGTTATGGAGTGTTGCAATTCCTCCTTCAAAATATTTTCTTGTATGACGTCTTTTTCATAATAAGATGCCTACAGATACTCACTTACAGAATCAGGTGTGTGTGGTGGTATCGTGTTGTCAGCTATGCTCTCAGGCTTACGAAACTACTGGTCATCTTTTCTTTGATTGTGTTTTTGCTACTCAGTTTGTGGAACTAGTTGTCCTATGTTTTGCATATTAGGATTGACTTTTCTTCCATCTCTTTGATTCTTGAGATCTGTAATAAAAATTGAAGTTCTCAGGTGGGGGACATCATCCTCTTTACCGTCATTCACGTTATCCAGATTATTTTGTTTGCATGCAATCAATTAGCTTTTAACAACAAATAGATTACCATTCAATGTACTATCCACCAAGTTTCTTCTATTGTATCTCTCTCAAGTCGATTCTCTAAAGGTGTAGCATCTTCATCAATGCAAGAATTTTCTATTCTTAAATATTTTTCTATTGATTGTCATGCTCCTAAAGCCCCTATTATTACATAAGTTATTTGGTTGAAGTCTCCTTGCGATTTGATTAAATGTAATATTGATGGCGTCTGTAGAGGTAATCTTGGTCTTTTTGCTATTGGTGTTATTTTTATAGATTCAAGTAACGCTATTGTTGGTTGCTTCTCGGATTACTTAGGTGTTAATACATCATATCATGCCTAGCTTTCTACTACTATGTACGTTATTGAGATTACACACTCTAAAAGTTAGTTTCGCCTCTAGATAGAGTGTGATACTTTGTTGGTCATCTAATCTTTCAATAACTCAAATATTGTGCCATAGAAATTGAAGACTAGCTGGTTGAATTACATATCTCTTACAAGACAAATGTAGTTCCACATCTCTCATATTCATAGGGAAGACAACATGTGTGCTGATAGGCTTGCTAACACTAGTTTTTACACCCAATGTTTATTTGGTGGAATTTTCCACCGCGTTGTATTTGAAATGACTTTCACTGCAATCGATATATCTTCTTTTTGTCGCTTTAGTTAAGCATGTTGGAACATAGAGTATGTTAGTGTGTGAATTTAAAAATTGTTGAATCCCCACAATGGAAAACTCTCATATGTTGAGTAGTTTTCAATTCTATAAATATTATAGTCCTACATTGGATAGAAAACATATGTTGGTTTGCTTCCATCACTATATAATGAGTTTCAAACTCTTTTAAAAACTCTTTCTGCTCGATATATTTCCGAGTCATTTCTCCCTTTTCTTTCTGTCCCTACGATTTTTGAGAGGTTCTAATGTCACTATCGTTTTAGAGTGGTTTATGCCATAGACCCTTTGTCATTTGAGAGCGGTTTTTGTACCGTAGTCCCTTCGATTTTGAGTGGTCCTCATACCAAAATCCTTTTTGAGCGGTTTTTTGTGTCGTAGTTCTTTTGATTTATGAGTGGTCATAGTACCATATTGCGAGTGGCTTTAACTGCCATATTGGGAGTGACTTTAACCGTCATATTGAGAATGGCCTTAATAGTGATATTGAGGGTGTAATTCTAGAACAATTTTCTATGGTGCAGTGGAACTCCGATACAGTGAATCTTGGCTGTTTTTTCCTGGGGATTTCGTCGTGGTTGATATTCTGTCTTGCACAATATGGGCAGTGTCACGACTCAACCCAGTAATATCTTTAGTGGCATAAATTGATTTTCAAACAGTTTTAGAAACTGTAAAACAACAATTTTAAGACGTTTCTAAAGGTGCAAACACGAGAAGGGGGGTTGAATTGTGTTTGTCAAACTTGAATTCTTTTGCTGTTTTGTTGAATGTTGATGGGAATTATTTGATGAATAAATAATCAAACTTAGCAGCAGATAATAACAACATAAGAACACAACAATTTATCCTGGTTCACCATTAACTTGGCTACATTCAGTCCCTTCACTCTGAAGGCTTTAATCCACTAATTCAAAACACTTTGAATTACAACACCTAACCCTCCAAATCAGTCTTCCCAAACAGTCTGACAACCTCAGACTTTTGAGGAACGATAACAATAAGAGTGCAAACACGAGAAGGGGGGTTGAATTGTGTTTGACTAATTTGAATACTTTTTTATTTTGCAGTTTTATAACAAAACCATATGTATGAATCAAACAGCGTTAGCAGCGGATATAAAGTAAAAATAAAAACACAGAATTTTATATTGATTCACCATTAACGAGGCTACGTCCAGTCCCTTCCCTTTGAAGGATTTCACTAATTCAAAACCTTGAATTACAACAATACCACTGACCCTCCAAGTCAGTCTTCTCAAACAGTCTAACAATCCTAGACTTTTGAGGAATACAGCACCTTGACTTCTCAAGTCAAGTCTTCTCCTACCAATCTGACAACCCCAGATTGTAGAAGGAATTACAATGCCTTGAATCTAATTGCTAAGTAATCTGCTACCCCTTCTGACTCCCTCAGATTGTAGACTCTACTTCAACAACTTAGATCTAACACAAGGGAAAGAAAAAACACGAGTGCTTGCTTCTGGAAAGCAGAAACTCACAATTAACCTCACTGAAAACTTGAGTGTTTGCTTTTGGAAGTGTATGACTCTTTTGTATTTTCGATACTAAGTCTTCTGCCTTGAGCCTCCTTTTATAGATGTGAATTAGGGTCTCTCCCAAGCTTAAATTCGAGCTGTATCTTGCTGGATTCTCTTGCAAAAATAACTTGTCCAATCGGGTTTCACTTTAAATAAAAAACATATCTTTTTCTGCTCCAGATTGCCTTTCAAAAATAACTTTGACCAATTCTGACTTTAATTAATTTTGGATATAAATCTTTCTTCCTGCCAATAGCTTATGAATTCCAGAACACTTCAATTTATTTTTGTATCAAATCCTTTTTAATACTTTGATCAAATTTAATCAAATCTCCACCGATTATCATCATGATTAAATCTGAACCCTTTGATCTTCTGCTCTCGTCCACATCTGGACCATACTAATTTATCTGCTGTGATCCTCTGATTTCGGCCAACCTTGGACCGCACTTTCTGATCTTCTAATCTCGGCCAACCTGGACTTGCAAACTGATCTGTTGTGATCCTCTGATCTCGGCCAATGCTGGACCACACGTTCTGACCTTCTGATTTTGGCCAACACTGGGCCATGGTCTGATCTTCTGATCTCGGCCAACACTGGGCCATATACTTAAATCTTGACCATTGATCTGAACCTTTTCCCTCTGATTTGGACCAATTATGAACTGGGTCTGGATTGAACTGAAATTAAATTTGGACAAAGGATATTTAATTCTGGACATTTACCTCTTGATCTAGATCAGGTCTGGATTAAATCTGGACATCATTTCTTCTGATCTTGACTGAATTTCATACTCTAAACCATGTTATCTTTTGGTCTGGGTCAAATCTGGATTAAATCTCTTGTTCTGGACCTATTAATTTATCCTCTGATTAAGTCTGGATCAAGTCTGGACTGTTTATCATTTCACTGCCAGGCTATCTTCTGGTCAGAATAACTTCTGGACTAAGTTTGACTTATGATATCTTCTGGTCTGGAACAAGTCTCCCTCTGGCAGGCTTCCTTCTGGTCTGGTCCAGGTCTCCTTCTGGACTTTGCTTCCTTCTGATCTGGGCCAGTAAAGATATCCTCTGGTGGTATTTTGACATCCTAGTGTATCCTCTGGTAATTTCAGGATGCATTATCTGGTGACTTCTGGAGGTGTATCCTCTGATAACTTCGTCTTCTGATGGCGTTTTAATATAGTATTTCAAGGTACAAAATAAGATTACATGTAGTGCTTTTGTAAACATCAAAATCCTAAGTACTTAGAACCAACTTGGTTCCAACAAACAACACCTTGACCCTACAAATCAAGTCTTCTCCTACCAATTTGACAACCCCAGATTGAAGAAGGAATCTACACCTCTAACGGGTTTGATTACAAGGGTTTGGAACTTTACAAAGTTGCTTCTGGAAAGCTGATTGTTGCACTATTTTTCACACTCTTTAGTTGCTTCTGGAAAGATGATTTCTGCAATGTTTTTCTCTCTCGAAAACACTTAGAAAATATTGTTTTTGCACTCAAGTGATTCTCTCTTTTGAACTCTCGGATTATGTTGAATATGAAGCTTGAGTTCTTTTATTTTCGATGCCTAATGTTGCTTTAAGCCTCCTTTTATAGCTGCAATTACGGCTTTGTCCAAGCTTAAATTCGAGATAAATCCTGCTCAGATTTCCTTTGAAAGTTCTGTTGGCCAATCCACTTTCTCTTAATTTCAAAACGTATCTTTTAGCTTCAGATTTCATTTGAAAATTCTGTTGACCAATCTTGTTTCTCTTAATTTTAGACCGTATATTTTAGCTTCATATTTCATTCGAATTTCCTTCAAGTCTTCAGTGATTTTTGAATCAAATCCCCTTAATACTTTGATCAAATTTCTATCAAAATTCAATCAAGTCTTCTTCGAATTTTAATCAAGTCTTCACTGATTTGCATCATGATTTAAATTTTGGACCATATGATCTGTTGATCTGGACCAAGTCTAGACCATGTGATCTGATCTGTACCATTCTGTCTCATGATCTGGACTGTGTGATCTTCTGATCTGGACCATTGATCTTCTGATCTGGACCAAGTCTTCTGTTCTGGACCATGCTATCTTCTCCTCTGGACCAAGCCTCCTTCTGGACATGCTTCCTTTTGGTCTAGACCAAGTCTCCTTATGGACTCTACTTCCTTCTTATCTGGGCCAAGAATAATATCCTTTGATGATGTCATTGTTTCTTCCCTCTGATGATATCCTCTGATTGATAATATCCTCAAATGTTTGCCTTTGATGACATCCTCTGATTCTTGCTTCTAATGGGATCCTCTGGTGATATCCTCTGAAGGTATCTTTTGGTATCCTCTGATGACATCCTCTGGATGTATCCTCTAGTGATATCTTCTGGCCGTATCTTCTTGTGGCACTTTTATCTTCTGGTCACGTCATCCTCTGATGACATCTTCTGCTTCTGATTTGTATCTTTTGGAGGCATCTTCTGCTGACGTCATCCTCTGATTTTTCACATCCTCTGATTTTTTATTCTTCTTCTAAGTCAAAACATGATTTTCATAAAATACTTTTGTTAACATCAAAACTTTAATTGAAATAACCAACTTGGTTCCAACAGTTTCTTTCTGCCATGTCAACCGAATACATTACTGGATCTGGTCTGGTGCCTCTAATTTCAATAAACTGTTTCTTTGAGACAAACAAAAAAGGATAAGAAATATGAGGAATTAACCCATGGGAGGGTAATGATTACCTCTATAAAATTATATTCTTGATGGACTTCTTGATGATTTGTATGAATACTACAGTTCCAGTAATAGTGCTAGACAGGTTTGGGATGCTATAAAGAAGAAATATGATACCGAGGAAATTTGAGCTAAAAAATGTGATGTAGCCACTACCTCGAGTATCATAGTATCAGATGATCGATGACAGATCCATGGAGGTTCACTCCCGTGAAATTTAGAAGATAGCTCATTAGATCATCTCTTAAGGTATGATATTAGATGATTTCAAATTGATTGTTAATATCGACAAACTTCCCCTGTTTGGAAGGATTTCAAAAATTCTCTCAATCATAAAACAAAAGAATTTTCTCTAAAGAGTATGATAACCCAATTCTAAATATGATTTTTTTTTGGGAAATGGTACGTCACTCATAGCATGTTTAATTAAATGTTCGAATTTAATAAAATGTCTCCTTCTACTTACACGTTGTGTGATTTTAATATTTGACATGCTAGACTCTGTGATGTGAACACATGTGATTTCAAACATAAGTAACTTAAGTTTAATTCCAAAGTTATCTTTAAATGATTTTGAAAAATGTAATTTTTGTAGTCAAACTAAAATAACAAAGGGTTCACATAAATCTATAGTTAGAGAATATGAGTCTTTACATTTATTACACTTCGATATATGTGAACTTGATGGGACGTTAACAAGAAATAAAAAATGTTATTTTATCACTTATATTGACGATTGTTCTGACTATACTTTTGTATATATAATGAAAAATAAATGTGACGTGCTTGACATGTTTAGGATCTTTGTAACTGAAATTGAAAATCAATTTAGTAGAAAGATTATGAGGTTTCGTAGCGATAGAGGAACTAAATATGATTCTAGTTCATTTTATGAGTTTTATAAATTGCATGGAATTATACACGAAATAACCGCACCATATTTTCCTGAAATGGATGGTAAAGTTGAAAGAAAGAATAGAACTCTTAACAAACTAGTTGTTGCTATTATGCTTAACTCTAGAGTTGCATCTCACTGGTGGGGGAAAATTATGTTGATTGTTTTCTATGTTTTGAATTGAGTTCCTAAATCGAAAAACAAAACACCTCCTTATGAGACAGTGAAGAAAAGACAACCGAACTTGTCTTATTTTCAAACTTGAGGTTGTATGGCTTATGTCATCAGAATTCCCAACCCCAAGCGAATTAAACTCGTCAGTAGAGCCTATGAATTTGGATATGTTGGGTATGTAGTAAACAACAAAACGTGTAGGTGGTATGACCTAAATGCAAAAGTGATCATAGAGTCAAATGATGTTGACTTCTATGAAAATAAATTCCCTTTTAAATTGAGAAATAACGGGGGCAGCGAACCAAGTTGTGTTCATGCGACAAGAAGCATTAAAAGCAGCAAACAAGGCAAAACAGAAACTCGAAGAAGTAAGAGAGTCAGAGTTGCTAAAGATTATGGACCCGATTATGCATACTATAATTTAGAAGAGGATCTTGCAAATCTTCAAAAAGCTTTGTCATCATTGGATGCAAATTTATGGGAAGAATCTATAAACGATGAGATGGATTCTCTAGAGTCTAACAAGACCTGGCATCTAGTAGACTTGCCTCATGATTGCAAATCGATAGGTTGTAAATGTATTTTGAAAAAGAAACTAAAACCCAATGGAACTGTTGATAAACACAAGGCTCACCTTGTAGCCAAAGGTTTTAGACAAAGAGAAAATATAATTTCTTTGAAACCTTTTCATTGGTCACTAGAATAACATCCATTAGGGCACTCATTTCACTAGCTGCTATTCATAATTTGGTGATACACCAAATGGATGTCAAAACAACTTTTTTTAAATGGTGACCGGGAAGAAGAAATCTATATGGAACAACCTGAAGGTTTTGTAATTCATGGACAAGAAGACAAGGTATGTAAGTTTGATAAATCTCTATATGGCCTTAAACAAGCTCCTAAGCAAAAATTTGATAACTTGATTATATCGAATGAGTTTAAAGTGAATGAAAGTGGCAAATGTATTTATTACAAATCTTAAAATGGCATTTGCACTATCATATGTCTCTATGTAGACGACTTACTCATATTTGGTTCAAACATTCATGCTGTAAATATTGTGAAATAATTGTTGAGTAACAACTTTGATATGAAAGACCTAAGAGAAACGAGTGTAATCCTAGGAATCAAGGTTACTAGGACGAAAAAGGAATTTCTTTGGATCAGTCTCACTATGTCGAAAAGATCCTAAAGAAATATAAATAATTTGATTGTAAACCTGCTTGCACACCATATGATCCAAGTGCAAAAATTTTCAAGAACACCAGTGAAGGTGTTAGACAAATTGAATATGCAAGCATCATTCACAGCCTCAGGTATGCCACTGATTGTACTAGACCCGACATTGCCTACGTCGTGGGAGTGTTGTGCATGTTTACCAGTAGACCTAGTATGGAGCATTGGCACGCTATCGAAAGAGTCATGAGATACCTAAAAAAACCATGAGTTTAGGATTATATTATCAATGATTTCCTACCGTCCTTGAAGGATACAATGATTCTGATTGGAACATTTTATCAAATGACTCCAAAGCAACTTGTGGTTGTATTTTTAGTATAGCTGATGGTGATGTCTCTTGGAAATTAAAGAACAGACGATATTGGCTCATTCCATTATGGAGTCTGAAATGATAGCACTAGCTACTGCTAGTAAAGAAGCGAGTTGGTTAAGATCCTTGCTAGCTGAGATCCCTTTTTGGGAAAAACTTTCCCAGCTGTATTGATCTACTGCGATAATACCACGGCTATTGCAAAGATTAAGAATCGTTATTACAACTTTAAGAGATGACAAATACGTCGTAAGCACAACAGTGTTAAAGAGTTTCTTTCTAAAGGAGTTGTTATAGTGGATCATGTACGCACTGATGAAAATTTAGCATATCTTTTTGACGAAAGGGTTAGCTAGAAAGAAAATCCTAAATACATCCAAAAGAATGGGACTAATGCCTATAGAGTCACTCATGATGGTAACCCGACCTAACAGACTGGAGATCCAAAGAATTAGGTTCAATGGATAATAACAAGTCGTGAAGTGATATGAGATGAACATGCTGTTATATATCTGAAAAGCATGATTCCTGAAGCGATGATAGGATGAGATATTAAAACTCTTAATGAGATCTATACTGCATGATAGGATGAGTATTCTTGATAGACTTACCTATGTGAATGTGGAAGTGAAGTCGCTTCTAGGGGTGGGAATAGGTCAGGCCAGGGCTTGAAACGTCTAAGTCTGACATACGATTAATTTTTTAGGCCTACAGCTTATCATAGGCTTTTTTTTTGCCTGACCTGACCTTTTTAAAAGTATGGTCTGGCCTGAAAGCCTATTTAAAAGCCTCATTCACATTAAAACATTTATATTTTATATTTTTTTAAATAGGTTAAACTAAACATTTATATACAAGAAAAACTAATAAAATTATAATCAAATCTAATATAATAAAATAATATTAAAATAGCCTAATTGATAGGCTTTAAAATAGGAAACAATAATATTAATAAATAATATATATATATATATATATATATATACTTTAAAATAGGAAACGATAATATTAATGAATAATAATAAAAAAATAACATTAATAAATAATAAATATATATATAGGTCGGCTTGTCAGGCTTAATAGGCTTTTTTATTAGCTTGAGTCTGACTTATTTAAATAAATAGACTTTAAAAATAGCCCTAACATAACCTTCTCATTAAACAGGCCAAACAACGCCATAAGTGTTGGAACCAAGTTGGTTCGATCAATCAAAGTTTTGATGTTAACAAAAGTATTTTATGTAAATAGTATTTTGACCTAGTCCATACCAGAAGGAAGCTTGTTAGAGGGAGACTTGGTCCAGACTGAAGGTGCAAACACGAGAAGGGGGTTGAATTGTGTTTGTACTACTTGAATTCCTTTTCTGTTTTTGATGATTATTTGAAATCTGAAATATAATCAAGTAGAGTTAGCAGCGGATAGAGTAAAATAAACAACACAAGGATTTATCTTGGTTCACCATTAACTAGGCTACATCCAGTCCCTTCAAAACCTTTGAATTACAACAACACTACTGACCATCCAAGTCAACCTTCCCAAACAGTCTAACAATCCTAGACTTTTGAGGAACACAACACCTTGACTTCACAAGTCAAGTCTTCTCCTACCAATCTGACAACCCCAGATTGTATAAGGAATTACAACACCTTGAATCTAATTGCTAAGTCACCTGCTACTTCTTTTGACTCTTCAGATTGTAGACTCTACTTCAACAATATAGATTTAACAGAAGGGAACGAAAACAAGAGTGCTTGCTTCTGGAAAGCTGATAGTCACAATTAACCTCACTGAAAACTCGAGTGTTTGCTTCTGGAAGTTTATGACTCTTTTACTGATTTTCGATGCTAAGTCTTCTGCCTTGAGCCTCCTTTTATAGATGAAAATTAGGGTATCTTCCATGATTAAATTCGAGCTGTATTTGTCCAGATTCTCTTGCAAAAATAACTTGAATCAATCTTGTTTCACTTAAATAAAAACCGTATCTTTTTAGCTCAGATTGCATTTGAAAATTCTGTTGACCAATCTTGTTTCTTTTAATTTCAAACCATATCTTTTTAAGCTTCAGATTGCATTCGAATTTCTTCAAGTCTTCAGTAATTTTTGAATCAAATCCCCTTAATACTTTGATCAAATTTCTATCAAAATTTAATCAAGTCTTCTTCGAATTTTAATCAAGTTATCACTGATTTTCATCATGACTAAAATCTGGACCGCTTGATCTTCTGATCTCGACCACCTCTGGACCATATAATCTGATCTACCCCAATTCGATGATCCTCTGATCGTAGCCAACGCTGGACCACATGATCTGATCTTCTGATCTCGGCCAACATTGGGCCATATGATCTGATCTTCTGATCTCGGCCAACACTGGGCCATATGATCTGATCTTCTGATCTCGGCCAACACTGGGCCATGATACTTAAATCTGGACCATTGATCTGAACATTTTCCCTCTGATCTGGACCAAGTCTGGACTGAGTCTTGATTGAAGTGAATTAAATATGGACTTATGATATTTTGATCTGGACATTTATCTTCTGATCTGGATCAAGTCTGGATTTAATCTGGACAATCATTTCTTCTGATCTAGACTGAGTTTTATGTTCTGGACCATGCTATCTTCTGGTCTGGACCAAGTCATTTGTTCTGGACCAGTTATCTTCTGCTGTGGACCAAGTTTGGATTAAGTCTGGACTGATTCTTATATTCACGACCAAGCTATCTTCTGGTCAGGATTAAGTCTGGACCAAGTCTGACTTATGATTCCATCTGGTCTGGACCAAGTCTCCCTCTAACAAGCTTCCTTCTGGTCTAGACCAGGTGTCCTTCTGGACTCTGTTCCTTTTGATCTGGGCCAAGAAAGATATCCTCTAATGATGTTATTTGACCTTTGATGACATCCTCTAATATCCTCTGGAGGTGTATCCTCTGGTGTCCTCTGGATGCATCTTCTGGTACCCTTTGGATGCATTCTCTGGCTGAACCTTCTGATGACATTTCTATCTTCTGGTTGCTTCCTCTAGATGTATCTTCTGGTGGTGTCATCCTAAGATTTTGCACAACTTCTGATTTGTTCTTCTATGTCAAAATACTATTTACATAAAATACTTTTGTTAACATCAAAATTCTAAGTATAGAACCAACTTGGTTCCATTAATCTCCCCTTTTGTGATGATAACAAAACCTTGTATTTTTTATAACTATTTTTCTTTCTTTTGACTTTGACTCCCCCTAGGACTATGCTTTATTTTGACTTTTTCTCCCCCTAAGTCTAATGCCTCATATTCTCTATCAAATACATCTTCTCCCCCTTTGTCATAAGACAAAAAGGATTGAATGAAGAAGGATATCTTCTGACCTTTTTTTTATCTTCTGGAGTACAAAAAAAAATTAAATGACAGGAAATAAAATACAAAAAAATAAAAACTACTCCTCTAAAAAGACTACTTGATCTAGTCAGATATGGAGATTATGTTGAGATGCTTCTTGATGATCTCAAAACGATCTTCAGGCAATGGTTTGGTGAAGATATCAGCCCATTGATGATCTGTGTCTACAAACTGGATGTTGAGTGTTCCTTTTTGAACATAATCTCTGATGAAGTGGTGTTTGATTTCTATGTGCTTGGCTCTAGAATGAAGGATAGGGTTTTTGGTTAGATTGATGGCTGAAAGTGTTGTCACAACATCCACTAAGTTGATATGTAGGAGTTTCTGTGTAGAACAGGGTGAGATTGATAGTGCCTTTTAGGTATCTTTGTAGGATTTTTGGCCTTAGTCATCATTTTTCAAGTGAGCTGGTAGGGTGCATTGGGGTAGCCATATGTTTACAGTCACTCATCTTAAACTTCTTGAGAAGTTCTTTTGTATATTTTGATGGATGAATGTATATACCTTAAGTTCTCCCATCATGCTCATTTGAAATTCCTTCTGCATCAATTTAGAAAAGTCTTGGCAGAGAGTGCCATTAGTAGATCCAAAGATAATATCATCAACATAAACTTGAAAAAGAGTATTGTCTACTTGTCCTCTTTCAAAGTCATTTTTAAGTAAGAAGTTACTAAGTCTATCATACCATGCCCTAGGTGCTTGTTTTAAACCATACAAAGATTTTTAAGTTTAAAAACATGGTTTGGAAATTCAGAACTTTCAAAACCTGGGGGTTGTTCAACATAGACTTCTTCACTTATATAACCATTTAAAAACATCCATTTGAAATAATGAGATGTTATTATTAGCAGCAGAGGAAAGTAGGATACAAATAGCTTCTAACCTGGCCACTGGAGCAAAAATCTCAGTGTAGTCAATACCTTTTTGCTGACTGTATCCTAGTGCAACACATCGTGCCTTGTTTCTGACAACTTCTCCTTTTTCATTCAGCTTGTTTCTGAAAACCCACTTGATTCTAATAATGTTCTTTTCTTGTCTTGGAACTAGATCCAATATATCATTCATTTAGCTCTTCTTGCATATGTAGACTCCATCTATATCCTTCTTCTTCAGATTTGAAGATTTGTCGTATTCTTGCTTGAAGCTTCTGCTTTTTCAAGTTCTTTTGCCTGCATCAGCTTCTGGTTTTGGTAAACCTTGCTTCGGTTTCCTCTGGTTCTAGTAAACCAGCATCAGTTAACTTTGGTTTTGGTTAACCTGCATTAGCTTCATCTTGCTTTGACTTTTTAGGTCAAGCTATTTGTCATATAACATAATACAACTTAAATAATTTAAAAGTGAAATTAATACAACCAGAACATCAGTTCTGCTTCTGGTGGTCTTTGCTTGTTTTTGAAACCACTGGAATGCTGTTTCTGCTGAAGTGTTCATATTATATGGATCACTTGATTCCTCTGACAGTTTGAAAACCTGCAGAATACTTATCCAGCTTTGATATTTAAGATCAAGCTTCTTGTCATCACAGTAAACATAAATATCAAACAATAATAGTATTTACAGCAAGATGTAACCTCTATGTCAACAGTTTCAGTTTTACTCTGAAAATCCTCTTATTTCTGATTTTCAAATTCTGAATCTGTATGTTCAGTGATTAGATGGTTTGGATGAAGGGATTTGAATTCCCTTCCTGGATTGTAGTCTTGATGAATTTTACCGGAGTGTTTGAAGAACTCTCCTGATTCTGATTCTTCTCTTTTTGCTGATATTTCCTGTTCCTCTTATGATTTTGGTTCTGGTTCTGATAGGTATTGTGTTGCAGATCAGACCTTTCTTCTTCTGATACTTCACCATCAAAGTCAGAGTCAGACTCAGTGCTGTAATCATATTCTGTATGAGCTATCAGAGCCAGTTCTATTTCTAGTTTGTTCAGACTGGTTGAATTGTTCCCTTGATTCTGCTTCAACTGATACACCATGTTCCTCTGGTAATTCTGGAACTTATGGTGATTCTGGTGATTCTGCTTCTTCTGGTAATACTGAAGCTGATGTGTGTGATTCTGCTGCTTGTGGCTGAACCTCTTATTCTGATACTGATACTGGTTCTGGTTCTTGTTCGGATTCTGGTTCTGGTTCTGATTCTGGTGTGAATTGTACTGACCAGACCTTCTTTCATCAGACTCATTTTGCTTCTGTCTGGTGGAAACAGGAACATACACCTTTTTCTGTTTGTGCATTGCCAGCATCCATTGACCAGGCACCATGATTGGTGTTTCCTTCTGGTTGCTCAGAATATCTGCAACATAAACAATTTTGTTCTTTGGTACCCAAAACTGGTTGGGTCCAGATTTGTTAGACTTAATAGGTCTCTTGTCTTTCCCAGATTTTATCATAGGACAAGACAATTTAGAATGACCCTGTTTAGCACAAATAATACACAGAACATTAGAATGAGCATATTTAATTTCAGCAACAGATTCAGTAAAACCTATTCCTCTCTTACCATTGTTACTGATTCCATAAATCATGGAAGCATACTTACTTCTTTCCATACCATTTGCAATAATGTTTTGAAAAGCTTGTTCATGCATATCAGATTCACAAACAGTATTGGAAGTAGAGCAAATATTACTTTTGAGAGTTAGATTTTCATAATTGAGTCTGGCAACTTCAGTTTTAAAATTAGTGTTTTCAGTTGCAAACTCAGCATTCTGATCCTTTAAAATTTGTACTTCTTTGGTTAGAATTTTATTTTCTTCCCTAAGAGTTTTCAGTTTTAAAGACATCTTGTTGTTGGCATTTAGAAAGTCTTTAAGAGCAGTAATTAATTAAGATCTAGTAAGATCAGAGAATACCTCTTGGTTTTCATTTTCTGAATCAGTTCTAGAGTCTGTACTAGATCCAGAACTTGAGTTGGAATGTCCCATCAGAGCTAATGCTGCTTCCTCTAATGTGCTTCCAGACTTGCCAGAATGAATGATTTGTCCATTCTTCTTCCCTTCTGCTTTTCTTCAAGAGCTATTACCTTTATGGAGTCTAGAGGCAAACCTGATGTGAGCCATCATAGCTGTTTCTGCCTCTTCATCATCAGATGATTCCTCTTCTGAGTCAGATGCATCCCATGCTGCCATCAGACTATTCTTCTTGAATATGGAACCTTTCTTGTGATGTTTTACTTTCTCCATGTTTGGACATTCTGACTTGATATGTCTGTTGGAACCAAGTTGGTTCTAAGTACTTAGGATTTTGAAGTTTACAAAAGCACTCCATGTAATCTTATTTTGAAATTTGAATTATTATATTAAATGCCACCAGAAGATGAAGTCGCCAAAGGCAGAAGATGAGTTACCATAGAATAAAATCAGACCAGAGGATACACCTCCAGAAGATACCAGACAATGCATCTAGAAGGTACCAGAGGATGCATTCTGAAGGCACCAAAGGATACACCAGGATGTCAAAATACCATCAGAGGATATCTTTCCTGGCCCATATCAGAAGGAAGCAGAGTCCAGAAGGAGACCTGGACCAGACCAGAAGGAAGCCTGCCAGAGGGAGACTTGTTCCAAACCAGAAGGTATCGTAAGTCAGACTTGGTCCAGAATTAATTCTGACCAAAAGATAGCCTGA
Organism: Cicer cuneatum; assembly: GCA_037974295.1. Classification (NCBI taxonomy): domain Eukaryota; kingdom Viridiplantae; phylum Streptophyta; class Magnoliopsida; order Fabales; family Fabaceae; genus Cicer; species Cicer cuneatum. The sequence continues at coordinate 38,548,066 of JBBPBO010000004.1, read as the reverse complement.
TCGTGAAATGATAATCAGTCCAGACTTGATCCAGACATAATTAGAGCATAAATTAATTGGTCCAGAACAAGAGATTTAACCCAGATTTGACCCAGACCAGAAGATAGCATGGTTCAAAGTATGAAACTAAGTCCAGACCAGAAGAAATGATTGTCCAGATTTAATCCAGATCAGAAGGTAATTGTCCAGATTAAAATATCATAAGTCCAGATTTAATTTCAGTTCAATCTAGACCTAGTCCAGAATTGGTCCAGATCAGAGGGAAAATGTTCAGATCAGTGGTCCAGATTTAAGCATCATGGACCAGTGTTGGCCGAGATCAGAAGATCAGACCATATAGCCCAGTGTTAGCTGAGATCAGAAGATCATATCATATGGTCCAGTGATTGGCCGAGATCAGAAGATCAGAACGCATGGTCTAGTGTTGGCCGAGATCAGAGGATCACAGCAAATCAATTTGTATGGTCCAGATGTGGACGAGAGCAGAAGATCAAACGATCCAGATTTAATCATGATGATAATCAGTGGAGACTTGATTAAATTCGAATAGAAATTTGATCAAAGTATTAAAAGGATTTGATTCAAAAATAAATTGAAGTCTTGTGGGAATTCAGAAGCTTTTGGCGGGAAGAAAGATTTGATCCAAAATTAATGAAGACCAGGATTGGCCAAAGTTATTTTCGAATGCATATTTGGAGCTAAAAAGATATATTTTTTATTTAAGTAAAACCCGATTGGCCAAGTTACTTTTACAAGAGTATCTGGCAAGATACAACTCGAATTTAAGCAAGGAAGAGACCCTAATTCTCATCTATAAAAGGAGGCTCAAAGCAGAAGACTCAATAAAGAAAATACATGAGAGTCATACACTTCCAAAAGCAAAATACTTGAGTTTTCAGTGAGGTCAATCGTGAGTATCCGCTTTCCAGAAGCAAGTACTCCAAGTGTTCGTTCCCTTGTGTTAGATCTAATTTGTTGAAGTAGAGTCTACAGTCTGAAGGAGTCAGAGGGAGTAGCAGATTACTTAGCAATTAGATTCAAGGTTCTTTTCCTCAAAAGTCTAGGATTGTTAGACTGTTTGAGAAGATTGACTTGGAGGGTCAGTGGTATTGTTGTAATTCAAGGTTTTTGAATTAGTGAAATTCTTCAAAGAGAATGGACTGGACGTAGCCTAGTTAACGGTGAACCAGTATAAAATTCTGTGTTTTATATTTACTTTATATCCGCTGCTAACTCTGTTTTATTCATACATCAGGTTTTGTTATAAAACTGCAAAAATAGAAAAAGTAATCAAGTTAGTCAAACACAATTCAACCCCCCTTCTCGTGTTTGCACCTTCAATTGGCATCAGAGCTCGGTCTCAAGGCTGAGCACTTAACTAGTGTTTGAGGAAAGGTCCAAGGGGTCAACAACATGGCAGAATCCAAAGATGATTTTGGAGGCAACATCAACTGACCACCACTGTTTGATGGAGATAGGTTTGTGTATTGGAAGGACAGAATGAGAAGTTTCTTCATATCTCAAGATCTTGAATTATGGAAGCTGGTAGTCAAAGGATACACTGCACCTACTGTTCCAGGAGATCCAACTAAAGAACTGGACATGAAAGATATGAAACCAGACCACAACAAATTATACAAACTGCATCACAAGTCCAGAACCATCATGATCAGTGTCATCACATTCAAGGAATTTGACAGATGCACAGATAAAGAAACAGCAAAGAGCATATTTGACAGTCTGGTTATGACCTATGAAGGAAGCTAGCAGGTTCAAGAAGCAAGGGCTAACATACTGGTCAAACAGTATGAGATGTTCAAGATGGAAGATGATGAAGACATTGATGGAATGTTTTGTAGATTCCAAACTCTGATATCTAGACTGAAGGTTTTGAAGAAAAGCTACATAACAGCAGATCATGTCAAGAAGATTCTAAGAAGCTTACCAACCAAGCAGAGACCAATGGTTACTGCAGTTCAGCAAGCCAGAGATCTGAATAACTTAAGACTTGAAGATTTGATCAGCTCACTCAAGTCTCATGAAATATCACTAGAAGCAAATGAACCAAAGAAGAAGAAGAATCTGGCCCTGAAGTCAAAACAGAAGAAAGCTGCAAAAGCAGCACCAGAATCAGAGGATAGTGACAGTGACTGTGATGATATGGCTTACTTAACCAAGCAGATGGTTAAGATCTGGGAAAACAGGAAGAGGAGAAGCTCCAAGAAGAAACATAACAGCAAAGGAAAGGAAGAATCTGACAAGAAGAGCATCATCTGTTATGGATGCAATGAACCTGGACATATCAAGTCAGAATGTCCAAATCTGGAAAAAGGAAAACAACATAAGAAGAGTTCCACATTCAAAAAGAAAGGTCTGATGGCAGCCTGGGATGTATCAGAATCAGAAGAAGAATCGTCTGATGAAGAAGAGGTAGAAACAGCAATGATGGCATACATCAGGTCTGTCTCTGGACTTCGTAAAGGCACAGTTTCAGGAAGGAAAGCAGGCAGAAGGAAGAATGATCAAAGCAGTCATTCAAGCAAGTTTGGAAGCACATCAGAGGAAGCAATTATGGCTCTGATGGCTCATACAAACTCAAGTTATGGATACAGCTCAGGCTCTAGGACAGATTCAGAAGATGAAGACAATGAGGTATTTTCTGATCTCACTAAATTTGAATTAATTGAAGCTTTAAAAGATTTTTTAAATGCAAACAATAAGATGTCTTTAAAACAGAAAACTCTTAGGGAAGATAAGAAAAATCTGACCAAATAAGTACAAGTTTTAAAGAATCAAAATTCTGAGTATGCAACTGAAAACAAGGATTTTAAAACTGAAGTTGCAAGACTCAAATCTGAAAATCAAACTCTCAAAAGTAATGCTTGTTCCACTTCCAAAACTGTTTGTGAATCTGATATGCATGAGCAATTTTTTCAAAACTTTATTTCTAATGGAATGGAAACAAGTAAATATGCATCTATGATTTATGGAAACAGTAACATTGGAAAGAAAGGTCTTGGCTTTACAAAAACTATTGCTGAAACTGTTCATTCTGATGGTTTATGCATTGTTTGTGCTATGAAAGGTCACTCTGAATTATCTTGTCCAATGGTAAAATCTAAACAAGATCAGAGAGCTGTTAAAACTAACAAACCTTGACCCAATCAGTTCTGGGTACCAAAAGATCAAATTGTCTATGTTGCAGATATTCTGAGCAACCAGAAGGAGACACCAATAATGGTGCCTGGACAATGGATGTTGGCAATGCACAAGCAGAAGAAGGTTTATGTTCCAACATCTACCAAACAGAAGCCAATTGACTCTGGTAGAAGAAGAACCGGTCAACACAATACCCATCAGAACCAGAACCAGAATCATAGGAGGAACAAGAAATATCAAAGAAATCACGCATATCACATGAATCAGAATAGGAACAGGAACCAGAATCAGAACTGGAACCAGTATTAGAGGCACAGGAACTGGAACCAACACTGGAACTAGAATCAGTACCAGAACCCGAACCCGAACCAGAACCAGTATAAGTATCAGAATTAGAGGTTCAGCCACAACAGCAGAATCACACACATCAGCTTCAGTATTACCAGAAGAAGCAGAATTACCAGAATCACCATAAGTTCCAGAATCACCAGAGGAACATGGTGTATCAACCGAAGCAGAAAGAGAAGAATCAGAATCAGGAGAGTTCTTCAAACACTCCAGTGAAATTCATCAAGACTACAAACCTAGAAGGGAATTCAAATCCCCTCATCCAAACCATCTAATCACATAACATACAGATTCAGAATCTGAAAATCAGAAAATCAGAAACAGGAGGATTTTCAAAGTAAAACTGAAAGTGTTGACATAGAGGTTACATCTTGCTGTAGATACTATTATTGTTTGATATTTATGTTTAATGTGATAACAAGAAGCTTGATCTTAAAAATCAAAGCTAGATAAGTATTCTGCAGGTTTTCAAACTGTCAGAGGAACCAAGTGACTCACGTGATGTGAACACTTCAACAGAAACAGTATTTCAGTGGTTTCAAAATCAAGCAGAAACCACCAGAAGCAGAATTAATGGTTTGGCTGTATTGAGTTCATCTTTAAATTATTTGATTTGTATTATGTTATATGAAAAATAGCTTGACCTGAAAAGTCAAAGCAACATGAAGCTGATGCAGGTTTATCAGAACTAGAGGAAACCAATGCTGGTTACTAGAACCCGAAACAGATGCAGGTTCACTAAAACTATAAGCTGATCCAGACTTACCAGAACCAAAAGCTGTTTTACTAGAAACATAATTGACGAACTAGCTGTATTTACTTTCATTATATGAGTTTTATTATCATTAAATCTGATGACAAACTACTTGATCTTGACAAATCAAAGCAAGATAAAGATAATGCAGGTTCACCAGAACCAAAGGGAGCAGAAGCAGAAGAAACAGAAGTACCTAGAAAGGTAGAGGATACAAGCAAGTAAGCAAGACATGACAAATCTTCAAAAGATAAATATGATCAAGTCATAAACAGCCAAGTTAAGTCAGAAGAGAAATCTGGATACTTATCAGAATCAGAAGCTGTTACAGATTTATCAGAACCAGAAGTTGATTTATCAGAATCAGAAGTTGTTACAGAACTTCCAGAACCAGAAGTTGATGCGAACCAAGCAATGTTGATGAAGCTTTGGCAGAGGAAGGTTGGATACTTGCAATGCAAGAAGACCTGAATGAATTTCAAAGGAATGATGTTTGGGATCTGGTATCCAGACCAAACAAAAACATTATTGGAACCAAGTGGGTGTTTAGAAATAAACTCAATGAAAAAGGTGAAGTGGTAAGGAACAAAGCTAGACTTGTAGCTCAAGGATACAATCAACAGGAAGGTATTGAGTACACTGAGACTTTTGCTCCAGTGGCCAGGTTAGAAGCAATTAGAATTCTTTTATCATTCGTTGCTAATCATGATATAGTTCTGTATCAAATGGATGTTAAAAGTGCATTCTTAAATGGCTATATAAGTGAGGAAGTCTATGTCAAACAGCCCCCTAGATTTGAAAATTCTGATTTTCCAAACCATGTTTTTAAACTTAAAAAATCTTTATATGGTTTAAAACAAGCACCAAGGGCATGGTATGACAGACTTAGTAACTTTCTGCTTAAGAATGAATTTGATAGAGGCCAGATTGATAATACTCTATTTAGGAAATCCATTAAAAATCATATTTTGATTATTCAAGTTTATGTTGATAATATCATCTTTGGATCCACTAATGGCACTTTGTGCAAGGAGTTTTTTGACCTAATGCAGAAAGAGTTCCAAATGAGCATGATGGGATAACTTAAGTTCTTCCTGGGAATTCAGATTCACCAAGGTTAATCAGGTATACTCATTCACCAATCTAAATACACTAAAGAACTTCTCAAAAAGTTCAAGATGAGTGACTGTAAGCCTATGGCCACCCCCATGCACCCAACCTGCTCACTTGAGAAAGATGAAACCAGCCAAAAGGTAGACCAGAAAACATACAGAGGTATGATTGGATCCCTTCTTTACCTAACTGCTTCTAGACCTGACGTTTTGTTTAGTGTTTGTGTCTGTGCCCGTTTTCAAGCTGACCCTAGGGAATCCCATTTAACTGCTGTCAAAAGAATCTTGAGATACCTTAAAGGAACCACTAACCTTACCTTGTTATACAAGAAAACCCCCACCTACAAACTAAGAGGTTTTTGTGATTCTGACTATGCTGGAGACAAGTTGGAAAGGAAAAGTACAAGTGGCAACTGCACATTCTTAGGTGATAATTTGATCTCTTGGTCAAGCAAAAGACAAAGCACCATTGTCATGTCAACATCTGAAGCTGAGTATATATCAGCAGCAGGATGCAGCTCAAAGTTAATCTAGATGAAACATCAACTTGAAGATTACAAAATCTTCAAAACCAATATCCCTTTGTTCTGTGATAACACTTCAGCCATAAACCTAACAAAGAACCCTATCTTACACTCTAGAGCCAAACACATTGAAATAAAACACCATTTCATTAGGGACCATGTTCAAAACGGGACTTTAAGCATCCAGTTTGTGGACACTGATCATCAATGGGCTGACATCTTCACAAAAGCATTACCTGAGGATAGGTTCGAGTTCATCAAGAAGCATTTCAACATTATCTCCATATCTGACTAGCTCAAGTAGTCATCTTAGGATTTTTTTTTAATTTTCTTGTAATTTTACTTTATGTTTTTTATTTTTCTTGTTTTTACTTTCTGTACTTTGTAAATAGAAAAACAAAAATACAAAAATAGTAGGACCTCTTTTTGGCTAATGACAAAAAGGGGGAGAGAGAGAGAGAGAAAAAGGAGAAATAAGTAGAAAAGGAGAGATAAAAAGAAAGGAGGAGCGAAAAAGAAAGAGATGAAAAGAGAAGGAGTTGAAAAGGAGAAGAAACAGGGAGAGAGAAAAATAAAACAGAAAGAGATGAAAAGAGAAGGAGTTGAAAAGGATAGGAAAAGAGAAGAAAAGAAAGAGTGATTTAAGAAGGAGTTGAAAAGGAGAAGAAAAAGTCATTATTAGACTTAGGGGGAGAGATTGGTCTGAGGGGGAGTATTTCAAGTACTTCTGGTTATAAGCTAACAAAATAAGTTAAGGTTTTGTCAACATCAAAAATGGGGAGATTTTTGGAACCAAGTTGGTTCTAAGTACTTAGGATTTTGATGTTTACAAAAGCACTCCATGTAATCTTATTTTGAACTTTGAATTATTATATTAAATGCCACCAGAAGATGAAGTCACCAGAGGCAGAAGATGAGTTACCAGAGGATAAAATCAGACCAGAGGATACACCACCAGAAGGTACCAGATAATGCATCCAGAAGGTAGCAAAGGATGCATTCTGAAGGCACCAGAGGATACACCACGATGTCAAAACTGTTGGAACCAAGTTGGTTCTATGTACTTAGGATTTTGATGTTTACAAAAGCACTCAATGTAATTTTATTTGGTACCTTGAATTATTAAATTAAATGCCACCAGTAGCTGAAGTAATCAAGCAGAAAATCAAAGGGTTCTAGAGATTGAATCCTGAAGGTACCAGAAGATACTTCAGGATGTCAAAACATCACCAGAAGATATCTTTGCTGGCCCAGATCAGAAGGAAGCAAAGTCAGAAGGAAACCTGGACCAGACTAGAAGGAAGCCTGCCAGAGGGAGACTTGATCCAGACCAGTAGGAGTCATAAGTCAAACTTAATCCAGAAGTTATTCTGGCCAGAAGATGGCCTGGCAGTGAAATAATAAACAGCCCAGACTTGATCCAGACTTAATCAGAGAGTAAATTAATGGGTCCAGAACAAAGGAATTAATCCAGATTTGACCCAGACCAGAAGATAGCATGATTCATGGTATGAAACTAAGTCCAGACCAGAAGAAATGATGTCTAGATTTGATCCAGACCTGATCCAAATCAGAAGGTAAAATGTCCAAACTAAAATAACATTTGTCCATATTTAATTTCAGTTTAATCCAGACCAAGTCCAGAATTGGTCCAGATCAGAGGAAAGATATTCAGATCAATGGTTCAGATTTAAGCATATGGCCCAGTGTTTGCCGAGATCAGAAGATCATACCATGGCCCAGTGTTGGCCGAAATCAGAAGGTCAGGATGTGTGGTCCAGCAATGGCCGAGATCAGAGGATCACTGTAAGACCCTTAAATTTAAAATTAAATTCATATTTAATTTTAAGTGTATTTGGGAATATTTGTAAAATATTCAATATATGTATGTTTTGTGTAAATATATATATATATATATATATATATTTGTTTTGGGAGGTGGAATTAAAATTATTGGATAATGGATGAATTAATTTAATTTCGAGTAATTAAATTATCGGGCCGTTAATTAAGATATTCTCTGCTAATTTCGACGAAAACGGGTTAAGTGCTGGAGGATCAAAAGATATTTTAATACATGTGTTGGGTGAGGTGGCGTAGATATTTATTAAGAAAGAAACAAATTCTTCTCTCCTCTGACTGTGTCAGTTTGCATTTATGTAGATATTTAAGTGAGAAGCTCTTTCTTCTTTCCTCTACGCGCCAGTTCTGCTTTATCATTTTCTTCTTCTTTTGATATTTCTGAGTGTTGGTGAAGAAAAACAGTTTACTCAAAAGTCATCTTTCTGGAAAATCTGAGTGTCGAATCAGAAAGTTTCGAGTACGAAAGTTATTCCTCTGATAGTTACGGAGCTAAAGAACTAACTTTCGTAGCGGCGAACGCGAAACGGGAGTATCGTCGACTTTTGTCGCAGAAGCGTACGAGTTAAGGGAATGTAACTAAGGTAAGGGCACCTTTCACTTTCTAGATTGCATTTAGGGCTGTAAATGCATGTGTGATGAATGATTATTGGATTATGTTTTGTAAAAAACGTTATGTTATGTTTGGAAATCAAACTGTTTTTGATGTTCCTGCTGTTGCAGTGAAGGAAATTATTATGTTGTTGTGTGGATGATGTTTGTTTGTTGTTTTGGAGATGATCCAACTGTATGAGTGTTTTGTGTTGGACTGTTTTGTGATTGACCTTCTAGTGTTGATGATGGTTTCAAAAGAAAAGGGATTTAAAATGGTGGAAGTGTTATTTCTGAAAAATCTGTTGTTGTTGTTTAATGAAAATGTTCTGAGTTTTGAGGTTTCTAAAGAGGGGTAATTATGATTCTGGTGTTAGGTTGGTTTTTCAAAAGAAAACAGTTTGAAATGTGTTGAAGTCTTAGGAAAATTTTACTGTTTTCGAAGGTGTATTCGAATACAACATGAGTGTATTCGAATACAACCTGTCAAACTTCTGTTTTACTCAAGTTTTCAAACTGGTATTCGACTACGAGCCCCTGTAGTCGAATACATAGGAAGGATTTCTGTTTTCTGATTCTGATGTTAATCATTCGGGTTCTGTTTTCTGATTCTGGTATTAATCATTATGATTCTGGTTCTGTTTTCTGATTCTGATTCTGTTTTGCTTCTGATGATTCTGATAATCATCATGTTTCCTGCTTCTGATGATTCTGATAATCATCATGTTTTCTGTTTCTGATGATTCTGATAATCATCATGTTTTCTGTTTCTGATGATTCTGATAATCATCATGTTTCCTGCTTCTGATGATTCTGATAATCATCATGTTTTCTGTTTATGATGATTCTAATAATCATCATGTTTCCTGCTTCTGATGATTCTGATAATCATCATGTTTTCTGCTTCTGGTGATTCTGGCATGAATCATTCTGTGTTTCTTCTGATCAATTCTGGATGAAGTCTGGGCGAAGTCTGGGTTATTCAAAATTCGACTGTCATGCCATGTTCTGGTCAAATTATCTTCTGGATTACTTCTTGCTTTTGACAACTTATGGCCTGGAACAACTCTCTACATGGCAGGCTTCACATTAGTAGGGTCCAAAGAATCTTCTGATATTTATTCCCTCTGATATAGTCCATCAAAGATATCTTCTGGTCACTTCTGGACTGTGTTGAAATTACACTGCCAGGCTATGTTATGATCAGTATAACTTCTTGATTGCTTCTGATATTTGAATCATTCTTGTTTGGAGCAATTCATATTATGGCAGGCTTCCCTCTAGTGTTTTCCAGATGTTCTTCTGATTTTGTTTCTGTTTGATATAAGCCTCCAAAGTTATCTTCTGGTCGGGTTTTGGACATTCTGGTTTATCTTCTGATAATTCCAGAAATGCATCTTCTGTAAATTCAGAATGTATCCTCTGATACATTCATCTTCTGATGGTTTTTACTGTAGTAATTCAAGTTCAAAATAAGATTCCATCAAGTGTATTTGTACACATCAAAATCCAGATTATTTAGAACCAACCTGGTTCCAACATCATTCTGTGTTGTTTCTGATGATTCTGGTATGAATCATTCTGTTGTTTCTGCTTCTGATGATTTTGGTGTGAATCATTATGTTCTAATTCTGATGATCCTCATTCTAGTTTGGTTTCTGATGTTCTGAGGCTGATCATTCTGGTTCTGTTTTTCGCTTATGTATTCGAATACAGAGAAGCTGTATTCGAATACAGATTCGTAAATTCCAGGAAATTCAGTTTTTAACACTGTGTTTGAAATTTTCAAGAGGTTGGAAAAACATTTCAAATGTTGATGATTACTTGGCTGTTTGGTCATATTTGTGATGATGATAATTTTGACTGTGCTGAGTTATTTTAAATATGATTGAAAGGCATGAATTTCCTGATTTTGCATACTGTTTCCAGAGAAGTGAAACACTGCATATTCATGCATTGCATAGTCAAGTGGTACCCGCGATGGGCCACAGAGTAATGCGCAACCACGTGCTGATCTGTTGAGCGATTGCACGAGTGCTGGACTGTTGAGCGTCTGCACTAGGTACTGATCTGTTGAGCGATTGTACCTTGGTATATAAGTGCTGGTCTGTTGAGCGACTGCACTGGTACTGGACTGTTGAGCGTCTGTACCCTGAAATGCGCAGCCAGGTGCTGATCTGTTGAGCGATTGCACGAGTGCTGGTCTGTTGAGCGACTCTACCTTGGTTTATGTCAAACGTGCTGGTCTGTTGAGCGACTGCACGAGTGCTGGACTGTTGAGCATCTGCACTGGTGCTGATCTGTTGAGCGATTGCACCCTGGTCTTGAGGGCCGTTAAATTGTGCTGGTCTGTTGAGCGACTGCACCTTGGTAATTCCAAGAAAATTGTATACATGAGCATATACATATTGCATTGGGTGATTGACCGGTGGGTCACGTTTTGGGTATATGTGATGTTTGAAAATTGTGTGTGTGAGTACTTTATAGATTCTGGAATTTCTGATGAATTGGTGTGATTGCTGATTTGATGTTTGTGCTTACAACATAATTTTCATATTGATTTGGTTGCTATTTTGAAAAGTACGAATGTCATGTATTTCAAAATTGAGCATCCTTAATTATCATCAGTGTTTTATGATGTGACATGAATATGTTTGATATTGCATATATAAATGCTATGTGGTATATGTTAATTTTGGTCGGTGACCCTTTACAATTATTGTGGAAAATTGGGCTTTGCCCTCAGATGAGATTCAAACCCGTACCCCTGATGGTCACACTAACGACAGGGAACGTCGTTAATTTTCCTGAATCTACTTTATGGGCTACGTAAAGGGATGAGTAGCTGGGTGAAGATAAGACTTGTGGATGAGGCGGTGGAGACCGTACTACCATAGCTTAGTGTATGATCAGAGTAGATTTATGTATAGGATTTTGAGCTCAATAGTTGTAAATATTTATTTTGGGAATTATTGTAAAACTTTTCCGCACTCTGATGAATACTTTGGTGGATTGAGAATCCAGTTTGATGTATCTTTATTTTAGCATATTATAAAGATCAATTTCTCCCAAATATCTCATTCGATTTAATGGTGATGTTGTTGTTCTAATTACCTTACTATTTTTGATTACGAAGTCGAATGATATTTAATTTGAATTGATTTTAATTTCCTTGAAACGTAATTCTGAAAACTCTTTTATTTATGTATTCGTTTTAAAAAAAAAATACACTCGCGCTGTGTTTTAAACTCGGGGTGTTACAATCACAGCATATCAGTTTGCAAGTTTAGGATGGCCGAGATCAGAAAGTATGGTCCAGGGTTGGTCGAAATCAAAGGATCACAGCAGATCAATTAGTATGGTCCAGATGTGGACTAGCGCAGAAGATCAAACGGTCAAGATTTAATCATGAGGATTAACGGTGGAGATTTAATTAAATTTGATCAAAGTATTAAAAGGATTTGTTACAAAAATAAGTTGAAGTCGTATGGGAGTTCTGAAGTTGTTGGCGGGAAGAAACTAAAGACAGGATTGGCCAGTTAATTTTGAAAGCAAATCTGAAGCTTAAAAAGATATGTTTTTTATTTATATGAAACCCGATTGGTCAGAGTATTTTTGCAAGAGAATCCAGCAAGATACAGCTCGAAATTCAGCTTGGAAGAGACCCTAATTCACATCTATAAAAGGAGGAATCTGACAAGAAGAGTATCGTTTGTTATGGATGCAATGAACCTGGACATATCAAGTCAGAATGTCCAAATCTGGAAAAAGGCAAACAGCAGAAGAAGAATTCCAGATTCAGAAAGAAGGGTCTGATGGCAGCCTAGGATGCATCAGAACCAGAGGAAGAATCATCTGATGAAGAAGAGGTAGAGACAACAAAGATGACACACATCAGGCCTACCTCTAGACTTCATAAAGGCAAGAATTCAGGAAGGAAAGCAGGAAGAATGATCGAAGTAGTCATTCAAGCAAGTCTGGAAGCACATCAGAGGGAGCAATTCTGGCTCTGATGGCTCATAAAAATTCAAGTTCTGAATACAACTCAGGCTCTGGAACAGATTCAAAAGATGAAGACGATGAGGTATTTTCTGATCTCACTAGAACTGAATTAATTGAGACTTTAAAAGACTTTTTAAATGCAAACAATAAGATGTCTTTAAAACTGAAAACTCTTAGGGAAGATAAGAAAAATCTAACCAAAGAAGTCCAAGTTTTAAAGAATCGAAATTCTGAGTATGCAACTGAAAACAAGGATTTTAAAACTGAAGTTGCAAGACTCAAATCTGAAAACCAAACTCTCAAAAGTAATATTTGTTCCACTTCCAAAACTGTTTGTGAATCTGATATGCATAAGCAATTTTTTCAAAACTTTATTTCTAATGGAATGGAAAGAAGTAAATATGCATCTATGATTTATGGAAACAGTAACACTGGAAAGAGAGGTCTTGGTTTTACAGAAACGATTGCTGAAAGTAAAGCTGTTCATTCTGATGGTTTATGCATTGTTTATGCTAAGAAAGGTCACTCTGAACTATCTTGTCCAATGGTAAAATCTGAACAAGATCAGAGAGCTGTTAAGACTAACAAACCTGGACCCAATTAGTTCTGGGTACCAAAAGATCAAATTGTCTATGTTGCAGATATTCTGAGCAACCACAAGGAGACACCATCAATGGTGCCTGGACAATGGATGTTGGCAATGCACAAGAAGAAGAAGGTTTATGTTTCTGCTACAATAAGACAAAGGCAATCTGAGTCTGATGGAATAAGGTCTGGTCAACTCAACCAGAACCAGAATCGGAATCAGAACCAAAATTGGAACCAGAACAGAAACTGGAACAAGAACCAGAACTGGAATCAGTATCAGAAGCACATGAACTGGAACCATAATCAACTCTGGAACCAGAATCAGAATCAGTACTGGAACCAGAATCAACACTTGAACCAGAACCAGAATCAGAACAGGAATTATCAGAATCACCAGAATTACCAAATTCATAAGAACCACCAGATTCACCCAAATCACCAGAATCACCATAATCATCAAGGTTATCAGAATCACAAGATTCACCAAAATTACCAGAATCAAAACATGTTCCAGAATCATCAGAGGAACATGGTTTATCAACCAAAGCAGAATCAAGGAAATTGCTCAAACAGGCCAGAAGAAGAATTGGCTCTAATGGCTCGAACAGAAGCTAAGTCTGAATCTGAGTCTGACTCTGATTCTGACAGAGAAAAGGCAAGGTCTGATCAGCAACACAAAGATTGGTATCTTGACAGTGGATGCTCCAAACACATGACAGGAGACAAATCTATGTTTCTGGATCTGACTATGAAGAATGGAGGCAAAGTTTCCTTTGGAGGAAACCAGAAAGGTTAGATTATTGGTACAGGAACTGTTGGTAACACTTCTTCTTCCCTGTCTATTAAAAATGTTCTGCTAGTTAAAGGGCTAAAACATAATCTTCTAAGCATAAGTCAATTAAGTGATTGCAATTATGATATTATCTTTAATCAAAAAACTTGCAAAGCTGTTAGTCAACTTGATGGGTCGGTTTTATTTACTGGCACTAGGAAGGATAATGTTTATAAAATTGATCTGTTCAGTCTTGCTAAGCAACAGGTTAAATGCTTATTGTCTGTGAGTGAGCAGAATCTGATTTGGCACAAAAGGTTAGGGCATGCAAACCCTAGACTTATATCCGAGTTGAGCAAACTCCAGCCGGAAAGAGGGCTTCCCAAGGTAAGTTCCAAAATTGAGATTCTGTGTGAAGCATGTCAAAGAGGTAAACAAACTAAAAGCTCTTTTAAAACTAAAAATGTGTTTCTACCTCTCAACCACTTGAACTGCTTCACTTAGATCTGTTTGGTCCTGTTCAAATAGCTTCTCTCGGTGGTAAGAAATATGGTTTTGTGATTATTGATGATTACTCAAGGTGGACTTGAGTAAAATTTTTAAAGAACAAAGATGAATCTCACAGAGTATTTATTTCTTTTTGTAAGCAAGTTATGAATGAACATGGTATTAAGATCATAACCATCAGAAGTGATCATGGAGGTGAATTCGAGAACAAGTATTTTGAAGAATTATGTGATGAGAATGGCATCTCTCACAACTTCTCATCCCCCAGAACACCTCAACAGAATGGAGTGGTAGAAAGGAAGAACATATCACTGCAGGAGATGGCCAGAACCATGCTGAATGATATGAAGGTTGCCACCTACCTTTGGGCAGAAGCTGTCAACACAGCCTACTACATTCAGAATAGAGTCTACATCAGGTCTATCTTAAATAAAACTCCCTATGAACTATGGAAAGGTAAGAAACCCAATATTTCCTACTTTAAGCAATTTGGCTGCATCTGTTTTATGTTGAACACTAAAGATAATCTAGCTAAGTCATATCAGTTTGCAAGTCCAAGATGGCCGAGATCAGAAGATCAGAAAGTATGGTCCAGGGTTGTCGAAATCAAAGGATCACAGCAGATCAATTAGTATGGTCCATATGTGGACTAGCGCAGAAGATCAAACGGTCCAGATTTAATCATGAGGATTGACGGTGGAGATTTAATTAAATTTGATCAAAGTATTAAAAGGATTTGTTACAAAAATAAGTTGAAGTTGTGTGGGAGTTCTGAAGCTGTTGGTGGGAAGAAACTAAAGACAGGATTGGCCAGTTAATTTTGAAAGCAAATCTGAAGCTTAAAAAGATATGTTTGTTATTTATATGAAACCCGATTGGTCAGAGTATTTTTGCAAGAGAATCCAGCAAGATACAGCTCGAAATTCAGCTTGGAAGAGACCCTAATTCACATCTATAAAAGGAGGCTCAAGGCAGAATACTTAGCATCGAAAATCACAAAAGAGTCATACACTTCCAAAGCAAACACTCAAGTTTTCAGTGAGGTTAATTGTGAGTTCCAGCTTTCAAGAAGCAAGCACTCGTGTTATTTTCTTTCCCTCGTGTTAGATCTAAGTTGTTGAAGTGGAGTCTACAATCTGAGGGAGTCAGAAGGGCTAGCAGATTACTTGGCAATTAGATTCAAGGAGTTGTAATTCCTTCTACAATCTGGGGTTGTCAGATTGGTAGGAGAAGACTTGACTTAGGAAGTCAAGGTGCTGCCTTCCTCAAGAGTCTAGGATTGTTAGACTGTTTGAGAAGACTGACTTGGAGGGTCAGTGGAACTGTTGTAATTCAAGGTTTGAATTAGTGAAATCCTTCAAGGTGAAGGGACTGGACGTAGCCTCGTTAACGGTGAACTAGTATAAAATTCTGTGTTTTATTTTTACTTTATATCCGCTACTAACTCTGTTTTATTCATACATCAAGTTTTGTTTTAAAACTGCAAAAACAGAAAAAGTATTCAAGTTAGTCAAACACAATTCAACCCCCCCTTCTCGTGTTTGCACCTTCAAAAACACCATCAGAGGATATCTTTCCTGGCCCAGATCAGAAGGAAGCAGAGTCCATATGGACACTTGGACCAGACCAGAAGGAAGCCTGCCAGAGGGAGAATTGTTCCATACGATAAGGTATCATAAGTCAGACTTGGTCCAGAATTAATTCTGACCAGAAGATAGCCTGGTCGTGAAATGATAATCAGTCCAGACTTGATCCAAACTTAATCAGAGCATAAATTAATTGGTCCAGAATAAGAGATTTAATCCAGATTTGGCCCAGACCAGAAGATAGCATGGTTTAGAGTATGAAACTAAGTCCAGACCAGAAGAAATGACTGTCCATATTTAATCCAGGCCTGATCCATATCAGAAGGTAATTGTCCAGATTAAAATATCATAAGTCCAAATTTAATTTCAGTTCAATCCAGACCCAGTCCAGATCAGAGGGAAAATGTTCAGATCAATGGTCTAGATTTAAGCATCATGGACCAGTGTTGGCTGAGATCAGAAGATCATACCATATGGCCCAGTGATGACCGAGATCAGAAGATCAGATCATATGGTCCAGTGATTGGCCGAGATCATAAGATCAGAACGCGTGGTCCAGTGTTGGCCGAGATCAGAGGATCACAGCAGATCAATTTGTATGGTCCAGATGTGGACGAGAGCAGAAGATCAAACAGTCTAGATTTAATCATGATGATAATCAGTGGAGACTTGATTAAATTTGAATAGAAATTTTGTCAAAGTATTAAAAGGATTTGATTCAAAAATAAATTGAAGTCTTGTGGGAATTCAGAAGCTATTGGCGGGAAGAAAGATTTGATCCAGAATTAATCAAGAACAGGATTGGCCAAAGTTATTTTCGAATGCATATCTGGAGCTAAAAAGATATGTTTTTTATTTAAGTAAAACCCGATTGGCCAAGTTATTTTTACAAGAGTATCTGGCAAGATACAGCTCGAATTTAAGCAAGGAAGAGACCCTAATTCTCATCTATAAAAGGAGGCTCAAAGCAGAAGACTCAGCATCGAAAATACTTGAGAGTCATACACTTCCAAAAGCAAAATACTTGAGTTTTAAGTGAGGTCAATTGTGAGTATCCGCTTTCCAGAAGCAAGTACTCCAAGTGTTTGTTCCCTTGTGTTAGATCTAAGTTGTTGAAGTAGAGTCTATAGTCTGAAGGAGTAGCAGATTACTTAGCAATTAGATTCAAGGTTGTTTTCCTCAAAAGTCTAGGATTGTTAGATTGTTTGAGAAGACTGACTTGGAGGGTCAGTGGTATTGTTGTAAATCAAGGTTTTTGAATTAGTGAAATCCTTCAAAGAGAAGGGACTGCACGTAGCCTAGTTAAAGGTGAACCAGTATAAAATTATGTGTTTTATATTTACTTTATATCCGCTGCTAACTTTGTTTTATTCATACATCAGATTTTGTTACAAAACTGCAAAAACAGAAAAAGTTATCAAGTTAGTCAAACACAATTCAACCCCCCTTCTCGTGTTTGCACCTTCAATGTTCAGGTTCATTGCATCCATAGCAGATGATGCTTTTCTTGTCAGCTTCTTCTTTTCCTCTGTTGGAGTATTTCCTAGGAGCTTTCTTCTTTCTGTTTTGCCACATCTTTGTAATCTACTTGGTTATGTAAACAAGATCATCATCTTCACAATCACTATCCTCTGATTCTGATACAACCTTTGCAGCTTTCTTCTGGTTTGACTTAAGGGCTAAAGTCTTCTTCTTCTTTGGTTCATCTGCATCCAGCTCTATATCATGAGACCTGAGGGAGCTGATCAGATCTTCAAGCCTCAAGGTATTCAGATCTCTGGCTTCCTGTACAGCAGTAACCTTTAGTCTTCATTTGGCTGGTAAGCTTTTGAGGATCTTATTTACATGATCTGCAGTGGTGTAGCTTTTCTTTAATACTTTTAAACCTGATACCAGAGTCTGGAATGTGCACAACATTGCTTCAATGTCTTCATCCTCTTCCATCTTGAACATATCATACTATTTGACCAGTATGTTTGCCTTTGCCTCTTGAACCTGTTGACTTCCTTCATAGGTCAGAACCAAACTGTCATAGATGCTTTTTGTTGTTTCCTTGTTGGTGCATGTATCAAATTCTTTAAATGTGATAGCATTGATCATGATGGTTCTTGACTTGTGATGCAGCTTGTATAACTTCTTCTAGTTGGGATTCATATCTTCTACATCCAGTTCTTGACCAGTTTCATCTCCTGGTGTAGTGGGTGCAGTATAGCCTTTGACTACCAAGGTCCAGAGATCAGGATCTTAGGAGATGAAGAAGCTTCTCATTCTGTCCTTCCAATATTCAAAGTGATCTCCATCAAACAGTGGTGGCCTATTGATGTTGCCTCCAAATTCTTCTTTGGATTCTGACATGTTGAACCCCCTTGGAACTTTCCTCAAACACTGTTAAGTGCTCAGCCTTGAGACCGAGCTCTGATACCAATTGAAGGTGCAAACACGAGAAGGAATGGTTGAATTGTGTTTGTACTACTTGAATTCTTTTTCTGTTTTTCATAATTATTTGAAATCTGAAATATAATCAAGTAGAGTTAGCAGCGGATAGAGTAAAATAAACAACACAAGGATTTATCCTGGTTCACCATTAACTAGGCTACATCCAGTCCAATCACCTCAAAGGATTTTTCCACTAATTCAAAACCTTTGAATTACAACAACACTACTGACCCTCCAAGTCAGTCTTCCCAAACAGTCTAACAATCCTAGACTTTTGAGGAACACAGCACCTTGACTTCACAAGTCAAGTCTTCTCCAAGTCGAGTGTTTGCTTCTAGAAGTTTATGACTCTTTTACTGATTTTCGATATTAAGTCTTCTGCCTTGAGCCTCCTTTTATAGATGAAAATTAGGGTATCTTCCATGATTAAATTTGAGCTGTATCTGTTTAGATTCTCTTGCAAAAATAACTTGGCCATTCCTGTTTCACTTAAATAAAAACAGTAACTTAGCCAATCCAAGCTATCTTCTGGTCAGGATTAAGTCTAGACCATGTTTGACTTATGATTCCTTCTGGTTTGGACCAAGTCTCCCTTTGACAAGCTTCCTTCTAGTCTGGACCAGGTCTCCTTCTGGACTTTGCTTCCTTCTGATCTGGGCCAAGAAAGATATCCTCTGATGATGTTATTTGACCTTTGATGACATCCTCTGATATCCTCTGGAGGTGTATCCTCTGGTTTCCTCTGGATGCATCATCTGGTACCCTCTAGATGCAATCTCTAGCTGAACCTTTTGGTGACATTTCTATCTTCTAGTTGCTTCCTCTGGATGTATCTTATGGTGGTGTCTGAAGGTGCAAACACGAGAAGGGGGGGTTGAATTGTGTTTGACTAACTTGAATACTTTTTCTGTTTTTGCAGTTTTAAAACAAAACTTGATGTATGAATAAAACAGAGTTAGTAGCGGATATAAAGTAAAAATAAAACACAGAATTTTATACTAGTTCACCGTTAACGAGGCTACGTCCAGTCCCTTCACCTTGAAGGATTTCACTAATTCAAACCTTGAATTACAACAGTTCCACTGACCCTCCAAGTCAGTCTTCTCAAACAGTCTAACAATCCTAGACTCTTGAGGAAGGCAGCACCTTGACTTCCTAAGTCAAGTCTTCTCCTACCAATCTGACAACCCCAGATTGTAGAAGGAATTACAACTCCTTGAATCTAATTGCCAAGTAATCTGCTAGCCCTTCTGACTCCCTCAGATTGTAGACTCCACTTCAACAACTTAGATCTAACACGAGGGAAAGAAAATAACACGAGTGCTTGCTTCTTGAAAGCTGGAACTCACAATTAACCTCACTGAAAACTTGAGTGTTTGCTTTGGAAGTGTATGACTCTTTTGTGATTTTCGATGCTAAGTATTCTGCCTTGAGCCTCCTTTTATAGATGTGAATTAGGGTCTCTTCCAAGCTTAATTTCGAGCTGTATCTTGTTGGATTCTCTCGCAAAAATATCTGGCCCAATCGGGCTTCACTTAAATAAAAAACATATCTTTTTAAGCTTCAGATTTGCTTTCAAAAATAACTGGCCAATCATGTCTTTAGTTTCTTCCCGCCAACAGCTTCTGAATTCCACAAGACTTCACTTTATGTTTGAATCAAATCCTTTTAATACTTTGATCAAATTTAATTAAATCTCCACCGTTAATCCTCAGGATTAAATCTGGACCGTTTGATCTTCTGCGCTAGTCCACATCTGGACCTTACTAAGTGATCTGCTATGATCCTCTGATTTCGGCCAACCCTAGACCACACTTTCTGATCTTCTGATCTCAGCCATCCTGGACTTGCAAACTAATATGTTGTGATCCTCTGATCTCGACCATTGCTGGACCAATATCCTGACCTTCTGATTTCGGCCAACACTGGCCATTGTCTGATCTTCTGATCTCAGCCAACACTGGGCCAAATACTTAAATCTGAACCATTAATCTGAATATCTTCCCTCTGATCTGGACCAATTCTGGACTTGGTCCGGATTAAACTCAAATTAAATCTGGACAAATAATATTTCAGTGTGGACATTTTACCTTCTGTTTTGGATCAGTTCTGGAACAATTCTGGAGATCATTTCTTCTGGTCTGGACTTAGTTTCATACCCTGAACCATGCTATCTTCTGGTCTGGGTCAAATATGGATTAATTCTTTTGTTTTAGACCCATCAATTTACCCTCTGATTAAGTCTGGATCAAGTCTGAGCTGTTTATTATTTCACTGCCATGCCATCTTCTGGTCAGAATAACTTCTGGATTAAGTCTGACTTATGACTCCTACTTGTCTGGATCAAATCTCCCTCTGGCAGGCTTCCTTCTGGTCTGGTCCAGGTCTCCTTTTGACTTTGCTTCCTTCTGATCTGGGCCAGCAAAGATATCTTCTGGTGATGTTTTGACATCCTGGAGTATCTTCTGGTACCTTCAGGATTATATCTCTGGAACCCTTGGATCTTCTGCTCCTGATTACATCAGCTTCTGGTGGCATTTGACTTAATAATTCAAGGTTCAAAATAAGACTACATGGAGTGCTTTTGTAAACATCAAAATCCTAAGCACTTAGAACCAACTTGATTCCAACAGTGTCATCCTCTGATTTTGCATAGCTTATGATTTGTTCTTCTAAGTCAAAATACTATTTACATAAAATACTTTTGTTAACATCAAAATTATAAGTATAGAACCAACTTGGTTCCAACACAGACCAGAAGGAAACATAAGTAAGACTTGGTCCAGACATAATCCTGACCAGAAGATAGCTTGGTCGTGAATATAAGAATCAGTCCAGACTTAATCCAAACTTGGTCCAAAGCAGAAGATAACTGGTCCAAAACAAATTACTTGGTCCAGACTTGGTCCAAACATGAAGATAGCATGGTCCAGAACATAAAACTTGATCCAGATCAGAGGATAAATGTCCAGAATAAAAGATCAATGGTCCAGATTAAAATATCATAAGTCCATATTTAATTCAGATTCAATCCAGACTTGATTCAGATTAGAGGATAAATGTCCAGATTAAAAGATCAATGGTCCAGATTAAAATATAATAAGTCCAGATTTAATTCAGATTCAATCCCGACTTAGTCCAGACTTGGTCCAGATCAGAGGGTAAATGTTCAGATCAATGATCCAGATTTAAGTATCATGGTCCAGTGTTGGCCGAGATCTGAAGATCATAAAATAGTAAAGATCAAATCATATGATCCAGTGTTGGTCGAGATCAGAGGATCACAGAATTGGCACAGATCAGATTACATAGTCCAGAGCTGGTCGAGATCAGAAGATCATATGATCCAGATTTTAATCATGATGAAAATCAGTGAAGACTTGATTAAAATTCGATGAAGACTTGATTAAATTTTTATAGAAATTTGATCAAAGTATTAAGGGGATTTGATTCAAAAATTCACTGAAGACTTCAAGAAATTCGAATGCAATCTGAAGCTTAAAAAGATATGGTTTGAAATTAAAAGAAACAAGATTGGTCAACAGAATTTTCAAGTGCAATCTGAAGTTAAAAAG
The DNA here is from genome assembly GCA_037974295.1 of Cicer cuneatum. Taxonomy (NCBI): domain Eukaryota; kingdom Viridiplantae; phylum Streptophyta; class Magnoliopsida; order Fabales; family Fabaceae; genus Cicer; species Cicer cuneatum. The sequence goes on along the minus strand of JBBPBO010000004.1, from coordinate 38,526,252 downwards.
ATATGGTTTTTATTTAAGTGAAACAGGATTGGCCAACAGTATTTTCGAAGGAAATCTGAGCAAGATTTATTTCGAATTTAAGCTTGGACAAAGCCCAATTTGCAGCTATATAAGGTTGCTCCATGCAGCAGCATCAAGCATCGAAAAAAACAAGAACTCAAGCTTCATATTCAACACAATCAAAGAGTTCAAAAGAGAGAATCACTTGACTGCAAAAGCAAAAAATTTCTAAGTATTTTCGAGAGAGAAATCCAGTGCAGCAATCAGCTTTCCAAAAGCAATAACAATGTGCAAGAATCAACCAGCAATCCACTTTCCAGAAGCAAATTTGCAGAGTTCCAACCTTTGTAATCTAACCCGATAGTGGTGTAGATTCCTTCTTCAATCTGGGGTTGTCAGATTGGTAGGAGAAGACTTGACTTGTAGAGTCAAGGTTTTGTTTTCGTTCCTCAAAAGTCTGGGGTTGTCAGGCTGTTTGAGAAGACTGACTTGAAGGGCCAGGTGTTGTAATTCAAAGTTTTTGAATTAGTGGATTAAAGCCTTCGAGATGAAGGGACTGGATGTAGCCAAGTTAATGGTGAACCAGGATAAATTGATGTGTTCTTAAGTTGTTATTATCCGCTGCTAAGTCTGATTAATTATTCATCCAATAATTCGCATCAACACTTAACAAACAGAAAAAGAATTCAAGTTTGACAAACACAATTCAACCCCCCTTCTCGTGTTTGCACCTTCAATTGGCATCAGAGCTCGGTCTCAAGACTGAGCACTTTATAGTGTTTGAGGAAAGATCCACGGGTTCAACATGTCTGGAATCAATGAAGAAGCTATTGGAGGAAACATCAACAGACCACCTATGTTTGATGGGGAATGGTTCGAGTACTGGAAGGACAGGCTGAAGAGTTTCTTTTTCTCACAGGATCCCAAACTTTGGGACATTGTGGAAAATGGCTATACTGCTCCAAGAGATGCTGATGGTGTTAAAATTCCCAGGAATGATTTTGATGCTGACCAGAAGAAGATGTTTAAGTTACATCACAAATCCAAAACGTTCATGATCAATGCAAAACGTTCACATTCAAGGAGTTTGACAAGTGCACTAACAAGAAAACAGCAAAGAGCATCTATGATAGTCTGGTTTTGACTTACAAAGGCAGCAAGCAAGTTCAAGAAGCAAAGGCCAACATTCTAGTCAAGAAGTATGAGCTGTTCAAGATGGAAGAAGATGAAGACATTGAAGCAATGTTTTCCAGATTTCAGACTCTGGTGTCATGATTAAGAGTACTCAAGAAGAGCTATACCACTGCTGACCACGTGAAGAAAATCCTTAGAAGTCTGCCAACGAAGTGGAGACCAAAGGTCACTGCCATTCAGGAAGCAAAGGACTTGAACACTCTGAAGCTGGAAGAATTGATCAGCTCCCTCAAGTCACATGAAATAGAGATGGAAGAAGATGAACTCAAGAAGAATAAAACCCTTGCCTTAAAGTCCAAACGGAAGAAAGTTCTAAAAGCAGAAGCAGAAACAGAATCAGAAGATGGTGATTCTGAGGACCAAAATCAGAAATCAGAAGCAGAAGACATTGCCTTCATAACCAAAAAGATTCTGAAAATGTGGCAAAACAGAATGGAGAAGTTTCCCTAGAGGAATTCCAAGCATTCCAACAGAGGAAAGGATGAACAAGACAAGAAGAGCATCATCTGCTATGGATGCAATGAACCTGGGCACATCAAGTCAGAATGTAAAAATCTAGAGAAAGGGAAAAATCAGAAGAAAGACTCCAGACCCAAGAAGAAGAATTTAATGGCAACTTGGGATGATTCTGATGAATCTTCTGAAGATGAAGAAGCAGAATTAGCCATGATGGCTCACATAATTTCTGCCTATAGATCCAACATAAAATCTGACTATGGAAGTGAATCAGAAGAAGCAGAATTGGCTCTGAGCACCCACATACATTCTGCCTCTGGATCCAACTCTGGAAGTAAATCATAAGAAGCAGAATTGGCACTAATGGATCATATTCATTTTGCCTCTGGATCCGACACAGATGCTAACTTTGGAAGAAAAAGAAGCAGAATTGGCTCACACTCATTCTGCCTCTGGATACGACACTGATGCTGATTCTGGAAGTGAATCAGAAACAGAACTGGCTCTGATGTCTCACACAAGCGCTGCATCTGGATCTGATACAGAATCTGATTCTGGAAGTGAATCCTCAGAAGATGAAAAAGAGGTATTTTCTGAACTCACTCGATTTGATTTAATTACTCCAATGAATGACATTTTAAATATCAATAACAAACTGTCTTTAAAACTAAAAACACTTAGGGATGAAAATAAAACTCTAACCAAAGAAATTGATGTTTTAAAGAATCAAAATGCAGAATGTAAAACAGAAAATGCAACTCTTAAATATGATATTGTTGAGCTTAAATCTGAAAACCTAACTCTAAAAAGTAATATCTGTTCAACATCAAATACTGTATGTAATTCTGATATGCATGAACAAGTTTTACAAGATTTCATCGTAAATGGTATGGAAAGAAGCAAATATGCTTCTATGATCTATGGAGTCAATAACAATGGTAAAAGAGGCATAGGATTTGATGAAACTGTAACTGTAACTAAACCTATTTCTTCTGATGTTTCATGTGTTGTTTGTGCTAAGAAAGGTCATTCAAAATTGTCTTGTCCCATGATAAAATCAAGGAAAGACAATAAACCTTTCAAGACTAACAAACCTAGACCCAACCAGTTTTGGGTATCAAAAGATAAAATTGTTTATGTTGCAGATGTTCTGAGCAACCAAAGTGAAACACCAGTCATGGTGCCTGGTCAATGGATGCTGGCAATATATGAAGGGAAAAAGGTTTATGTTCCAACATCTACCAAATAGAAGCAAATTAACTGTGGTGGAAGAAGAACTGGTCAACACAATACCTATCAGAACCAGAACCAGAATCATAGGAGGAACAGGAAATATCAGAGAAATCACTCATATCAACAAAACTGGAACTACCAGAGGAATCATAATTATCATCAGTTCCAGAACGATCAGAGGAACTTGGTATATCAGCAAAAAGAGAAGAATCAGAATCAGGAGAGTTCTTCAAACACTCCAGTGAAATTCATCAAGACTACAAACCTGGAAGGGAATTCAAATTCCTTCATCCAGACTCTCTAATCACATAATATGCAAGTTCATAATCTGAAAACCAGAAAAGAAGAAATACGAGGGTTTTCAGAGTGAAACTAAAACTGGTCATATAGGTTATATCTTTCTTTAAATATTATTGTTTTGATATTCTGTTTACTATGATAACAAGAAGCTTGATCTTAACAATCAAAGCTAGATAGGTATTTTGCAGTTTTTCAAATATTTAAAGGAACCAGGTGATTCACACGAATTGAACACTTCAGCAGAAACAGCATTCCATTGGTTTCAAAAATAAGCAGAAACCACCAGAAGCAGAATTAATGGTTTGGCTGTATTTAGTTCATTTTTAAATTATTTGATTTGTATTATGTTATATGACAAATAGCTTGACCTGAAAAGTCAAAGCAAGATGAAGCTAATGCAGGTTAACCAGAACTAGAGTAAACTGATGTTGGTTTACCAAAATCAAAGGAAACCGAAGCTGGTTTACCAGAACCAGAGGAAGTTGATATAGGTTTACTAGAACCAGAAGCTGATTTAACAGAACCAGAAGCTGATTTACTAGAACCAGAAGTTGATGCAGGCAAAAGAAATTGAAAAAGCAGAAGCTACATGCAAGAATACGACAAATCTTCAAAGGATAAATCTGAAGATGAGTCAGAAGAAGGACATAGATGGAGTCTACCAATGCAAGAAGAACAAAATGAATGATACTTTGGATCTAGTTCCAAGACTAGAAAAGAACGTTATTGGAACCAAATGGGTTTTTAGAAACAAGCTGAATGAAAAACAAGAAGTTGTCAGAAACAAGGCATGACTTGTTGCACAAGGCTACATTCAGCAAGAAGGTATTGACTACACTGAGACTTTTGCTCCAGTGGCCAGGTTAGAAGCTATTTGTATCCTACTTTCCTTTGCTGCTAATAATAACATGTCATTATTTCAAATAGATGTTAAAAGCGCATTTTTAAATGGTTATATAAGTGAAGAAGTCTATGTTAAACAACCCTCAGGTTTTGAAAGTTCTGAATTTCCAAACTATGTTTTTAAACATAAACAATCTTTGTATGGTTTAAAACAAGCACCTAAGGCATGGTATGATAAACTTAGTAACTTCTTACTTAAAAATGACTTTGAAAGAGGACAAGTAGACAAAACTCTCTTTAGAAACTCACCTTGTTCTACAAGAAAACTCCTTCATACAAACTGAGTGGATACTGTGACTCTGATTATGCTGGAGATAAACTCGAAAGAAAGAGTACAAGTACAAACTGCACATTCTTAGGAGACAATGTAATATCCTGGTCAAGCAAGAGATAAAGCACCATTGCAATGTCAACAACAGAAGCTGAATAGATCTCAGCAGCCGGATGCAGCTCTCAACTTATTTGGATGAAACATCAGCTGGAAGACTACAACATCATGGAAACCAACATCCCTTTATACTGTGACAACACTTCAGCCATCAACCTAACCAAAAACCCTATCCTTCATTCTAGAGCCAAGCATATAGAAATCAAACACCACTTCATTAGAGATTATGTTCAAAAAGGAACACTCAACATCCAGTTTGTAGACACTGACCATCAATGGGCTGACATTTTCACTAAACCAATGCATGAAGATAAGTTTGACTTCATCAAGACAAACATTAATCTTACTTTCATTCCTGACAAATAGCTCAGTTTAATTTCGTTTATGTATGTTATTTTACTGTTATTATCATGTATTGTTTTTCAATAAATAAATAATAAAAAAAAACAAAACAGACGATCTCCTTTCTTCCTTCAAACCTTTTTGTCTGATGACAAAAGGGGAGAAGATGTATTTGATAAAGAATCTGGGGAATTAGACTTAGGGGGAGAAAGAGTCAAAATAAAGCATAGTCCTAGGGGAGTCAAAGTCAAAAGAAAGAAAAATAGTTATAAAAAATACAAAGTTTTGTCATCATAAAAAAGGGGGAGATTGTTGGAACCAAGTTGGTTCGATCAATCAAAGTTTTGATGTTAACAAAATTATTTTATGTAAATAGTATTTTGACTTAGAAGAACAAATCAAAAGCTGTGCAAAATCAGAGGATGACACCACCAGAGGATACATCCAGAGGAAGCAAACAGAGAATAGAATGTCACCAGAAGGTTCGACAAAAGGAAACATCCAGAGGGTACCAGATATGCATCTTGAAGGCACTAGAGGATACACCTCCAGAGGATGTCATCAAAGGCAAAACATCAAAGGACAAATAACATCATCAGAGGATGTCTTTCTTGGCCCAGATCAGAAGGAAACAGAGTCCAGAAAGAAGCTTGTCAGAGGGAGACTTGGTCTAGACCAGAAGGAAACATAAGTCAGACTTGGTCCAGACTTAATCCTGACCAAAAGATAGCTTGGTCGTGAATATAAGAATCAGTCCAGACTTAATCCAGACTTGGTCTAAAGCAGAAGATAACTGGTCCAGAACAAATGACTTGGTCCAGACCAGAAGATAGCATGGTCCAGAACATAAAACTTGATCCATATCAGAGGATAAATGTTCAGATTAAAAGATCAATGGTCCAGATTAAAATATAACAAACCCATATTTAATTCAGATTCAATCCAGACTCAGTCCAGACTTGGTCCAGATCAGAGGGTAAATGTTCATATCAATGGTCCAGATTTAAGTATCATGGTCCAGTGTTGGCCGAGATCAGAAAATCATAAAATAGTACAGATCAGATCATATGATCCAGTGTTGGCCAAGATCAGAGGATCACATAATTGGCGCAGATCAGATTACATAGTCCAGAGCTGGTAGAGATCAGAAGATGATATGATCCAGATTTTAATCATGATGAAAATCAGTGAAGACTTGATTAAAATTCGAAGAAGACTTGATTAAATTTTGATAGAAATTTGATCAAAGTATTAAGGGGATTTGATTCAAAAATTCCCTGAAGACTTGAAGAAATTCGAATGCAATCTGAAGCTTAAAAAGATATGGTTTGAAATTAAAAGAAACAAGATTGGTCAACAGAATTTTCAAGTGCAATCTGAAGTTAAAAAGATACGGTTTTTGTTTAAGTGAAACAAGATTGGCCAATAGTATTTTTGAAGGAAAGCTGAGCAAGATTTATTTCGAATTTAAGCTTGGACAAAGCCCAATTTGCAGCTATATAAGGAGGCTTCAGGCAGCAGCATCAAGCATCGAAAAACACAAGAACTCAAGCTTCATATTCAACACAATCAGAGAGTTCAAAAGAGAAAATCACTTGAGTGCAAAAGCAAAAAATTTCTAAGTGTTTTCGAGAGAGAAATCTAGTGCAGCAATCAGCTTTCCAGAAGCAACAATAGTGTGCAAGAATCAGCCAGCAATCCGCTTTCCAGAATCAAATTTACAGAGTTCCAACCTTTGTAATCTAACCCGATAATGGTGTAGATTCCTTCTTCAATCTGGGGTTGTTAGATTGGTAGGAAAAGACTTGACTTGTAGAGTCAAGGTGCTGTTTCCGTTCCTCAAAAGTCTCGGGTTGTCAGGCTATTTGAGAAGACTGGCTTAAAGGGTCAGGTGTTGTAATTCAAAGTTTTTGAATTAGTGGATTAAAGCCTTCAGGATGAAGGGAGTGGATGTAGCCAAGTTAATGGTGAACCAGGATAAACTGATGTGTTCTTAAGTTGTTATTATCCGTTGCTAAGTCTGATTAATTATCCATCCAATAATTCGCATCAACACTCAACAAACAGAAAAAGAATTCAAGTTTGACAAACACAATTCAACCCCCCTTTCTCGTGTTTGCACCTTCAATAAGTAGATCAGGCCATAGGCCCCTGACGGACAACCTAGCCTATTCCCATCCCTAGTCGCTTCCTATGGAATTTTGAGGCATAATTTATAGAGGGTTCACTATACTGAGATAAATGTGCAGGGCTGTTAATGCACAAGCTTTTGAGAATACACCCTATGAAAAGGTTGTGTGTGGGTTTGATGTCAGATGTAGAGTTGAAGACTACGAGTCACTCTTGTTGAATCTGAATCTTACTTACTATGCAAAGGTTCAAGTCAAGAGACACATTTGCTTGCGCACAATCTTATAGAAGCGTTTGACGCTACTTCAAAAACATTTTTCTAATTCAAGTGGAGGATTGTTAGAACATAAAGTATGTTAGTGTGTGAATTTATAAATTGTTAAAGTCCCACATTGGAAAACTCTCATATGTTGAGTAGTTTTCAATTATATAAATACTAAAGTCCCACATTGGATAGAAAACATATGTGGGTTTGCTTCTATACTATATAATGAGTTTCAAACTCTTGTGAAAAGTACACCAAAGTTGGATGTATTTCCCAACTTTCTCTTATATCCCTTTTTTATTATGCTAGATATATTTCTGAGCCACTTCTCCCATTTCTTTCTGTCCCTTCAATTTTTGGGTGGTTCTAATGCCACTGTCGTTTTAGAGTGGTTTATGTTGTAGACCCTTCGTCGTTTGAAAGAGGTTTTTGTACTATAGTCCCTTCAATTTTGAGTGGTCCTAATACCACAATCTTTTTTTAGCGGTTTTTATGTCGTAGTCCCTTCGATTGTGAGTGGTCCTTATACCATAATCCTTTTTGAGCGGTTTCTTGTGTCGTAGTTCTGTTGATTTATGAGTGGTCGTAGTACCATATTGCGAGTGGCTTTAACCGCTATATTGAGAGTGACTTTAACCGTGATATTGAGAGTGGCTTTAACAGCCATATTGAAGTTGTAATTCTAGAACAGTTTTATATGGTGCAGTGGAACTCCGATACAGTGAATCTGTGTTGTTTTATCCTAGGGACTTCGTGGTTGAGAGTCTCTCTTGCACAATTTGGATAGTTACGCGAAACGTCTTAAAGAGAGCGATATAGTCCGCGACTCAACCCATTAATATCTTTGATGGCATAAATTGATTTTCAAACAGTTTTCGAAACTCAAAAACAACAAAGCATAATGTATGTGTTACTACGATGCTCTCTTTTTTCCTTCATCTCGGTTTTATCCTTTTGAGTTTTGCAAGTAAGGGTTTCAATGAGTGTTGTCCATACTTGTTTGCTTAGGTTTTGGCTTAGTCCCCCAAGCTTTTTGTTTTTTATTTTTTTATTCTATTCAATGAACTTATTAGGGTATTGTAGATGATAAGTGGTATTTTTGAGTGCTAATATAGTTGAGATGTTAATTCTATCATGTAATGTTTTTCCACTCTAGTTTTTTGCTTAAAAAAACATTTCAAAATTGTTGAAAATATCAAAACTCAAAAAGCTATTGGAGCATAATGACTTTTGCATAATTCATATGATGAGGAAGACTAACCAAGCAATAGACATTACTAAATTTGGTTTGGATTTAATTTATATGCGTATAAAAATATTTTAACTGTAAGTTAATCACAACTATTGAATTAATAAAAATATTTAACTGATAGTTGTAATATTTTTTAAACTGACAGTAAATAAAAATTAAACTCATTTAATTTAGAATAGAATATTTGGAGTGCCACTTTTTAGTGTCTTTTCTCTCTTTTTTTTAATGTTATTAATTTTGATATTGGTGGGTTGTGAATTGTACTAATCGATAAATATTTAGACATATTCAATAAAGGATAGTTAGAAATAGTTTAGTAATTGTTTTTAAAATAGTTACTTGATTAATAAATAGTATTAATATATTAGGAAACGTATTAATTGATTAATGTCTTAATAATAATCGCTTAGTGACGTACTAATCAACTAGGTTGTTAAACTTATTGATTAGTACACGAGTTTAGTATCAAACGATCCTATTTATACTCTATTAATCGATTAGTTAACGTCTATATTTAAGATTTGGATAGACAAATTTGCACCTTATCTTCTAAATAATATCTCATCATAAGTTTTCACTTTAAAATTTTGTAGGATATCAAATTAATAAGTTTGAGTATCAAGTAGATTTTTAAAACACTTATAACTTGATTGGCCAATCATAAACCGATTTCAATTTAGTTTATTGTTTTGTGATCGATAACTTGACATTAAAATCTTTTGTTTCTATTATCTTTCATAGAAACTATATTTTTATTAATCATTTATGTTATAATCGAATGTTAATTGATTTTTCAAGGGACTACAAAAATCTTGAAATATTAATTCGTTTTTCAAGGTCCATTTTTAGAAGTAGCATATTACTACAAATCACATTCTCATATTCAATGCAAACCAAACCGTATTTTTAGTAACAATAATATTTTTTGTGCACGTTAATTGTTTAGTTTCTAGAATCTTATCAGGAATGAGTACTGAAGCATGATTCTCGCTGGTTTTCCCTTAAGAAATGGTGGAACGGTGGAACCAATATATTTGTTTTAATAAAAAATAGAATTTATTCATTCAAATTGATAAAATTAATCGTAATACAATTTAAATTGCTAAAACTGAAAATAATAAATCTACAAATAAATTTACTGTATTTAAGTAGAACCAATATCTCGCATAGTGAAAATGATATACTCTATTTAAAAGTACACTTTTTAATATTAAATGAATTATAAAATATAAAAATAAATTAACCATATCTTTTCATCATACAGTTAATGTGACGGTAGGAGTATAGTTTACCATTCTAACTAACTCAATCGGTAAAGATACATAGATAAACAAACAAGATTTTAAGCTAGAAAAAAAAAACCTCAATAAACAAGTTATTTTTGTCATTATAAATTAAATATATCTTTTCATCAATACAAAAATAAATTAAATATATAATTTCATCACATCATTCATAATTCCATTCAAATTAATTGTTTGAACAAGTGTTTCTCCTTCTTTGAAATTAATGTATTTATAATTAGCATATCGTCTCATCTCTAATTAAAATGAGCTTGTTCCACTTTTCAATCTTTTCTTCGGTTTATTAGGGAGTCCAGAAGAGCGTGAAAATCTGGAGTTGAGAAAGAAATTTTGATACCACATCTCTATTCAAATCTTTAAAATAATAAGGATTTGTTTGATTCTCTTCCCAAAAACTCTATTTTAGTTTTTTAAAATTTAAAAATTAAAAAACTCATTTGAATTACTCGTTTTTAAAAACTGTTTTGTAAAACTATTTTTAATATGATACTTTTTAAAATTAAAAAAGCAAAACTGATAAATGATGTTTTAGGGCCTGTTTGATTTCACTAGTGCAATTTAATGTTATTACATTTGTGATTTTAGATCGGTTGTTATATACCCAATGTAATAAATAGGCGGTGGCAAATTTGTTATTATTTATTTGATTTGTTAGATTAAACTGTTCTAACAAACATCTTAAAAAAAATTGAATGATTTGTTAGATCTGTTATATTAAACTGTTCTAACAAATATTTATAAAAAAAAATGGTATGATTTGTTAGATCTGTTATATTAAACCGATCTAACAAGCATATTAAAAAAAAATCTAATGATTTGTTAGATCTGTTTTATTAAACCGATCTAACAAGCATATTAAAAAAAATCTAATGATTTGTTAGATCAGTTTTATTAAACCGATCTAACAAGCATATTAAAAAATCTAAAATTCAAAAAGCCGCATCCAAAGTTCAATTGAAGCAGAATAAGGTCAGCTACCAATAATGAGTGGTTTCAATGGAGCATTATCCCTTGCCAAAACCTTAAGAGGCAACTCCACCACCGTTGCCATCTTCCTCCGACCTCCGCGAACAGCTCCCTACGGCGCCACCTGTTGGACTTCTTCTAATCTTGTTGATCGCTCTGGCCTATCAACCGTCCCTGTTGTTCGCAGCGACGATTTCAAACGCAACAGTGTGTCAAGCCAAACAACACCGAACGAAAATCCAAAAAGCAACGCATAAAATTCAGCTTCACTTCGCCTATCTTTATCGAATCTAATCGAATTCGATTTTGAGTATGGACCTTCAGAACACTATGAAAGAAGCCCTAAATGCACTCTACCATCACCCTAATGATACCGTTCGCATGCAAGCCGATCACTATCTTCAGGATTTTCAACAAACTTTGGATGCGTGGCAGGTTCTCTCTTCAATCCTTTCTCGATTCGCTTCATTCCCGATTTGTCTTTTCATCTCTCCTGCTTCGATTCGTTTTTCACTGATTCACTATGTTGATCTTTTTAACGTTTCTCGATGCTTGATTTTCTGGAGTTTGATTTGATTATCGTAGTTGATTATGTAGCTCTGAACTTCACTGCAAGTTACTAGTACTCTCTATCTAGTGATTTTTTAGAGAGCGTTTCTATTTCTGTGATTTTTGGATTTCAAGGACTCTTTTAGGGCTTATTTTTATTGTTTCTGATTGCGAACTCAGTAGTTCAGTACAACAACACAGATGTGGATTTTGAACATGCTCGTTCTACTGTATATAGGTTAATTAATTACTTTTTTGTTTTTGTTTTCAATTACTGCAGGTGGCTGATAATTTACTTCACGATCCAAGTAGTAACCTAGAAACTTTGATATTTTGTTCTCAGACCTTAAGAAGCAAGGTGACTTTAGGTATTATGGTTCTGCTGCCACTGCTACGTCTCTATCGTAGAAAGACCTCAAAACGAGAGGATCAGAAGAAAATAACTTCAAACCTAAAGAAGTTGTTCTCTTTCAGTACGAGGCATGTCCATTTTGCAACAAGGTTAAAGGTAGAAGTAATTTATTTAATTTTTGGGAATGATTTTTCCTTAACATGATTAAATGTTTGGATTTAATTGAAAAATGAACGAATGTGTTATTCATTTTGAAATTTGAACATTTCTGTTGCATGTTTGTTAATTTGATTAGATGGATATTGATTTGAATTTCCTAATTTTTTAGATTGATTTTTTTTCTCTCCGGCTTTTCTAGATTATTATGATATTTCGTATAGAGTGGTGGAAGGAAATCCGATGAACAAGAAGGTGATTAAATGGTCTGATTACAAGAAGGTGCCTATTGTTACTGTTGATGGTGAACAATTGGTTGAGTCTTCAGGTGATTATTATTCTTTTTCATTTCGTTTCATTTCACTTTTCTCCTCACTCAATTTTAGGGCTCTTCTCTCTCTCTTATTTCAGTTGTGCAAATAGTGCTGGAAATGAAATCATGTTCCGAATTATACATTGATAGAACTGCTTACACTGCAATGGTTGATGCTTTACTAACATGTGGCTCAGTTAAAGGTATGTTTTCATTTGATCCAGGTTTCTTTAGTTGGTTGAAGATAGTTTCAGGAATAATTGAAAAGATAAATGTTTATGGTAGTTGGAATGAGATACTCTTTCATATCTGGATGGGTGGAATAAGAATATAAGATATACCTAACAAGTGCAAATTATCAAAATTATACATATGGGATTAACGGGTTCTACTTGTCTCTTATATAGAAGGGTTAAATATTGATATACTGCTGATTTTCATTTTATATTCTTCTAAGTAAAGTGAAGATTATGAATGTCAAACTGTTACTATAAATCCAACAATGATTTAGTTAGAAATGGAAAACAATGTAACTTTTGGCCATTCTTGCTGAAAGTTTGTGTCTCATAAGGACAAGTCAAACTTTCAGTTACATTGTCAGTTGAAACACATAGTATGCATTGGGTGTGGCACAAAAAGAAATGTTCTAAATAAAAAAAGGAATGAAAATCTACTGTCATGAATTTCTATTCCTAGTTCATTTTGTATTGAAAGTTGAGTAGTTATTATCAGTATTCTTCTAAAATAATTACTCTAATAGTGCTTTTGGTCAATCCTTTTGTTTCATAATCTAATCAATCAATGAATTTGTATTTTGTCTGTCACTTTTCTCAAGATTTGACATTGTCTTCTCTGTCATCAACCGCCACCACCGAAGTCGAAGCCGGAGGACTCACTATCACCGTCGCTATGGCTAAAGAAGCCGCTATGCATTATCAATCTGGTAACTTCGATGAATGCCTTGAGGTTTTGCATCATCTTTTGGAGCAGAAACCGAACGATCCAAAGGTAATGAAATTCATTTCACCTTTTTGCTTCGGATAATGATATTCAATTACGAAATAAGAAGGGATTTGAATTACTGGAACTGGAATAGTTTCAATTTCACGTGAGATTGTTACTTATGATTGTTTAATTTTCGTTGCAGAGAAATGAGGAAGAAGGTAGATTAACAAATCAGAACTCTCATTGAGAATGGTGTCAAATTAAGACATAGGTCAATGTTTGTTATTATTGGGGATAAGTCCCATGATCAGGTATCATTTTTAGCGTAGTGATTGTTTCTTTTAAGATAATTTTTTGGAACTCCATTCTGTGTGGAAGAAATTAAGAATGGTGCAATTTGAATGCTAATTTCAGACTATGTTGTGTGCAGATTGTGAATCTTCATTACATGCTTAGCAAGGCTCAAATCAAATCCAGCCCAACTGTTTTATGGTGTTACAAGGACAAGCTTGAACTGAGCAGGTTCTTTATTTGGTGTATGTATTCAAATATCTTTGTTATGGCACCCAGCCCTGAGAATTTGAAAACCTTGTTCAAATTTATCTGCAAAGGTCTTGATGTACTTGACTACAAGGTACAAGTTCTCTCGCTCGCCGATAGCTATCATTATTTATCTTTAATTAAGATGCATTTAGTGGGTCTTTTTACAGTCTGTTTTTTGCCTCATTTATTGGGTAATGAGGAGTATATGGAAATAGAACTTTCTAAAGGCCTTTTGGTCCGTTTGTGTGTAAAAAGTTGAACGGTGTTTGTCTAATAGAGCTACATTTCCAATGTGAACAGGAGCATCATGATTTTGATGTGGTAAAAAGTGTGTCTCCTGAGTTCAAGAGTGCTATTGTAAGGATCAATATTTACAAGCACCACAGACAGACCATTCAGGCAAGTTCATTGGTAATACTTCTTCATTGATGAATATGACTCAAAAAGTGTCTTGTGATATTAAGGAAACTTACTACTGTGAGGTTACAATTAATCGTAAATTTAATTCTGGCCTTGCTTTTCATCCTAATTTCTTTCAGTATATACTGCCACATGAAAATGAAAAGCTTTCGCAAGTTGAATTATTGGTTGTTGAATTACGGTAAATACTCATCCCCAAAAACACTGACATGACATTTTACTGGAAGTGTAAAATGACCGTTTACTCATTCTAATTCGGTTACCTTGCTTGTTTTTTAATCTGTTATAGGCGAAGACGATAGCACAGTTTGCAAGGATGACGGTGGAAGATTCTAGAAAACTTCTACCTCCAAAGTTCTATCCGTCATTTGGTGGTCTTCACTAAGAGGCAGAAGTTGAGTTCAACTTATTAATTTGAATGTAAACTTTTACTTGCAGTACATTCAAGTTTAATTTTGATATGGATTCTGATATTAATTTTTTCATTAATGCAGTTAAATTGGCTAAATATGCAGTTAGAAAAGATGTGGTCGTTCCTTAATGAGGTACTTTACTTTGGTTTTTGGATTATCATCTTTGGGGATATATATTTTATTGGATGATGAGGCTATATGGATTATTGGCTTTTGAATAATGCAAAATTGCAATGTGAAAATGCATGTAGGCAGCGTCTGAATTGATAAAAAGCAATGTTGAACCAATTCTTGAACAGTATAGGCCAGTGATTTTGTCTTTTCTCACATTTTCTAAGTTGACGTTAGGCACTGTGGCTCCACAATTTACAGGTTCGATATATATTATATTCTTGTGAAATTTGAATCTTGCCTTTTGGGTTATGACCAACAATGGGTGTGCATATGCTGCCTTATATATATTTTGTAGTTGCATGTAGTACTTGTGCTTGTTATTAGTTTATGTGAAAATTCAAAAACATGGATGATTTTGGCTCATGCTTATGCTTTTGGATTCTCTTGTTCCATGATACTCATAAGTCATAACCAAGGTGAACTAAGTGAACTGAATGTTTCATTGTTTCATTGCTGTGAAGAACCCCAGTGATATCTTGTAGTGTGTGGAATTCTTGTATATACACTTGTTTTGATGTGTTCCTCTCTTGGAGTTGTGCTGATTGGAGCTTCATAATACGATTTTGTGTTGCTGATTGCAATTGGTATGCGGCAGTATAGAAGAAAGCATTGATGGGGTGACTAAATATGCCTTTAGAAGTTTTAGATTATTTCTAAATGTGTTCCTACATGCAGGTCCTTAAGCTTACTTCCTGCTTCTAGATAGTTGGTAATCTAATTTGGGGATAGCTTGTATCATGGGTGAGGTGATAGTGTTGCACTCTGAGCCTCTGCACTTTGAATGCAATGACATGAAACATGTGACTGAAGAAGATGTTTTTCCACCAAAATCAAATCCAGAATGCTTGCCTAGAGAAAATTCAAGTCAATCTATAAAAACAAATCATTTGCAAGATAAAGGATATATGGAATATGGATGATTTCTTATAAATTCAAGTCAATCCATAATGTGTGGTAATAAATATAAGTTTTTATGACTCATTATCATTGATTTTTAAATGTAAAGTTTTGTATGAAGTTTTGTGTTTTATGGTTGAATGAGAAATTCTAGTTAATATAGTAAAATGTGAAACTCTATTTATGCATATGTGATGAATCAAAGTTATGAAGAAAAAAATTTAAAAAGTTAATTATTTAAATCAGTTGGCTCATCAATATAATAAATCAATTTTGAATTTGATTTGTTAAATTGGTTCAAATTTAACCGATCTAATAAATCAATTTTGAATTTAATTTGTTAGATTGGTTCAAATTTAACCGATCTAATAAATCAATTTTAAATTTGATTTGTTAGATTGGTTCAAATTTAACCGATTTAATAAATCATTTTTGAATTTGAGTTATTAGATTGGTTCATTTTAACCAATTTAATAGTTAACTATTTATTACAACGCTTGATGTTAGATTGAACAAGTAACCGATCTAATATGTACATAGGAACCGATATAACAAGGTTAAATTGCACTAGTGTTTCAATCTCAAAAACTCTATTTTAGTTTTTAAAAATTTAAAAATTTGTTTGGATTACTTGTTTTTAAAAACTGTTTTGTAAAATTGTTTTTAATATTATACTTTTTAAAATTAAAAAAGCAAAACATGTAAACAGTGTTTTGCTTTTCAGTTTTAAATTTTTAAAAAGAAAAAACACGGAGAAGTTAATTTTCATTAATGGCATAATTGTAATTACGTTGAACTTATAAAATAGAAACAATTCCACATTCTCTCTCCCTCATAAACGATGGAAAACAAATCATGCAGAAATGCAATGTGCGACCATGGAGTCGGGCCAAAATGGTGAACCCTAGAACTCTAATTTGCGATTTGATCAAGTTCATCCACCTCATTCTCTCTCTGATAATTTCTTTGGTTAGTTTTTCTTTTCCTTTCCTTTGTATATGGTTTTTTTGAATTTGGGTTTTAAATTGAATTTTATTTTTCGAATTAAGTTGGTTTCGTTTGTTGACAGAGGAACTAGGGTGTTTTGTGGAAATAAAAATGTTTTGAACAACTAAAAAATGCTACTCAATTTAGATTACATAAAGTTGTAATGAAATTGAGGTAGAGAATCGTATTCTAAAATCCCAAATTAATGGATTTTAAGTTTTATATGAAACAATATAGTGATTAATTAGTTGTTCTTTTAAAAATCACATTGAACTTATGGAGGATAAGGTTTTTCAATGTGTGGTTAAAAGCAAAATGCTCACAGTACAGACCATATAGAATATGCTTTATTTTCAACTTCTTGCGGTGCTGGTATGTTTTTCTTCATTTTGTTAAATTTTTACCATTTCTTGATGCTTTGATTTTAATTTTTGCTCCTTTTTTTGTAATAAAAAGTTGTAGGTGCGTGCTTCTTTGTTACTAATTATTTTGATTATAAACAGGTTGGAGAATTTGAAAAAGCATGAAGAATTCAAGTTTTCGTTCGCAATTCCTTACGACTTCCTCCTCTTCTGCCACACATGATGCGCCTGCTACTGCGTCTGCACCCACTGTCGCGCTTGCCTCTGCTGGACAGGTAATGTAGCTACTTTCTAAGTGAAAAATTGGTCAAGAAAACTTGGGATCATGAGTTTGGTTGGTTCTTATCCAATATCTTAATATAGAAAGTTATAGATTATGAAATTTTTTTATCAACTCATTGATTGAGTGCTGAATTTTGTATGCTATGCATGTATGGATTGTGTGTTTCTCAATTGTTCTTTGGTTTTTCTTATTAGGTTCTTCATTTTCATAGTGCTCTTGAAATACTAATGAGGAAAATTACTAGTGTTTATTCTGCCACATTTCTCTTTATGAATCAATTGCAATTTTTTGTTTAATTCTTTAACCTTTTGTTTTATAGTTGAACATTTCTTTTTTATGATCATGAGTTTGCTTATTTTTGTATAGATGCCAACTAATGTTGATAGTCTTGAATCAAAGCTTTGGCCTGACTTTGTAACTAAAGCTTTTATTGATATTATGGTTGATGAAGTTACAAAAGGAAATATGTCAAATGGTGTATTTCATGCTAGAACATGGAACTCAATGACTACTAGGCTGAATTCTATGACTAATCGTTCCTTTAAAATGGATAAACTAAAGGCAAAAATGCATCGGCTACGAGCCATGTATCGTGAGTTCTATTCACTTTTACAAAACACTGGATTTGGGTGGAATGCAGACACCAACACTGTTACTACAAGCGAAGAGGTCTGGCGAAATTATCTTCAGGTACTATCTAATAATTAATGCTCATTGATTTATTTCCATGGGGAAATCTTTTCACATTTGAAAACTCTTCAATTGATGGCACCATGATATTGTAGTCATATACTCTTGAACAAAAACACTTGAGCTTTGGCACATCAGAAATCGATAATCTTTTAATTGTGGAAATGAAATTTTAATTGTATCATTGTTCTTTATCTCCTTGTCCTCTCAAACATTGCACAATGGAATATCATAGTCATAATCTTCTGAACTAACATATATGTTAAGAGTCAATGTCCTAAGCTCATACTTGAGGACAAACATGTATTTCAAGGGGTTGGCAATGTTAGGACCCCAAATGTGAATTTTGTCTCGAATAGACAGTTAGCACATCAGCTGCCAAGCCCATGGTGTGGGGTATTTATGTTAGGAAAAATAAGAAAGGGGAATGGATGAATGCGGATGTGGTTGAGAGAGGGGTGGACTATTTATGTGATGAATTCTGTTAAATTAAAAGGTGAGGGAGAGTGAGAATGTTAGATACTGGGTTTGTGCCTAAGCCCAAAGAATGTGTTAAATAGGGGAGTTGGTTATATTTGCTGATGTGGTTAGTTTGTTATAGGGGAATGGTAGTTATATAAAGGATAGGGATAGCAAAAGAGGGAAAAATGAACATTATTCAGTTTGAAACCTTTTGGTTTGTGCAGAGGCAGAAATGTCTCTTAATCGTATGTGCAAAGTGTTAATAATGACGCATCCTCTAAAAGGCCAAGCCCTACCAAACATCCTCTTTCTCACTGCTAGAGGTCTCTCTATTTCTCCTAATTTTTGGAAACTCATTGGCAACTTAGAACTTCCATTTGTTGCATCATCAGGGTTATGGTAGCATGGCTCTAGTATATCATACACATTAAACCCTTCAACTGCCTGATACCATTTAATTTCTCAATGTTATAATAATAATAATAATAATAATTATTATTGTTATTATAATTATAATAAAAATATAGTAGAAGTTTCTCACCTTTGCAACTTTGTTCAAGTTTTTAGAGCATATACTACCCTCATTGTCGGATTCGAAACTATAGTCAGTTCCTTTGCAAGAAGCTTGCACACTCTGCAAAATATAAAAAATTTATAGGGGAAAAATAAACTTGATTAAGAATCATAGAAAACAGAACATAAATATATGATGTGCTAATTAGTAATGATACCATAAATTATCTATTGATAAAACATTGAACTACATACGAAGAAATAAATAAAAAGCAAAGTCATGTAGCTCATTCACCTCTGAACATACAATAGGCCCACATCTAGAAAGCACCATTTAGATATCAAATTTTGATTTTAACCCAAGTATTAAACATAAAAAAAGAATGAAAATTAAAGAGTGCAAAGTGTTAATAATGACGCATATGAACAGAGTGTTAATAGTGACCCCTTAGCTTCAAAGGTATTCATTACAAATGACAAATCACAATTAAAGAGAAAATTTGAAGACAAACAAAAAATTCCAGAGAATTATGGTTGAAATTATAAACAAGGACTGTTTTGATTGAGCTGTCAAAAGTTATTGAATCGGATTTAGAGAGACTAGTTGTGTTAATGAGATAATCTTCCCAGTTCCTTACATGAATGCTTAACACGAAATATAAGTTTTCCTTCAAGTCTATGTCAAATACTAAACATGAATAGTTGATTAATGGATAATTTATGCAAAAGAAGACATGTAAGAGTTTATTAGACTCAGCAAAAATTTGAAAACAAATACTGAGAGGTGCCTAGAGAGTAGAGCATTGATAAAGAGTTATGACATACTTGCAGAAAAACAAACGGATTTTAGAAACTTCACAAATTCAGCTTAACTGGATAAGGGAGTTTGTAATTTGGTAATGGTAACCACACTTTAATTGTGCGGTCTATCCATGTCTTTGGAACCTGTATTTCAAGAAAAAGCATCGAGTATGGATATGAATAGGCAATATCACCAAGTGCTTGGAAGATTAACCATATTTTATCAGTAATTTTAGCAGTTGGTATTCTTGTCACGCTTCCCATAATGCTTCCATTTTCTGCAAGGGCAACCAAAGTGCTTCTATTTTATGTTTCATGAAATTTAAATTGCAGTATTTTATGTTCTATTTTTACCTCACTATTTAAATTTTCTCATAATTGATGACATGTTTGTTCTGTTTTAGGTACATGAGAAAGCTTCTCAATTTCAAAAGAAAGGATGTGACCATTATAAATTGTTGGAAATCATATTCAACAAAAATAATGCTACTGGAGTACTTCATCATTCATCTACACAAGACCCACCAAATACTGAAGAAGAAAATGAGCTTGATAATCAATACC
This sequence comes from Cicer cuneatum, assembly GCA_037974295.1. NCBI lineage: Eukaryota > Viridiplantae > Streptophyta > Magnoliopsida > Fabales > Fabaceae > Cicer > Cicer cuneatum. Next base: position 38,506,095 of record JBBPBO010000004.1, on the reverse strand, counting down.
TTAACATTGGAAGTGCATGTCATGTACATGTTGATAAAGATGATTCAGACGATGATATACAAGCAATGGTGCGCATCTCACAAAGTGGAAAATAAAAAGTACATGTAATATCCAAAAAAGAGTCAACATCACAACAAATGGAACATGCGCTTGCAGCATGGGCTCAAGCATCTTTGGCGAGAGCAGAGAAGTATAGTAAGGATAAGAATAAGGATAAGAGTAGGGATAGGAGTGTGGAGGCTACCTCACATGTAACATTTGATTGTTCGCTGACTAAGTGTGTGGCTGCTCTTGAAGAGATAGAAGACATTCCAGATGACATCTATGGAAAAACCCTTGAAAAGTTTAAGGATCCTGATTGGAGGGAAATGTTTATCGCAATGTCTAAAGAGCGGAAACGTGGATGGGTACTTAGACTTTAAGGATAACACTTTACTTGGATATGTGGTGATAGTGATTGGATATGCTTCTCTTAGTACTTTGTTTATGATCTTTATGGTTGCGTACTTATTTCTATTTGCTGAACAATTGTATGCGTTTTTTATGAGTTGTTTTGAATTGTTTTGTTATGTTATCAAACCTTTTTTGGATCATTTTGTTCTTAAAGTTGTTATGAAATTGTATGACAGGTTGTAACCAGATTTGATGTTGATACAAGTGATGATTCTACTTCTGATGAAAGCGATGATGATTTTGTAGAATTTCTTACTAGTATTGTGATTTATGACTATCATCATAAATTCTTTAATAAAGGAAAGGTTCTAACATCTTCACTATCTGGTCGTGAATTTGTTGCTGAAGTATTAAATGGATCTGAAACAAGCTGTTTTGATTTATTTCGGATGAAGAAGGAATGTTTTCTTAATTTTTGTAATGAATTAAGAGGGAAGAACTATCTATGTGACTCAAGAGATGTACTTGTCGAAGGGAAGGTTGCCACTTTTTTATTCATAATTGGTCATAATGTTCATCATAGAGTCGCTTCAAACCGCTTTCAGCATTCCACAGAAACAATCTCACGCAATTTCAAGGAAGTATTAAGGGCAGTGTGTCAATTGGGAAAAGAACTCATAAAACAAGAGTCTATAGAGTTGCCTGAAAGAATTAAGAATAATTCAAAATACTATCCTTGGTTCAAGGTATGCATATCATATTATCAAAACTATTTGAGTTCACTTCACTTATCTTTATTATTTTGTTCTAATTCTATTTGTTTGTGTTATGCTTTATAGACTTGCATAGGTGCAATAGATGGTACACATATAAGTGCATGGGTTCCCGCAGAGAAACAAATTTCATGTAGAGGTAGAAAGACAACAATCACGCAAAATGTCATGTGTGCTTGTGATTTCAACATGATGTTTACATATGTATATTATGGGTGGGAAGGAAGTGCACATGATTCAAAAGTCTTTTTGGATGCAATTACAAATCCAAATGCAGGATTTCCTTGGCCACCCAGAGGTAAATCATAATATCATAATAAAATTACAATATATTGATGAATTTAACTAGTATAGCTAACATATTTTTTTTATGAAGGTTCATTTTATCTCGTTGATTCTGGGTATCCGTGTACTAGAGGTTTGCTTCCTCCTTATAGGGGTGAAAGATATCATGCCCAAGAATATAGAGGCCAAGGTCTAAGAGTCCCGAAGAGTTATTTAACTACAGACACTCATCTCTACGGATGACAATTGAACTTTGTTTTGGGGTGTTGAAAAATAGATTTCCTATTTTGAAGTTGATGCCTCCTTATAAACCCTCCAGACAAAGACTTATAGTGATAGCTTGTTGTACTATTCATAACTACATACGTAAGTGGAATTTGCCAGATGAATTATTCAACATATGGGAAGCAATGGATCCTATGGAATTTGAGAGGGTGAATGAAGGTCCAGGCATAGAAGGAACAAGCTCCAACGATAACTTAACTAGGTTATCTGATGAAGGTGCGATTGAAACGACAATGAGTAGGAATCGTATTAGAGATCGGATGTGGGTACACCATCACAATTAGTTGCACAAATTACTATCTTTTAGATTTTATTATATACAATGTTGGTGGATATTCCCTAAATATTTGTGTTGGTTCGGCTTAATTTTTATGTTCTTGGTGGATAATATCTATGTTAAATTTTTATTTACCTTTTTCTTCAATTGAATTTTAAAAATAATGATCAAATAATATATTTTTATATTAATTACAATTGGATTTGAAACTCTATTCACTTGCAATTAATCTTATTTTATAAAAAATTAAGGAAGTGAACAATAATAGACAAGTGTTTATTAAAATCTTTTAATAAAATTATATTTATTAATTATACTAAAATATTTTACTTGTATTTAAATGTTATTAGTTGAACTTTTCTATCTTTTTACTTTTATTATTTAATATAAAAAAAATAGATTATGAAAATTGTATTACCAAATAGTTTTTTTAATTTTTTATTCAAAATCTGTTTTAAAAAATTAGATAATCAAATAGGTTTTCTCTTTTTCTCATCTCTAAACTGTTTTTAAAAACAAGTATCCCAAACAAGTTTTTTCTTTAATTCTATTCTTTAAAACAATTTTTAAAATCAAATTTATAAAACAATTTTTAAAAACTAAAATGCAAAAGTGTTTCAAACAGGCCCTTACTTTTCAATTTTCAGTTTTTTAAATTCTCTAGTCAAAAACTATTTTAAAAATTTATATTACCAAATAGATTTTCTCTTTTTCTCATCTCTAAAACTGTTTTTAAAACAAGTATCTCAAACAAGTTTTTTCTTTAATTATATTCTTTAAAACAATTTTTAAAATCAAATTTATAACACAATTTTTAAAAACTAAAATGTAAAAGTGATTCAAACAGGCCCTAAGTATATAAGTCATCTTTCTTATATATCTAAAATTTACTATATTCAAGTACTTAGGATTTGTTTGATTCTCCTACCAAAAACTCTATTTTAGTTTTTTTAAATTTAAAAACTGAAAAATTTGTTTGGATTACTTGTTTTTAAAAACTGTTTTGTAAAACTATTTTTAATATTATAATTTTTAAAACTAAAAAAACAAAATAGTTAAATAGTATTTTACTTCTCAATTTTTAGTTTTTTTAATTCTCTTGTCAAAAACTGTTTTAAAAATTTAGGACCTCTTTGAAACACTTTTGCATTTTAGTTTTTAAAAATTGTTTTATAAATTTGATTTTAAAAAATGTTTTCAAGAATAGAATTAAAGAAAAAACTTGTTTGAGATATTTGTTTTAAAAACAGTTTTAGAGTTGAGAAAAAGAGAAAACCTATTTGGTAATCTAAATTTTTAAAATAGTTTTTTGACTAGAGAATTTAAAAAACTGAAAACTGAGAAGTAAGGACTTGTTTGATTCTCTTCCCAAAAACTCTATTTTAGTTTTTTAAAATTTAAAAACTAAAAAACTTGATTGGATTACTTGTTTTTAAAAACTGTTTTGTAAAACTATTTTTAATATTATACTTTTTAAAACTAAAAAAGCAAAACAGATAAATGATGTTTTACTTCTCAATTTTCAGTTTTTTAAATTCTCTAGTCAAAAACTATTTTAAAAATTTAGATTACCAAATAGGTTTTCTATTTTTCTCATCTCTAAAACTGTTTTTAAAACAAGTATCTCAAACAAGATTTTTCTTTAATTCTATTGTTTAAAACAATTTTTAAAATCAAATTTATAAAATAATTTTTAAAAACTAAAATACAAAAGTGATTCAAACAGACCCTAAAACATTATTTATCTGTTTTGTTTTTTTAGTTTTAAAAAGTATAATATTAAAAATAATTTTACAAAACAGTTTTTAAAAACAAGATATCCAAACAAGTTTTTTAGTTTTTAAATTTTAAAAAACTAAAATAGAATTTTTGAGAAGAGAATCAAACAAGCCCTTAGATTACCAAATAAGTTTTCTCTTTTTCTCATCTCTAAAACTTTTTTTAAAAACAAGTATCTCAAACAAATTTTTTCTTTAATTCTATTTTTTAAAACAATTTTCAAAATCAAATTTATAAAACATTTTTTAAAAACTAAAATACAAAAGTGTCTTTAATCTCTCAAACTTAAATCCAACAAGTTTAAGTTTAAATTGTTATCGAATAGTCTATGCAACTTGATCTATTGAGTAAATAACTTCATGTTGTGGTTTTAGCTCTTAAAGTTCATTAGTATAGTGTCTTGGCAATAAACATTAAAAATTTCAACTGCATCCCCACCAAAGAAAACAATAAAATAATAGCAAATATAATCAACCATCTATTAAAAATTACAATTTTTATTCAAAAAGAAAAAAGAAAAACATTACCACTATTTTGTTCAAGAGCAATTATTGATTTTCTTGTCACATAATTCCAGATGGCAAATTGCAGCAAAGGATCAATCTATATATAGTTCATTCAAAAAAAAGTAACTAAATTAATTACCAAGTACCTAATTTAATTATTGTTATGTATCTTAAAATTTCACATATAAATATATTAGTTGTACTTAATTTCTCCACTCTTTTTTAAACTAAATATTTATTAAAAAAAAATTAACTTGTAGAACATAAACTTAACCCAGAAAAAAGATGATGAAAAAAAAAACCTTCAAATTTTTCAGGTTTTTAAAAATTGGAGCCTATAGGAATGGAACCTTAATCTCGAGATTTTGTTACCAATATTAGCTATTTTTTTATATGCAAAAAATTTAAATTCACATTTATAAGAATTTATATAATTGCAATTAATTGTTTAATATAATTTAAAAACTAATTATCAGTTCTAAAATATCCTAATAAAAACTTGTTCCATGAGAATAAAAGAGTTACTAAAAAATAAAATATATTTTAATTGAAGGATATTTTATAAATGATATTATTCAACAATGTAAAATTGATTAAAATTTGCCAGTATTTTAACTATTAAATATGTTATTTATTTATTTATAATCGTTGCTAACGAAAGTATGATAATAAAAAAAAAGTTTTTTTTATTACAATAAGAAATTTTTTAAAATATTTATAAACTAATTTCAAATCGGTTCAGAATTGAAATTGAATTAAATTTTTTTATTTTTATTTTTATATCTCTTTTTTTTTTTCAAATACCCTACTTTAAAAACTATTTTTCGGTTTGATCTATTTTTGGGACCAAGTAGATCATCGCACCATAGGGTGCGATGATGTATTGACTTTTTTTTCTTCATTTATTTAATACTTAAAATATTTAATATATAATTGTAATAAATTATAAATATTTAAAATAATTAATAAATCAAATACAACGATTATTAAGTGAAATAAAATAAAATAAAATAATTTAATAAATAATAATAATGTTAATAATATTAATAATTACATATTAAATAATAATAATTACATTAATAAATTAATAATAATAATTTTAATAATTTTAATAATTATAATAAATTATAAATATTTAAAATAATTAATAAATCAAATAAAATGATTATTAAATGAAATAAAATAAAATAAGATACTTTAATAAATAATAATAATTATATTATAATAATAATAATAATTTTAATAATATTATAATTAAAGATTAAATAATAATAATAATAATTAAAAAAAAGAAAATTGTAATAATAATAAACATAATAAAATAAATAAAATATGGTAACTAGAAGTAATATCGCCGCATTTGATAATTTACAAGTATGGTACTTTGAAATGATTATTTGCAAATATGATAATATCGCTGCATTTGGTTTTTTGTTCGCGTAATGGAAATAATTAATTTCACATTACCATATTTGCAAATTACCAAATGCGGCGATATTACCATATTTGCAAATCGACGACCGCGTAGATGTGGAACTGAAGAACATTTAAATGGAAATAATTAATTTCAAATTGATGTAGTTTTTTCTTTCAATTTAATGTATTTTTTTTCTTTCAAATTAATGTATTTTTTTTAATGTTATTAATATAATTTTCTTTTATTATTATTATTGTTATTATATGTTTATTATTATTATGTTTATAATTTTATTTCTTTTATTATGTTTATTATTATTTACAATTTTCTTTTTTTTTATTATTATTATTTTTAATTATTTTTTTATTATGTTTATTATTATTACAATTTTCTTTTTTTAATTATTATTATTATTTAATCAGTAATTATTAATATTATTAAAATTATTATTATTATAATGTAAGTGTTATTATTATTATTTATTAAAGTATTTTATTTTATTTTATTTTATTTCATTTAATAATCATTTTATTTGATTTATTAATTATTTTAAATATTTATAATTTATTATAATTATTAAAATTATTATTATTAAATTATTAATGTAATTATTATTATTTAATCTGTAATTATTAATATTATTAAAATTATTATTATTATTTATTAAAGTTTTTTATTTTATTTTATTTCACTTAATAATCATTTTATTTGATTTATTAATTATTTTAAATATTTATAATTTATTATAATTATATATTAAATATTTTAAGTATTAAATAAATGAAAAAAAAATAAATACATCGTCGTACCCTGGGGGTGCGATGAGCAACTGGGCCAGAAAAAAAAATCTTTCAGGTCATCGCTCTCTAGGCCTGCAATGATCTACTGGACTCAAAAAGTAAAGCAATCCAAAAAATAATTTTAAAAGTAGGGTATTTGGGGGAAAAAAAAGATATATAAAAATAAAAAATCCTAAAAATTATTTTTAAAAACTGAACTAAATCATTAATATGATCCAATTCAGTTCAATTTTTACACTCTTAAAAAGTATTTTAAAATCCAATTACAACAAAACTACATGATAATGATTGTGGATTGTTGACTAAAAATATGATTTTGTTGACTTTCTGCTCCAAATTACATCCACAACGAAAAATATTTAGAATAATAGGAGATCATCAATAATATAAAGAAGGAAATTGTAACTTGCTCGAAAGGTATTGTTCTAATGTCATAACAAACAAGGGCATTATAACAGTATATCATCGAGCGCGTACGTAGCCTGCAACCAAATTTTTATATGAATGAAATAATATTTAAATCAAGAGATAATAGTAATTGAGATTGGAGTAAATCCCTAATTCAGTTTCCTATGTGTCAACTTATATCATACGGGTCCTTATAATATATGAAAATAATATAAGTAGTCACTAACATTTTCTCAATTATGTCAGTTAACCCTGTTCTTATGTATTCATAAGATACTAGGGACTAACATGACAAATTTAATAAAAACAATAGGGACTTCTTATAAAATATTAGAAAAACTTATTATTTTTATGTACTGTGAAGTCTAAATAAGAGATAACTATAGGATAGTTTTTGCAAGCAATTTATGATTCTAGTTGTACACATACTAGCTATTATAGAATTAGCATAAACTACTAAGCATACAGGGCATGCATATATTAATAGTGTACATATAAATTTTAATCTTGCATTAACCAAATTGAAAGCTACTAACTAGTTATCCCCTATGAATGGTTCTATGATGTTTAGACTAGTTGGATCTTTCAATATTATCCCCAATGAAAAAGTTTTAAGTATTTGGTTGTTCGATTTAAAGAAAATCCTCAATCTTCGAATATCTCAATTTATAAATAACTAAAAATTAAATTCTCAACATAATTATTATCACATTAATAATAGTTTTAGCTACCATAGGCCTGAAATAAACCCTCCTACCATTCTTCATATGCAATAAATGAGAAAACACAATGCATTTTACAATTACAACATTTTGATGGAGTAAACAACTATTTTGGTCTCTAAATATGTGAGGTGTTGTCACTATAGTTGTTGAATTTTCAGAGTTGTCAATATATCCAAAAATATCATTTTTATTAGTTGTTTCGGTTCTCATATATGTTTTTAAATAGACAATTTAATCCACATATGTGTGTTTTCTTATTTAATTTTAGTTCATAAAATATTAACAAAAGAAGCATTGAAAATCTGTTTACAATTTCGAAATATTTAATTACTATAGTGAAGGTGTCCCACATAATAAAAGATCAAAATGGTTGTATACTTTCTTTTCTTGTTAAGAACTTGTGTAAGAGAAACATAATATCCCATTAAGATTACCATTTCTTGTAAAAAAAGTTAAGTTGTAATTCTACCAAAACTTATTTACAAGTTGAGGAAAACTATGATTAGTTTAGTTACAAACTAATTAAAAGATATCACATGCATTGGAGAATATTTTTGGAGAGTTTGGGGTCCAGGAGCATCAATGAATTAAGATCACATACGTGAACTCATAGTCAAAAATCCAGAAACGTACGTGAACTTCACGTACGTTTTTGGGTTTTTGACTCTGAGTTCACGTATGTGAACTGAGTACATCTCTTTGGTTTCAAGATCACGTATGTGAACTGGTTTTCAAAAACCCATAATCGTATGTGAACTGAGTTCATGTACGTTTCTGGGTTTTTGAAAACCAGTTCACGTACGTAAAGGGTTTCCAACATCTAAACAAACTTGTGATTTATGGTCTTGCTTGCGAAATGCTAAACAGAAATAACAACAATAGTGTAGAAAAAACAACAACAACAGCATTGTACTTACTTGATTGAAGATGTTGAAGATGAAGATGTTGAAGATGATGAAAATGTTCAAGATGATGATGATGTTTGAAGATGATGGTGATTGAAGGTGATTGAAGAAGATGAAGATCAAAGATTGACTGAAGATGACAAATGAAGATGATGGGGTTTTCGGAATTAGGTTAACAAAGAAGATTGAAATATAGAGGGAAGGGCATTTTGGGAATATTGGTTTTAAAAAATATTTGAGGGGTGTGTGTAGTAAAATAGGGGGTGCGGGTAACAAAATTGAACATTTAAACCATTTCAACAATTATGTGTTTAGCGAGCATTTTTTAGTAGATAGTGAAAGAGTTTAACGAGTTATTACACTAAAAAATGTACAGAGCACTTTTTACTTATTGCTTAATTTTTCTATAAAAAAAAATTGTTGTTTATTTTTCTTTGAGAATATTTTTTAATTGTTTGTATAAAAATATTTAAAATTTTATGCGTTAAGTCAACCTAATAAAAAGAAAGTGTTGTTTGTTATTCTTTAAGACAACAATTTTTGTTCTTCTTCCCCAAAGTGGTGTTGCACTAACTAATAAATGTTTAAGTGATATAGAACTAACTACTCACACTTATACACAATACTTATAGCTTATTTAATCTAAAATATAATTAACAATAGGAAAATTTATGAAAATATTTAAAAGACAAATTTGATTGCATTACATTTAGTTTTATAAATTTAGTTATAACTTTAGAAACATTCACTATCAAGAAAAAAAGTATCTACGAAAATCAAAGACAAAAGTTTTAATATCAATTTTGAGTCTTAGAGACGGAAAAATTTGAGATCAAATCCCTAAATTATTTCACAAATTTTGAATATAAATGTATATTTCTTTACAAATTTCTATTATAAATTGTAGAAGAGTCTTTGAACCTTTTTTGAGAGAAAGTATTTCTTTCATTACACTTGAATCTCAATATATCTTAATAAACTGTGTAGCAAATATGATATAATAGCTACTAAAAATTAGTTGTATTTTATGTCAATTAACAATAAAAGACATAATCTAAACAATAATCTTAGATTTAAAAGAAAAGAAAAATTGTACTTACTGATTGTTTTTGCTACTTGAAAAGGTTGAAAGATTATTCAAATTGTCATATGATTCAAATGGCCGGATAAATGTTGGGATAAGAGAATGGAGAAGATGGTGCAAGAAAGGGGAAAATGTTGAGGTTTATGATATCTTGACCTCATGTTGAATTATTTTCAATGAATAATGTAAGATCTACAATGACACAATGGAAGAACAAAAAGCACCAAAAAGATTTTAGAGAATTAGGATTTCAAAGGGAACAGACAAGAAATAGGTAGATTTTATTTCTCGCTTATTTTTATTCATTATAACTAGATCAAGCGGTTAGACTTTCCCAATACAGTGAATCAATATTCGAACCCCAATTGAGATAAATGCCACATTTAGTACCTAACACACTTCAAATAAGATTGATTGTCTTTAATGTAGATAACTTATGAGAAACCAAAAAAAGTATTAGCCATTATTCCTATTAAATTTATAATTTTTTCCTAAATTAAAAATTTTACTTTTGTTGTTGTTAATGTTATATTCTTGAAAACTAGACTATTACTTAGTTATCTTTATCATTTAATTTTTTTAATTAAAAAAAAAGTTATTACTTTTTGGTCGAACTATAAATTAATAGGGCTCATTTCTTTGGAAGTTAGTGAGTTAAAAAATAGAGTTCGAAAAAAAACAAATGACTAGTGTGGAGTGATAGGGAGGTCAATGGTTCGACTTTCACCTTCAACATAATACTAATAAGTTACTAACACTACTAATACTGTTTGAAACAAAATATGATATAGTTTATCAGCATTAAAGAACTAAGTAATATGATACCTAATCATCTACTGAGAGTGCCTCATAGTCCATGATTGACAATATACAGTTTCAATGACTAAATTGTCTAACTCTTACAATTTCAAGAGGAATGAAAGCATTGACATACTCATTTGAAAGATAATGTGGGCAACAGTTTGCACTTAGTTTTAAAAAATAAATATTTTTAATACTAAATACACTAAAAAATAAATTATTTTTTAAGAAAAAACCACTCTAATTCATATCATTGATCACCAATTGTTCAATTATTACATGAGCATCATAAAAAAATGGTGACAAGCATAAGAAATGAAAGCTCTCACTAATAGATAAACAACCTTATTCTGTTGCCTCCTTGCAAAAACCACCTTATAGATTTGGTGATTATGAAGAATTTTCTTACATATCGAGATAATAAGTTCAAATTATGAAACATCAACGTTATTGCTATGAATTGCATCCACAATAGTTTTACAATCTAGCTCGAAGACGACCTAAACAACCTCCCAATCTTGCATCCATTGAAGAGCTAACATGAGGTTGATTGCTCCACCTTCATGAACCTCCATAATAGTTTGATCCCAATCATTCCAAGCCATGTTGAAATTTCTCGTGTTGTCATGCATGACAATAACAAATCCGACCTTGTTGTTGTTGTTCAAAAATTGCAAAATCTACACAACTAATAGGCTGGTCTAATGCAAGGGACTAGCCGTGGTTGGTTCTATGTGCATTAACCCAGTTCCAAGCTTGTAGAGTGCTAGATGTTCCCTCAATTGTTTGTGTGGTGGTCTCATGCTTATTATTACATATGCACACATAACACATTTCTTGTCTTCCATAAACGAAACATCCCACATTACTTATCTAGAATATAACGTAGAATTTCACAAATAAATATCATTACAGTCCAACTTCACAAAATAAGTCATGATGTTCTAAAATTACAATCTTATAAGTCAAGTCTAAAACTTGAAAAAATAACTAAACTTCATATTACGAATACAATAACTACTAAACATTGACATCATATATTTGCTCGAAGTCCAAAACTTAGATCTTCTTGTCTCTTATAATACATAAGAATAGGGGAATAATAATCTCAGTGAGTTCCATAAAAAATGGAGGGGTAGTTAGAAAAATATCTTTACAAAACCTTAAGTGTAGTATTTTTGGATAGCTTTACAAAACCTTTTTTTTTTCCTATAGTTCACTGACTCTTACTTCTACTCTCTAAATGATCAAAATTGGAGAAAGAAAGTTGTGTTTGAGATGTTGCATGCAATTTAATGTAGGATTGTGAAGTGATTTTGGGTAAATGAAGGAATTATAACAAGTGAAATTGTTTCATATTTTAGAGAGTGAAAATGATTGAAATGTGATGAGAGATGGAGTGAGGATGATGCTGAAGATAGGAAATGGGTTTGTTGTATGATGAAGCGGGTGTGAGGGATGATTATGTGTTATAAGAGTAAGTGGGATGAAGGAAAATGGAAAAAAATCATACTTGGTTTTAAGTGTGTGTGTGTGTTGGTTTCTTTCTAATTTAGGTGAGTGAGTTAGGTAAAATTTGGTCTAAATGACAATTTTGCTTAAAATTCTAATTTTACTACTATTTCAAATATAATTCATTAAACTAAACATCTTAAATAGTTCAAAGAAACAATTTAAAATACACATATTTCAAGTAAATTACTGAAATAGTTAATTAGAAAAAAATTGATTTATTTAAAGAGTAGGGTTATTACAATAAACTCCATAAATTCATAGAAATACTTGATTGATTCTCAGTTGACATGTACTGCAAAACAACAAAGAAAAGTAGACATGTCGAGCTAAACTGAGGCAACAACAATTCAATTTGGGACCACAAACGGGGGGGTTGCCATACTATATTAGAAGCTGAGCAGGAAACCAGTAAATGCCAAGGTGTTTTGATAGACATGTTGTAGGATACACAAGTTAGGGAATGTTGACATTGTGGATAAGGAGCGAGCCTACTTCTCGTTGGTTGCACATTGCGACAAAATCTCCCTGGAAAATTCTTTACTTTGGGTGGAATGGGAAGGTTCCCTAGTTGGTTCTAGTCCCTAGCCACTGTCAAATCTGCAGCCACATGTTTGTGCTTCATATAGAGATTATACGCGAATTTGACTGGGTACATCCTAGACAAGTGTCATTTCAAATGCTTGATCTTTATGGGAGAAGGGTAATAAGGGGTTCACATGATGTTTTGATTGTTAAAGACCACCAAGAGAATGACTTGATTCCAAAGTCTTACTTTTGTTGAAATGAGATCACAAACTTTTAGAGAGGCATACCTATCAATCAAAGGTGTGCACAACTTGGAATTTTGGTACTTTTGGATCCACGGCTCATTCCATGTGTTGATAAGGGATTCATCTCCTAATCTACATCTATAAACTTTATATAAAAGTTCTTGTGAAACCATGATACTACGCCAAATGAAGCTTGGATTATAACCCAAAGTCACATCTAAGAAGTCCCCCACGAGAAATATTTAGCCTTGAGGTTCTTGTAAGTGATGGTATATGTGTTGGACGTGAACTTCCATCCTTGCTTCCCAAGAAAAGTGAGATTAAATCCAACGAAGATCATATAATCCTAGACCACCCTTTACATTATGAATTGACATTCTCTCACATCACAACAAATTAACACATTTTCTACCATTCCTCTTGGTTCCCCACCAATATCAGTTCATCATTTTTTCTATTTCATCTTCTAAGGATGATAGAATTATGAAAACACTCATACAATACAAATGAATTGATTAGGCCACGACTTTGATAAGGATTTCTTTGTCAGCTTTTGAAAGTGACCTGGAGATCCAAGATTGAATCTTACGCCAAACTCTATTCTTGATGGTGGATAACACACTCTTATTGCCTGTACCAATTATTGTAGGCAAGCCAAGATAAAAACCAACTCTTAATCGTTGAGACACGTTTCTGTTGAAGGCAACTTTAGATTTGGTAAGGTTGATTACTTGTCCCGAACATGCTTTATATGTTGAGGGAATAACCATCACCTTTGTTATTTCAAATTCAGTAGCCCTGAAGAACAAGAAAAAGTCGTCTGCAAAAAATAAGTGGCTCACGAGATAAGCTCCTCTGTACACTTGTGAGCCATAGATATGCCCTCTAGTTTCAGCTTTTTTGATAAAAGATGACAAGTCTTGTGAGCATATAATATAAGATGCAGAGATAGAGGTTGCCTTGGCGCAAACCTCGCTTAAGGATAATAGGCCCAATAACATCACCATCAAAGTGAGCAGAGTAAGATACCAATGTCACATAAAGCATGATCCAGTTTATCCAAGTATCAACAAAACCATGTTCTTCATTATTTATCAAAGATAGGACTAATCCGCCCTGTCAAAGGCCTAACTAATATCAAGCTTTTAGGCCACCTCTCTGACACCCTAAATCCCAATTTATTTAAATTTTCTTTTTCTTTCAGATTTTAATTTAAAAATAATAGAGTATAAATAAATAAATAAATAAAAACTTTTGAACGATTTCTTTAAGGCAAAAGTATCACTTAATCCTGGACAATTCGTATTAATCCAAAGTTTCCATCAGCTTAACAATTCGATGGTCATAACAGTGATCAAATTAAATTCTTTTGAAGCACACATACATAAGTTACTACTGATAATTATAATTGTAGTCCCAACCCGATGTCACTATCAGAGCAAAATTTCCCAAAATTACAGATGTTCAAATATGAAATTAACAGAAGGAATATGATAAAAGTCTTCAAGATGAGACAACTTCCTACACCCTGGAAGTATTAATCTGCACCTGCAGCTTGCAGCTCGTCTGCGTCCATCGCAAACGCCAAACACAAACAACGAGGGGTGAGTATCGAAATTATGTAATAGTATAATGTAAACGAGAAGAACACGTAAGTAAGCAAATTAACACAAACATGAGAACATTCCAGAACATAATATCAAGGTTAATCTAATTCAATCACAATAAAACAGTCACAGGGAGAAAATGTTATGCATGTCCTATACTTTCTACTTCTTCATCACTTGGTACCATTCTACTCTAAAGTACTTGGTTAGGAGGCCTGATACTATGCCACTACAAGAGTGGACGGACAATTCATGAATGGCCAAGTCCTCATAGATCCCCTCAACTCAACCCGAGACACATATACGCGACGGTCGGGGTACTCTTATTTTGCACGGTAGCTCCCAGCCTTAGGGAATAACCCACTAATCCACTTAGGAATTCCCAACTAGATGTACCCCCAAGGTCTATCAGTCTTACCTCACGGTTTGACTGTAGCCCTCCACGATCAGGCTCATTCAGTTGTACTTCCCCGAATCACTAGGTTTGTCAAACCCTCCCTATATGATGACAAAATAATCCTTACTCCAAAACTACAGCATCTATCTCATACGTACTCGATTGTCAGAACTCAATAAATTTCAACTCACAATATACATCAGAATTACATCATTACATATATATGTATATATATATATAATTAGTCAATCACAATAAAATTCCAATTTTATTAATCACAGAATAAAGCAAATAGGCGGTGCATTCAATTAATATCACAGTTTTAAATCCAGTAAATCAGAGCACTCAAGTACATATAATTCACACAATAACAATCAACACAAGATTTCATAAAATTAAACAATATGCAGTCTTGATATAATTAAACTCTCAACAATTCTATAGGTTACTAAAATACATTTTAGTCCTCACTATTACCATTTATATATTATTAATTAATTATTATTACTCAATAGGGCTCGACCGTTCGTAGTAATCCCGGATGAATATATGGGAATTTCGGCATTCCCGTTCATCTCATGTTATTTTATACTCATAAAATCGAACCTCATCTCACCCCTTACCTTGGCTGATGATTTTTTTCTCAACGAAGCTGATCCGTCTTCGCCAATCACCGTCTCTAACAGCCTAGTCTTTGAAATCAATGTATGATTTTGATATTAAGAGTTGTGGCTGGATGCAACAGAGCAGTAGTCAATTCAATTTTTTCTTCCTAATAGAACGGGGAAACAGAGATACTGAATGCACGACAACCTCCTTTCTTCACTTATATACCTATCCATACGTACTAGTAGTATTAGGTATTTTATTAGGCTTATTATCAGACCTATACACTTAGCCCATGGCCCTTATTATTATTAATATTATTATTATTATCATTATCATTATTATTATTATTGTTATTATTACTACAATCATAAACTCACTCTACTAATGCTTAAGTTAATGGACTAATGTAGCAACACACACGTTTACTTCTTATTTTCTTTTATATATATATATATATATATATGTTTTAAAACAAAATTGAATATTATTAATATTAATAATTTAAATAAATCATTAGGGCGAACACATAGAACAAACACGAAGGAAATTATCGCACATGTCAACATACGGATAATAATAGTTGTGCATTATATTTTATAATTAAAATATAATAATAGAAATTGGGGTGTTACAACCTCACCTTTAGTTCTGCCAAATTTGTTCTTCATTGTGTGAGTAATCTCAAAGGATGCAATAACATTACCCAAGATTGAGCATCTGAGAATGAAAGTTGTCTACACCTGAGTAACACAATTTTTAAGAAAAGACATAAGTCTTTTAGCTAGAAATTTGGATATGATTTTGTAGACTACGTTACATAGCGATATAGGTCATCAGTCTTTAAAAGTTTCTGGATTAACAACCTAGTTTATAAGTACAATGTTGGTATTAACAACCTAGTTTATAAGTACAATGTTGGTATTAACAACCTAGTTTATAAGTACAATGTTGGTATTATTGAGAGAGAGAGATAGAGAGAGAGAGAGAAGAAATGTATCATGTTCAAGCCGAAAGTAACAAACATTGAAATTTCCTGATAAATATTTAAAAATAATTATCATACATGTAACAAATTGTCACTGATGAGATTGAACTATCATACATGTAACGAGTTTTCAATGAGTAAGATTTCAAAATAACTATCATACATATAATAAAAGAGTTCACAATGAGAAAATTAATTAATGTCTCACCCTTTGAAACCATTGGAAAAGGAGCAAGCCGATCCAAGACATAGGGATACCTAAGGAGAATTTCAATATGAAACATTTTAGAGTCTATAATTGTATTTTAGTAAAAATTATTACTAAATTTTTTATGAAAAACTATTTTTAGACGGTTAAGAATAAAAAATAATATATCAAATTAATATAGTCGATTTTATAAAATATTTTTTTTTTAATTTATAATTAAGTCGATTATTTTAATATTTGTTGTGACAATAATAATTTTAGATAAAATTTTATTATTTTTAGATTTGAAAATATTATAATATAAAACATTTTTATTAAATATACCACATTTTTTTAGGCCTTTTTATTAAATAAAACTTTATATACTTTTTTATACTTATTGCTTTGACGGCTTTACCCTTACACCAACACTAAAAAGGTGTATGTTTAAAAACAGAAAGGGAGATGGAGTGTAAAAACAAAAGAGGTGGGGTGTAGCAAAGAGATTCCTTATCAACCTAATGAAAATTGGGCTATTATTAATGGGTCTTAAACACTGAACCCAAAAACATGTATGAACAAAAAAGCAAAAAATATGATAGGGTTTTAAGTAACACTGTCTTCTTCGTACGTATAAAAGAGATTCCTTATCTCGTTGCACCGTTTAGTTCTTTTTTCAGCTTCGCATTCTGTTCCAATTGTTTCGACCTAAGCTTGAAACAAAGGTACTGTTTTATTTTATCACTTCGCAAATTTCAAATCGGTGTTTGATTTTTTCAATTTGTTATTTGATTCATTTTGATCTTTGTTTGAACTCTAGTACGATTTATTCGATGATTTCAATTTCGTATTTTGTATTTCACTTTTTTTTTTGTTGATTTGATTTTTTTCGTGTTTTTTTGGATTTTGGAAATGTTTTC
Organism: Cicer cuneatum; assembly: GCA_037974295.1. NCBI lineage: Eukaryota > Viridiplantae > Streptophyta > Magnoliopsida > Fabales > Fabaceae > Cicer > Cicer cuneatum. The sequence goes on along the minus strand of JBBPBO010000004.1, from coordinate 38,488,667 downwards.
ATTTTCCTTTACCAGCATCATTAGTGCTATTATTATTATTATTATTGTGGTTGATGTTATTGATTATAGATGCTTAGATTTGGATTTTTAATTATTTATTTATTATATAGTTGAAATAATTGGAGATAGAAGTATGTTGATTTTTTTAATTAAAATGGTGAAAATGGAGATTTTGGATTTAACTAATCCAATTGGAAATTTTTATGTGTGGAATTTAGTATTTGCATTTTAAGGATATGGTTATTGTTATGCATTGCTTTCTATGATGAGATAAATGAAAATAACTTTCGTTCTGCTGAGTTGTTTCATGCGGAGAAAAATTGGATTCCTGAACTGAGGTTGCTGTTTAAAATGTCCGTATTATTTTTTGTATGCATTGGTTAGATTTAAATGAAACTTGTGTAGCTTTTAAATGATGTGCAAGTAATCAGGTATTGTTTTCTGATGTGTGTTGTGTTTGACTTCAATATATTTCATCCTATTTAGATTGGTTTTAGGATTACACCTACATGCATGATGTAACAATGTAACATTTTAGGGAATAAAGTGTATTGAATTTTGCTCATTGATAGTTGTAGCACACTAGGTTGCCTGTTGTGCCTCTTTCATATGATTGAGTTGAACTTTCATTGAGTGTAAGCTTAAAGTTCCTGAAATGTATGTTTACACTTGGACACCTAGTTCTTTCTTTGTTAGATTATAGACAAGGTTTATTTCTAGTTGTTTGGTTTTAACTTGTATATCTATATATATGAATGAGAAGGATCAATTTTTAAACATCTATTTTAGAATATTGATACCTGTTTTAAAACTTTCTTTTTCTTTTTACCTGCTTCTCATGTGACTATTTTAGCTTGGCATAGTAAAGGAAATATTTTTGTTTTCAGTCAATATGATATGTATTTGTCTTTCCTTTCTAATTTAAGTCAATGAATTATTTGATTTCATTTATATTTTTAGTGGTTTCTAGCTTTGTTTTAGTGAGTTGATGACTACTTGTACATATTTTGATGATGTGTCCTTCAAATATGCAACAAAAACTTTTTATACTAATTTTGGCAAATCATTTATGTTCGTGCAACTTTTTATAATAATTTCTTATTGTTGACTTCCTTTTGTCTTAATCTTTAATATTGTCACCATTCATCTTTACAAAGGCATAGGTAATTATTTTCTGTGGATAAACTTAATTTTTTAATTCTTCACTTCTATACAGATGAATGTTGAAAAGTTGATGAAGATGGCCGGTTCTGTTCGAACTGGTGGGAAGGGTACTGTGAGGAGGTATATTATATAAAAATACAATTCCTTCCATATGAAAATTATATTCTTAATAAGATTTGATACTACATTCAACTGCACATTATTGTGCTACTAGTAGTGAGTAGTCATATATTGCCTACAATTCTTTATCTTTGCTTCTGATTCTACAATATTTTATTATTTATTTCCTTTTAAATTTTAATGAGGCGGATGATATGCAATCAACTGAAACCTGACTACTTTGGCTATCCATTCATCTTGTAAATTCCAGTTTTGTTTTGAAAAATTATTACTTTGTGGTGTAACTAATTGACTCTTTTATTGTATAATTGTTTATTATTTGAGCGAGGTGGCTGTATTATTTCTGAGTGTTAGGAATATTGCATCTGTTAACCTGTTTCTTTTTTATTGATGTTTTGTTTTCTGCCCATTTTAGAAAGAAGAAGGCTGTTCACAAGACAAATACTACAGATGACAAAAGACTTCAAAGCACCCTGAAGAGAATAGGGGTTAATGCTATCCCCGCTATTGAGGAGGTCAACATCTTTAAGGATGATGTAGTTATTCAGTTTTTAAACCCCAAAGGTAATTTTAATTGATGTTTGTTTTGGAGTATATATTTCATCTGAAGTTCTTAAGTTGACTAACTGTTAAACACGAATTGTTTGCAGTACAAGCATCTATTGGTGCCAATACTTGGGTTGTTAGTGGTTCTCCTCAGACAAAGAGTAAGAATCTATATCTTTTTCTTCATATCTTTATGCCACATTATTGAACTTAGCTTGTGCTATTTATTTACTCTAGTGTGCTATTTATTTCGCTGTTTCGAGTGTCAGACTTGACAGTTGTGTTCCATTTGATTTTGACAGTAGTGTTCCATTGTTTAATGTGTATCATATTGAACTGATAACTTTGGTTAAAATTGAGTGTACCATTGCATTTTTCGCTGTTTCGAGTGTCAGACTTGACAGTAGTGTTCCATTTGATTTTGAACTGATTGCACTCTAGACTGACATTTCACTTGAAATAATTTTTTTTCCTTTTGCAGAGTTGCAGGATATTCTCCCCAGCATCATCCACCAATTAGGTATGTGATTTACATCTTATCAAAGCTATAGTATTTTTGTGTTCTTTTCTAATACTAATCTTCTATTTTCTGGAAAAATTTAGGTCCAGATAACTTGGAAAATCTGAAGAAGCTAGCTGAGCAATTTCAGAAGCAGCCTCCTGAAGCAGGAGCTGATGCAACCACAGCACAAGAGGATGATGATGATGCGGTACCAGATCTTGTCCCAGGGGAGACTTTTGAGACAGCTGCTGAGGAGGTTAAGGCTTAAGAGTTTTACTGTGCCATCTTTATTTTTGATGTCTTCTCTTTTTTTTTCTTTCCAAATTATGTATTTCAGGTGATTTTGTTGCTCCAGTTAAAACACTCTTAAATCTGCTCTCTATCGTCTAACGAAATGTATCTACCTGACTGCACCTGAGTTTGTCTATTGTATGTGCATCATTATTGGAGGTAGCAATCAATTTTGGTATTGTACCATTAATATAATGGTCTCACTTAAGTTAAGTGTGCAAAAACTAAATGTTTATGGAAGTTAACAATTGCAACATAACATTCTTATGCTTGTTGATTCTGCATCGCTGTGCTGGAATACTGATGCATTCCCATCTGACACTTCAGTCATATCTGTATGGGTTGTTATACTTCAGACATTTTTTTCACAAAAGAAATATAACTACCTTAATAAGAAATAACTATCTTATAAAAATTAACAAACTCTTTATTTTTAACCATTGGCAAATTTTAGAGGATAATGATGACAATTTATTTCGTTCAAATTTTTGCACAACCTTTTATATTACTTTTTAATCATTATTCTGAATGCAGATCAAAATCACTCAACTATATGTTATTTTTGCAACTATATATTCTCTTTTACTTTCTAGCGATCAATAAAAAAAATGACAACACTAGCTAAAAACAAATATTAAAAAATTGAAACTGCCATCCAATTTCAACCTTAGGAAAAAACACAATAATACATAAAACAAATATTTATTATTAATAAATATTAAAAATACACTAAATAATTATTTATAATTGATACATAAAAAGATAAGATAAATATTTATCTATAATAAATATAAAAATATTATGAATCAAATATTTGGCTGTGATACATAAAAATCATGTACAAATATTTGTCATTAACTTGACAAATCTCTATCATTTATAAATATTAAAAAAATATGGAATAAATATTTATCATTAACATATAAACCAACATTTGTCATTAATACATATAAAACATTATATAAATATTTATTAATAATAAATATTAAAAAATATGGGATAAACCTTTATTATTGATAAATATAAAAAAAAATTGACAAATATTTGTCACTAATATATAAAATGAGATTTTTTATTTGATATTTAAGCAATACACATAAAATATCAACTACTTGCCACCTATACCTCAAGACAATTTCTCGCTAATATATTATAATATATTAAAACAAACCTTTAAATCTATTGATTGACACATTACACACTTATATGTCAATATATTATACCTTTTATTTCTTAATTTAGTTTTTGCATTTTACACATCAACATATACATATGTTGAGAACCGACATATAAAAGTTTTTCATGAAAATAATTTTACTATCAAAGCTTCTAATGAAAACAACATTAAATCCTTCATTCCACTTATGTGCCAGAGCATAACATTTGTTTCTCACACATCATCATATACATATGTTAAGAACCCATACACAAAAGCTCTTCATATACATTTCAATGCTCCTCCATTTCTAACTTTGTATATTCAGATTAGATGGTAACCAAATACATCCTATCTTATGTTATCTCAAGAATCATCCTTTTGATTCATTCTTAAACATTGGTGGAAAGCATACTTTATATACAAAGTTTTTTAGTTCATGGCTTCTCAATTCTCACTCAAGTATCAATCGGAAATGTGAGATTGTCTAACCTCTTGGTGACTTCCTCGGTTTGGTCAAATGATGTTATTTTCTTTCTCCACTTAAATTTTATCAATCTTCTATTTTCCCTCTTTTTTTTTTTAATCTATGCAATTCTAATCTAATATGGTTTCTCAATTCTCACCCCAAATATCAATGAGAAATATGACCCTACGTAACCTTTTCAGCGACTTCATAAACTGGGTCAAATTATGTCATTTTCTTTCTCTACTTAATTTTACTCATCTTCTATTTTTCCTTATTTTATGTATGTCTTTCAATTCTATTTTAATATGGACTTCTTTTGGATACAAATAATTTGTTTTTCTTTAACTAAGAGCCTATTGAACATTTTTGAATTCTTAAACCACAAAATGACATTTTCAATTCATTTACTTTTTTTAGATTTTTACTTCAACTATATATAATAGATAATTGGGTATAATCAAGTAGTACGGTTCATTTTAGCCAAACACGATTACAATGTCAAACAACATAATAAGTTTGTTTTGGTAGCCCTTGGCAATAAGCAATAACTCATGCATCTCTACGATTAAAAAACTAACAATAAAAAACGTAACTATTATTACAAACTTAATTCAAATTAAGTTACTATTGATAATTCATTACATTTAAATACATCACAATATTTTAATTACATTTTAATAATTAAAATGTAACAACCATCTTAATACCACAAAGAAGAAGAAAAGACAAATAATTAAAAAAATACAATTTATTCATACTTATAGTCTGACATGTTTTGAATGAATTTGGTAAGAAAAAAAATAAACACAAAAAAACTAACCTTATCTCTAAAGAATAACCATTCTCTATAATTTTATACCATAACTTTGCATACATCTCTACCATTAAAAAACTAACAATAAAAAACATAACTATACTACAAATTTAATTTCATATTAAGAATTATAATTCATTATATTTAAATATATCACAATTTTTTAATTACATTTTAATAATTAAAATGTAACAACCATTTTAAATTACCAAAATATATATAATTAAAGTGTAATCATCACAATTTAATTTCATAACTCTAATTAAAATTAACAATAAAAAATATAACTCTTATAACAAACATCATTTCATATTAAATTACTCTTGGTAATTCATTACAGATAAATGGATCACAACATTTTAATTATATTTAAATAATTATAACATATCATCTTAAATGACCACAAAATATATAAAAACATAATTGTCACAACTTAAAAACTAATAATCAATTACAAATGGACAATCTTTTAAACAAAAATAAATAAATATTATTGAAACAAAAATATTTTTATATTTTGATAAAACATTCAAATAATTTTAAATTCTTATTTACATATTAAAAATGATCAATCTACAACTTTTTTTTACCTTTATAATAATAATAATAATAATAATAATAATAATAATAATAATAATTATTATTATTATTATTAGTATTATTGCGTCGACACATATATTTACTTTGTATGTAATGCACAAATAATAATTAGATAAGTGATTCTAGTATCTTTTTTATCTTAATAATTATCTACGCATGTAGGGTGTGCAAAAAATGTAGTTAATTAGACTGCATTCATAAACTGGATTGCACTGCACCATAAAAGTCCAAACCAATTAAATGGTTTATGAACTGCACCATAAATTTTAAAAAGTCCAGTTAACTAAACTTTTTTTAAGAAACCAGTTTGAACCACTTTCAAACCTTTTTGTATTCAATATCATAAAATTAAAATTAATATTGTTTTGTTGAAAATAACATTTTTCTTACTGTAAAAACAGTTTTATATAAGCTATATACATATGAGTAAAAAAAAATGCAACTAATATATATATGTATATGTATATATAATATTCTTAATTAATATAATATTTAATCCGTTCTATAATAGTTATATTAAAATGACTGCTATATGTCAAAAATAGTTATATTAAAATGACTGCTGCTTTCATTTTTGAAAAAATATTAATTTTTTTTTTGATATCTACGTTATAGAAATATTTAAATATATTTTTTTAAATTGAATGCTTTAATTAATACTACATATACTAATATTTTCAATTTAATATTTTCTATTTTAACAAAAAGATGTGCCAACGAGCATTATAAAAAAAAGTATAATTTTATGTTAAAAAAAAGAGAAAAGTATAAAAAATTTAATGAAAAATCGATTTTAAACAATTCAATTAAAACCGGTTTGAATTGGTTTTAATAAAAATCGGTTTCAAATCGGTTCAAACATACTAAACTAGTTTATAATTATAATTTTAAACCGGTTTAGAACTGAACTATAACTGGTTCAAAAAATAACTGTTTTTTTTAAAGTGCTTTTTAAAAACTGAACTCCACTATCATGATGCATGTATTTACCATGAACATTTTTGAAATATTTTAAAATGTGGCGGAAAAAAGTTACAATTTTAATAATTTCTACTTAATTTATATACTTTAATAAAAAAAGAGTGCGATTATCAATTATATAAATTTTCACTTAAATCATAGTTAATATTATATGTCCATGAGGTGTCAATTAAATGGTAAGATTTTGATATTAGACAGAATTTAAATTCAACACGAAACGGTTGTAAAATAGTGATTAGTTCTACTTTGATTAATAAGAATTTTTTCATCCATAAAAAAATTGTTAATTTTTTATAATTAAATTTTTACAAAACATTGTTATTATCATATTATTTTAAGAGTAAAAATACTTATTTAATTACAAACTCTATAATTTCTTCTATTTCATTTATTCTTCTTATAACTTTACCTATTTACAAAATTAATACATTAATAAATTATACATACATATACATATACATATACATATACATATACATATATATATACATATATATATATATATATATATATATATTTTGCATTAGAAAAAATTTAAACCCAGCACAAAGCGCAGATAATATTCTTGTTCTTATATTAAACTAGAAAAACATCCAAATCCAACGAGGTTTGATTTACAAAAAAAGAAGAAATTTTTTAACTCTACTTCACAGTTATTCCCTCCCCTACAAATCCTTCAAAAATCTAAATTTGTTGCTAAATTTTTGTTTAAAAAATTTTAGAAAAATCTCCTACCCACAAGAATCTAAATGTATTTTAAAAAATTTAAATTAAATTTATCGTACATTGTTTTATTAAATTTTATACAATGTTTCAGACTTTTTTGTTTAAGACTGTCGATTTAACTTCTTTTTTGTTTTATTTTTTATTTTAAAAAGAGGGATAAAAATCAATTGTCAATTTTACCTCATTGGAAAAGATTAGGCCAAGTTCGCAACCAGGCATCAGAAAGGAAAAATCGATTCAAACTACTTCTAAAAATCGGTATGTAGCAAAATCCTATAACACTTGCACTTCCTCTTCTCTCCCATTTATAGCTACACCTTTTCTTTTAGCCAAGGCTTTAGCAAAATTGAAATCATCAACCACACACCATAAATCATCTTGAACAAGTACTCATCATATAAAGTTATATATAAGATATTTCTATAAATAAAGAGGAATCTAATTTAACTATTTTATCTTAAATTTCAAGATTGTCGATTCTTATAATTTAACTATATAAGGTGCCACTACTAATTCATCTCCATTTAGACATTTTATTTTTGTTCTCTTTACACACCCACTAGACCAATGTATTAAATACCACTTTGTTTGAAATTTTGTTATGAATCCTTCACAAGCATTCATGATTCTGTAATATTTATCTTCTATTTTTCCCAAGTATTCTATGTCTTATAGTTTTCCCAATCATCAGAGTTTCCAACCACAGATCTCATGGGTTGAGTACGTAATGGCTGTTCCGATCTAGTTGAGGAGGAGCGGAAGATCCCATTGCATTTTTTATGTATTCTCTCATCTTTTGAAATTGATGTTCATATGATAGAGGAAAATCAAGATTGTCAAATAACATGAAATCTTCCTTTTTGTTTTCTAAGTAGACATATACGAAGAACCACTTTAGAATCCTCTTAGTGGTCATGTCCTGGTAGGTCATGACCCTTTTAGAATCATATGGCATGAGATGTTCTGTCTCACATAAAATCTCAACAATGTTCCACTCGGTCTCTGACAATACACCTTCCACTTTACATTGTAGATCACAACAAAGCATTTGGCACATCAATTTTTGTGTATAAAATATGTATTTGCAGGAAGAAGTGAATTGCTTAGTGCCATTGATGAGTACATTCAACTTGAAATCCAACACCATGCTGTCAAAATGCTTTCCAGGTTCTACACAACACCATAAAGCAATTTTGGGGAATTTTGTTCGGAACCGAAAACGCACTGAAGATTCATTTCTTCTAAGGTTATCCACATTTACTCTTCCCTGTATAAGCCTCGAACCAAGGAGCCCAACATCAAGCTCCGCAAGAGCATGCCCTTGCTGATACCACAAAGGACTACATACTTCTATGTCATCGTTGGAACTTATATTACAAGAATACACATTAAGAAAGGACTTCCCATATTCATTATAAATACACATAGAATTTGCAAATACTTTTGGACTCACTTTTTCTTCATCTTTAGATGATCGAAATCCCCTACAACCATAAGATGTTATTATCTCCAGTTTGGGCAATATGTAGCTTGGTAGCTGAATCATCCTTTTGCATCCCCTCAAGAACAAACGTTGGAGACCAACAAGATTTCCAAATGTAAAAGGCAATTGTTTTAGGATAGTTTGGTCTAAATGAACATCTTTAATATTCTCCATCACTCCTTGTACTTCTGGGAAGCTCTCAAGACATGAGCAACCCCTAAGATCTAACGTCTCTAGAGATGGCAAGTTGATGTAGGGAACCAAACTTTCTAGTTGGGTGCATCCTTGAGCACTAAATAACACAAGTCTATCAAGAAACCCAACTGAGTCATGAATTCTTATTAAGTTAGTGCAATAGTCAAGACATAGTGCCCCCAAATTTGGTACTCTAGATAAGCTAGGTACTTCAGTTAGGAATTTGCATCCTTCAAAATCCAGAAAGCTTAATGTCTCAAAAACCTACAAAAAATTAGATGCCTCAAATTGTTATGGTTCAATTGGAAATAAACATTAGTTTAAGGCAAACAGTACATGTTTGAGATATGAATTTTTTTAAAAAGAATACATGCCTTGAGTGATTCGAACCATTTAAGGCAACTTTCAGGCATGTTAAGTATGGCAAGATTCTTGGGATTAAAATCGGATGGTAAAGCGGGGGATGGATATCGGCTCCAATCAAGCACTCTCAAACTATTTGGAAGACTTTGAGGATCTCTAGAAAATCGTGCATTTCTAATTATAAGAATTCTCAAGTTCTTCATCAGTTCAAAGGCTTTTCCACTCCATTTCACTTTTCTGTCTTTGTTCAAGTTGACGATCATAACTTCAATTGTATGAGTTCCCTTTCAATTCCAAATCATAGTTTAAACACAAATTAAAAGTTGAGAATTTTTCGTCTACATATTTGATTGTATACACAAATTTCTAAATCAATGTCTTTTTCTACTAGTAGTAACAAATTTCATCAAACATTTATAGTTGAGAATGAAACTAACTATCCTATAAACTAATACATATCAACCAAAATGTATAAATATATATAAAAAAGAAGGGACATTTTAACTATCATACCTTGTTTTCTTCCAAAACATGAACAATGTCATCACTAAACCATAATCTACTACGTCTTCCAGGCTCCAATGTTGATTCCTGCCTCACGATTTCTCTACCCATGCCTTGAATTAAGTCATGCATTCTCACACAACCATTGACATCAATTTTAATGAGAGATTTGTCAGTTAGCACTTGTATGCCATCTTCCGCATGAAAACCATGCAAATATAGTATTTCTTTGACATAGCCTATTTCATAAGAATTGAAGAAACAAGCTATGTCTAGAAAGATACCCTTCTCATCTTCTTCCAAATCATCATAGCTAACTTTAAGAATTTCATGGATGTCTTGCCGAATGACTCTTTCATATTTATCTAACGAGGATTTCCATACAGCTAAACATTTTCCAAATAAGTGAGAACCAATTACCTCCAAAGCCAAGGGAAGACCATGACAATAAGATATTACACGTCTTGCAATATCCACATAACCTAGATCAATTTTTTTATTTTTAAATGCATGCCAAATAAATAACTCGAGAGCCTCATCATCTTTTAGTTGTTTAACCTCAAAGACTTTCAAAATCCCATGAGTGGCCAACAAATGCTTGTCCCTTGTAGTGATTATGATCTTGCTGCCGAAGCCAAACCAATCATGTCCTCCTACAAGTGCCTGTAAATGTTGCACTTTGTCAACATTATCCAAAATCAAAAGGACTCTCTTTCTTTGAAGTCTCCTTTTAATTATTGAAATTCCTCTATAAACATCTCCCACTTTAATATCCTTTTCCCCGAGTATTTCAGAAAGTAGTGTTTCTTGGAGCTGTGCAAGACTGTGATGAATTGCTCTCTCTCTCTCTTATGTTAGCAAGAAAACACACACCTTCGAATTGATCAACAATCAAGTTATGAACAGCACGAGCAGTTGTTGATTTTCCGATTCCACCGATTCCATAAATGCCTACCATGCTAACTCTCTCATCCGACTCAAGTCCAAGGAGAGATGTCACTTCTAATATTCGAGACTCTAGCCCAACTGGGTTGTTTGCAACATGCAAAGGAATGCGATTGATCTTTATAGAGACCTCTTCAACTATCTTTCCAATAAACTTATATTCAGATTCAAACCTGCACATTACAAAAGTATATGTAAATTGAACAGCATCATTCAATGTGCTTAGTTTATTCACTTCAGCCAAAATTAATCACATACAAATTATTACTTCTTCCCTATATTTCCTTCATCTAGATCTCGAGAAAGATTGCATGAATGTGGGGGAAAATGGCGGAAAACAAATGTGTGAAAATCGCCATTTGTCATTAGGGAAAGATTTTTCTTAGAACAAATATGATAGAATAGCAAATTCAGTTCTTAAGAAAATAGATAAATAAAACATATACAAGAACACAATCAATTGACCATGTTGTTCAGCTAATTGTGATAGCAGAGTGGTTGTTGACTGTTGTGGTTATTATTAAATTTACAAGGTTACAAATTACTATATAATGTTTAAATACTACGACCATGTTTACAAGTTTATCCCTGAACCGTAACTCACCAAACAAGTCAAAAATATAAGTGAATATGAGCTATACTAAACATAATAGAATAGATTGATAGTTTTCATTTGCCTCGTGTGCTTGGAAAACAAAATAAAACAAAATTGGGATGCTGGGGGAGTCGAGGAGAGCATTAGGAGCAACAACAAACTACCGATCATTTGAAATATGGATCCCCTCTCGTATATATTTTTTATGAAAGGATTGTGTGAAGTACATACTCTGGTTTAAAATGCCATCCAGAGACACTAACAGCTTGACATAAAGCATCCTTCCATTTCTGCACTTTATTATCCTTGTCATCTCTAAATCTCACCTCATGTTTTGCAAAAGCCTCAGCATAAGCCCCAGTTAGGTGCCGAATTTGGTACGGATCCACATCATAAAAAACCGGCAAAAACAACCTTCCTTGTGACTTGGAACACTCAAGGATCATTACAAGTTCAGTCAAACAGAAAGTTGAAGATGCATAGCTATTAGAGAAAATAGCAATGAAAATCCTAGATTGTTTAATGGCTTGGAGAAGAGTATGTGTGATTTCTTCTCCTTTTTGAATTTCTTCATCATCAATGAAAGTGGGTATACCTCTTCGATGAAGAGAATTATACAAATTACCAGTGAAGTTGTTTCGAGTATCGATGCCTCTAAAACTGAGAAAGACATCATAAGTCCAATCACATGTGAAGGAAGACAAAGAAGGTTGTTCCATGAATGATACAAGAGTCAAGAGACCAATGGATTAGGAATGATGAATTAAGTTAACACCCTCTTGTTTTTTTTATTCCTTGATTTCTAATCTTTAAGTGTTTCCCTTTCTTCAAATCTCTGTTTACTTAGAGAAGAAGATTTGAGCTGAAGTAGCTGCAGACGTCTTGCTTTGTAGATATTTTCTACACGTTGACTTGCTAATTCCCACTTAGTTGACTTAATTGTATAAAACAATAAGTAATATAAGCGGTAGCTAGGTGCAAGGATATTCTCTTCTCTGTCTTTAGTGTGTGCGTAGGGTCTTCAGAATATATATATATATATATATATATATATATATATATATATATATATATATTATATTGTTGTTGTAAAACGGAGATCAATGAGTTACTCAACCAAGAATGTTCTTGGTTTTCAAAGTAAAAACGAAGATTGATTGAAATTAAAACGCAGATTGATCAGAAGTGAAATGAAGAACGTTTTTTCGTTTATGAATTTCAGCAATTATGAACAAAACAGAATTAAAGCTTGAACACATACAATTGTTAACTCAGTTCACAGTTAAACTCTTACGTCTAGGAGACTGAATCCGACTTCAAAATATCACTAATATGAGATGAAATGATTACAGTAGTTTTGCACACTTATGCTTCAGTTTTTCTACCAAAACTGAAATTGTTTTGATGCTATTCTAACTCTTTGTTGTCAGTTTTCTGTACACTATGCAAAACTGCCATATTGCCTTCTTCTTACAACTTGACTTATATACTAGTTGGTTACATTTGAAGAAGTAGTTACAACTAACTAACTGAATAACTAACAGCCCAAAATAGATTGGTTTGTAAGTAACTCTTGTATTTTGAGTTTGAAAAAACTGTTTAAAAATCACAATTTGTGCCACCGAATATATTACTGAGTTGAGTTGCGGACTAGGTCGCTCTCTTTAAGACGTTTCGCGGTACTGCCCAAATTTGCAAGACAGACTATCAACCACGACGTCCCCAGGATAAAATAGCTCAGATTCACTATATAAGAGTTCCACTGCACCGTAGAAAACCATTCTAGAATTACATCCTCAATATGACTGTTAAAGCCACTCTCAATATCACGGTTAAAGTCACTCTTAATAAGGCGATTAAAGCCTCGCAATATGGTATTATAACCACTCATAACTCAAAATGACTACACTCTAAAGGACTGTAGCATGCGTCATAAAACACTTTAAAATGATAGTGGTATTGTGACCACTCAAAAATCGACGGGACAACGGTATAAAACCGATCTAAAAGGATAGTGGTATTAGGAGCACTCAAAACTCGACGGAACTACGACATAACAACCGCTCTAAAATATCGAAGGGACTACGGTATAACAACCGCTTTAAAATATCGAAGGAACTACGGTACAATACTGCTCTAAAATATCGAAGGGATAGAAAGAAAGGGGAGAAGTGGCTCGGTAACAATCGAGCAGAATATAAGAGGGAGAAAAGAAAAAGTTGAGAAATGCCTTCAACTTTGGTGTGCTTTTCACAATAAATTGACACTTTTTATATAATGATGGAAGCAAACCCACATATGTTTTCTAACTAATGTGGGACTTCAACAAAATTTTGAGAATATTTATATAGTGATTAAAACTATTCAAAATGAGAGTTTTCCAATGTGGGACTTCAACAATTTTTAAATTTCATCGTTTATAGCTTCTTGCCAAAGATCTGCATCCAATGATGACAAGGCTTCTTTGAGATTTGCAGGATCCTCTTAGGCCATATATTCTAGTCCATAATCTTTAGCAACTCTAATTCTCTTACTTCTTCGAGTTTCCAATTCACCTTGTTTGTTGCTTTAAGTGCTTCTTGTCACGGGAGTATGACTTGGTTCGCTGCCCCCACTATTTCTTGATTTGAAAGGGAATTTATTTTCATAGAAGTCAACATCATTTGACTCTATGATCACTTTCGCATTTAGGTCACAAAACCTATACGTTTTACTGTTTACTGCATACCAAATGAATACACGTTCATAGGCTATACTGACGAGTTTAATTCGTTTGGGATCGGGGATTCTGACATAAGCCAGACAACCCCATGTTTGAATATAAGACAAGTTTGGTTGACTTTTCTTTATTATCTCATAAGGAGATGTTTTTCTTTAAGATTTTGGAACTTTATTCAAAACATAGCAGACAGTCAAATAAATTTCCCCCCACCAATGAGATGTAGCACAAGAGTTAAGCATAATAGGAACAACTAGTTCAATCAGAGTCATATTCTTTCTTTCAGCTTTACCATTCATTTCAGGTGAATAAGGTGTTGTGGTTTCATGTATAACTCCTTGAGTTTTATCAGACTCATTAAATAAACTAGAATCATACTCTATTCCACTATACTACAAATTCTCTTAATCTTTCTACTAAATTGATTTATCAATTTCAATTACAAAGATTCTAAACATGTCAAGCGCTTCACTTTTATTTTTCATTAGATATACAAAAGTATAGTCAGAACGATCGTCAATAAAAGTGATAAAATAACAATCTTCATTTCTTATTAACGTCTCATCAAGTTCACATATATCAGAGTGTAATAAATCTAAAGACTCAGATTCTCTAACTACAAATTTATGTGAACTCTTTGTTATTTTAACTTGACTACAAAAATCACATTTTCTTTTCAAAATCATTTAAAGATTACATTGGTATTAAACCTGAGTTACTTAAGTTTGAAATTGTTGGAACCAAGTTGGTTCTATACTTAGAATTTTGATGTTAACAAAAGTATTTTATGTAAATAGTATTTTGACTTAGAAGAACAAATCAGAAGCTGTGCAAAATCAAAGGATGACACCACCAGAAGATACATCCAGAGGAAAAACCAGAAGATAGAAATGTCACCAGAAGGTTCAGCCAGAGAATGCATCTAGAGGGTACCAGAGGATGCATCCAGAGGACACCAGAGGATACACCTCCAGAGGATATCAGAGGATGTTATCAAAGGCAAATAACATCATCAGAGGATATCTTTCTTGGCCCAGACCAGAAGGAAGCTTGTCAGAGGGAGACTTGGTCCAGACCAGAAGGAATCATAAGTCATACTTGGTCCAGACTTAATCCTGACCAGAAGATAGCTTGGTAGTGATTATAAGAATCAGTCCAGACTTAATCCAGACTTGGTCCAGAGCAGAAGATAACTGGTCCAGAACAAGTGGCTTGGTCCAGACTAGAAGATAGCATGGTCCATGTTGGAACCAAGTTGGTTCTAAGCACTTAGGATTTTGATGTTTACAAAAGCACTCCATGTAATCTTATTTTGTACCTTGAATTTCTATATTAAATACCACCAGAAGATGAAGTTATCAGAGGCAAAAGCTGAAGTTACCAGAGGCAGAATATGAGTAATCAGAAGTTAAAATCAGACCAGAGGATACACCTCCAGAAGTCACCAGATAATGCATCCTGAAGGTACCAGAGGATGCATCCTGAAAGCACCAGAGGATACACCAAGATGTCAAAACACCATCAGAGGATATCTTTCCTGGCCCAGATCAGAAGGAAGCTGAGTCCAGAAGGAGACCTGGACCAGACCAGAAGGAAGCCTGCCAGAGGGAGACTTGTTCCAGACCAGAAGGAATCAAAAGTCAGATTTGGTCCAGAAGTTATTCTGACCAGAAGATAGCTTGGCATTGAAATGATAATCAGTCCATACTTGATCCAGACTTAACCAGAGCTTCAGATAATTGGTCCAGAACAAGTGACTTGGTCCATATTTGGCCCAGACCAGAAGATAGCATGATTCAGAGTATGAAACTAAGTCCAGACCAGAAGAAATGATGTCCAGATTCAATCCAGACCTGATCCAGATCAAAAGGTAAAATGTCCAGATTAAAATATCCTTTGTCCAGAAATAATTTCAGTTCAATTCAGACCCAGTCTAGAATTGGTCTAGATAAGAGGCAAAAGGTTCAGATCAATGGTCAAGATTTAAGTATATGGCCCAGTGTTGGCCGAGATCAGAAGATCAGACCACGACCCAGTGTTGACCGAGATTAGAGGATCAGAACGTTTGGTCCAGCATTGGCCGAGATCAGAGGATCACAGCAGATTAGATTGCAAATCCAGAGTGGCCGAGATAAGAAGATCAGAAAGTGTGGTCCAGGGTTGGCCGAGATTAGAGGATCACAGCAGACCAGATTGTATGGTCCAGATGTGGACGAGATTAGAAGATCAAACGGTCCAGATTTAATCATGATGATAATTAGTGGAGACTTGATTAAATTTGATCAAAGTATTAAAAGGATTTGATACAAAAATAAAGTGAAGTCTTGTGGAATTTAGAAGCTATTGGCGGAAAGAAAGATTTGTTCCAAAATTAATTAAAGTCAGGATTGGTCAAAGTTATTTTTGAAAGCAAATCTGGAGCTAAAAAGATATGTTTTTTATTTAAGAGAAACCCGATTGGCCAAGTTATTTTTACAAGAGAATCCAGCAAGATACAACTCGAATTTAAGCTTGGAAGAGACCCTAATTCACATCTATAAAAGGAGGCTCAAGACTGAAGACTTAGCATCGAAAATCACAAAAGAGTCATACACTTCAAGAAGCAAACACTCGAGTTTTCAGTGAGGTTAATTGTGAGTTTTAGCTTTCCAGAAGCAAGTACTCGTGTTTTTCTTTCCGTTGTGTTAGATGTAAGTTATTGAAGTAGAGTCTACAATCTGAGGGAGTCAGAAGGGGTAGCAGATTACTTAGCAATTAGATTCAAGGTGTTGTAATTCCTTCTACAATCTGGGGTTGTCAGATTGGTAGGAGACGACTTGACTTGAGAAGTCAAGGTGCTGTATTCCTCAAAAGTCTAGGATTGTTAGACTGTTTGAGAAGACTGACTTGGAGGGTCAGTGGTATTGTTGTAATTCAAATTTTTGAATTAGTGAAATCCTTCAAAGTGAAGGGACTTGACGTAGCCTCGTTAACGGTGAACCAGTATAAAATTGTGTTTTATTTTTATTTTATATCCGCTGCTAACTCTGTTTGATTTATACATCAGGTTTTGTTATAAAACTGCAAAAACAGAAAAAGTATTCAAGTTAGTCAAACACAATTCAACCCCCTACTCGTGTTTGCACCTTCAATTGGCATCAGAGCTCGGTCTCAAGGCTGAGCACTTAACTAGTGTTTGAGGAAAGGTCCAAGGGGTCAACAACATGGTAGAATCCAAAGATGATTTTGGAAGCAACATCAACATACCACCATTGTTTGATGGAGACAGGTTTGAGTATTGGAAGGACAGAATGAGAAGTTTCTTCATATCTCAAGATCCTGAATTATGGATGCTGGTAGTCAAAGGATACACTGCACCTACTGTTCCAGGAGATCCAACTAAAGAACTGGACATGGATGATATGAAACCAGACCAGAGTAGATTATACAAACTTCATCACAAGTCCAAAAACATCATGATCAGTGCCATCACATTCAAGGAATTTGACAGATGCAGAGATAAAGAAACAACAAAAAGCATATTCGACAGTCTGGTTCTGACCTATGAAGGAAGCCAGCAGGTTCAAGAAGCAAGGGCTAACATACTGGTCAAACAGTATGAGATGTTCAAGATGGAAGATGATGAAGACATTGATGGAATGTTCTGTAGATTCCAGACTCTGATATCTGGGCTGAAGGTCTTGAAGAAAAGCTACACAACAGCAGATCATGTCAAGAAGATTCTAAGAAGCTTACCAACCAAGTGGAGACCAATGGTTACTGCAGTTCAGCAAGCCAAAGATCTGAATAACTTAAAACTTGAAGATCTGATCAGCTCACTCAAGTCTCATGAAATAGAATTGGAAGTTGATGAACCAAAGAAGAAGAAGAATCTGGCCCTGAAGTCGAAACAGAAGAAAGCTGCAAAGGCATCACTAGAATCCGAGGATAGCGACAGTGACTGTGATGATATGGCTTACTTAACCAAACAGATGGTTAAGATCTGGGAAAATAGGAAGAGGAGAAGCTTCAAGAAGAAACATAACAACAAAGAAAAGGAAGAATCTGACAAGAAGAGCATCGTCTGTTATGGATGCAATGAACCTGGACATATCAAGTCAGAACGTCCAAATTGTGAAAAAGGAAAACAACACAAGAAGAGTTCCAGATTCAGAAAGAAGGGTCTGATGGCAGCCTGGGATGCATCAGAATCAGAAGAAGAATCTTCTGATGAAGAAGAGGCAGAAACAGCAATGATGGCTCATATCAGGTCTGCCTCTGGACTTCGTAAAGGCACAGTTTCAGGAAGGAAAGTAGACAGAAGGAAGAATGATCAAAGCAGTCATTCAGGCAAGTCTGGAAGCACATCAAAGGAAGCGATTCTGGCTCTGATGGCTCATACCAACTCAAGTTCTGGATACAGCTCAAGCTCTGAAACATATTCAGAAGATGAAGACAATGAGGTATTTTTTGACCTCACTAAATCTGAATTGATTGAGGCTTTAAAAGATTTTTTAAATGCAAACAATAAGATGTCTTTAAAACTGAAAACTCTTAAGGAAGATAAGAAAAATCTGACCAAAGAAGTCCAAGTTTTAAAGAATCGAAATTTTGAGTATGCAACTGAAAACAAGGATTTTAAAACTGAAGTTGCAAGACTCAAATCTGAAAATCAAACTCTCAAAAGTATTATTTGTTCCACTTCCAAAACTGTTTGTGAATCTGACATGCATGAGCAAATTTTTCAAAACTTTATTTCTAATGGAATGGAAAGAAGTAAATATGCATCTATGATTTATGGAAACAGTAACATTGGAAAGAGAGGTCATGGTTTTATAGAAACTATTGATGAAACTAAAGCTGTTCATTCTGATGTTTTATGCATTGTTTGTGCTAAGAAAGGTCACTCTGAATTATCTTGTCCAATGGTAAAATCTGAACAAGATCAGAGAGCTGTTAAAACTAACAAACCTGGACCCAATCAGTTCTGGGTACCAAAAGATCAAATTGTCTATGTTGCAGATATTCTGAGCAACCAGAAGGAGATACCAACAATGGTGCCTGGACAATGGATGTTGGCAATGCACAAGCAGAAGAAGGTTTATGTTTCTGCTACAACAAGATAGAGGCAATCTAAGTCTGATGGAAGAAGGTTTGGTCAACTCAACCAGAACCAGAATCAGAATCAGAACCAGAACTGGAACCAGAATCAAAATTGGAACCAGAATCAGAACAGGAACTGGAACCAGAACCAGAACTGGAACCAGCATCAGAAGCACAGGAACTAGAACCAGAACCAACATTGGAACCAGAATCAGAATCAGTATTGGAACCAGAACCAGAACCAAAACCAGAACAGGAATTACCAGATTCATCAAAACCACTAAAATCACCAGATTCATCCAAATCACCAGAATCATCAAGGTTATCAGAATCACTAGATTCACCAAAGTTAACAGAACCAAAACATGTTCCAGAATCATCAGAGGAACATGGTTTATCGACCAAAGCAGAATCAAGGAAACTGCTCAAACAGGCCAGAAGCAGAACTGGCTCTGATGGCTTGAACAGAAGCTGAGTCTGAGTCTGACTCTGACTCTGATTCTGATAGAGAAAAAGCAAGGTCTGATCAACAACACAAAGCTTGGTATCTTGATAATGGATGCTCCAAACACATGACATGAGACAAATCCATGTTTTTGAATCTGATTATGAAGAATGGAGGTAAAGTTTCCTTTGGAGGAAACCAGAAAGGTCAGATTATTGGTACAGGAACAGTTGGTAACAAATCTTTTTCCCTTTCTATTAAAAATGTTCTGTTAGTTAAAGGGCTGAAACATAATCTGTTGAGCATAAGTCAATTAAGTGATTGCAAATATGATGTTATCTTTAATCAGAAAACTTACAAAGCTGTTAGTCAACTTGATGGGTCTGTTTTATTTACTGGCATTAGAGAGGATAATGTTTATAAAATTGATCTGTTTAGTCTTGCTAAGAAACAGGTTAAATGCTTATTATCTGTAAGTGAACAGAATCTGATTTGGCACAAGAGGCTAGGGCATGCAAACCCTAGACTTATATCTGAGTTGAGCAAACTCCAGTTGGTAAGAGGGCTTCCCAAGGTAAGTTCCAAAACTGAGATTCTGTGTGAAGCATGTCAAAGAGGTAAACAAACTAAAAGTTCTTTCAAAATAAAAAATTGTGTTTCGACTTCTCAACCATTTGAACTACTTCACTTAGATCTGTTTGGTCCTGTTCAAATAGCTTCTCTCAGTGGTAAGAAATATGGTTTTGTGATTGTTGATGACTACTCAAGGTGGACTTGGGTAAAAATTTTAAAGAACAAAAATGAATCTCACAAAGTGTTTATTTCTTTTTCTAAGCAAGTTATGAATGAACAGGGTATTAAGATCATAACCATCAGAAGTGATCATGCAGGTGAATTTGAGAACAAGTATTTTGAAGAATTCTGTGATGAGAATGGGATCTCTCACAACTTCTCATCCCCTAGAACACCTCAACAGAATGGAGTGGTTGAAAGGAAGAATAGATCGTTGCAGGAGATGGCCAGAACCATGCTGAATGATATGAAGGTTGCCACCTACCCTTGGGCAGAAGCTGTCAACACAGCTTGCTACATTCAGAATGGAGTCTACATCAAGTCCATTTAAAATAAAACTCCCTATGAAATGTGGAAAGGTAAGAAACCTAATATTTCCTACTTTAAGCAATTTGGCTTCATTTGTTTTATGTTGAACACTAAAGATAATCTAGCTAAGTTTGATTCTAGATCTCAAAAGTGTACCTTTATTGGCTACTCTGAGAGATCAAAAGCTTATATAGTGTTTTACAAAGAAACTAACACTGTGGAAGAATCAATCCACATTAAGTTTGATGATAAACAGCTTGACTCTGAAAAGTCAAAGCAAGATGAGGAAATTGCAGGTGAACCAGAGGCAAAGGAACCAGAAGCTGGACCAGCAGTTGAACCCGAGAAAGGTAAAGATGAAGAAGAACATGCTGACTCTAAAGACAAGTCAGAGGGAAAGAATGGATGGAAGTACAAGTCTTCACATCCAGAAACTCTCATTATTGGCAGTGCAGCAGAACCTTTAAAGACCAGATCATCAAGTAGAGAAACCAGTCTGTTTGGTTTACTCTCAACAATTGAACCAAGAAATGTTGATGAGGCTTTGGCAGAGGAAGGTTGGATACTTGCAATGCAAGAATAGCTGAATGAATTCAAAAGGAATGATGTTTGGGATCTGGCATCCAGACCACACAAAAACATTATTGGAACCAAATGGGTGTTCAGGAATAAACTCAATGAAAAAGGTGAAGTGGTAAGGAACAAAGCCAAACTTATAGCTCAAGGATACAGTCAACAGGAAGGTATTGATTACACTAAGACTTTTGTTCCAGTGGCCAGGTTAGAAGCAATTAGAATTCTTTTATCATTTGCTGCTAATCATGATATAATGCTGTATCAAATGGATGTTAAAAGTGCATTCTTAAATGGCTATATAAGTGAGGAAGTCTATGTCAAACAACCCCCTGGATTTGAAAATCCTGATTTTCCAAACCATATTTTTAAACTTAAAACATCTTTATATGGTTTAAAACAAGCACCAAGGGCATGGTATGACATACTTAGTAACTTTCTGCTTAAGAATGAATTTGATAGAGGCCAGATTGATAATACTCTATTTAGGAAATCCATTTAAAATGATATTTTGAATATTCAAGTTTATGTTGATGATATCATCTTTGGATCTACTAATGGCACTTTGTGCAAGGAGTTTTCTGACCTAATGCAGAAAGAGTTCCAAATGAGCATGATGGGAGAACTTAAGTTCTTCCTGGGAATTCAGATTCACCAAGGTAAATCAGGTATACTCATTCACCAATCTAAATATACTAAAGAACTTCTCAAAAAGTTCAAAATGAGTGACTGTAAGCCTATGGCCACCCCCATGCCCCCAACCTGCTCTCTTGAGAAAGATGAAACCAGCCAAAAGGTAGACCAGAAAACATGCAGAGGTATGATTGGATCCCTTCTTTATTTAACTGCTTCTAGACCTGACATTTTGTTTAGTGTTTGTGTCTGTGCCTGTTTTCAAGCTGACCCTAAGAAATCCTATTTAACTGCTGTCAAATGAATTTTGAGATACCTTAAAGGAACCACCAACCTTACCCTGTTATACAAGAAAACCCCCACCTACAAACTAAAAGGTTTTTGTGATTCTGACTATGCTAGAGACAAGCTGGAAAGGAAAAGTACAAGTGGCAACTTCACTTTCTTAGGTGATAATTTGATCTCTTGGTCAAGCAAAAGACAAAGCACCATTGCTATGTCAACAGCCGAAGCTGAGTATATATCAGCAGCAGGATTCAGCTCAGAGTTAATCTGGATGAAACATCAACTTGAAGATTAAAACATCTTTGAAACCAATATCCCTTTGTTCTGTGATAACACTTCAGCCATAAACCTAACCAATAACCCGATCTTACACTCTAGAGCCTAACACATTGAAATAAAACACCATTTCATTAGGGACCATGTTCCAAAAGGGACCTTAAGCATCCAGTTTGTGGACACTGATCATCAATGGGCTGACATATTAACCAAAACATTACCTGAAGATAGGTTCGAGTTCATCAAGAAGCATCTCAACATTATCTCCATATCTGACTAGCTCAAGTAGTCATCTTAGGAGTTTTTAATTTTCTTGTAATTTTAATTTATGTCTTTGATTTTTTTTTGTTTTTAATTTTTGTACTTTGTAAAGAGAAAAAAAAATACAAAAATAGTAGGACCTCTTTTTGGTTGATGACAAAAAGGGGGAGAGAGAGAGAAAAAGGAAAAATAAGTAGAAAAGAAGAGATAAAAAGAAAGGAATAACGAAAAAGAAAGAGATGAAAAGAGAAGGAGTTGAAAAGGAGAAAAATAAAGAGAGAAAAAGAAAGAGTATAAAGAGAAGGAGTTGAAAAGGAGAAGAAACAGGGAGAGAGAAAAATAAATCAGAAAGAGATGAAAAGAAAAGGAGTTGAAAAGGAGAGGAGAAGAGAAGAAAAGAAAGAGTGATTCAAGAATGAGTTGAAAAGGAGAAGAAAAGGTCAGTATTAGACTTAGGGGGAGAGATTGGTTTGAGGGGGAGTATTTCAAGCACTTTGGGTTATAAACTAGCAAAATAAGTTAAGGTTTTGTCATCATCAAAAAGGGGGAGATTGTTTGAACCTAGTTGGTTCTAAGCACTTAGGATTTTGATGTTTACAAAAGCACTCCATGTAATCTTATTTTGTACCTTGAATTTCTATATTAAATACCACCAGAAGATGAAGTTATCAGAGGCAGAAGCTGAAGTTACCAGAGGCAGAAGATGAGTAATTAGAAGTTAAAATCAGACCAGAGGATACACCTCCAGAAGTCACCAGATAATGCATCCTAAAGGTACCAGAGGATGCATCCTAAAAGCACCAAAGGATGCACCAGGATGTCAAAACACCATCAGAGGATATCTTTCCTGGCCCAGATCAGAAGAAAGCTGAGTCCAGAAGGAGACCTGGACCAGACCAGAAGGAAGCCTGCCAGAGGGAGACTTGTTTCAAACCAGAAGGAATCAAAAGTCAGATTTGGTCTGATGGTGTTTCAAACCAGAAGGAATCAAAAGTCAAAAATCAGAAGGAATCAAAAGTCAGACTTGTTTCAAACCAGAAGTTATTCTGACCAGAAGATAGCTTGGCATTGAAATGATAATCAGTCCATACTTGATCCAGACTTAACCAGAGCTTCAGATAATTGGTCCAGAACAAGTGACTTGGTCCATATTTGGCCCAGACCAGAAGATAGCATGATTCAGAGTATGAAACTAAGTCCAGACCAGAAGAAATGATGTATAGATTCAATCCAGACTTGATCCAGATCAGAAGGTAAATTGTCCAGATTAAAATATCCTTTGTCCAGAATTAAATTCAGTTCAATTCAGATCCATTCCAGAATTGGTCCAGATCAGAGGGAAAAGGTTCATATCAATGGTCAAGATTTAAGTATATGGCCCAGTGTTGGCCGAGATCAGAGGATCAGAACGTATGGTGCAGCATTGGGTGAGATCAGAGAATCACAGCAGATCAGATTGCAAGTCCAGAGTGGTCGAGATCAGAAGATCAACAAGTGTGGTCTAGGGTTGGCCGAGATCAGAGGATCACAGCAGATCAGATTGTATGGTCCAGATATGGACGAGATTAGAAGATCAAACGGTCCAGATTTAATCATGATGATAATCAGTGGAGACTTGATTAAATTTGATCAAAGTATTAAAAGGATTTGATACAAAAATAAAGTGAAGTCTTGTGGAATTCAGAAGCTATTGGCGGGAAAAAAGATTTGTTCCAGAATTAATTAAAGTCAGGATTGGTCAAAGTTATTTTTGAAAGCAAATCTGGAGCTAAAAAGATATGTTTTTTATTTAAGAGAAACCCGATTGGCAAAGTTATTTTACAAGAGAATCCAACAAGATACAGCTTGAATTTAAGCTTCGAAGAGACCCTAATTCACATCTATAAAAGGAGGCTCAAGACTGAAGACTCAGCATCGAAAATCACAAAAGAGTTATACACTTCCAGAAGCAAACACTTGAGTTTTCAGTGAGGTTAATTGTGAGTTTCAGCTTTCCAGAAGCAAGCACTCGTGTTTTTTCTTTCCCTTGTGTTAGATCTAAGTTGTGTAAGAACAGAGTTGCACCTAAGAGGGGGGTGAATTAGGTGTTAAACAATTTTTCTGTTTTTAGAGTTTTTGTGAGATTATTCAAATGACTATTTTGAGTTTGTTTAATTTGCTGTGTTAGTGAGTGAAAGCTTGTAAATGGCAGAAAGTAAAACACACAAGAATTTATCCTGGTTCCCCTTACAACCAAGGGTACATCCAGTCCTCTTGCACACCACAAGAGATTTTCCACTTTGTTTGAATATGTTACAAGTCTAACCCTAAGACTTAGTTACAAATTCTTGAATACTTAACAGAAGATAGTACACCACTATCTCAAACAATAACTTTAATGATTTTGTAATGATGTTCTTAATTAAGAACAAGGTTATAACACTAAGTATTTGATACTTAATCAATCACACTTCCAAGTACAACTGAGAACCTTTCTTAATGATATGAAAATGAAAAGCATGTACTTGAAAATATGAAAATTAAGTTTTGAAGTGTTTTGATATTTCAGAAAATTGATTCTAAAAGGTAGGTCGAAAGTCCTGTGTAAAAATTGAAGTTTTAAAGTATTTATACTCCAAGGTAACACTTCAGATCAGAGGCAATGGTTCCCAAAAGTTTTGATGAACTTATGCAATGTTTCAAAATTGAAAAGTTGCATTGTTTCGAAGTTGTATTCGAATACAGCTTTATTGTATTTGAATGCACTTCTATAACGTTCAGTTTATATTTAAAATTTGAACTTCGTATTCGAATACGAAACTTCGTAGTCAAATACAAATATGAGATTTTTGCCACTGACTTGAGTTGTATTCGAATACGTGAAGCTGTAGTCGAATACAAATGTTTAAAATTAGCTACTGACTTGCAATCTGTATTCGGCTATGACACTTCGTATTCGAATACGGATCTTCAGTTTTGGCTACTGACTTGCAATCTGTATTCGGCTACGACACTTCGTATTCGAATACAGATCTTCAGTTTTTAGCTTCTGACTTGTAATCTGTATTCGGCTACGACACTTCGTATTCGAATACAGATCTTCAGTTTTGTAAAAACTTTATTTTCAAACATATGTTTATGTTTTTAAATATTGTTAAAAATATTTTAACGCATATGCTATCAAGAAGGTTCTCATAATATTGTATTTTGAAGTGTATTTTGATCTCATATTAAATACTTTACCTAAAATAAATTTGAAGAATGAATTGCTTAAAATCCTTTTGCTTTTTGATCAATGAACTTTTTGTCTTCATAAAAAATGTAGATCTTTAAATTTCATTCTCCCCCTTTTTGATGATGACAAAAATCTTGTTGCTTGAATTTTTCAACGTTTTGATTTCTCCCCCTAGATGTGTGCTTACTCCCCCTTGATATATGATTTTCTTCTTCTTAAGTGTTTGGAGGATCTGTACAGAATAACTAGCAACAACAATATATATACACTTTTTCTCCCCCTTTTGACATTATCAAAAAGGAAGAGGATATCACATAGCAAACAATATATGCATAAATGTAACAAATAAACAGAAGCATCACATGATATCTGGAAGAATAAAAAACAACTTAATTAACCAAGTTCAGAATTACAATTAAAAGAAACTGAAGAGTTTTTAAAGGGAAAGTCAAACAGCAGAAACAAATAACAAAAACTGCAAATAGCCAAATTCAATCAAGTCTGTAGATTGTCAATTTTTTCAGATAGGTCACTGAGTTCTTGATGAAAAAATGTATGATGTTTTGTAATGGTGTCTTCAAGTTCTTGGAATTTGGTGTTGAAGGAAGCAGTCATGTTTTGAATTTGATTACTGAAAGACTCATTCAAGTGTTGGAATTGATCTGTGACAAAAGATTGAATGGAGTTAAGTCTGTCCATGATCATTCTGTTTGAGATGATGTCTTCAGCATGTGTTATGTTGTCTGGTTCTGGGGCTACTGCTGTTGCTGCTTTTGGTGCATCTTCTGATGCTGCTGCTGGTGCTACTGCTGGGTCTGTTGGTGGTTCTGCTTCTTCTGTATTTTCATCTTGGGCAGTTGAAGAACTTTATCCAAGATCACCCTTATGGACATAAATTTGAAGTGGTTCACTCCAAACTATTTTCATACTAGGCAGAACACTTAAATCCAGCAGATTATCTTTGGTGGTTTGATACAACACTTCGCTGAGAAGTCAACTTTAAAATAATCCAGAATTCTTGTGACTTCTCTTGCATAGGGTAAGGCTATAGAGTCTTTGGAAGCATATAGAACTGAGCGGACGAAGTATTCCCAGTTTAGATCAGCCCCTTCTATCATGAAGATCATAACTTGAAGTTCAAATTCAGAAATCTGTGAATAGTTCCCTGCTTTTGGTATCAAAATATAACTTAAGAAATAATGCAGTAATCTGTTGTCAGCAGTCAGATTACCAACACCATATCTTTGTCTAGCAAATTCTGAACCAACCTGTGTGCGTTTCCTTTCCATAGTATCTTTGTCAAAACGACACAATGAAACATAAGCATCTAATTTTGTTGTGTTTACCCATTCACAGAGATGTCCTGGACACATTGTTTGACCTTCAGAAGGTATGTGCAAAATTTCTCCAATGAGTTTAGTGTCTAAATTAATAATCTTTCCTTTAACTTTAGACACTAATTTTGACCCATCTTTTTCAAGGTTACAGAAGAATACCCTAACTAGGTCAGGATAAATAGGACCATTGTATTCAATAAATTCTTCTAACCTTTGAGCCTTCAGTAACTCAGGAAATTTAAACTTAGAAAAAGAATCAAGCGTACCAATTTTTGGAGTTATAAGCTTTTTGTCAGAAAAATGGGTTCTGAATCTGTCCAACTCTTCTGGAGAGTGAAGTAATCTAGATAGGTCAGCCATATTCTCATTTCTTCATTTCTTAGAAGGACCCACAATAGCAACCTTGGTTCTTGGTCCTCTTTTGCGTGCATCCATTTTTGAGAAGATGAAGTTTACGGTTTTTGGGGATTTTTACGGTTTCTGGGTTTGTTGCAAGTATGATGAGGGGAAGGTTTAGAGATGACTATATGAAGGTTTAGGGATAGGTTTGGATGAAGATTTTGAAGAGAAGAAATCAGAGACTTTGATTGTAATCGGCTACCAGTTTTTGTATTCGTAACCTAAAACTGTTAACAGTCCCTTTTATATAAAAAAAAATTCGAATCTGTATTCGACTACAGACTTGGTGTATTCGAATACAGGTTTTTCTGGGAACGTGTATTCGAATACAAACTATCTGTATTCGAATACGACAGTAACACTTTCGTTTTTCAAAGGAAGTTTTTAACAACAAATAAACCAAAAACATTTTAAACATGTAGTAAAACATTCATAGATGTCAAAGAATCATATATCAAGTAAGAGAATGATGGATAAAAATGATATGACTTACAAAGCTTTCAAACCTTTTTAGAGATCATTCTCATTTAGAATGCATAGTTCCCTTCGTATCTTGTAAAATGATTCTCTAGGTAGTGGCTTTGTAAAGATATCTACAAGTTGATTATGAGTGTCCACGAAGGTAACTTCAACATTTCCTTTGAGCACATGATCCCTCAAAAAATGATGACGTATGTCGATATGTTTGGTTCGAGAGTGCATGATAGGATTCTTAGTGATGTTGATGGCACTGGTATTGTCACATTTCAGAGGAATACACCCCAGATCAAGTTCATAGTCATATAATTGTTGCTTAAGCCAAAGGATTTGAGCACAACAACTGTCTGCTGCTATGTATTCTTCTTCTGCAGTACTTAAGGCCGCGCATGCTTGTTTCTTGCAAGACCATGATACTAGTGCATTTCCAAGAATGTGACATGTGCCGCTTGTGCTTTTTGGTCCGTCTTACATCCTGCATAGTCAGAGTCAGAATAACCAATGAGATTGCATATGCTACCTTTTGGATACCATAGGCCAGTATTGGTTGTTCCTTTTAAATATTTCATTATCCTATTTACTGCTACCAGATGTGATTCCTTTGGATCTGCCTGAAACCTTGCACATAAACAAACACTAAACATAATATCTGGCCTACTGGCCGTTAGATATAAGAGAGACCCAATCATACCTCTATACCTGGATATATCAATT